>CM073509.1:20007500-21207500 GCA_037074495.1 Acacia confusa | reverse complement strand
CCAGCTTGAGAAACTTTTTGTTCGTGCATTTTTTGACATCATGGTTCATCTAACTGTTCATCTTGTGAGGGAGATAAAGTTGTGCGGCCCTGTCCATTTACGGTGGATGTACCCAATTGAAAGATCTATGAAATTCCTAAAAGGGTACATGAAGAATGCATATCGACCAAAAGCATCAATTGCTCATAAGTATGTATTCGAAGAGGCAATGGAATTTTGTCAAAATTATTTGGCCAAAGTAAGACATATTGGGCTTCCAAAATGTCAGCATTCTGAAGGGGGTAGATGAGGGGCTTTAGTAAAGAGTGTGGATCCTGATGAATTGTCACAGTTCTACTTATACATCTTGAATAATGTTGATGAAGTTCAAGCCAACATAGCTGCACATAAAGAAGCTGTGAGGAAAGAAAATTCCCGAATGACTGAACAAAGGTTGGTTATTAAGGAGCATAACAGAAATTTTACAAATTGGTTCAAATGAAAGGTCGAGGGAGTGGAATCTGTTTCTAGGACAATCAAATGGTTAGCTCGTGGTCCTGAGGTTGATGTCATAAGTTGGAATTCGTATGTGATCAACGGTTATACATTTTACATGAAGTCCCTAGATGATAAGAGCACCGTCCATAACAGTGGTGTAATGTTAGAGGCTGAATTTATGCACTTCTCTAGTTCAAAAGACAAGCAGCCTAAATTGGCAGTCATGCGATATTATGGGGTTATTGAAGAGATTTGGGGGGTGGACTATGTCTTAATTAGATTTCTCATTTTCAAATGCAAGTGGGTTAATGTCAATAATGATGTTCAGATCGATTGGCTAGGATTTATATTAGTCAATCTCAATAGTACAAGTTTTGGAGATGAACCTTTTATTATGGCAAACTAGGGAAAATAAGTTTTCTATATCACTGATGAAGAAAATAAAATGTGGTCTATAGCTCTCCAAGGAAAAATGGTCATTGATATTGATGAGGAAAATGATGCAAATTATGGTCTTCCTAAGAGTACTCCTTTTTCATGGGGTCTACTGGACATTAACGAAGAAGATGAAGCAAATAATGAACCTGGCATAAGAAATTATCATCAAGAAGGGATATGAGAGGATATCCCTTTATAAAAGAGTCATCAATTCATAAGGTAATATTCATCTGCACAATTCTTTGAAAACTTTAAGGTTTTAATTTACATTTTTGATTATATTTAATTCCTTCTTAATTATGTTCTTAAACAATGTCACTGACTATCTTTTGTTCTGGTTTTTATATTTCTGGCAGGATCCGATCAAAATGAGCTTGTTACAAAAGAAGAGGAATTTTAGTTATTTTGTTATTGGCCGGGTGGGAATCCGATGATGAAGACAAGGTGAATTAGGAATCCCAGACTTAGCCCAAATCCATATTACACTGCTTAATGGCCCAATAGGCTTAATGCTCCAACTCAACCAGAAGATGACATGCCTTACCAAAGACAAGCCGATAAGGAGACATCCCAATCGGAGTCTTATAGGTAGTGCGATATGCCCACAAAGCATCATCCAATCACTTACTCCAATCTTTCCGGGTAGAGTTAACAGTCTTATGAAGGATTTGCTTAATCTCTGTATTTGAAGCTTTAGTTTGACCATTGGTCTGGGGGTGGTATGCTGTGGAGACCTTGTGAAGCACTCCATTTTTGTGTAACAAGGTACCTATGCTTCGATTGCAAAAATGAGAGCCTTGGTTACTAATTATGGCTCCAGGAATGCCAAACCTGCAGAAAATGTTAGACCTAACAAAATCCACCACCACAGAAGAATTATTAGTCCAGGTGGCTTTCGCCTCAACCCATTTTGAAACATAATACACAACCAACATTATGTAAGTATGACTATAAGAAATAGGAAATGGACCTATGAAATCAATACACCAAACATCAAAAACTTCACAAAAAAATATAGGATTTTAGGGCATCTCCTGTCTACGGGAAATACTCCCTGCTGTCTGATAGTTGTCACATGACTTACAAAACATATGGGCATCATGAAATAGGGTAGGCCAAAATAAACCACAGTCTAACATTTTCCTAACAGTTCTTTGTGGTCCAAAGTGACCATCACAAGCAGAAGCATGACAAAAATGCAAGATAGAATCAAATTCATGATCAGGCACACATCTCCTAATTACTTAGTCATACAAAATCTCCACAAATAAGGGTCATCTCAAACATAATATTTAGAATCACTTTGCAATTTCAGAGTCTGGGCTCTAGTGGAATCAGGAGGTAAAACTCTAGCAACCAAATAATTAACCAGATTAGCATACCATGGAAGCTTACCTTGCAGCTGAAGAAGCTGCTCATCCGGAAAATCATCTTGAATAGGAGAGGGGTGAGACGGAGAATGAGAAATGCGACTCAAGTGATCAGCCACCCAGTTTTGTGCTCTACTTCTATCTCTAGTCTTAACATTAAACTCTTGAAGCAATAACATCCACCAGATAAGTCGGGGCTTAGCCAAGATAGCACCAACAACATAGTTGGAGGTATCACACATAATCTCGAATAGAAGCAGCCAATTCAGTGGTTGGATCACAGGGGTTATAGTCAAGCACCGCTTTAAATGGTCAAAGGCCAACTTGCACTCATCATCAAATACAAATTCGATGTCCTTGTGCAAAAGGTTAGATAAAGGGCGGGCTATCTTGCTGAAATCCTGGATAAATCTCCAGTAGAAACCTACATGGCCAAGAAAAGAACGAACTTCCCGCACAGATGTGGGGTAAGGCAAAGCAGTAATAACATCAATCCTAGCAGGATCTACCTCAATACCCTTACTAGACACTATATGCCCCAAAACAATCCCTGACTCAACCATGAAGTGACACTTCTCAAAATTCAGCACAAGATTGGACTCTATGCACTTATGCAAAACTCTAGACAAGTTAGCTAAGCATGCATAAAAACTAGACCCATATACAATAAAATCATCCATAAACACCTTCATGCAATCCTTTAGAAACTCAGAGAAAATACTTACGATACAACGCTGGAAGGTGCCTGGTGCATTGCAAAGGCCAAAAGGCATCCTTCGGTAGGCATATATTCCAAAGGGGCATGTGAAGGTTGTCTTCTCCTCGTCTTCAGGAACAATATGGATCTGGAAGTAGCCGGAGTATCCATTAAGGAAGCAATAGTGAGACTTACCAGCCAAATGCTCTAACATCTGATCAATGAATGGTAAAGGATAATGATCCTTGCGAGTGGCTTGGTTGAGTCTCCTATAATCAATGCAAACCCTCCAATTGTTCTGGACTCTAGTAGGAATGAGCTCATTCTTCTGATTGGCCACCACAGTCACTCTGGACTTCTTGGGAACCACCTGAATCGGGCTAACCCACTGGCTATCAGAGATAGGGTATATAATACCAGCTTGCAGAAGCTTGGTGACCTCCTTCTTCACCATATTAAGAATAAGGGGATTAAGGTGTCTTTGGGGTTGCCTCACTGGTTTAGCCTCATCTTCTAACAAAATCCTGTGCACACACATGGAGGGGCTAATACCAACAATATCAACTAGTGTCCACCCAATTGCCTTCTTGGTTGCCCTCAATAAGCTTGGCAACTTCTCTTCTTGCTCTGGTAGAAGGTTGTTTGCCACAATGATTGGCAACTGTTCACCCACCTCTAAGTAGGCATACTTCAAATGATCTGGAAGGGATTTCAACTCCAACTTGGGTGGTTGCTCAATAGAGGGACGAAGCTTGAGTGGTTGTTCCACAAGTTCTATAGTATGCATACCTGAAATCTTGGAAACCATACACAAAGAAGCAGAACTGTGTCTAGGTAACTCACTGTTAGAATCAGAATCTAGAACATCATGCAAAGAAGAAGTCTCATAATCAACATCACAAAGAACATCACAATCAATATCAGAATGCAAAGTGACACTCTCACAATCAAAATCAATGTCATCACACAATGCAGCATCAATCTCAGTGCATATAGGGCACCATGTATCATCAGAGCAATCATAAATAGCACAATCACTCGTAGATCCAATATCTGGAAAATCAGCATACCAATCAGCAAGAACATCATCCATAACATCATCAATCACATCAATGCAGAAAATAGAGTGCTCCTCCCTAGGATGTTTCATGGCATAAAAAATATTGAAATTCACAGAAATATCACCAAACTCCATAGAAAGGGTACCAGAATGCACATCTATTTTGGTCCTAGCTTTCATGAAAGGTCTACCTAGTATGATTGGTAACCTACTATTAGGAGACTCATCCTCCATATCTAAGATGTAAAAATCAGCAGGAAATATCAACTCATTAACTTTGACCAAATACATCTTCAAGCAAACCAGAGGGATAAGCATTACTCCTATTAGCTAACTGAGCAATAACACCAGTAGGACGCAAGGGACCAAGACAAAGAGATGCATAAACAGATGCAGGCATAACATTAATTGAAGCACATAAGTCTAGCATGCAATCATCAAATCTATAATTACCAATAATACAAGGGATAGAAATCATTCCTAGATCCTTGCATTTCTGAGGCATGGTAGGCTGGATGAGTGCTGATACATTCTAGTTCATGCTCACTCGTTCATTTCTCTTCAATCTCCTCTTGTTGGTGCACAACTCCTTCAGAAACTTGGCATATTTTGGAATCTACTTGATTGCATCCAGGAGAGGAATGTTGATCTCAACCTTTCTAAATGTCTCAGAATATCCTTCTCTTGTGCTAGTGCCTTTTCTGCCACTTTCTTGGATTGAATGGATCTCTGAGGGAAAGGAAGAGGAATAAGGATATCATCTTCACTTTGCTTTACCACATCCTTATCTTTAGAGTCACTCTTCACATTTCCTGACTCTCTATTTGATGTAATCACATCTGTAGCTGGCCTAGGCTCTTCCAATTACTTACCAGACCGTAGGGAGATAGCACTCACGTTCCCCTTAGGGTTAGGAATGGTCTGTGAAGGAAGAGTGTTGTTGGAACCTTGAGGTTGGAGTTTGTTTAATAAAGTTGCCAATTGGCCAATCTGGGTTTGCAAACTCTGAATGGAAGTTTCAGTTTGCTGCTGGAATTGCAATGTATTCTTGGCAAATTGCTTCATTATATCCTCAAGTGAGGAACCAGAAGAACCACTACTACTGCTACTAGCTACTGTGTCACTGGAGGTGGTACACATATGGCTGGTGGGGGAGGAGGAGCTAGAAGAGGAGGTGGTGCATAATGTGGGAAACCTGGTGATCTAAATTGCCTCTGCTGGTAACTACCTTGATTCTGTTGAAATTGGTTGCTTTGATTTTGGTAGCTCTGATTACCCTAATTTTGGTTCCAGCAGAAATTAGGGTGGTGGTTTCTCTAGCCAGGGTTGTAAGTATTAGAAAAGGCATTATTCTGTTGCTAGTATTGATCCTTCCTTAGAAACACAACAACTGCAGCTACTGAATGGTCTTGATAATTAGGATCTTGGAAGGTAAGGCATGACTCGGTAGGATTGTAAGGATCAGTACAATATCCACATGAATATCCCATTTGAGGAGGGGAAGCATGTACTGTTTGGGTAACTGTCAACTGTCTAACCAGAGAAGTCAAGTCATCAAGTCTATTTTCAAGTCTTTGTTGATCTGCAATCTGAGGTGTTTAAACCTGGTACATAGGGGTACTATTTGCTCTAGTACCAAATTGTTGTGAGTTGGCAGCCATGGTAGATATCAAATCTCTAGCTTCCTCAGGTGTCTTATTCTACAAAGCCCCACCACTAGATGCATCAACCAAATTTTTGTCATTAGGCAAAAGACCCTCGTAGAAGTAAGTGATTAGGAGTTGCTCGGTGATCTGGTGATGTGGACAACTTGCATAAAACCTCTTAAACCTCTCCCAATACTCATATAAGTTCTCCCCATTCACTTGCTTAATGCCAATAATTTCTTTCCGGAAAGATATGGCTCTTGAGGAGGGAAAGAAAATTTCTCCAGAAACAACTTGGCCATATCATTCCAGTAGGCAATAGATTGAGGTTGAAGGTAGAACAACTAGTCCTTAGCTCCCCCTTCTAGTGAGAAAGGAAAAGCTCTCAGTTTGATATGCTTCTCATCAATTGCTTATTGCTTCATTGTTCTACAGACCACAAGAAATTCCTTCAAATGCTTATGAGGACATTCACTTGCAAGACCATGAAACTTAGGAAGCAAATGGATAAGACCAGATTTAAGTTCAAAGTTAGCACCAAGTTTCGGATATTGAATGCACAAAGGTTGATTGACTGCTGCAAGGGCAGCCAATTCTTTCAAGGTTGGAAGGTTTTCTTGTTCTGCCATATTTTCAGAGTTAGCAAAAGTACTACTAGAACTAGTAAATTCAGAAGACTCAAGAGACATAGAATCAAATTCAAAATCTGAAACAGGATCCGTAGTTACTAATTGACTTAACCTCACAGTTCGTCTAGCAGCTAGGATAGTTTTCTCTATTTCAGGATCTCTTTCTAGTAGATCATATGGATCAGTAGTACTCCTGGTACTCATATAGCAGCATGTGGCAGAATGGAAAACTCAGAAAAACAGCAAAAATAGACTCACAAAACCACAAAACAGTCACAAAATAGCAAAACACTAAAATCACACCAGAAGACTCAAAACACAAAAACAAAAAACCACACTAGAAAATAACCAAAATAAATGCAAAAACACTATCAAATGATTTTTAAAATTTATGGGATCTATACAGAAACACTCCTGGACCATTGGGGACTCAAAAATGAAATTAAAAACTTATAGAATTGAAAAAGTGGTCAAAAAGATGGAATTTGGCTTAAAAATGAAGACCACAATTTAGGTCTAGTGAAATCTATCAACCTACCAAATTTTAGCTCAATCAGAGATTATCACAAAGTCTAGTAGAAATCATAGAACAATTTCAAAAATACCGGCTATGTCCTACTGAGAACAGAAAAACAGCAAAAATAGGGCCTAAACGATGGAATTTGGCGATTTTGAGTAGAACCTCACTTTGTCAAAGGAGGTGACTATTGTTTAGAATGCCAATTTCCATGTGGGAAAGCCTTGGTTCAAGTGGTCTGGGTGAGAAAATTTTTTACCCAGTCACCCGAATCGACTAAACTACTCCTAATCTGTTACTAATTAAATCGATGCGAATTCCCTGGCAACGACGCCAAATTTTGATAGAAATTTGTCGTAATCTCTCTCAAAATAACCAAGTTAACAAAAGATTTGCAATATAGTGTAACCTAGATCGTTTACCCAATGAATTCGCAGTAGGTTTAAATCAGTAACAATGAAATAGATCAGTAACAATTTGGGGAAGTTTTTCAAATTACAAAATAAATGAAATTAAAACAGAAACAGTAAAGGAAAATGAGATTAACCAAACTAAAATGACTAACCCAAAACCAGGGATTCCAGAACCTTCATCAGATGAAAATAAAACATCAAACTCGTGATCGATTTCTAGACAAACCGAAATCTCTGTGTTTGCCCAGAATTTCCCTCAACTGAACAATCGTCCAGAACGTTTTCTAAACACTGGTGTAACACTTACAATCGCACAATGATCACTTAAACCCAGTTCGAATTATGTCCTTGGGAATAATCGATTTATATTTTTTTTATCAAAAACCTAATTTGAATCCAGAATCGAATCTGATAAAAGAAGACATAAACGAGTTTAGATGTTACCGATTAAGCGTGAGTCCTTTGGAATATGGAATCCCTAATCCGTGGGTTAATAAGAGAGGTTTAGCCAAGCATAGATGATTAAAACAATGAAGAATGTTCCAAAGCATAGACGAGTTTATAACTTCGCCATTAATGCCGTTGTAAACTAGCCGTTGTCTTCATCCGAGATCCTAGCAGTTTCAGAAAGGATAATATAACCGTGAGCATTTGGTCTGACCAGACCAGCATTCCTATTCCTGGAGAATGTTTCTGCTTCATTCTTCGATATTTGATCGTTAGAGTTTAGATAGGAGGAATGTTGTCATTCTTTATCTTCAAATATTTGATTTTCGTTTGATATTTGCTGTGACATTAAATGCCGATGACATCATGATCTGCTTTTTATCAGAGCATAAGAATTCTTGAACTTTTCATGGCAAGACAAACATGAATCATAGTTAGTAATACAAAGTAATCGCAGCATGTAGGTGAGATCAGATATAGATGGAATAAATACAGATCAATCACACAAACTTCACAGAAACTTCGTATAATCATATATCAGTTCAAAGTCACTCAACCTGGAGTCACATATGTAACCTCAAGTTTTTCATTAAACTCGAGTCAAATTATCCGCCTTGAGGTTGTAAAATAGTTGTAACCTCAACGATAGAACCATATAACCTCGAGTTTTGTATAGTACCTCGAGTTTTTCCTAAACCTCGAGGTTCCTTTTCTACCTCAAGTTTTTGTATATTCAATTAAGAACCACCGATAAAAGAAAGACATGGGATCAGCCTTGAGTCAAATTCCTAGCCTCAAGTTTTGGACCAACCTCGAGGTTAATATTATAGCCTTGAGGTTGTGAAAAGGGTTATGCGAAGGAACGAAGGCTTGTAACCTCGAGTTTATCCTATGACCTCGAGTTTTGGATTAACCTTGAGGTAAAGTTCTCAACTTGAGGTTTTTTTACAGCAGAACTCTGGTTTTCGTTTTTCATGATTTTGACAAGGCATTTTTCTTTTATAATGTTATCTCATCATCAAAACATGGAGGATAACATTCTCCCCCTTTTTGATGATGACAACATTCATTTTAGATTGTCCTTAACATGTTACTTAATTTTATTTCAGATCAAGAATTTGTTTGTATGAATTTAGACTTTTTAGCAAGAGTAACATTGAAACATGGTTTCATATTACCAATCAAGCATGAAAAAACACAGAACTATGATGTTATGCAGCATATCATATTACATGAAGTTCAAAAAACACAAAAACATCAGAAGCCTAAACATCATCAGTCTATATTTCTTAATGCTTCTTTTCTAAAGTTGCTACTTAAAAAAAAAATCTGCATTATCCGTCTGTTGCTGCTGCTTGTTACTGCTCCTTGCCATTGCTTTTCCCCCTTTGACATCATTTAAAAAGGTGGGAGCTGGTGATTGGAGGAAAAAGGATGGGATAGAGATGGAAATGGTAATGGAGAGGCAGAGAATGAAGGAAGAAGTAGGGAGGAAGAAACCTCAGGATGAGTATCAGTTTCTTCAAATAAGTCCGTGGTAGAAGTGGCTAATGCTGGGGTAGAGTCAAAGATGGGTGATGGATGAACTAGGAAAGATACAGTGGGAGCTAGAGATGGAATCTGTAAGGAAGTGGTGGGAGGAATAGTTGACTGAATTGGAGAGGAGAGAGGTGCCTGAAAAGGAGATGTTGCTATTGTTGCTGGAGGAGGAGTTGGATGGGCATCTATAAGCTTATCCATTTTGTTCATCACTTTCCACAAAAGATTGTATAGATTTATGATGCTATTCCCATGATCCTTAAGATGTCCTAAAATGGCTTTGACTGAATCATTTAGATTAGATTGATCATCTTGAAGATCAGTGACCTTCTTGACCAGGTTGGTAATTGCAGCCTCAAGCTTTACACAAAGAGTGTTCTGTGCTGCTACAAACATTAGCATTAGACTAAGGCTGTCCGAAACAACTTTCTCAACAATTGATTTGATCTTAGGGCCAAGTGAAAAAGGTGTGTGTTGAGAAGAAATGCCTGGACCAGTAGAAGGAGCTCTGGACTTAGAAGTTTGAGATGCTGATGGAGCTCTTGATTCTCCAGAACCTTCAGGGAAGACAATCTTCAAGATTTTGCTGATTCTTTCCAAACAGATTAGGAGTCTTTGATTGTTCCGAAGATTCCAAATACCAAATTTTCTCATGAAACAGTATGATTGAGACCAGACTGGGGAAAGGTATTGGTGAGCTCTTCTTCGAATGTTCAACATATTTCTTCATTTCTTGGAAAATCCAGTGATCTAAGTTATGTGGCACCTTATCTACAAATGAGGCAAATAAGGAATATTCTTTTTATGTAAAATGGGTGTAATTTCTCCCTTTTTGCACAAAATTCTGTGAATAAATGTAGCACAAAGCTTTGAAAGTAGGAGGCATTGACCTAGGAGTGAATTTCAATGGTTCTGAAAAGGATGCATCAGGCTGAAGGATCTGATAAATTTCTTCATTGCTATATTTGGTGGAAGGGACATCAGGTAGATTTGTTATTTGCAGAAGAGAATTTAGATAGTCAACCCTTAGCTTTATGCTTTTGCCCCTGACCTTCGTGATAAGCTTTTCTTCTACAATTTTATTCTTTTGAGTTTGAGAGTGGTAGGTCATATGGAAGAAGAAGATTTTGACCAAGGAAGGACTATATGAAGCTCGAATGGACAAAAACAGCTCATAATTCTTGAACCATGGGTATAAGTCTAGATTGAAATCAGATTTTAGCTTTGGAAGGTTTATATAAACGATTGGACAGAAAGTCCTTGCAGCAAAATTTTCTCTAAATTTTTGCTTTCATCTTGAGTAAATAGATCAGCCCCGCAAACAAAAGTTAGAGGAGGGTTTATCAGGGGAGCATGATAAATGGAATAGATTGTTGGTATTGATGAGGATTTCGAACCTGATGCCCTAGACCCAGAGGCAAATGAGGCTAATTTTTGAAAAGACTGAGACGAGGGAGGCTTCTGCTTTGATTTGTTTGGTGATACAGCCACTATATCCTTGTCCCTTCTCGTCATTACTTCAGGGTCAATAGTTTTCTTTGGAAATGCTTCAGATGGTTCCTGAATCACCAATTTTTTCGGCTTCTTGGCTACTGGTTCGTCGAAATTTACCTTGGGTCGAAATCTTTTGGTTGGCAGTTTAGAACGTGGTGCTTTTAAAATTGGGGATACAGATTTAGGGTTTTGTTCGGAGCCAGATTTCAAAGTTTTAGCAAGAGATTTGAAGGAGGTTTTGGGAGCCATTGTAGAAGAGAAGAATGTCTTAGGTTTAGGGTTTTCGGTTGGGAGAAAGAGGATGAAATGCGAATGAGACAGATTTGAAGACGGAGGAAGGTTAAGTGAACTGATGATTAACCTCGAGTTAGCATAGGTAAACTTGAGGTTTGTACCGAATAAGAGTGAGAAAACAGCATTGCGAACTAAATGATAACCTCGAGGTATATTAACGTAGCCTCGAGGTTTGTCAGAAACTCGAGCTTTTTTTAGGAGCCTTGAGGTAGATCTGAATATGCCCAGTTCAGCTAATCGCGGTTTGAACCAAGGCTCACCTCGAGGTGATTATCTGACCTCGAGTTTTACTTAGAACTCGAGGTTGGTTATTCAACCTCGAGGTTGTCGAGTCTATTTTTCGGCAATACCTTCTTCACAACTTAATCAATTAACTCGAGGTTATTGAGTGGCCTCGAGGTAAACTGGACTCTGATCAGCTCTATTTTTTATTCTCATAATAGAGTCCTGTAACACATATGTAAACCCTCCGAAGCTTAAGTTAGTAGTCATCAAAACATGAATCATCTGAATTAAATAGTATTAACTTACAGCTCATTGGGATTTACCATTTCCAATTCTCTCCTGATGAATAAGAACTGCTCCTTTACAAGTGGCTTAGTGAAAATGTTCGCCAATTGCAGATGAGTGGGAATGAACATCACTTTCACATCTTTTCTCTGGACATGATCTCGAATAAAGTGATGTCTAACATTGATGTGTTTTGTTTTGGTGTGCTGAACGAGATTCTTGGCCAAGCTTATGGTACTGGTGTTATCACAGAGGATAGGAATTTCTTTTAAGTGTACTCCCAAATCAGATAACTGTTGCTTAAGCTATAACACCTGTGCCCAAAAACTAGAAGCTGCTACATATTTAGCTTCTGTTGATGAAATTGCAACTGTTATCTGTTTCTTACTGAACCAAGAAACTAGTGAACCTCCTAGAAATTCACATTATCCGCTGGTGCTCTTTCTGTCAGTCTTGTATCCAGCATGATCTAAGTCAGAATATGCTACCAGAAATTCTTGTTGACCTTTTGGAAACCAAAGACTAAGCTCCTTTGTATCAGTAAGATAATGGAAGATTCTTTTCACATACTCAGTAAGTGATTCTTTTAGAGCGGCTTGAAATCTGGCACACATCCCAACACTGAATTGAATGTCGGGTCTGTTGGTAGTCAGGTAGAGAAGTGAACCAATCATTCCTCTATACTTAGTAATGTTGAAATCTTTTCCTTTTTCACTATCAGCATCAAGAGAAGCCATGGAGCTCATTGGAGTGTCGGCCCCATTGCAATGTTCCATTCCAAATCTTTTTAGTAGATCACACAAATACTTGGTTTGGGATATAAATATTCCATCCTTCCTTTGCTTGATTTGAAGTCCCAGAAAGTAGTTCAGCTCCCCCATCATTAACATCTCGAACTCACTCTGCATTTTCTTTGAAAATTTCTCACACAGAAATTCATTAGCAGAACCAAAGATAATATCATTGACATATATCTGTACTACTAATAATTCATTAAGTTTATTGTTTTTAATGAAGAGTGTAGTGTCCACTTTTCCTCTTACAAAACCTTGATCAAGCAAAAATTTACTTAATCGCTCATACCAAGCTCTAGGAGCTTGCTTAAGACCATATAAGGCTTTCTTCAAGCGATAGACATGATCTGGGTATTGGTCATTTTCAAAACTAGGAGGTTGTTCTACATATACTTCTTCCTAAATAAAACCATTTACAAAAGTGCTTTAAACATCAATTTGATAGAGTTTAATTCCTTTTATGCAAGCAAAGGCCAGAAGAACACGTATGGCTTCCAATCTAGCCATTGGAGCATACGTCTCCTCATAATCAATTCCTTCTTCCTGATTATAGCCTTTGGCAACAAGTCTAGCCTTGTGTCTGACAATTATTGCGGATTCATCTTGTTTGTTCTTAAATACCCATTTAGTGCCAATTATCAGATGGTCTTTAGGCCTAGGTACCAAGTCCCAAACTTGATTTCTATTAAATTGATGTAGCTCCTCTTGCATTGCGATGACCCAATCATTGTCTGATAAGGCTTCGTCAATTTTTGAGGGCTCAATCTCAGAGATAAAAGCAGAAAAAGTGACCTCATTTAAAACGCTATTTCTAGTTCTTATACCTTGGTCTATATCTCCTATTACTTGATCAAGAGGATGATTCCTAATAAATTTCCAAGCTTTAGGCTAATATTGATCATATTGATTTTGAGAATCGTTTTCAAAAACATTTTTCAGAGTTTTCAATGGATGCGAGAGTTGTTTTTTTTTAAAGAATTGATTCTCATGAATGAGCTCATCATCCTCATCCACAGGATTGACAGGCTTTGATTCACAGAACACTACATGAATTGATTCTTCCATTATACGGGTTTGTTTATTAAAGGCTCTATATGCTTTACTTCTATTAGAGTAACCAAGAAAAATACCTTCATCAGACTTAGAATCAAACTTACCCAGATTATCCTTACCATTGTTATGCATAAAGCATTTGCAACAAAAAATATGCCGATGGGCCAAGTTTGGTTTTCTTCCCTTGTAGAGTTCATAAGGTGTCATGTTCAGCTTCTTTCTTACATACGCTCTATTTGAGATGTAGCTAGCTGTGCTCATAGCATCAACCTAGAACACTTGTGAAGTTTGGTTCTCATTCAGCATCGCACGAGCCATGTCGGTTAATACTTGATTTTTCCTTTCCTCCACTCCATTCTGTTGTGGTGTTCTTGGAGCTGAAAAGTTGTGGTCTATGCCATGAGCTTCACAGAATCCTTCAAAAGCTTGATTCTCAAATTCGCCTCCATGATCAGTTCGAATAGCTGTAATACATATACCTTTCTTGTTTTGCACTTTCTTGGCAAACATAGTAAAAAGATCAAATGTTTCATCCTTAGAAGATAAAAATATTGTCCAAGTAAAGCGAGAGTAATCGTCAACTATAACTAAGGTATATAAGTTACCACCTAAACTTTTTACCCTAGCGGGTCCAACCAAATCCATGTGAAGTAGTTGAAGATGTTGATTTGTGGAGATTTCAGTTTTGTTCTTAAAAGAAGATTTAGTTTGTTTTCCTTTTTGACATGTATCACATACTAAATCATTTTTTAAATGAAGTTTTGGCAGCCCAATAACTAAATCCTTTTTCAACAGCTTGTCTAGTTAATACATATTTACATGAGCCAGACGCTTATGCCATAGCCAACTTTCATCCAAGTTACTTACAAGACATTTTTCTAAAACCGTTTTTGGAAAATCTAATGTATAACAGTCACCCTCTCTCGGTGCCCTAAATAAGGCTTTCAGTTTACCTTTATTGATGGGAAGATCATCTTTGTTGACAATCAGGCATTCCTCTGAATCGAATATAATCCAGTTGTTTTTGTCGGCACTCTAACTTACACTCAGAAGATTGTGGCATAATCCTTCAACCAAGTAGACATCCTCAATAAGGGGACCATCTTTTGTACTGATTTCACCAATGCCAGTAATTTTTCCTAATTGATTGCCTCCGAAAGTGACTTTCCCACCGTCTCTTGAGTTTAGTGCTATAAATTTGCCTTCATCTCTTGTCATATGTCTAGAATATCCACTGTCAATGTACCATTTGTTGACTCTTAATGCTTTCAGACAGATCTGCAATTCAAAAGAGGTCAAGCTTTAGGTACCTATCTTTTCTTGGGTCCTTTGGGGTTAGTTTGAGGCTTAGAAGAGTAAGTGCCTTTGGGTATCCACTGATAATTCCCAACTGGTTTATCTCTTCTTTCCTTTTTATGAAAATAGGATGAAGTGCGATGACCCTTACGATTGCAATAGTTACAGTGAGCAAATGGGTTTGATGTATGTACAGTTTTCTGAAAATAATTTAGATATGACTTTCCACCCATTTTCTTTTTACCTTTCCTTTTATCAAGAATAGGGTTATACCCTATACCAGATCGATCATTAGTAAATCTTTGAGCATTTAAAATCACATTCAACATTTCGCTTCCTTTGGTAATCTTTTCAAGAGTTTTTGTAAGGTATGAATTCTTTTTCTCCAAATCAAGACAATCTTCACAGATTATGCTTTTATCAGTAAAATTCTTAACTTGCATTTCAAAAGTGGTATTTTTCCTTCTCAAATCAAAATATTTTTCAGCAAGTTTTTCAAATTCAGCTTGCATTTCATTATATTCATCAAACAATTCATCATAGGTGGGTAGAGACTCAGTTACCTCGTCATTTCTTGTCGGGGGTTGTTCTTTTGCAACCAGGCATATGTTGGCAGTTTCCTCTTCTTCCTCACTCTCTTTTTCTGATGAATCATCTCCCCAAATGGCTGAGACATATGCCTTCTTCTTGAACTTCTTTTGTTAGTTCTCAATGTGTTTTGATGATAACTAGCAATTGTAAACTTGATATGAAGTTTGTTTTTGGCAATATGAAAATCTCACTGTCAAAGGCAAACTCGAGTTTGGGTATGTAAACTCGAGTTTGAGGGTTGACAGAAAGCTGCTTACTTCTGCGAAGAAAGCCAAACTCGAGTCTACTTGGACTAACTCGAGTCTGAGGAGTTACAGAAAGCAATCAGAAATTTTCACAACGAGTCAAACTCCAGTTTGCAAAACCAAACCTGAAGTCTGGAAGATATAGAGAGCACTCAGAATCCCAAGCAAGCCAAACTCGAGTCTGGATTCCTAAACTCCAGTCTAGACCAAACAGAAAGACACTCGAATTTCAGGCCAAGTTATAAACTCCAGTCTAGAGTTACAAACTCCAGTCTAGACCAAACAGAAAGATTTGAATAGTTTCAGCTCAAACATAAACTCGAGTCTGTCATTGTAAACTTGAGTTTAGGACAAATATAGAAACACTCGAATTTCTACCATCTTTCCAAAACTCTAGTCTGTCTCCTAAACTCCAGTCTGGAAAATCACGAACTTAGGCTTGTTCTTCAAACATAGACCCAAACTCGAGTCAGTCACTAATTGACTCAAGTCTAGGAGCAGGACCAAAATTCCATGCCAAGTCCAAAGCCCGATAGTTCTCTCTGTGAAAGCCAAACTCGAGTTAGCTTTTACAGACTGCAAGTTTAGACCTCTAATCAACGGACATGCTTTCTGGATGAATCCCAAACTCGAGTCTGGAAGAACAAACTCGAGAGTTTGCATCGGGGATTTTAAAAAATCAAATGATGTTGATCTGCAAAATCTTAATGGGTCTTCCTGAAATTATTTCATGATATGATATTATTGTTTCTAATGTCCTTGATGAAGTTTTGAGAGTTTTTCAAATAAGGTTTAGCCAAGATCAAGGTCAGATCAAGATCCAGGATAAATGCATTAAATGACGAAGCTAGAACAAGGCTGATCCTTCTCCCTTATCCCAGATGTTCAGCTCAGACCGTTGTAACTCATAAAAATCATCTCAAACGGTCAAATTAAGTTAAATGAATGACTAAAAATCTGGAAGACCTTCTGCAACAACTAAATTCCAAGATTCCAGCTAAGAATTCAAAGAACAGAGCAAAATATGCTACTGCCATTTTTCCAGAATTGCAGCTGAACATTAGAGAAAGAATTGCAACGGCTAGCTTATCCATTCAGTCTATATGAGGCTGTGAAAACTCAAAGCAACATACACACAACGAAGCTATCTTGATTATACTTTGAAATTTGAGTTTGTATTGTTATTTTCAACCTGTTCTTCAGTGTTTATCCTTATCTACTCTTTTGAGAGTTTGTAAATTTTTGAAAGCATTTGTTTGTGAGAACTCAAGGTTGTGGAACCTGTGAGTTGGGTTGTTCAATCACAAAGTGTAAGGGGGAGCAAGTCCTAGGTGATTAGGATTGTGTCTGGTCTTCATTGTTGTAATTAAAAATCTGTTGAATTAGTGGAAACACCCAGAAGGTATCCGGGGACTGGACGTAGGTCAAGGTTGAGACCGAACCAGTATAAATTCTGTGTGTTTAAGCTTTTCTTTTTCTACTCTTTTATTATCCATTTCTTAAGCTTCATTTTTAAGAGTTGAAAAGAATTTTTAAAATCCCCAATTCACCCCCCTCTTGGTGATTTCTTCCACTTTCATCTTTTTCTTATCTTTCTCATTTCCCTTCAGATAAGGACACTCTAACTTATAATGTCCAGGTTTTTCTCACTCATAGCAGATGATTTGCTCCTTATCCTTATATTCGCGTCTGTTACTGTTAGAGCCTCCTTTCTGGAATCGGTTTCTAAAACCTTGATCTCTCTTGTAAAATTTCTTGAATTTCCTCACGAACATTCCCATCTCATCATCTTCTTCATTTTCTTGTTTTTCCTTAACAACATTGAGAGCTACTCCTTTGTTTTTGTTGTGTTGATCTCTTCTAAATCCTTTTTGAACTTCAGCTTGCTTTCATATTCAGATAAGCTTCCGAATAAGGCAGCAATCGATGTCATCGACTCACCACGAGCTTCTTCTATGGTTGTAACCTTGGCTTCCCAATCTTTAGTCAGCACATTAAAAATTTTTCAAACTTGAGCTCATTGTTTATATGCTTTACCCAGAGTAGCAAGCTGATTGATGAGGTGGGTATATCTGAGTTGAAATTCTGTGATCCATTCTCCATTCTTCATTCTTAAAAGATCATACTCAGTGGTCAAAGTGTTTACTCGATTTTCTTTGACAGTTGCAGTTCCTTCGTATGCTACTTCATGAGCATCCCACATTTCTCGAGCAGTCTCAAGATTGCAAACGTGAAAATACTCTTGTTGACTAAGAGCACTTTGGAGAAGAAGGATAGCTTTGCTGTTTAGTGTGACATTCCTTCGATCATTCTCGTCGTAATCTTCCTCTGGTTTTGGAAGTCTGAGTCCATTCTCCAAAACGGTTGGCTCGTAATTTGCTCGCTCGAACACTCGCCACAATCCAAACTCTGTTGCCATCACGGACACTTTAAATTTGTTTTTCCAGAACGAATAATGTTGTCCATTGAATTCAGGAGGTCGATTAATTGAGGTACCATCAAGCAATAACCCATCCATGTTGAATTAATAAGGATCGAATAACTCGGGATGTTAAGCCCAACTGAGCAACCACCCTCTGATACCAAATGAAAATCACCTAGAGGGGGGTGAATAGGTGATGTTATGAAACTTAGAACCTTTTGCGCAAAGCAAGCTTAGTGTAGAAATGAGAAGGAGTAAGTAAGACTTTGCACACACGATATATCCTGGTTTGATCACAAACTTGACCTACATCCAGTCCCCAGAACTACACCTGAGATTTTCACTAAATCACTTTGACACAATTACACTGTAATCTCTGGGAAGATTTCACTCTTACTCCCTCTTACAAGCTGTAATTGATGCCCAATCACTTAAGGTCCCAACCTCAAGAGTTTACAATACAATCAAGTAATAAATACAAAGACTCCTGAAGAGTGGATAAAATAATCACTAAAGTGCGTTGGTTATCTCTGTTACAGAAGCAGAATGGAAGAATAAATGCTATTCAATTTTTGCAGCGTAACAGTGACTTCGGTAGTTGGCACAATTGAATGTTTCTTCAATTTATAACTTTTCCATTAATGCCATTGTAAACTAGCCGTTGTCTTCATCCGAGATCCTAGCAGTTTCGGAGAGGATAATATGACCGTGAGCATTTGGTCTGACCAGACCAACATTCCTATTCCTGGAGAATGTTTCTGCTTCATTCTTCATAAATGCCTATTCCTGGAGAATGTTTCTGCTTCATTCTTTATCTTCAAATATTTGATTTTCGTTTGATATTTGCTGTGACATTAAATGTCGATGACATCATGATATGCTTTTTATCAGAGCATAAGAATTCTTGAACTTTTCATGGCAAGACAAACTTGAATCATAGTTAGTAATACAAAGTAATCACAGCATGTAGGTGAGATCAGATATAGATGGAATAAATACAGATCAATCACACAAACTTCACAGAAACTTCACAGAAACTTCGTATAATCATATATTAGTTCAAAGTCACTCAACCTGGAGTCACATATGTAACCTCAAGTTTTTCATTAAACTCGAGTCAAATTATCCGCCTTGAGGTTGTAAAATAGTTGTAACCTCAGTGATAGAACCATATAACCTCGAGTTTTGTATAGTACCTCGAGTTTTTCCTAAACCTCGAGGTTCCTTTTCTACCTCAAGTTTTTGTATATTCAATTAGGAACCACAGATAGAAGAAGACATGGGATTACCCTCGAGTCAAATTCCTAGCCTCGAGTTTTGGACCAACCTCGAGGTTAATATTATAGCCTCGAGGTTGTGAAAAGGGTTATGCGAAGGAACGAAGGCTTTTAACCTCGAGTTTATCCTATGACCTCGAGTTTTGGATTAACCTCGAGGTAAAGTTCTCAACCTTGAGGTGTTTTGACAGCAGAACTCTGGTTTTCGTTTTTCATGATTTTGACAAGGCATTTTTCTTTTATAATGTTGTCTCATCATCAAAACATGGAGGCTAACAATACTAAATGCACCTTAACCCAATTTTTTATAATATAAAAGTTGAAGAATTATATTATTCGGTTAAATAATATTTCTCTTATTATGAACAAGTCATTAAGCCATGGACATAAAAGGAAATTTTTATCAATATAATTTAAACTGTAAAAGAAATTTCTAAAATGCTATAAATATTAATCTAAATACTACGTTGAAACTCGTTCACAGTGAGAGGAAGTTCTAAACAGTGAAGAAGTCATTCACCATGTGAACGATGTATCCATCCTACACCACAAATGTCTCTTCACACCTTTTTCTTTGGTGTTTTTCCCCTTTAGCGAAAAGCACACCTAAACATTGTTGGTTATGATTAGTTTTGATTATGTCTTATATAGATGCCATTAGTAAGAGCAAAAAGTTTATAGCACATATATTGACTAATTGCTACATTTAATGTAGATTTGTTTATATGGAGAAAGAATAAGAGAAGAAAAGAAAGAAATAGTTCAATCATGAAGAATGATCAAGAAAAGAGAAGAAAGAAAGAAAAACTTGCCAAATGGAATGAGAAAATTATCATACAAGTTTTTAGATTGATTCTTGAAGTCTCCACGATCAAATGAAAGTTAGAACAACTCAATTCAGAGTTAAAACAAGCATATATCAGGTTCTGGATGAGCAAAATCGAGCCAGATACTTAAAAGTCAAGTTTACTACATTACTGGAAGTGATCTGCCACTGGATTATGAGAAAACTCGAGTTTAGGACACAAACCTCGAGTCTGGAACTCAAAACTCGAGTTAGTCACTTAATGACTCGAGTTTGTAGTGTCTTCAGCAACTCTGGTGTCTCTAGATCAGCAAAACTCGAGTTAGCCAATGTAAACTCGAGTTTGGAACTCAAAACTCGAGTTAGTCACTTAATGACTCGAGTTTAGCAAGCTTTCAGCAACTCTGTCCAACTCTGTTTCACGATCAGAATTGGCGACCTCTGGTAATTCGATGATATCTCCCAAACCAAAGATCGGTTTAAGGTGAAATTAATTTTGTATGAAACTAGACATCCAATGTGTCATCTGGACAAATTTTCATGCCCAAGGAAGCTGAGATGAGAGAGTTATGAATTTTTGAAGTTGACCCATCTGTTAACGTCACCCAGCAGACCCAGGTTCAATAATTTGAGGATATCTCACAATCTACAAATTGAAATGAGCTGAAATCGGTGGCATATGAAAATAGACTCACATACCTTTCCAGAAACATAAAGATCATGGAAAACAAAGATCAAATGAGTCAGGTATGAATTTTTGAAGTTGAAAATCAATTCAGGATGCTAGAAAAACGTTAGCTAAAGAACAACCTTCGTTCATCGGATCATAACTGTCAGATTGCAATGAGTTTGGAGCTGATTCTTCTTGTATTGGAAAGAAGACTTAAAGAGTCTTATGGAGATAGGTACTGGATTCCAGGAATTGATCTTCATCAAGTCAGAGAACAAAGAACTTGTGAGAAGAATATTTGATTGGGCCATGGAGAAGAAAACTTGAGTTTGTGTTAGCAAACTCCAGTTTTGGACTTGACAGAGAGCAAGATGTTTTCATCTCTTAAGGAAACTCGAGTTTGAGTTAGTAAACTCGAGTTTGTGGGAGACAGAGAGCTCCTCAATATTTTGATTTGACAAACTCCAGTTTGTGTTTCTAAACTCCAGTCTGGAAGTTCTTGAACTTAGGCTTATCCTCGTAACAAAGCCCCAAACTTGAGTTAGCCACTTAATGACTCGAGTTTAGCCTTAAGTTCAAGTGTACTCGAAAACTCAAATCACAACATTCCTCTCTAGAAGACCTAAACTCGAGTTTGGATTTCTAAACTCCAGTTTAGCCCGCTGCAAACTCCAGTTTGCGTCGCTAAAGTATAAGAACCAAATTGCGCCAATTTGTGAGATCTTCATGGGTTAATCTGAAATTATCATATCATGTTATATTATTATTCCTAACATTATTGATCAAGTTTTTGATAAGTTTCAGACAGGTTCATCACAAGATCAAGGTAAAATCAAGATCCAGAATAAGTGCATTAAATGAAGAACCAAGAACAGGGCTGATCTTTCTCCCTTATCCCAGATGTTCAATTCAGACCGTTGCAACACATTAAGATCACTTCAAACGGTCAAATTAAGATCATGAAATGACTAAAAATCTTGAAGACGCTCTGCAACAACATATTCCAAGATTCCAGCTGAGAATTGGAAGAACAGAGCAAAATATGCAACTGTCATATTCCAGATTTACAGCTGAACTTTGAAGAATCAAAGAGAAGAAAATGCAACGGCTAGTTCCTCTTCTTCATCTATATAAGAAGCCCAGAAATGAAGAACAAGAGACACAGATACAAGAGGGAGAGCAAGAATAGGGACGTGAGCTTACACAGTGAAAATGCCAATATTCTAATGTCTGCTTCATCTACTCTCTGAATATCTCAATGATCATATATTTAGCTTAGAGAGTGAGATTATGTGAATTGTGCTTCAGTGTTTATTCACTTACTTCTGAGAGAGAAGATTCATTGTGATCATCTTATTATTCTGAGAGTTACTCAAGATTGGCTAATCTTGAGTGGGAAAGACTTTGTTGTGATTATAGCTTGTAAGGGGAGTGAATCCGAGTGTGGGATTACTTCGAGTATAGAGTGTGTAATCAAGCAAGTGAATTGATTACGATTTGTAAGGGGGAGTGAATCCTAGGGAGAGGATTACTTCAAGTACAAAATGTGTAATTAAGTTCAAAGCAAATAGTGGATTGAAAATCTCAAGTGAAGCTTAGGGACTGGACATAGGTCAAAGATTGGACCGAACCAGGATAAACACAGTTTGCATACTCTCTTCCCTTATCTTTTACATTTCCAGTATATGCTCATCTTTAAATATCTAATTGTCAATTTATAAATTGCGAAAAGTATTTTTAAAGTTCTTAAAGTTTATCAAACACTCAATTCACCCCCCCTCTTGTGTGATAGCTAGGTCCAACAAACACCTCGTATCACCATCTGTTTTGTGACTTTTCTCTCCTTTTGGATTTAACGAATAAGTATAATTTATGAGTGAATTTGGTAGAAATAGTATTTTTATCCTAAAAAATAAATTTTGGAAAAATATTTAAAATCAATAAAAAAATATAAAATATAAATAGGTATAGTGTAATATATTCAAAATCTACACCTATTTAATTATAAAATATATACTTATTAAATTCTATTTTCATATAAAATCAATACTTAATTGATTATGCTGAAAAAGCTTAAAAATATACTATATGTTAATTATATGCTGCTGTGTCAAGTGTTTGGTGCTTACCGTCCCTAGTAATTTGAGTCATACACTGGAGTTATGTTCTTAAATTATAACTTCTTAGTTTTAAAGTTGATTCCACCTACCATATTAAGTCATTCTAGTCATACATTCAAGTCTTGCAGTTTCTCAAATACCCATGTTAAACTTGAAGGATATTCTTCACAAGTGCCCATGTGACACTTGTGGGATTGGATTGAAGTAACAAGAGCTCATTTCAATTTGTAGAGGTATAGTGGATCGCAAGGCTTGGAAGGTCTCTGAGAACTAGGGATAGGTCTATTGAGAGTTTAAGTTAGGATAAAATTGACAATGTCTTTACTCATGTTAGCTTCCAATGGTGATATCTTACTCAACTAGGATAAGATTGACTGTGTCTTTACTCTTCTTAGCACTCAATGCACCCTCACTTGCGTGTAATCAGCCACTAAAACTTGACTGTTACGTTGTCTAATTGTGGTGGAGAGCACCGATAGGGACGTGAAGCCCTAAAACCTGAAGTTTCTACTTTCGTCATTTTGTATGACAACTTGCACCGTTCAAGATTTTCAAAGAAGCAGAGATCCCCGAGAAAGTGGAGCGAGAAAAACTTCCGAAGACTTATTCGATCAATGGATTTAACTCAAGACTCCTCCACTGCCTTTCATTATTGAGAAGGACTGATTCTAACGACTATTCCAAGGGAGTTTGCTGGAAGAAGTTGAAGATGGAGTGGAGAAGGATTTAAGGAGTTATTTTTGTAATTGTAATAATATTTCCTTGTCATGAATCTAACCTAGCTAATATAATGCTTTTTGATAGAAATATGTTGAATGATTTGCGGGAACGATAAATTTGCGTAATTCGCTTTGATATTATTTAGATTAGCTTTAGCTCTTGGTGTGTGTGTATCAAAAACACCGCGTCATCTTTTTGTTTTGGGGGGAAAAAATCCACGTCTATTGTATATGTGTATTGTGTACCAAAAATGACATGACGATTCTAATTAAGTTGTTTACATTTCCAAGGTTTTTTAATAGTTATTATTATTAAATGGCATGAATATTTAAATATTATTTTTATTTTATACCACTCAAGTCTTATTTATAAGTTCTTTTTTACTAGAAAATTTGGTCCTATTTATAAATCAAGTTTCATGTAGGAAATGAGATTATGACAATTTTATCCTTATTAATTATACCCATAAAGATAGAGAAATAAAAGAGTTGAAAAATACTCATTTAAAAATAAGGGCAAAGTTGAAAATTTACCTTATAATCATTGAGTTAACTACCTCTCTCTAATATATGATATTTAGTTAAAAAGAACTTATAAATAACATCAAAGTAGTAATTATTATCAAAAGTAAAAACATTTATGTGAGGTACAAACCTTAAATAAAAGACATCAAACACTACTACTACTACAAAAAAAAAAAAAGGAATTTGATTACCTAAAGAACATCCATTTTTTCAAAAAGGAAGTAAAAAATACAAGCAGTGATATTTTTATAATTTTGTGGACGAATTTTGACATATTGGGCATTCCTATTCAAAATTGGGATATCAAAAGTAGACTTTAGGCATCCCAAATTTAAATTAAGAAGCCTAAAGTCCACTTTAGGCCTCCCAGTTATAAAAAAGGATGGTAAAAGAAGGGGAATTTAGCGTCTCAATTTAAAAAGAAATATCAAAAGTAGAGCTTTTAGTGTCCTTTTTAGAGTTCAGACGTCTAAAGTGTCATATCTAGATATATATTGATTCAATTCAATTTATATGAGGAGTGAGCACTACTTCTAGGGATGAATGGCATATATACGTACACAATTTCCGTTGATTGCTGAATAAAAAAGGTTTTTCAAAACTTTTAGTCAAACGCGCGTTTTGTGACTTTTCTATTTCCTCACAACAAACATATCAAAGAAACCATAAATGTTAGCTGGAAAAGTAAGGCAAGACTGTATTGTTAACTTTTTTTATTAACAGAAAATTTCAAATATATGCGTATGCGACCGTGTAAAAGTCAAGCATATATCGATTACACACACACACACTTGTATGTTATTTTTAATTTATTCATAATTAGATATGTAAGATAAATTTTTCAATATATATAATGTAAATCGAACAAAATAATTTAGCAAGCAAAGATTAATAATTGCTCTTTCTAGGTCAAATGTATATTTTGATTCCCCAACTAACAAAAACTAATTTTTTTTTTTTTTAATAAATAGAGAGAAAGATAAGTGAGAATATGAGAGGACGAAGAGAGTAATTATTATTCAGTCTGTCGAGTACATAATACGGGCCTGCTATTTATAGGCATGTGTTTGCAATCTCAATAGAATCTTTATCTATCGTCAATAGATTTCATGAGGATAAAAACAACTATAAGATAATAAAGATAATATCAGATAACATAGCTATATGGACATCCACACAAAATGTTATATTCATAACACTCCCTCATGAATGTCCATTATGTATCAATATGCCTCATTGAAAACTTAAACCAGGAAAAATCATGTGGGACAACAACTTAGCAAAAGAAAAGAGTACATCTGTTGTGGACCCAATAATGAGGGCCCAATTATGATATAGCCCAACAAGGGGAAATTCGTATCATAAACCACATCAAATCTTAACCAACCTAAAGTTAAGGGAGATCTTAACTAACAAGCTATAATCGAGGATCTTGACTAGGAGTGGCAGCACCAAACCTGGGACATAAGGTACACGATGCCTATGGATCCAAGCCCCGCAGGTAACTCTATAAATAAGATATAAACCCTAGAGATATGCATGTTCTCTCTCAGTTATTATTTTGTCGTCACTATGCACACACACCACCCCTTAGCCGAAAGACATCTTGTTTGCACAGTAATCCACGTAACTCACTAGTATATGACCTATAGATATCTGGGAGAGCTTATTGATCCTATATTAACCTACTAGCATATTGGCTAGACATCTATGATCTTATACAGAATATTGGTGCCAACCGTGGGGATCCATAAATTTTGATTTCCGTGACCAACGGTGGTTAACACCAGAAGCAGCAGTCAAATGCCCATGCAAGGGCAAAACCAATAACACCAGGAGTAGGTTCGCCAACAACATGAAGGCATTTCAGACCAAAACATTGTGCATGCCGAGGATGTGTCAGACATGGCTTCCTTGAAATGTAATACTACCCTAATTTTCATGCTTGGTTGTAATACCCTAATTTTCATAATACATGTAAATATTGTATTTTGGTAAATAAATTAGCAAAATATAAAGGTGAATATGTGTCTCAAAGAATTATAATCTATTGATTATATTCTTCTTCAAATTTCACTTTGGAATTAATTAACCAAAGGTTTATTATGAGACATTATTTAGGGGCTATAATTTAGCCTAAAGACAAGAGGTAGATGACAAAAAAATTAAATAGATATTTGAGGAAATTAAATGCAAAATGATTAAGGCAATTTATGCTAAAATTGCATAAGCCTATTAAAAGAAAAATTCCTAATCAATTGTGAACTAACTTGTGTAAGTATTTTCATTGTGATTAAAGGCAATTAAAGGCATAAATTAAGGCCATTATTTTCAAAAATAATGATGCCATTAGGGGGCTGATTTAATTGCCAAGGAATAAGAGTCGATAAAGCTTGCTAATAATGCTCTAATAACCTTGATTAAGTAACAAACCAATTAGACAATGACAACTAACACATGTGAGATCAATTGTTGAGATTGATGCACATGTAATCCAATCCAAGGGTCCAAATTAATCACTTAAATTGGCTTAATCCTCTTGTGATTAAATCAACCAATAAGAGCTATTGACAATGGGATGATTAACACTTGGAAAACCAATCAATGGTCATGAAAGAAGAGGAAATCATACAGCCATAGTGTAGGGTGGATATGAAGCTCCTTAGAGTGTAAGTTGGATCTAATGGATGAGGAGAAAGAAGCAAAAATAAATTACCTAGTTGAGCACCAAATTAACCTTGGGTATTTTTCTATAAATAGGGGTGGTGAACCTCTTAAATCCTCACACCAAAACTCACTTTAGCAGCTGATTTGGGTAGATAAAAATCATAGGAGCAAGGTGAAGAAAGAGCAAGAACTTCAAGAGGTAAGTTCTTAAGCTTAAGCTTTTAGTTTTTGGTAAAATTGTAGTTTAATCAAGGAAATTATAAAATAAATTTATTTACATTTTTTTGAAGGTATCTAATGAGTTTAAAATGAAAATTAGATTGAAAACATCTTAGGGAATAACTTTTGAAATCAATGGATGAAGATTGTGAAAATTGTAGAATTTCTAGTTTTGAATCTTGTGATGGCAGTGAACAATAAGGCTAGTATTTTATGTATAACATGAACTTTAAAAAACATGAAATTTTCCAGTTATAAAGTAAACATCTAGATCTTTCTATTGATATATAATAAGTGACGTTTTAAGCTTTGGACAAGGAGTTAGGAATTTTTGAAGTTAGGCCTTGTTCATGATGTTAAAATCAGAATAGTAGTTGGAAAAATTAAAACTGAGAATGACTCAAGGATTTCAAGTTTGATGAGTTAATTTTACAGCCAAATAGACTTCTAAAGGATAAATTTTGGCTTTGGTTTCACATAATTGTGATTTGTTTAGAATTAGTTATGATTTTTCAAAGTAACTGAAAAATCTGGCCAGAAAATCCAGCAATGCATTTTTGAGGAAAAAGTAAGGGTAAAAATGGAAGAACAAATCCTTTAAGGGTAAAAAGATCAAAGGAGGTAAAAATAACCCCTAGGATATTATTTCAAGTGATATTATTTTAATTATAATATCATATAAGTTATGGGAAAAAGAAATAATCCGATGACAATGTTATAGGACACCTTAAATGGCCAGGGTTGGATTCAAAGGACATGTGTATTGGTAACTACGCGGTGAAAGGTACATTCGCGTAATGTTAACTTTAACACTTGTGTGTCTTGTATTCCTATATATGATTGTTTGATTCATGTTGAGTGATGGATAAGACAACGTCTTGGGTCATGCACCGTGGTAAGACTCTATTTTAGGTCACATATTTGTATACATTCAGTTTAGTTGTAGTTTCAGCTGGATGCAGGTTACAATCTTCATAATGTCGCTTGCATGTTTTCCTAGCACTGAGGACACATGGGTTTCGTGGCACTGGTTATGTGCAAACACTGTTGACATGCATGTGCTGTGTGCTATGTATTGTTGTTTACTAAATGTAATGAATATCTGTCATATATTGTTTATACTTTACATATGAGGTTAACTATTACTTGAGATTCATTGGGTATTGAATCTCAACCCTGAGTAAAGGTTTAGGAAAGCAACCTAGATTTGAGAAGGTGATGGAGCCGAGAAGAGGTGAAGTGGACAAAGCCGTGAAGATGCTTCGATCAAAGACGAGGTCTATATAAAGTTATTTAAGCCTAGTTTCTGGCATGAATCTAATAAAGTTATTTTAGACCAATTGGTGCTTAAACTAAAAAAGGTTTGTCTGTGGGTTGTCACACGTCACCGTGAAGGACAGGGAGACTCCCATTAAACTAAACACTAATCTGGCTAGTATGTTTGATTAGCTGTGTTGGGTTTCAAGCCATAGGTCTAGTTAAGACTTGGTTTAATAGAGAGTTGTATTTTAGTCTCTGTAAATTATCTCACATGAATATTCCTTCGAGATATTTAATTTACTAGCTTTATGTCTGGGCATTTTGTATCAGTTACTCATTGTCCAAATGTTAATGCATGCTCTCCATTCCGCTTTATTATAATATGTACATCATCAACTCTGTTCATATTCCTAATACTACGTGTCACAAGACACAATAAGTGGTATGGAATTTCGGGTGTTACACTCTCTACTACCTGCAACCAATCCTCACAATATGGAAATCCAACAAGACCCTTCTTAGCAGATTTAGGTTGAGAACCCGGATATTTACCTTTTGCAAATACTTTGGGTTCATCGATAAAGCAGATGGAAGCGATAGAGCATTGCAACCACCTCCAGAGACAAGAAGACACCTAAATGATGCGAATGTTGGGGGAGCATTTGAGGTAAGTAGAGACCCTGGCTTGGAAAGAAAACCGAGATAAACAGCACGCGAGGAAAGAAAACGTGAGTCAACGGGCCATCCATCCTTCTTCGATTAAGAAATCGGGATCTATATAGGCTGATGTGGAAACAAATAATGCGGAGTGTAACATAGCTAATCAAGATTGGGCTCAAATCCTTGAAACTCGGAACCCAAACCAAACTCTTGTGAAAGACAAGCAGGTTGTGGACAATCGGGTCGTCAGGGATCAAAAGGCTCCTGGAAAATATAGGAGAAAGTACGGTGAAGGATAGAATAATAGTAGTCCTTTCACGAAAAAAAATTGCAAA
The DNA here is from genome assembly GCA_037074495.1 of Acacia confusa. Classification (NCBI taxonomy): domain Eukaryota; kingdom Viridiplantae; phylum Streptophyta; class Magnoliopsida; order Fabales; family Fabaceae; genus Acacia; species Acacia confusa. The sequence continues at coordinate 21,178,311 of CM073509.1, read as the reverse complement.
TGCTCCTTATCTAAAATTTTTTTACGCTGTTGACCTACCAAAATATGATGGAAGTTAGGATCCCTAAGCCCATCTTAACATGTTTGACATGGAATTGTTTGTTTGCAGATGCAAAGAGCTCATCATTTCTTGCTTATTTGCTGCAATGTTATGAGGGGCTATCCAATCATGGTTCCATACTTTGCTTCCAAGGATAATCTTGGACTTTAACGAATTGGGAGATAAGTTCTTACTCAATTTTGCAATAAGCAAAAAGCAGTTGAAGTCCATGTTTATTCTCGATAAAGTCAAGCAACGTCACGGCGAGACGCTCCAAAATTATTTGGATCATTTTAATGAAACCGCCCTACAAGTACACGTACACTTGCTCATAGCCGGTCTAGAAGGTGAATCTCGGATGGCAAGATTAATCTACAAGACTCCCATCAAGACCCTAGAAGACTTTAGAACTTGGTCAAAGAAGTATCTGGAGTTGGAGCAAATAGAGATAGCCAACGCTGCGGGAAGGGAGTGAAGGAAGAGTCCACCTCTAAAACTAAAGGAACAACCTAGAAATCAAAGGCAGGATTCCCGTGCAAGGAACCCAGATCATAAGTCTCGGGGTAGCAAGTATGAAGGAAAGTATAAAAAATACATTTCCTTAAACGTCTTATGATCTCAACTATGGATTGAAGTAGCCTTGATAAAGATGAAAAAGGTCGACTAACCTTGACCACTCTACAATAAGGGAAGCTTAGATCAATCCTGGTTTTGTGAATTCCATAATAGCCCAGGACATATAACTAGCGAGGGTTGGGATCTCAGACACGATGTGGAAAGTTCGTTAGAGAAGGAAAATTACAATACGCCATAAAAACCTAGGGCCAAAAGAATAATAAATGAATGCAAGCACGCCTTAGCAATAGCCCAACACTAAGAGAGATGAAAAACGAAGGAAACTAAATGGTGACAATGAATTTTTGGTAGCCGAGTTTGATTGCAATGTCATTAATGGATGTTTAAGAGGAAAAAGAGACACAATGAGCTAGAGGAAGAAATACTTAAGGAAGGTCCTTTTGATCAAGGACCACCTTAAATTCAAAGAAGATCCTAGCAAGGAGTATATATGTTGGAGACGCTATAGAAGAAACCAATAAAAATAATGTGGAATGCGGATAAACTAAGAGCTGTTACATATGATTAGTTTTGATGATGTCTCATATAGTTGTCATTCTCAAAAGCAAAAAGCTTGAGTAATATAGTTAATCTCCAACATTGACTAACTATTGTATTTAATATAGATTAATCCAAGTTAAGGTCAATCAAGAAGGAGATAAGAGATTTTAGATTGAAAGAGCTGAATCATGAAGAATGTTCAAGAAGCTCTGAATGACAAAAAGAAGAAGATCAAGGAGGTTGAGGATGTAGATGAGGATATGGAAAAGGAAGAGAAGAAAAAGAAGAGGAGAGATTGAAGAAGAAAGACTCTATTGATTGGATCATCCTTACTCAAGATCAGTTCAAATTTAATTATGATGAATGATCAAGAGATAAGTTTTCAGAAATTGAAGAAAATGAAGGAAAGGAAATATTAAAGGTAGAAGTGGCAAAGAATGATGAGCCCAAGCTAAATGATGAAGAATGATCAAGATGAATGATGGAAGATGGAAGAAATTGATGAATCAAATAAGAATATCTTCATTCAAGAAGAGCTCTAATATGTCTATGGAGAATGTTCAAGAGAAGAAGAAAGAAAGAATAGAATTGTGGAGAATGATCAAGTGAAGAGAAGAAAGAAATAGAAGATCTTGTCAAAAAGAATAAGAAAAATCAATTTACAAGGTCATAAATTGATATTATAAGTCTTCATAATCATATGGATGTTGGAGAGGCTCAATCTAGAGTTAAAGATAGTGAAAATCAGATTCTAGAAGAGAATACTCAAGTTTCCAGGTCAAAACTTGAGTATACAAGCTTACTGCAAAAATTTGGATCTGGATGAGAAAACTAGAGTTTGGAAAACTAAAGTTTGGGAAACTCTGGTTTGGGAGTCAAAGAGTCAAAACTTGAATATTGAAGTTAATACTCGAGTATGGAACTTATATACTCAAGTTTGGGGTGTTCTCAGCTTTTCTGGTGTCTCTAAACCCAACAAAACTTGAGTTTCAAATGAAAACTCGAATTTCCAGCTCTATCAGCAACTCTGTTCACCTCTGTCTCATGATCAGATTGGGCGAGCTCTGGTAATTCGATGATATCTCCTAAACCAGAGATCGGATTGAGGTGAAACCAAATTTATGACACTAGACATCCAATGCGTCATCTTGACAAAGTTTCATACTCAAAGAAGATCAGATGAAAGCACTTTGAATTTCCAAAGTTGGATCAAATATTCATGTCACACATCAGACCAATCTTCAATGATTTGAGTATAATTCTTAATCTACAAATCGAAATGAGCTGGAATCAGTGGCGTTTGAAAGAAGACTCATAGGGATTTCCATCAATACTTGATTCAACTAAAATGAAGATTAGACCAGAGAGATATGGTCTTCAAAAGTTGACTGATAATTCAAAACGCTGCAAAAATGATGGTAAAAGAACAATCTTTCATCGGATCATAACGGGCGAATTCCAACAAATTAAGATCTGATTCTTGTTGCTGTGGAAAGAAGAATCTAAGAGCTATATGGAAGATAAGTAGCTTGCCAAAATTGGAGTTATATCAATCAGAGAGCAACCGAGGACTGAAAAAGCTCGAAAACTCGAGTTTATAAGTGAAAACTCGAGTATGGCTCAGATAGAGAGCAATGAACGTCAGAGGATCCTCAATACTCGAGTATGGGAAGTAAAACTCAAGTATAGATCAGACAGAGATGAATATGAAGTAATGCTACAAGCTCAATACTCGAGTTTCCAATTCAATACTCGAGTATACACTATAACTTCAGAAAAATCAAAGTGTTGAAAATCCTGAATCTAATCCAGATTATCCAGAAACTTACCCAAATGATATATAACACTTCTTAACATCATTTAAATCATTTGTGGACATGTTTCAGATTATCAAATGAGGGATTTCATGGAGATCAAGTTGTTGAGCTTTCAAGTCCCAAAAAGCAAAAAAATAACGGCTAGTTTCCAATTGCCACATCCTCAAACGGTTCTGATTACAACGACTCTATTCTCCAACGTTTAGAAGACCTTCACCTATAAATAGAACTAGATTTAAAATGCAAGAAGATGATGGAGAGAGCTTATACTGTTATAATGTCAAAATGTTGAATCTCCTACTCTCTGTTTGTCAATGCTTTCTGAGTCTACAATATAGAGAGTGAAATCACTTGTAATGTACTTCAGTGTTTAGCATAATCACTTATTTGAGAGAAGAATTATTGTAAATCATATTTCTCTGAGAGAAACTCAAGGTTGGGTGACCTTGAGTGGGAAATTAGTTGTAACCTTATGGGTAGTTGTTAGTTCTCTATGTGTTTTGATAATAACTGACAATTGTAAACTTAGCATGAAGTTTGTTTTTGGCAAGATGAAAAACTTACTGTCAAAGGCAAACTCGAGTTTAGGCATGTAAAGTCGAGTTTGAGACTTGACAGAAAGCTACTCTATTATGCAAGAAAGCCAAACTCGAGTCTGCTTAGACAAACTCGAGTCTGAGGAGTCACAGAAAGCAATCAAAGTTTTTTCAATTAGCCAAACTCCAGTTTGTGAAAATAAACTTGAAGTCTGGGAGATACAGAGAGCAATCAAAATTTTGCACAAGACAAACTTGAGTCTGGACCATGAAAATCAAGTTTAGACTAAACAAAAAGAATCCAAAAAAACTCAGTATTTTCATAAGTCTTGTAAACTCCAGTCTGTATTTCCAAACTCTTGTTTACACTTGACCAAGATAAAATTCAAAGTTTCAATTCCTACTGAAACTCGAGTTTGCCTCCCCAAACTTGAGTCTGAATCATACAGAAAAAACATCAAAATGTCCACATTGCAAACTCCAGTTTATGATCCTAAACTCCAGTTTGGAAGTTCTTGAACTTAGGCCTATCTTCCTAACATAGACCCAAACTCGAGTTAGTCACTAATTGACTCGAGTTTAGTTCCATCTCAAGACCAGAGCCCGACAGTTCTCTCTATAAAAACCAAACCCGAGTTAGCATTTGTAAATTACCGGTTTAGACCACTAATCAACAGTCATGCTTTCTAGATGAACCCCAAACTCGAGTCTAGAAATACAAACTCAAGTTTGCATCGGTAATTTTGAAAAACCAAATTAAATCAATCTGCGAAATCCTTATGGGTTAATATGAAAGTATCATATCATGTTGTATTATTATTCCTAACATTATTGATCAAGTTTTTGATAAGTTTCAGACAAGTTCATCACAAGATCAAGGTGAAATCAAGATCCAGAATAAATGCATTTAATGAAGAACCAAGAACATGGTTGATCTTTCTCCCTCATCCCAGATGTTTAGTTCAGACCGTTGTAACACATTAAGATAACTCTAAATGGTCGAATTAAGATCATGGAATAACTAAAAATCTGGAAAACCATCTGCATCAACCACATTCCAAGATTCCAGCTGAGAATTAAAAGAACAGAGCAAAATATGCAACTGTCATTTTCCAAATTTGCAGTTGAACGTTGGAGAAGAAATAGCAACAGCTAGTTCATCTAGCTAGGCTATAAAAGGCTATAAAGACTCAGAGCAAGACACACACAACGAAGCTACACTTGAATACATTTGTAATTTGAGTCTGTATTGTGATTTTTGATTTGTTCTTCAGTGTTTATCAATATTTACTCTTTTGAGAGTTTGTGATTGTTTGAAAGCATTTGTTTGTGTGAACTCAAGGTTGTGGAACATGTGAGTTGGGTTGTTTAATTACAAGGTATAAAGGGGAGCAAGTCCTAGGTGATTAGGATTGTGTCGGGTTTACATTGTTGTAGTTAAAAACCTGTTGAACTAGTGGAAACACCCAAAAGATATATGGGGACTGGACGTAAGTCAAGGTTAAGACTGAACCAGTATAAATTCTGTGTGTCTGAGCTTTTCTTTCCCTACTCTTTTGTTATTTATTTCTTAAGTTTCTTTTTCAGAATACAAAAGTTTTTTTAAAATCCCCAATTCACCCCCCTCTTGGTGATTTCTTCCACTTTCAGTAGTAAGGGGGAGTCTCTGTGAGAGATTGTAAAGGCTGTACAAGTGCCTGGACAAACTTGTAAGTTGTAAAGGCTTGTCTTTTGTGCCTGGTTAAACAAGGAGATAGTGAAAATCTCAAGTGGAGCTTAAGGACTCGACGTAGGTCAAGGTTTGGACCGAACCAGTATAAATCTGAGTTTGCAATTCTCTTCCCTTAACTCTTTATTTCCAGCATACATGTTTGAATGATTGTTTATAACTTTCCATTATCATTCAATCTAATTTAACCGAATTGTGAAAAGTTTTTAAAAAGGGAGCAAGTTTTTATCTTTACCCAATTCACCCCCCTCTTGGGTTCAGCCGCGTTTTTCAAGTGCGTATTAATTAAATATCGAGTTCAGTGAACTCAAATAAATTGAGCATATTCCAATTAAAGGTTGTGTTTTATGTTAAGTTTGTTTTCCTTTAAAGCAGAATTTTCCTTTTTACTGGTTGTTTAAAGTCACTTATGTCAGCAAACTATTATGAAATAAATGAAGCAATTCTCAGTTGAGAATCATCTTCCAAATTGTTTAGTGTATGCCAAGCATAAACATAGTGCCACTAGGGTATACAAACCCAGCTTCTAGTAAAGCGATCGTGAATGAATAAATGACGTTAGGGCACATGAACTTGGTCTTGAATTAGCTTTTGTAATTATGATGCATCGAATTTTCATTTCATGGTAACAAGGTGAATTATCATGTGGACCTAGATCAAGTCAAAATGTTTAAACTCCTAGTTAAAAACTAAGTTTGAACATGTGAGATATTGCCCTTACTTTGGATTAAATTCCAGTTAAATAAAGTTGGGATGTTGTAAGGGTTTTTATTAAAAGTTGCCACTTGTATGATACTTGGTCTTTAATACCAGATGAATACTTTAGCAAATTCTGCGCCATATATTTTTTACTTTGGCCAAGTCAATGAATAACACTCTTACACAATGTATTTGTGATAAAGCTCAGAAATATATACAAGATAGCTAAGATTCATGCTTATCTTTCAAGAATACGATAAAGTATGTAAATAAAATCAGAATTTTCAAATGAATTAAATTTCATTGATTTTCGAATTACATCTAAAGTATAAATCAATTACAAACTAGAAACAATAAACCAAGGTGCAACTCGGGAAAAATTGTTACAAAAGCAACTAAGGGCTTCAGTACACTAAACAAAGAAATACAAGTCAAGCTGGCATCTCGGCCTCTGAATGCTTGCTATGGCGTCCTTAGATTTTTCATCAAAAGTAGAGCCAAGGGATGTGAGGTTATTGTCAATGAGAAGGTCAGGGCTTAGATTGACTCCCCAGTTGAACCTCCGTCCCTTTCTCTGCAGGGATCGCTAGGCTGACCTCCTTTACCCGCTCCTCACCTTGACCACCGTCCAGATGGGAGGCAGAATAACACTAGAGGACAAAAGGGCTAGGATGAGCTTGCCATCATCAATATAAGCCCTGAAGTGTGATTCGACAACATTCAAGTCAATGGCGAGATTCAGAAGTTGGTTTTACTCCAAGGTGTTGTCAAAAGTTGAGAGACCACAGAATTTGTAGTTTCAAGGGCACCCTCAGGAGACTCTAACTTAACTTCAGTGTCCCCATGCTTCATTTGAAGACTTTTCAGAGATTGCACCATAGAAGCATGAGTCTCCTAAGAATGGAGAAGATCTGAGGTCATCTTTGCAAGCTCCTCATAAGCATTGTCTTTCTAAGCCTTTGCGACTTAAAGCTCCTTAACTACCCTGTTTCTTTGCTCAACAGCTTCATCTCTCTCTACTTTGGCCAACCTTAACTCGGTGTAAGCCATAGAATATTTGCCTTTCATCGACACAAAGACATTAGCCATCCCTGTCGGCTTCATAACATTCAATTTAATTGCTTGAATCTCCTACAACTTAGCCGATTCACGACCTGATAGTGGCGCTTGAGGGGAGAACAACAAAGGAGAAGGAGGAGGATGGGTAAGAGAAACAGAATAATCTTGCTGAACAGAGGCTTGAGCGGCAGAAGACAGGGTTTTCAGAGTGATGGGCAGAAGATCCTTGATTAGCCCTTGATCGCTTGTGCGGGATTAGATCACCACTGCTTATTTTGGTTGTGGCCTTCCCATATTTAGGAGCTGACCTCTTGTTGCTCTTCTCCGTACCATCAACCGTCTTACCACGATTCAACTTAGAGAGATATATTGATTGCTTCCTTAATCTCAGCTTTGCGGAGAAAGAAAATAAACGTTACTATCCACATTATGAAAAAGCAATAAAAGAAATATAAACACAAGCAAAGACACCAAACTCAGCACCATAAAAACTCGGCTACGGACTGAGAGATGAAGATAGCTACATTAGAAGGGTCGTGCTCGTTAATGTGGTCAACCAAAGTAGCCACCAAGCTGGCCTCAGAAGACAACAAGTCATTGTCGTCAAAGCGGTATGCTAAAGGAGTCAACTTATAATGATAAGAATTCTAGTACGATAGGAACTCCCATTCCACATCTCTAGAGGCACTTTGGTCTCTTCTCTCTCTACTCTTCAGTTAATTCTTTTTGTTTAGAGGATTAGTGTTGACTTTACTTAAAGCTCAAAACTAGAGTTTTCATTTCAAAACTGGACTTTTCAAAAAGTGTAAATAGAGCGAAACTCTCTGTGGAGTGTAAACTCAAGTTTAAGAAACTTAACTCGAGTTTTCATAATAATCAGGAAAAGTGGAAAACTCTTTATATGAATCAAACTGGAGTTTGCAATAGAAGACTGGAGTTTACAAAATCTTTAGAAATATAGAGATGTTCTCTGTGAGTCCTAAACTCGAGTTAGTGAAAACCAAACTCAAATTTCCTCAAAAGAGAAAACTGTGTGAAATATTTTAGCAAGTGTAAACTGGAGTTTTCAAAAGCATGACTCGAGTTTTCTCAAGCTTAGAATAATATAACTTTCTGTATGTTGTAAACTTAAATTTTAACAAAATTTGGAAAAACTTAGATTTCTTTGATTTGTCAAACTGAAGTTTGTTAAACTAAACTCTGCTTTTCTTTGTCTTTAAAAAAAAAAACTTTAGGACTCTTTGTATCATCTAAACTCGACTTTTCAAAACCTTAACTCGAGTTTGTCTTAGTTCACAAAACTAGAGTTGCTCTTTGTCAAGTCCAAATTCGAGTTTTCAAACCAAAACTCGAGTTTGTGTTTAACAGTAAGTTTTTCAACTTTTCAAAGACAAACTTCAACTTAGGTTTACAATTGTCAGTTATCATCAAAACACAAGGCCAAGTAAATGAATGATTATTGTGGGAAAAGCAAAATAAATTATTATTGAATCTCCCAAGGCTCCTAAGAGGAAGAGAATTGAGAAAGGCCAAGTACCCTCCAAGGCCACTTCCTCTACTGCTACCTAACCAGTTGAGGAACCACATATGGTACCAAATGGTATCTTTCAAATCTATAATCATTCTCCTCCTCCTCTTGGTTTTTCTTCTTAGCCTACCATTTTATCAAATGACTTAGCCACAAAATTCAAAGAATATGTCCTTAAGAAAGAATCATATCCTCTTGTGTTTGTTAATTTGGCTAAATTAAAAGAAGACTGAAACTTAGACCTTTCACCTTGGCTTAGCCAATTTGAATTTCTTCTTTCAATTTCTGCTTCCTACACTCTAAATATCATGAAATTATTTTATTTTAATATACAGTGGGATAACTTAGAGGATTGTGATAATATACTTGTAGAGGAGAGAGTCTCTACTTCTATTAAGGGAGTAAAGATTACCTTGTCTGCTTTGATCATAAACACTATTTTTAAAATTGACAATCTTCCTCTAGTTCCCACAATCCAATACAGTAACAGGGAATGTTTTGAAACCTTAAGACCAAATAACCTGTTCCTGAGGATCAGTTGGTCTCTTTATCGTTTGCCCCTATTTTTATGCCCCTTCTCTATTGTGTCCTTTGGTACATTTATTCTATAAATCTGATTCAAAAGGGTGGCAATTACACTCATTTTGCAAAGAATGATTACCATCTCTTTACTTCTATTGTGAAAAAGGTGCCTATAAATGTTGGCCACTAGTTTTTTCCAGGAAATGGTCAAATTTAAATTTTTTTTCTAGAAAGCCTTCTCACATTCGATTTCCTTCTCACATTTTTGTCATACTCTTCTACTTCAAAATCTGGTATATTGATATTGCTAAATCAATAAAGACACCTCCAGTGCTTAGGAAGTAATAGTTGAACTTTATGAGAATGAACTTTGAGGAAGAAGGATTTGGCCAGTAAAGGGCCCCTTCAAGATCTATAGCTTCCCATACAAGTGCCTAAGATGACCAATTAGCACTTCCTCCTCCTCAATCATCTCTACCTTTTGACTTTGATGCTAAAGTCAAGGCTATTATGGATGCTGCCATAGCTGATATGTTTGAGAGAATTGAGGTTGAAGTTGGTAAATTGGTTGTTAAAGTGAATAAGGGCAATCATGAGATGGTTGATGCCCAGATGAGATAAAGGAACAAGTTGAGAACCTCAATAGTCATAAGGAAGACCATGATGCCAAGTTGACCACTTTTATGATCAATAATGTCACCTTAGATGACAAAGTGAATAAGACTCTGCAAATTCTGGCATATGGCTCTGGTTTTGGCTTTCCTAAGCAAGAACCTTCACCCTCTGACTCACCATCATTCACCTTCACCACACCCATTGTCACTACCACACCTGCCCAATCTCCTCCAGCCACTGAGATCATACCTCCCTCTCACACCTCCACTATTTATCTTGACTCACCTCCTCCTACTCCTCTGATAGACCCCTTTCCTGAAGTCCATATCTCAGCTCCACCTTCTTTTGATGATGACAAAGGGGGAGAGAACAACGAAGAATGGACACTAGTTCTTGAGTTGTGAAGAGTTTGAGTCTATTTATTTTTTTTAGCTTCTAAAACTTAGCTATGCGTTTTTCCTAACAGCTATTTCTTATGTAATGAAACTGTCAAATGACAATGCTATGTAATCTTTTGATATATAATATGATGTAAATTTTGAAAGTAGAGCTAAATCACCAAGAGGGGGTGAATTGGGGATTTTAAAATTCTTTTCAAAAGTTCTGTTCTGAAACACGAAAACAGAGTATAATAGATGAAAGTGGAAGAAATCACCAAGAGGGGGTAAATTGAGGATTTTAAAAATTCTTTTCAACTCTTAAAAATAAAGCTTAAGAAATGAATAATAAAAGAGTAGAGAAAGAAAAGCTTAGACACACAGAATTTATACTGGTTCGGTCTCAACCTTGACCTACGTCCAGTCCCTAGATACCTTCTGGGTGTTTCCACTAGTTCAATAGGTTTTTAACTACAACAATGAAGACAAAACACAATCCTAATCACCTAGGACTTACTCCCCTTTACACTTTGTAATTAAACAACCTAACTCACAGGTTCCACAACCTTGAGTTCTCACAAACAAATCCTTTCAAAGAATTACAACCTCTCAAAAGAGTAGATGTTGATAAATATTGAAGATCAAATCATAAAACACAATACAGACTCAAAAATGTAAATGTATTCAAGTGTGGCTTTTTTTTTGTGTATTGTTTTCTTTGAGTCTTCACAGCCTTTTATAGCCTAGCTAGATGAACTAGCCGTTGCTTTTTCTTCTCCAACATTCAGTTGCAAATCTGGAAAATGACAGTTGCAAATTTTGCTCTGTTCTTTCAATTCTTTGCTGAAATCCTGGAATATGTTGTTGCAGAACAGCTTCCAGATTCTTTGTCATTCCATGATCTTAATTTGACCGTTTGAGGTGATCTTAATGTGTTCCAACGGTCTGAACTAAACATCTGGGATAAAGGAGAAGAATCAGCCCTGTTCTTAGTTCTTCATTAAATTCACTTATTCTGGATCTTTGATTCTCTCTGATCTTGTGATGAACCTGTCTGAAACTTATCAAAAACTTAATTAATAATGTTAGGAATAATAATGCAACAAGATATGATAATTTCAGATTAACCCATAATGATTTCGTAGATTGATTTGATCTGGTTTTCAAAAGTTACCGATGCAAACTCGAGTTTATAATCCTAGACTCGAGTTTGAGATTCATCCAGAAAGCATAACTATTGATCATTGATCCAAACTGGCAGTTTACAAAAGCTAACTCGAGTTTGGTTCTTACAGAGAAGAAAGTCACGATTTGGTCTTGGATGGGATTTTGAACACATGGCTAAACTTGAGTCATTTAGTGACTGACTCGAGTTTAAAGCTTTTATGAAAATCTTAAGTTTAAGTTTACAGCTTCAAAACTGGAGTTTAGAAATGCAGACTGGAGTTTACAAGACCTGAAATATTGCATAGCTCTTTGTATGATCCAAACTCGAGTTTTGATATTCAAAACTCAAACTCGAGTTTTGATATTCAAAACTCGAGTTTCAGTGAAAACTGAAACCTTTGAAAAATCTTTTTATGTGTAAACTAGAGTTTCCATTTTTCAAACTGGAGTTTTCAAATCAGTCATTTACTCGAGTGTTTTCTGTTTGAGCTAAACTCGAGTCACCGAAACCATGACTCAAGTTTCAGTATGAACTGAAACATTTGAAATATCTTTGAAGGCTCAAACTAGAGTTTCTATTTTCAAGACTGGAGTTTAGAAATCATGTAATAACTCGAGTGTTTTCAGATAGTCCTAAACTCAAGTCTCCAGAATCTAGACTCGAGTTTCAGCGGAAACTGAAACTTTGAGAACTTTCTGTTAAGCTTAAACTGAAGTCTTTGAAATTAAAACTGGAGTTTACAAAATGAGCAATAGCTCGAGTGTCTCTGTTATAACCCAGACTCGAGTCTTCTAAGTCCAGACTCGAGTTTCAGTTGAGAACTTTAAACTTGAAAAAAACTGTGTTTGGTAAACTGGAGTTTGTGAATATGAAACTGGAGTTTTGAAATCTCAACAAACAATGAAGCTTCTGTTTGATCCTAAACTCGAGTTTCCAAAGCATAGACTCGAGTTTAAAACTCTTAAGAACTTTGATTGCTCTCTGTGTAATGCAAACTCGAGTTTGTCTTTACACAAACTGGAGTTTGGCTAGCTTTGTAAAAACTGATCTTCTGTCTGTCAAGTCCAAACTCGAGTTTCATTACCTAGACTCGAGTTTGCCTTGAACAGTAAGTTTTACAACTTACCAAAGACAAACTTCAAATTTAGTTTACAATTGTCAGTTATCATCAAAACACATAGAGAACTAACAACAGAGAGTAAGGAAGAAGAGCGAGACACAAAGATTTATACTGGTTCGGTCCAACTCTTTGACCTACGTCCAGTCCTCAGGCTCCCTGAGATTTCCACTATCACAGTTGATTACAACCTCTGTAACTGAGGAGTAATTCTCTCACTAGAACATACTCCCCCTTACAAGTTGTAATCAATAACCCCAATCTATAAGTCCCCTGACTTGAGATTGTTTACAATAAATGAGATACAATCAATACACTCTCTTAAACAGTGGATAAGAGTAAGCACTGAGGCTCAATTGTATCAAAAGATACTTTTTACAAGAAAACTTAAGAGTAGTTGAAAACTTGAATGCTTTTTCATTTTCTGGCTTAATGGTTGTTGAGAAGAATTGAATGATGCACTATTTATACCAAGAGAGTATTAAATAACTGTTACAGGCTTCATTCTGACCGCTGGTGCATTATTCTAGCTATTGGAGGCACTTTGGTCACTTCTCTCTCTACTCTTTTGTTCATTCCTTGTGTTGGAGGATAGATGTTGACTTCCCTATGTTTTTATCCGTTGGAATGTCAGTGATTTGTTTAGTTAAGGAGTATTTAACCCTTTTGCATTGTGTAGAGCTTGTTTGATAAGAATATGGCAAGTTAGTTGTACTTTGCATTTAATGATCTGACATGTTTTTTGCTTGTGTTGAAACAACACTTTTAATCTTCTTAATTCATCTTCTAAAACAACTGTAATTCACTAGCAAACACGTTAAACATATCTTGTGAAGTTGATAAATGATATTAGAAAGCATTAAGATCAGACAAGAAAGATTTCACAAACTCGACAGATTTGAATTTTTAACAGCCGCGACGTAAACTCAAGTTTGTGTATCAATACTTGAGTTTGACACTGTGCACTTAAGTATAAACTTGAGTTTGTTAGTTCTCTATGGGTTGTGATGATAACGATCAATTATGGAATAAAAAATGAAGAGTTTTCTTGAAAAGTTGAAAATTTGCAGATTGAGGCAATACTCGAGTATTGGTAACAAAACTCAAGTATTGAGATTCAAAGAACAGCTCAATGCAATTAACTTAGGACAATACCGTAGTATTCAGATGAATACTCGAGTATTGAGAGTTATAGAGAGCATCGCAAGTTTTACATTAAGGGAAACTCAAGTATTGCAATGAAAACTCGAGTTTAAACCAATGTGACTCTTCAAATATGTTTTTGCTGAAAATGGAAAACCTCAGTTTGGAAAACCAAGGTTTTGAGAGCCACAGTTTGAAATTTGAAAAGACAATTTTCCAACTTGGCCCTAGAATTCAAATGTTTTATTTTCAAATGAAAACTCGAGTATCACTGGAATACTCAAGTATTGAGCCAAGCAAAGAGATTCTTAAAATTGAATTAGCTATAAACCTTGGTATTGAGAACCACAGTTTAACATTTACTTAACTAAATTCAGAGTTTCAAAACTGTAGAGAAAACTCGAGTATGGAAACTGAATCTGGAGTATTGAGTCATACAGAGAGCAATCGAATTTTCTAAGCCTCCAATACTCCGGTATAGAGAGGAAACTTCGGTTTTGATGTTTTGGACATTTATGCTTCAAGAGTCCAAAACTCGAGTATTGGAAGAATAATCGAGTATTGGCTTAAGTTCATCAGGAACACCAAATCTCAAATCGCGAGTCCTGTCTCTGGAAGGAGAAGACTCGAGTATAGATTCAGAAACTGGAGTTTTGGCTTAAGTACATTGTGACAAACTCGAGTATTGGTCGCGCCTTCTGATAATTCAAATTTGTGAGATCTGTGTAATGTTTATGGGATGATCCAAATGATTTATATTCTTAATTATCATCATTACCAGATATGTTTAATGTGTTTGCTAGTGTATTTCAGCCCAATTACAGATGATTCAAAGAGATTAAAGGTGTTGTAAACACAAAAGGCAAAGTCTTGTCAGAAGCATTAAATGCACTCCACCAAACTTACTGAAATCTCAACTACCAAGCATTCCACAGTGGAAAAAGGATAAAGAGACTTCCATTTGAGTAAGAACTGACAATCCCAACGGATATAAATGTGTAGAAGTCACTCTCTCTCCTACAAGTAAGAAACAAGCACAAGTGTAGAGAGAGAAAGAACCAAACTGCTTCTAACTAAAGAGAAACTTCTGCAATGGTCAAATGAATGCAAGCAACAACTATTAATGTCTCTCTAAGTATAAATAGAGTTGCATTCAAGTCTCTACTAGAACACTGAGCTGAAAAACGAAATTGTATCAACTTTGTTCATTTATTGTTGTGCTTTCTTGTATAGAGTGTCGGTTGACACTATAGAGTTTCAGTGATCATTTATCTGCTCTGTAACATAGTTTTCATCAATTGCATTTCATTGATTGTGAGTAATCTCAAGTCGTGGGACTTGGAGATTTGGGAAGTCATTGATTACAACTTGTAAGGGGGAGCAAGTTCTAGAGAGAATTGCTTCAGAGTTACAAAGTGTGTAATCAAGTGATTCTAGTGAAAAGCTCGGGCGCCTGAGGACTATTGTGCATTGCTTTTCTTCCCTACTCACAGTTTTTATTCGGTCAATCACCATAAGAGGCAAAATCGCAAAAACTTTTCAGAATCCCCAATTCACCCCCTCTTGGTGATTCAGCTCCTCTAACATTTGGTATCAGAGGTAGTTAACAGTAACCATGATATCAGGGGTTCTCATAGTGTGATGTGAGGTGTGGCGAAGCATTGACTCTTACCCCGACATGGCTAGTGGATGGTGGTGACTGTCGCTGGTTACACAGGTCGCGAGGCTGTACGTAAAACTAGCGGCTGAGATACAATGAGATGCCATAATGGATCGGGGTGGGTCCACTAAGCAGTCTCATTTGGTATCAGAGGCTGGTCTTCTCTAAAGAGCTTAACAACTCGAGAAGGATTCTCATGGATGGTATTCTACCTGATGGAGCTTCAATCAACAGACCATCTAGCTTTAGCGGTGAGCATTACTTCTTATGGAAGGCCAAATTTAAAGTCTTTATAATGGTCTCTGAATACGGACTCTGGAGAGTATTTGAGAGAGGAAATTATGTTCCTGAATCTGAAGAAGATGGAGTTCGAATTCCAAAGCTAAAAGAATAGTATGATGACAATGACAAGAGGCTGGTTATGCTCAATAGCAAGGTTATCCTTATGCTTCAAAGTGCATTAAGTCAAAGTGAATATTTTCAAATAAGCACTCTAACAACAACAAAAGAAATGTGGGATGCCTTGGAAATAGCTCACGAAGGAACAGCTGGAATTAAAGAAAACAGAGTTAATACTCTTATGACTGAATATGATCTGCTTCGAATGAAGCAAGGTGAATCTATTGGGGACTTCCAGCTAAGATACACTCATCTAATTAATCAGCTTGCTGCCTTGGGAAAATTCTATGAGCAACCAGTCCAAGTGAGAAAGATTCTAAATATTCTCACTAAAGATTGGGAAGCAAAAGTCACTACCATTGAGGAAGCACGTGGCGAATCAATGAGATTAGTGGCAGCATTATTTGGCAGTTTATCAGAATATGAAGGCAAGATAAAGTTCAAAAAAGAGCTTGATAAAGTCAATCATAAGGGCAAGGGAGTTGCTCTTAAAGTAATCAAAGAATCCCATAGATCAGATGATAAGGATGAGAAAGATGAAGATGAAGAAATCAGTATGATGGTCTGAAGGTTTAAGAAGTTCTACAAGAAGGACCAAGGTTTCAAGAAAGCTTATAAAGGAAGCTCTAGCTTCAAATCAAAGAAGCCAGTCATTTGCTTTGAATGTGAAAAGCCTGGTCATATCAGATCAGAATGCCCCTAGCTAATTGAAAAAGATAAAGAAAATAAGAGATATGGCAAATCCAAGAAGAAAGCCTATGTCTCAGCTATTTGGGGTAACAACTCATCAGATGAAGATGAAGCAGAAGAAAAAGGAAAAGCCAATATTTGTCTAGTTGCTGAAGAAGAAGAGCAATATGATAAAGACAATGAGGTATATGATTCTCAGCCAACTTATGATCAATTATTTGATGAATATAATTTCATCCAATCTGAATTTGAAAAATTGGCTGACAAATATCTTGATTTAAAACGGAAGAATATATCTCTTGAAATGCAAGTCAAAAATCTTTCTTCTACTGAATATTTAACTTGTGATGACTGCATTGATTTAGAAAAGAAAAACTCAAATCTCACAAAGGCACTTGAGAAATTCACTAGAGGAAGTGAAATGCTCAATGTCATTTTGAAACAACAAAGGTTTATAAATGATCGATCTGGAATTGGTTATAAACCTATTTTTGACGAAAGAAAAGGCAAGAAAAAGCTTGGAGAAAAACTCTATACGAGTTATTTTAGAAAAAACATTCATTCTTCAAACCCCTTTGCTCATTGCAATTATTGTAACAGAAAAGGTCATTCAACATCATCATGTTTTCATAGAATAGAAAAGAAGAATAGACCTGTTGGAAATTATAGATGGGTGCCTAAGGGATCCTACAAGATTCCTAAGACGCATACTAATCAAAAAGGACCCAAGAGAAGAAGGGTACCTAAGTTCTAAATTGCAGGTATAACTAAGAGCCTCCAGGTGCAACAATTTGTATGTAGATAATGAATATATTAGTCACCTGACAGAGGCTAATTCAGAGTTTGCCACAATCAAAATCGAGATTGGCGATACAATTATCCATCTTGGACATCAATCAGAAAAATCACTGGGATAAGAGAAATGGGCAATATTGAAAGGATTCTAACTCATCAAGAAATGAAGGATTGATGATGCTGTTTATTTGATATATACAGACATCGGGCTTAGCACAAGAATGCTTGCTCAGATCCAATGTAATCCAAAAGAATATCATCTCTTGAAAGAAGAAAAAGGGTATTTTAAATCTAATACAAAAAATTGGGAATGGTAAATCCCAATAAGTAGTTGATTTTAATGTTAGTTATGGTGTTGATCATTATCTTATTATTAACTTGAGCATCAGAGTCTTTAGCTTGATTTTTGCAGGATGACCAAATAAACTTAAGGAGTTGCAACACTTGAGTTTTGGCAAGTGAAACTCAAGTATTCAGGCAGACTGAAAGGGATTCATACCAACAAGTAGAGAATACTCGAGTATGAGGAAGAATACTCGAGTTTTGAACCGGGAAGTTCAAAAGTTCACGGTACACTTTTGAAGTCCAGGTTAGATTTTACAATACTTGAGTATTAAATGTAAAACTCCAGTTTTATCAAACCTATTTAAGTGAATAACTATTCAAGTTCCTAGAAACTTTGTTGAATACTCAAGTTTGCCCTTACAGTCATTTCTCCACTATTCTTCTTCATCTTCTTCTGTCTAAATCTCAAAATGACTTCAAAATCCTCTGCTCAACCTTCGTCTAACTCCAATTCAGACTCTAAAACTTCTGGTTCTTGGTCCCCTCTTCCTCCCTCTCCTCATCAACAACCGATTGGGACTAAGTTTATACCTGTTCATAGACCTCGCCAAGAAAAACCAATGCCCAAGAGATTTGGGACTGGGATTGACCATCGTATTCCTGGGATTCCGGCTCCTACTCTGTCTGCAAAAGCCAAAGGAATCATCATTCAAGAACCTTTATCTGAAGGTCGAACCAAGAGAAAGCACGAGGCAGATCAGATTAAAGGCAAAGGAAAGGAAAAGCAGATGAAAATCTTCAACACCCAAAGAAAAAGAAATCCAATAAGGCTGCCTCAGTCTCTGAAAAGGAGCAAGTTTCTTCACAATCTAAGGAGACTCAGTTGGAAGTTAATGCGCTTAGAGAAATTTACAATCATGAGTCTCCTCCTAAAGGCTTTGTGAACTCTGCTTTGGTAATTCCCACTACCTTAACTGAGAAATTTAAGGAAACCTTCATGAAAAAGGAATTTTGCCCAGTAGTATCTGTAAACCTGGAAAAATTAAAGGACGAGTGTAATTTGGACTTGTCTCCTTGGCTGAGTGATTATTCTTCCTTTATCTCTATTTCAGCCTCGTATACTCCTAACATTGTTAGGCTCTTCTATTTCAACATGATATATGATAATCACTTTAGATTCTAATGGAATGTTGATCGAAGAAAGAGTCTCTACATCTATAAAAGGAGTATCATTTTACCTTTCACCCACCATTATCAATTCAATTCTCAAAATTGACAATCCTCCCTCTCCTTTCTCTCCAAACTATACAAATAGACAGATCTTTGAAATTCTGGTGCCCAATGTACCTTTTCCCGAATCCATGGCACATCGTCTTTCATTCTCACCAAGTGTCATGCCTCCCAATCATAGGGCTCTGTGGTACATATAGTCCAAGAATTTTTTCAGAAAGGAGGCGGTTATACTTATTTCTCACAAAAAAATTATCCTCTTTTCGCTGCCTTTGTCAATAAAGTTCCCATTAATCTTGGCCACTGGATTTTCCAAGAAATGGTCAAATGCAAATACTCCTCTCGTCGTCTTTCTCATATCCCATTTGCTCCTCTCATTTTAGTTATTCTGTTCAACCACAAAATCTGGTATAAGGGTCCTCCTGATTCAGTGAAAACTACTCACCCTGGTAAATCTCAACTCCATTATATGAAAATCTCTTTTGAGGATGAAGAGTCAGGACACTCAGCAGCACCTTCTCAATCTCATACCAGAACCTTCCATGCTCCTGAAGTTCAATCTTCTCTTCCAACCTTTGGGTCATCAGATTTCGACTCCAGAATCAAGACTATAGTCGACGCTGCTATGAATAATTTAGCGGCAAAAATAGAACTTCAAGTAAACAAGCTTGTGTCTGAGATGACCAACTACATTAACAATGTGGTAAAAGATCAGGATGCTTTGAAAGCTCAGCTAAAAACATTTCAAGAGAGTATGAGTAATCAACAGAAAAGCGTGACTAATCAGGCTATATAGCTTTCATCGATTATGGTAACTACTGGAGCAATCAGTGAGAAATTAAACAAATTTATCACCACTTATCAACCTGGACCCAGTCATTTTAGTGCTGAACCATCCTTTTCCTCAACCTTTACTTTTGCAGCTCCAGCTCCCAACTCTTCTCTAGCATTCCCTACCACAAACCGTCTTCCCACTACCTTCACTACTCCTCCTACTGATATCTCTTAGCACTTGCCTCCCTCTACTCAAATTATCCATCCTCTCATTAAATCCCCTCTTCCCATTCCACCCGTTTTTGAAGATGACAAAGGGGGAGAGAAGTCCGCTGGCAAACCAGAATCAGAACCTGAAAAAGAAACTGAGGGCGAATAAATAATGTCAAGAGAACCAGAGTTTCTTTTTTTTTCCATCCCCTAACTAAGTTTTCTTGTTAAGCTTATTTTCTAATTAATGTTTTGATTAGCAAGTATGAACCTCTGTACCTTGAGCTGTACTGATCTTATGATGTGAATGAAATGCTTATGTTATAAACTGTATTGCATGTTATCATATTGAATTTATGCTTTGCATAGCTAAAGTGGATATAACTGTATTGAATAAGACTCTCAAAAGCATGAATGTTGTCTTATTGAGGTTTTGGTCAAAAAAACTGGCTAATTATTTTCGTATACAAACCCTTGGAATAGAACACTTTTCATAAGCTTAAAGGTTTCAAAGAATTTTTCGAAATTTGAAGAATTTCTGGTTTACAGATGTTGTCATCATAAAAAAGGGTGAGAATGTTAGTTCTCTATGGGTTTTGATGATAACAATCAATTATGGAATCAAAAATGAAGAGTTGTCTTGAAAAGTTGAAAACTTGCAGATTAAGGCAATACTCGAGTATTGGTAACAAAACTCGAGTATTGAGATTCAAAGAACAGCTCAATACAATTAACTTAGGACAATACCGTAATATTCAGATGAATACACGAGTATTGAGAGTTACAGAGAGCATCGCAAGTTTTACATTAAGGGAAACTCGAGTATTGACATGAAAAATTGAGTTTAGATCTATGTGACTCTTCAAATATGTTTTTGCTGAAAATGGAAAACCTCAATTTGGAAAACCACGGTTTTGAGAACCACAGTTTGAAATTTGAAAAGACAATTTTCCAACTTGGCCCCAGAATTCAAATGTTTTATTTTCAAATGAAAACTCGAGTATCACTGGAATACTCAAGTATTGAGCCAAGCAAAAAGGTTCTTAAAATTGAATAAGCTATAAACCTTGGTATTGAGAACCACAGTTTAACATTTACTCAACTAAATTCAGAGTTTCAAAACTGTAGAGAAAACTCAAGTATGGAAACTAAAACTCGAGTATTGAGTCATACAGAGAGCAATCGAATTTTCTAAGCCTCCAATACTCCGGTATAGAGAGGAAACTTCGGTTTTGATGTTTTGGACATTTATGCTTCAAGAGTCCAAAACTCGAGTATTGGAAGAATAATCGAGTATTGGCTTAAGTTCATCAGGAACACCAAAGCTCAAATCGTGAGTCCCGTCTCTGGAAGGTGAAGACTCGAGTATAGATTCAAAAACTGGAGTTTTGGCTTAAGTGCATAGTGACAAACTCAAGTATTGGTGCACAAACTCAAGTATTGGTCGCGCCTTCTGATAATTCAAATTTGTGAGATCTGTGTAAAGTTTATGAGATGACCTAAATGATTTATATTCTTAATTATCATCATTACCAGATATGTTTAATATGTTTGCTAGTGTATTTCAGCCCAATTACAGATGATTCAAAGAGATTAATGGTGCTGTTAACACAAAAGGCAAAGTCTTGTCAGAAGCATTAAATGCACTCCACCAAACTTGCTAAAATCTCACCTACCAATCATTCCATGATGGAAAAAGGACAAAGAGACTTCCATTTGAGTAAGAACTGACAATCCTAACAGATATAAACGTGTAGAAGTCACTCTCTATCCTACAAGTCAAGAAACAAGCACAAGTGTAAAGAGAGAAAGAACCAAATTGCTTCAAACTGAAAGGAAACTTCTTCAACGGTCAAATGAATGCAAGCAACGGCTATTAATGTCTCTCTAAGTATAAATAGAGCTGCATTCAAGTCTCTACGAGAACACTGAGCTGAAAAACGAAATTGTTTCAACTTTGTTCATTTATTGTTGCGCTTTCTTGTATAGAGTGTCGGTTGACACTATAGAGCTTCAGTGATCATTTATCTGCTCTGTAAGAGAGTTTTCATCAATTGTATTTGATTTATTGTGAGTAATCTCAAGTCGGGGGACTTGGAGATTTGGGAAGTCATTGATTACAACTTGTAAGGGGGAGCAAGTTCTAGAGAGAGAATTGCTTCAGAGTTACAGAGTGTGTAATCAAGTTATTCTAGTGAAAAGCTCAAGGTGCCTGAGGACTGGACGTAGGCCAAGGAGTTGGGCCGAACCAGTATAAACTATTGTGCATTGCTTTTCTTCCCTGCTCACTGTTTTTATTTGGTCAATCACCATAAGAGGCAAAATCGCAAAAAATTTTCAGAATCCCCAATTCACCCCCTCTTAGTGATTCAACTCCTCTAACATCATTGACTTAAGTTTCTTGAAGAATTGTCTCAAGAAAACAAAAACTTGCTGAAGGAGACAATACTCGAGTTTCAGTAGTAAAACTCGAGTATTGGAATTTCAAAGAAAAGCTCAATGCACATGACTAAGGACAATACCACAGTATTCAAATGAATACTCGAGTATTGGAGCTTAAAGAAAGCATCGCAAGTTTTTCCATCAAGGAAAACTCGAGTATTGACATGCATACTCAAGTTTAGGCCTATGTGACTTTTCAAACAATTTTTACAGAAATAGAAACCTCGGTTTGGAAAACTCCAGTTTCGAAAACTCAGGTTTGGAATTTGAAAAGACATTTTTCCAACTTGGCTCTAGAATTCAAATATTTTCATTTTCAAATGAAAACTCGAGTATCATATTAGAATACTCAAGTATTGTATCTAGCAAAGTTGTTTTAAAATTTTATCACTTATAAACTCCATTTTTCAAAACTCCAGTTTAGCACTGTTTATAAATAGTCTTTGAGTTTCAAAACTAAGGAGAAAACTCGAGTATAGAATTTGAAACTCGAGTATTGATTCATACAGAGAACTACCAAGGTCTCTAAGCTTCCAATACTCCAGTATAGCATGATTACTCCGGTTTTGATGTTTTGGACATGTATTCATCAAGAATCCAAAACTCGAGTATTGGTTGAATAATCGAATATTGGCTTAAGTTCATCTGGAACTCCAAAGCTCAAACCGCGAGACACGTCTTTGAAAGGAGAATACTCGAGTATAGAGAAAGATACTCGAGTATAGGCTTAAGTGCATAGTGACATACTAGAGTATTGATGCACAAACTCAAGTATGGGATGTGACAGTTGTAATTTGAATGTATGAAATCTATGTAATGTTTGTTGTTTGATCTAAATGCTTCCAGTTATTAACCATCAACATTACCAGATATGTTTAATGTGTTTGTTAGTGTATTTCATCTAGTTTACAGATGATTCAAGGAGATTAAAAGAGCTATTATTGCACAAAGCAATGTTCTATCGGAAGCATTAAATGCAAGGCCACCTAACCTGCTATACTTTGATCTACCAAGGCTTACACGAAGCAAGAGGATAAAGAGTCATTCACCTAATACAGGACTGACACTCCCAACAAATATAAACCTCTAAAAATCACTCTCTATCCTAGAAGATTAAAAAGAAAGCCATAGAGTAGAGAGAGAAGGACCAAAGTGCTTCTAGATGATAAACATCTTCACCAACGGTCAAATGAATGCTTGCAACAGTCATTAATTATACTCTGAGTATAAATAGAGGTGCATTCAATTCACTCAATGAACAACAAAGCTGAAAATCGACTAAGTATTAATTTTGTTCATCTACTCCTAGGGTTTCTATACAAAGTACTAGTTGATACTACTTGAGCTTCAGTGATTATCTTATCTGCTCTTTAAGAGAGTATTTCATTTATATTATCCTTTGATTGTAAAAATCTCAAGTCAGGGGACTTGGAGATTTTGGGGATCATTGATTACAACTTGTAAGGGGGAGCAAGTTCTAGTGAGAGAATTGCTGCAGAGTTACAGAGTGTGCAATCAAGTGATTTAGTGGAAAACTCAAGGTGCCTGAGGACTGGACATAGGCCAAGGAGTTGGGCCAAACCAGTATAAACTTTCTTGTATCGCTATTCTTCCTTGCTCACTGATTTTCTCTGATCGATCACCATTAGAGCTGAACTTGAGAAAATTTTTAAGAATCCTCAATTCACCCCCCCTTCTTGGTGATTCAGCTCCTCTTTCAGTTACAGATCTAAAAGAAGGTTGTTGGTGGGTTGGGAAGAAGATTGCTGGAGGGTGTAGTGGGTAGGGGAGAAGGTCATCATCAAGTGTGGTGGCTAGAAAAGAAGGTTGAGAGGCTGAGCCGCTGAGGTTGAAAGTGAATGAAGCATCTCAGTTCCTAATGCTTATTTCTTTAGCATTCCAAATTAAGTTTGGGAAGCATAAATTGTCCAAATAGGCATCCCAAATTTAAATTGGGACGCCTAAAATGTCCAAATAGGCATCCCAACTCTAAAAAGAATGCTAAAATTACAACTTTTAGTGTTTTTATTTTTAATTAGAATGCTTAAATCCCCTTCTTCGAGTGTCTCTTTTCTAATTAGGATGCCTAAAATATGAAAGCAGAGCTAATCACCAAGAGGTGGTGAATTGGGGATTTAAAAATTCTTTTCTAAGTGCTCTGAAGCATGAACACAAAATAGAGTTGAATAGAGTAAGAGAAGAGGAAGCAAGACACAATAAGATTTATACTGGTTCAGTCTTACTCCTTAACTTATGTTCATCCCTAGACACTCTGGGTTTTTCACTATCACTTTGGATCATTTACACACTTTGTACTCTAAGTTATCCTCCCTCTAAGATACACCCCCCTTACAAGTTGTAAACTGATATTCCTGATCTCCAAGTCCCGCAACTTGAAATTCTTACAATAAATGATTTCAATAAATGAAACTCTCTCTAAAAGTGGATAGAGATAATCACTGAAATACAAATGTATCGAAAGATACTTTATAGTAGAAATAGTAGTTAGAAACTTGAATGCTTTTTGTTTTCTATAGATTGGTTATTGATAAGACTTGAATGCAACTCCTTATACATGAAGAGAATACTTAATAACCATTTAATTCTTTAATGTAACTATTGGAGACATTGGAGTAGCTGTTAAAAACACTTTGGTCTTCTTCTCTCTCTAACCTTTAGTTGGTTCAACTACACAAAAGTTTATGATTGACTTCTCCTGAATTAAATCTATTGGAAGAGCATTTTCTTTATAGGGAAATAAAACATTAATCTCTTTGCAATGTGTGTAGAATGATTGTCCAAAAGGATGCAAGCTTTCTGCACCTGCAATAAATGTTCTGACATTACTTTTTGCTTTTGACTAAATCTTCATTTAATATTCTTTAAACCATCTGAAACTCACTAACAAATTGATTAAACATAGTTATGAATAGTAATGAGTGATGATAAGAAGTACTAACATCAAACATGAAGATTTCACAAATTCGAGCAATTTGATTTTCAAATTAAGCGACACAAACTTGAGTTTATAACTTTGCATCAGTAGGCTAAGCTTGAGTTTTCAAATCATGACTTGATTTTAGTTCTTCAAAAGAAAAACGTCGTGATTTGAGCATTAAAGCACAATATGAACATATGAGCAAACTCAAGTCAATTAGTGACTAACTCTAGTTTTAGACTTTTGATAAGAAAATAAGTTTAAGTCCATAAAGCTCAAAACTGGAGTTTTCAAATCACAGAAATAGAGCATAGCTCTCTGCTTAGTTGAAACTCGAGTTTACAAAACTCAACTCGAGTTTTCTTAAAAATTGAAAATCTTTGAAAACTCTTTGCTAGGAGAAAACTGGAGTTTATTAAACCAAAATTGAAGTATTCTCAGGATGAAAACATTATGAGTCTCTGCCAAGCACAAACTCGAGTTTAGTCAAGTTCGCAAATTCTTGAAAAACTCTTAGAGATATAAACTCAAGTTTGCATAAGCAAACTGAAGTTTGTCATAATTCAGAAAATATTGAAGGTTCCCTGTTTAGTGTAAACTTAAGTTTGTAAAACCAAAACTCGAGTTTGTCTTAATGTGAAAAACTTTGAGTGCTCTCTGTATCTCACAAACTTGAGTTTGCTTATGCAAACTGGAGTTTGTCTTAGTTCATAAAAATTGAACTACTCTCTATCAAGTCTAAACTCGAGTTTGATAACCCAAACTCTAGTTTGCCTTTGACAGTAAGTTTTTCAACTTAGTAAAGACAAACTTCATCTTGAGTTTACAATTGTAAGTTATCATCAAAACACATAGAAAACTAACAATCTCCCCCTTTTTGATGATGACAACACTTGTAAACTAAAAGTTTAAAGAGTTTGACAGATTTTGGCATTTTGAAATGGATTTGCAAACATAGTATGAAATGCACAATGACAAAAACATATATCAGAGTTTAAAGCATACGAAGTAGAAGCAAATGAAATTGACATTCATATTATATATCAAAAGATTACATAGCATCATCATTTCACAATTTCAATTCATCAGATATAGCAGTTTGACAAGATACACAAAAATACAAACTCAAAAAATATGGACTTAGACTCTCTACAACTCAAGTTTACTCTTCGCTTTTCTCTCTCCCTTTGGCATCACCAAGAGAAGGTGGAGTTGAGATAAGGTTTTCAAGAAAAGGGTCTATTAGAGGAGTAGGAGAAGGTGAGTCAAGATGAACAGTGGAGGTGTGAAAGGGAGGTATGATCTCAGTGGTTGGAGGAGATGAGGCAGGTGTTAAGGAAAGATTCTTTGAATTTTGTAGCTAAATCATTTGGTAAAATGGTAGACTTAGAAGAAAAATAAGGAGGAGGAGATGAATGGTTATAGATTTCAAATATAGCATTTAGTACCGTAGGTAGTTCTTCAGCAGGTTGGGTAGCAGTAGAGGAAGTGGCTTTAATAGATGCTTGGCCTTTATCAGTTCTCTTCTGTTAAACTAGGTTGAACCCAAGAGGGGTGGGGGTGAATTGGGTGAAGATAAAAACTTGCAACTTTTTGAAATCTTTTTGCAATTCAATAAAATCAGTTTGAATGATAATAAAAGGTTATAAAGCTCTAAACAATCATTCAAACATGTATGCTAGAAATAAAGGAGTTTAAGGAAGAGAATTGCAAACTCAGATTTATACTGGTTAGGTTCAATCCTTGACCTACGTCCAGTCCTCAAGCTCCACTTGAGATTTCTACTATCTCCTTGTTTAAACAGGCATAAGAGACAAGCCTTTACACCCCATAAGTTTGTCCAGGCACTTGTGCAGTCTTTACAATCTCTCACAGAGACTCCCCCTCACAACCTAAGGGATACATTCAATTTCCCACTCAAGATTACCCAATCTTGAGTATCTCTCAGAAAATAGAATGGTTTACAAAGTATCTTCTCTCTAAGAAGTAGATTGATGATCACTGAAGTGCATTACAAGACATTTCACTCTTAAAATTATATACTACAAAAGCATGAAAAACAGAGTGAGAAGAGGATTCAGAATTTCGGCATTATGACTGTGTAAGCTCACTCCTTCGTCTTTTTGCATTTTGAATTTGGTTCTATTTATAGGTGAAGATGATCTGAACGTTGAAGAATAGAACCGTTGTAAATGGAGACGTTGAGAATATGATAGTTGGAGAAACTAACCGTTATTTTCTGCTTTTTGGACTTAACAGCTCAACAACTTGATCTTCATGTAATTCTTCGTTTGATCATCTGAAACATGTCCATAAATGATGTAAATGATGTTAAGAAGTGTTACAAATCATTTAGGTAAGGATTTAGATGATCTAGATCAGATTCAGGATTTTTGACACTTTAATTTTTTTGAAATTATGGTGTATACTTGAGTATTGACTTGAATACTGTGGTATTGAGCTTATTTTATTACTTCAGATTCATCTCTGTCTGTCCAATATTCAAGTATTGACTTACATACTCGAGTATTGAAGATCCTCTAATGTTCATGTGTAAACTCGAGTATTCAACTCATTTTTGACTTTGGTTGCTTTCTGACTTGATATAGCTTCAATTTTGGCAAACCAATTATCTCCAAATAGCTCTTTGTGTCTTCTTTCCAATGCAACAAGAATCAGCTCAAGGATCGTTGGATTTCATCTGTTATGATCCAATGAATGAAGATAGTTCTTTATCCAGCGTTTTTACATTGTTCTAAATCATCAGTCAACTTTCGAAGACCATATCTCTCTGGTATGATCTTCATTTTAGTTGAATCAAGTCTTGATGAAAATTTTATGTGTATTCTTTCATATGCCAAGGATTTCAGATCATTCCGATTTGTAGATTGTGAGTTACACTCAAAACATTGAAGCTTGATCAACTGTGTGGCGTGAATATTTGATCCAACTTTAGAAATTCAAAGCTCTCTCATTTAATCTTCTTTGAGTATGAAACTTTGTCAAAATTACGTATTAGATGTCTAGTTTCATACAAATTTAGTTTCACCTCAATCCAATGTCTGGTTTAGGAGATATCATCGAATTACCAGACCTCGCCCAAAGCTGAATGTGAAACAGAGCTGAACAAAGTTGCTGAAAAACACTGTATACTCGAGTATTAAAGAGGAAACTCGAGTTTTGTTGTGTCCAGACACGCGAGAGAAGCTGAAAACACCCAACACTTAAGTATATAAGTTCCATACTCGAGTATTGAATCCTATGCTCAAGTTTTGACTCTTTGACTCTCAAACCGGAGTTTCCCAAACTCTAGTTTTCCCAAACCGGAGCAAATTACTACAGTAAGCTTGTATACTCGAGTTTTGACTTGGAAACTCTAGTTTTCTCTTCCAGAATCTGATTTTTGCTATCTTTAACTATATTGAGCTTCTCCCATATCCATTTGATTGTGAAGGCTTTTAAGATAAATCTAAGACCTTAAATATTGACTTTTCTCATTCTTTTTGTCAAGATCTTCTCTTTCTTCCTTCTCTCCACTTAGATATTCTTTACATCTTTATTCTTTCTTTCTTTCTTCTCCTTTTCTTGAACATTCTCTACATTCACATTTAAGTTGATCTTGGACTTGATATCCTCATTCTATCCATCAATTTCTTCCATCTTCCATCATGATTAATTTTCATCATTTGACTTCAGCTCATCATCATCTTCAATATATCTTCATCTTTCTGAAATCTCATCTCTTTAATCATTCTTCAAAAATATGTTTGGGCTAATCTTGAATAAGGATGATCCATTCAATAGATTCTTTCTTTTTCAATTTCTCCTCCTCTTCTTTTTCTTTTCTTCCTTTTCCTTATCCTCATCTACATCCTCGACTTCCTTTATCTTCTTCTTTTTCATCTTTGCCAAATCTTCTTTTTGATCATTCTTCATGAACTCTACACCTTTGATTCTACATTCAATTCAAGAATTCATCAATGGATGAGATAAATATATTACTCAATCTTTTTGCTTTTAAGAAGAGGCATCTATATAAGACATCATTAAAACTAATTATATCCAACATCTTCCTCTTGGGAGCCTTAGGAGGTTCAGTTGCCTTTTCTTTTCCGTTTCCCACTGCAAACTCAAGTACAAGATTTTTCCTTTCTTGATCCTCAGTAGGTTCTCGAATAGTAACCCCCTTGGGTTTAGGAGGTGAAGCAGCAACCCCATGGATGGATTTTTTTTACTGCTAACTCGAATCTCCTAGGTATAGCCTTCAAAGGAGGCAGTGAAGGAGAACCTAAAGCTTTATAGTTTGAGTCTGCTTCTTGGGAGAATCTGGTTGGTTTATTGGAGGCCATTTTAGGGCTTGAAAGGGGATGAGAGGATGAGAGAAAACTCTTAAGGTAAACTTAAGTTTTGAAGAGAGTTGAGACAAACAGGCAAAGGACACACACACACACACAGGGCATGACAAACTCGAGTTTCTAATAACTAACTCGAGTTTGCATAAAAGCAAACTTACTTTAACTTCAAGGGTGATATGTGGACCCTTGAACATCTGCAACAAAACTCGAGTCTATACTTATTGACTCGAGTTTGCACTTCTCTTCAACAAGGAGGTTGTTCTCTGTCTGATGGAAACTCGAGTTGCTTACTTAATGACTCAAATTTTGGTTTTCTCCAAAACCTTAGGTTACTCTTTGTCCCCGATAAACTTGAATTTGGTTGCTCAAACTCAAGTTTGCCTCTTTTGACAACAAACATCAGCATTTCAAGCATCCTGCATAAACCATAACTAAACACTCCAATGCGTAAATTAGTATCTAATAATCATCAAAACCATAACTAACATTGAGTAAGAGATACTTACAACTCATTGGGATTTACCATTTCTAATTCTCTTCTTATGAAATTGAATTTCTCCTTAACCAATGGTTTGGTGAATATATCATCAAGTTGAAGATGAGTTGGGATGAACAATGACCTTGACATCCTTCTTTTGAATATGATTCCTTACGAAGTGATGTCTCATATCAATATGCTTGGTTCGAGTATGTTTCACTGGATTCTTGGCCAAGCTTATTACGCTGGTATTATCACAAAAATGGGAATTTCTTTGAGATAGAGTCCCATATCCAAAAGTTGTTGCTTGAGCCATAAGACTTGAGCACAACAACTTGATGCAGTAATGTATGCAGCTTTACTTGATGACATAGACATGGTTGTTTGCTTCTTGCTGAATCAAGAGACAAGTAAGCCACCAAGGAATTGACATTGGCTACTTGTGCTCTTTCTATTCGTCTTGTATCTGGCATGATCTGAGTCTGAATATGCCTCCAGATGTTCAGGTTGACCTTTGGGAAACCAAAGACCAAGTGATTTTGTGTCATCAAGGTATTTGAAGATCCTCTTCACATTTTTAGCATGAGACTCCTTGGGAGCGGATTGAAACCTTACACACATCCCCACATTGAATTGGATATCAAGGACACTTGTAGTTAGATAAAGTAATGATCCAATCATTCCTTTATATCTTGTAATGTTGAAATCCTTGCCTTCTTTATTAGCATCCAATGAAGTGGTTGAGCTCATTGGAGTATCAGCTCCATTGAATTGGTCCATCTCAAACTTCTTGAGTAAATCATTGATATACTTGGTCTAAGATATGAAGATTCCATTCTTATTTTGCTTAATTTGCAAACCAAGAAAATAGTTGAGTTCTCCCATCATGAACATCTCAAATTCTCCTTGGATATTCTTAGCAAATTCTTCACATAAAGCATCATTAGTAGCACTGAATATAATATCATCAATATATATTTGAACTATTAAAATTTCACTAAGCTTATTACTCTTTATGAAAAGAGTTATATATGTTTTTCCTCTAACAAATCCTTGATCAAGAAGGATTTTGCTTAATCACCCATACCAAGCTCTAGGAGCTTGCTTAAGACCATACAATGCCTTTTTAAGACGATATACATGATATGGATGATGATCACTTTGAAAACCAGGAGGTTGTTCAACATAAACCTTCTCCTAAATAAAACCATTTAAGAAAGCACTTTTTACATCCATTTGATAAAGCTTGATTCCTTTGACACAAGCAAAGGCTAAAAGAACCCTTATGGCTTCCAATCTTGCAATTGGAGCATAAGTTTCTTCATAATCAATTTCTTTTTCTTGATTATAGCCTTTTTGCAACCAATCTTGCCTTGTTGCGAACAATGATTGCACATTCATCATGTTTGTTCTTAAATACCCATTTAGTGCCAATGACTGGATGGTCTTTAGGCCTAGGTGCTAAGCCCTAAACTTGATTTCTATCAAATGTTGTAACTCCTCTTACATTGCTAACACTCAATCATATTCTAAAAGGGTTTCATCAATCTTAGAGGGTTCAATCTCTGATATAAAGGCAGAAAAAGTGACTTCATTCAAAGTACTTTTTCTGGTCCTTACATCTTGATTTACATCACCTATTACTTGGTCCAAAGGATAATTCCTAATGAACTTCCAAGCGTTAGCCTGAGATTGATCAGGGTTTCACAATCATTTTGAGGATCAACCTCAAAAATATTTTTAGGATTTTCAATAGAGGAAAAAGTAGTTTTCAAAAAGAATTGATCTTTGAAAACATTTTCTTAATCATCATCTAAAGATTTATCATATTTAGACTTACAAAATACAACAAGCATATACGCTTCAGTAATATGAGTACGAGTATTAAAACTCTATAAGCTTTACTCTTATTCGAATAACCCAAAAATATTCCTTTTTCCGCCTTAGAATCGAGTTTTCCCAAGTTATCCTTACTATTGTTAGGGATGAAGCACTTACATCCAAAGACATATAGATGAGCCAAATTGGGCTTTCTTCCTTTATACAGCTTATATGGAGTTTTGTTCAACTTCTTCTGGAGATATGCCCGATTTGAGATGTAGCAAGTGGTACTCATTGCATCAACCTAGAATACTTGAGAAATATTATTCTCGTTCAACATTGCTTTAGCCATCTCAGTAAGACTCGATTCTTCCTTTTCACAACACTATTTTGATGAGGATTCTTCTGGGCTAAGAGGTTGTGATCAATTCCTATATTATCACAAAATTCACAAAAGGCATGATTTTTGAATTCTCTACCATGATCAGTACGAATCCCTACAATAGAGAAACCTTTCTCGTTTTAGACCTTCTTGGCAAAAACAACAAACTGATCAAATGTTTCATTTTTAGAAGATAAAAATGTAGTGCAAATAAATCTAAAGAAATCATCAACTATGACTAGAGTATACAGATTTCCACCAAGGTTTTTTACTCTAGTTGGTCCAACTAAATCCATATGGAGTAGTTGAAGAGGTCTATTAGATGAACTTTCATTTTGAGATTTGAAAGATGATTTTGGTTTGTTTACCTTTTTTTAGTAACCTGTCAAGTTGAATCATATTGACATGAGCTAAACGCTTGTGCCATAACCAACTTTCATCCAAGTTACCAATAAAACATTTTTTAGCTACAGGACCGTTTCTATAGAGATTGAGAGTGTAACAATTACCTTCTTTAGGAGCCCTGAATAAGGCTTTAGATTTTACATTTTCTAGTAGGAGAACATCCTTGCTCACAATCAAGCATTCCTCATAATCAAAGATAACCAAGTTACCTTTATCAGTATTTTGACTTAAACTGAGGAGATTGTGGTATAAACCTTCAACAAAGTATACAGCTTTAATGATTGGCCCTTCGTTGCTTCCAACTTCACCAATACCAGCAATCCTTCCGAATTGATTTCCACCAAAAGTCACCTTGCTACCATGCTTAGGCTTTATTGAGGCAAATTTGGATTGGTCTCCCATGATATGTATAGAGCATCCACTATCAATGTACCACTTGTTAGATCTTGATGCTCTTAGAAAATCCTGAAAGACATGAAAGATCGAGTCTTAGGTACCCATATTTTCTTGGGTCCTTTTCTGTTAGTATGTGTCTTAGGAACCTTGTAAGATCCCTTAGGCACTCATTGATAATTTCCTATAAGTTTACTCTTTCTTTCCTTTTTATGAAAACAGGTAGAAGCAGTATGATCCTTACAATT
Organism: Acacia confusa; assembly: GCA_037074495.1. NCBI lineage: Eukaryota > Viridiplantae > Streptophyta > Magnoliopsida > Fabales > Fabaceae > Acacia > Acacia confusa. The sequence continues at coordinate 21,145,341 of CM073509.1, read as the reverse complement.
GCAATAATTGCAATAAGCAAAAGGATTTGAAGAATGAACACTTTTTCTAAAGTAGTTCATATAAGATTTTTCTCCAAATTTCTTTTTGCCTTTCTTTTTTATCAAAATCAAGTTTATAGTCAATCCCTGGTCTATCATTTGTATACCTTTACTGTTTTAAAATGACATCTAGCATTTCACTACCTTGAGTGAAGTTCTCAAGTGTTTTTGTTAGTTCTTTGTGAGTTTTAATGATGACTGACAATTGTAAACACAAAGTGAAGTTTGTCATTGGTAAGTTGAAAAACTTACTATCAAAGACAAACTTGAGTTTAGGGTTCCCAAACTCGAGTTTGGACTTGACATAGAGTAGCTCAGTTTTATAAACTTAAAGTAAACTGCGGTTTGCATTTACAAATTGCGGTTTATGTCAAACAGAGAGCACTCAAAGTTTTTCAAACTAAAACAAAACTCGAGTTTGTATTAGTAAACTCAAGTTTGTGTTAGATAGAGACACTTCAATATTTTGAAGTTAAGCAAACTACAATTTGATATTCTAAATTATGGTTTACTCCCAGCTAACAACTATATAAAGTTTTTCATATTTTGAGAAAACTTGAGTTTAGGGTTACAAACTCAAGTTTAAACCAAGCCAAAAGTTTTCAACGATGTCATATTTTACTCAGTTTAAGGAAACTTCAGTTTGCTCTTAACAAACTCCAATTTTCTTTTGGCAGAAAGTTTTCAAAGTGTTTTTTATTTAAAGGAAACTGGAGTTTATGCCAAACAGAGAGCTATGCTCTATTTCTTGAATTTAAAAACTTTAGTTGAGTTCTGAAAACTTGAGTTTATGCCAAGCAGAAAGCTATGCTCTATTTCTTGAATTTGAAAACTTCAGTTAAGCTTTGGAAACTTCAGTTTTGAGCTTTGTGGACTTAAACTTAGTTTCTCATCAAAAGTCCAAAGCTAGAGTTAATCACTAATAGCTCGAGTTCGCTCATACGTTCAAATTGTATTTCAAATTTCAAATCACGATGGTCACTCCTAAAATAAACCAAACTCGAGTTTATCACTTAATGACTCGAGTTTGCCACTGTTTCAAAACTCATATCGTGATGGTCATTCCTAGAATGAACCAAAGATTTTTTGAACAAACTCTAGTTTGCGTTGCACAGTTTGAAACTCTAATTTCTGGAAATCTGCGATCTGATCCTATTTGATCTATATACTTTGTGATTTCATTCTATATTATTCCATGTTATACTTGACCAATTTGTTCATGAGTTACAAATGAATTTAGCAAAGATCAAGGTGAAATCAAATCTAAGTTAAATGCAATTAATGAAGAATCAAGAACAAGCCTAAACTTTCTCCTCTATCCCAATGGTTCAACTCAGACCGTTACAGTTCGTCCAAATCACTCTCTAATGAACAAATGAAGTTTATGGAATAACAAGAATGCTGGAGAATCAACTTTAATGACTCTATTCCAGATTTTAAGCAAAGATTGAATGAGAGGGGCGGGGAAGTGGATGAAGGAGAAAAGGAGAGGATGTGAGAACCCCACACTCCTCTATTTCTAGATGGAGTTTCCATGCCTGTTTCAATTTGGATTGCAATCAACAAATATTTCTATAATAAAAATAACTTATTCAATCCTTCTCAACTACTTCAGACCAACTACCTTGGAAAAGTCATAATAATCATAGCCATTTACCAGTAATGGCAATAATTGGCGGTACCTTGGTGGAACGGCCTTGTTTTTTCAGTTTAATTTACAAATGAATCTCAATATCCATTCTCCTTCACTAACATACAATGTCCTGATATAGGTACTTGCAATCCTCATTAGAGGTTGTCCAATTGCAGCAAAATTAACTTCCATCTATAAAACACTTGTTTTATATTCACTCGTGTTTTATTTTTTGTTCTTATTTTATGTCGCCGCGATGACCGCAAGGAACAATATCATTTTTTAAAACTTTGTTTATAACTCTCTATGGGTTTTAACTCTCATGTTGAAACTGGCACCTGAGCAAACGCAATTTACAATTTTCTTCTTAATTTTAATTTATTTTGCTCTTTTAATTTTAAAAATCTCTTATTTTGCATTTTGTGCCAATTTGTTTTTCTAATTGTGGATATTTATATGGGCCAAAAGTAACCTATAGGTAGCTGTTATGTGGTAGTAGCACTAATATTTAATTAATAAGGATTAAATAAGAGGTGGGAGGGGGAGTGGCGAAGGAGAAAAGAAGAGGACGCGAGAAGCCACACTCCTCAATTTCTACATGGCTTTTTCATGCTTGTTTCAATTTGGATTGCAATCAAGTAACTCATTAAATCCTTCTCAACTACTTCAAACAGACTTCCTCGAAAAAGTCGCAGTGATCATAGATATTTATCAATAACGGCATTAATTGATATGGGACCTTATTGAGTTGGCCTTGTTTGTGTTAGTTTAACCGACTAATCAATCTCAATATCCATTATTCTTTACTATGTCCTTCTATATACTTGCAATCCTCATTAGAGATTGTCCAATAGTAGCAAAAATATCTTCCATCTACAAAACACTTGTTTTGAAGATCGCCTACTACAAAAAGTTTATCTTCAATCTTGTTTTGTTTTTTGTTCTTATTTTATGTCGCCGCAATGATCTATAAAACTATATCATTTTGTTAAACTTTTATTTATAACTTTATGTGGGTTTAAGCTTTCATGTTGAAAGTTACACCAGAGCTCCTTAATTTACAATTTTCTTCTTAATTTCCATTTATTTTGCTCTTTTAATTTTGACAATCACTTATTTTATATTTTGTGCCAATTTGTATGTCACAATGTGGATATTTATATAGGCCAAAAGTAACCTAGCTATTACGTAGTAGGAGCTCTAATAGTTAATTAATAAGATTAGAAAGATGCAAGGATTAAATAAGAGGTGGGAGGAGAAGTGGACAAAGGACAAAAAGAGAGAGGCGAGAAGCCACACTCCTCTCTTTCTAGATGGCATTTTCATGCTTGTTTCAATTTCGATTGCAATCAACTAACTCATTAAATCCTTCTCAACGACTTCAGACAAACTTCCTTGGAAAAGTCACAGTACATATACATTTATCAATAATGTCATTAATTGAAGGGACCTTATTGAGTTGGATGGCCTTGTTTGTATTAGTTTAACTCACTAATTAATCTCAATATCTATTCTCATTCATTAACTTACAATATGTCCTTAAATATATACTTGCAATCCTCATTAGAGGTTGTCCAATTACAACAAAATAATCTTCCATTGATAAAACACTTGTTTTGAAGATGGCTTACCTGAAGAAGTTCATCTTCAAGCTTGTTTTGTTTTTTGTTCTTATTTTATGTCGCCGCGATAAACGTAAGGGTTTATCATTTTGTTTAACTTTCATTTATAACTTGATTTGGGTTTTAATTTTCATGTTGAAATTGACACCGGAGATCCTATAGATTACTCTTTTCTTCTTAATTTTCATTTATTTTTCTCTTTTAAGTTTGAAAATCTCGGATAAGACGCCTCCCACTTATATTTTGCTGAATACAATTACCTCTTTTACCAGCTTTGATCATTTTCTATTGTTAATTTCATACACATATTTGGTTCAGTGGTTTTGATATGGTGTTTTATTACTTACTAAAACTCATTATTAAACTTGCAGCCCGGTGCCACAACTATGGCGTTCCACCACACACTTCGGTATCAAATAAGGAAGAGCACATTGGACCGAATTCATGGCGGCCTGCCATGAAGGGAAAAGGAAATTGAAAATTGAAAGGACAAAAATCACGAAAAAGGTTCCGTTTTGTGAAGAAGCTTATTGTGGAGAAAGTGAGAAAGTTGAATTATGAACTCCAAGGTCACTTATCTAGTACCTGTATAGAATAGCGTTAGAAAACTTTGATTTTAGATAATCATGACTTTTATCAGTTACATTGGTTAGAAGTGGCGTTAATTTGTTTTAATTTCTATTTGAATTCTGAAGAATGGTACAATTTATAAAGTTGTTTATATTTTAATGATGTAATTTGATTATAACTATTACAAACTATAATTTAAGCTTTATCAAGATTTTTCAAATGCAGAAGCAACCCTTGTCACTTATGCTCAGTGGTGTGGTATAAACTAAAATCATGTTTATTCATATATAATTCCAACACAATTTTCCAAACGGATGACTTCATAATCATGTATTTGCACGGTTCTACAACTCGGACTAGATCAGATTGGCTGAGTTGACACGGAACTCAGCAAACTGGCCAATTGACTGGTCTGGCTGAGGCCTCATCTTAGTGGAAAGGCAACCTAGGCTGACTTGCGCAAACCTGGGACAAACTTGGGTGACTCGCTGAGATATATTTGTTACTCAACTACAGAAGCCAAAGATCTTGATCAGAGGTTACAGAAGAAAAAAGGGAGCAGAGATCCAGATTCGATGTTGAAGAATCATGGAATGAGCGGATCTAGATCAGAGGCTGGAAAAGAAAGGGAAGAGTATTTCGAGGTTAAACAAGATAGGAAGATGAAAAACTCATTATGCCTTTTCTTTTTTTTTATTTATTTTTTATTTTTTTAAATATCCAATCACCGTAGCCGGATTCTTCTACTCTAAACTTTTGTTGCTGCTCATGATTGTCTCCTTGCTAACATTCTCCTCAGTCTATGTTGTCCGTCATTGCTCTTGGAATCCACTGATGCGTGTTAAGAGGAAAGAGGGAAGTGTAAATCTGTAAAAAAGAGGATGGCCGGGTAAGAAAGAGCAAAGATTAAAGATTGAATGATGTATGGATAGGAATACTATTCTTTTCCCAATTAAAGTATGAATATTTTTATACATTTTAATTACATCATATTATTTTAAGGGAGAATTACATTTGGGTCCCAAGGAACAGAAAAAATTATAAAAAGTCTTATAATTCCAATATTAAGAAAGTCACAATTGTAAATATGACATTTTTTGTTCTTCAAATTTCTATAATTGCTATATAAAAAGTCCCTTAGGATTTTTTTGTAATTAGTTCTTATCCTTGAGACCCAAATGTAATTCTCCCTTATTTTAATGGATAATTAATCTACACTAGTTGTTAAATGTTTAACTAATTTTTACTTAGGTCCCTATAGCCCCCCCCCCCCCCCAAAAAAAAAAAAAGGTTCTTGTGCTTCCATTTATTTCTTATAAGGTCCTTATAGTTTTACATGATCTTTAGTTAGGTCCTTGTACTTTTTTTAAAAAAAATTATTCATTCAATAAATTCTAATAATCTCCTTCTATAAATATAAAATATAATATTATTATATATAATAACATTAAATATTATTCTATAACTAATAAATTGTTGTGATAATTTTATTTCAACATTTTAATTATATATTTTAATATTCATCACAATTTCTTAATTAAACATATATTTATATTATTTGTTTTGTTTTATAATTATAAAATTTGAATTATAATAATAAACTTGTCTAGATAGAATTATGATTGATTAATTAATTAAGAATAACTAATTATCCATATGGAAAATATGTATGTTAGTCCTTGTAGTTTTTCCCCTTTTTATACAACCCTTATTGTTTACATAGTTGGTTTCTCTCCACTGCCATCCTTTTCTATAAGATGAAGCTGTTTTAACGCAAAAAATTGAAGGTGGTGGCTTTTTAAGAAAATAAAAAATCAAAAAATTTAGAGTACTGACTGGTATTAAAAAGATACTTCAAAATACTACAGGGTACTTAAAAAAATATTTCATAATCTTGAAAAATTATTTTATGATCTTGAAAAAATATCTTAAAGTACATTTTTAGTACCAACCAGCACCTGAACTATTTTTTCAAGATTATAGAGTATTTTTTCAGTACCAGCTAGTATCTTGAAGTATATTTTTAGTATTAGTCAATACCCTAAAATATTTTTTCAACATTCTAAAATAATTTTTCAAGACCATGAAGTATTTTTTTAAGTGTCATTCTATATCCTGAAGTATTTTCTTAGTACCAACTAGTACCCTGAAACATTTTTTCAAGATCCAACAATAATTTTTCAAGATCATGAAGTTTTTTTTTAGTATTCTATATCCTGAAGTATTTTTGTGGTACCAATTAGTACCTTAAAATATTTTTTCACGATCTTAAAATAAGTTTTCAAGATCATGAAGCTTTTTTTTTTGTGCCAGTCAATATCCTACTGTGTTCTTTTAGTACTAGTCAGTAACCTGAAATATTTAAAACTTATGATGTTAGTTAAACTCGAGTTTAGGATTGATAAACTCAAGTTTACACTTAACAGAAAGTAAAATAAGTGTTTTGATCTTAGGCAAACTCGAGCTTAATTTATTAAACTCGAGCCTGCTTGTGACAGAAAGCAAGTTTCATGTTTAAAAATAAACCAGCCTCGAGCTTGTTATGGTAAACTCGAGTCAATGTCTTACAGAGAGCAAATTGGCTCTCAGTTAGACTCGAGCCTTCCAAAATAAACTCGAGCATGTGCCTTACAGAAAGCATATCACATTTCTTCATAATTTTAAACTTGACCATATAATTCTTAAACTCAAACCTAAGTCTTACAGAGAGCTCCTCAAAGAGAATTTCATGTAAGTAAACTCGAGCCTGTGGAGTTAGACTCGAGCCTGACCCTTCCAAAGAGCAATCAAATATTTAATCAAAAATAGGCTCAAGCATAATGTCATTAACTCAAGCCTATTTCAGATTGAAAGGAGTCTCAAAAGCGTATGGGTAAAAGCAAACTCGAGCCTAACACTTACAGACTCGAGTTTGGCTCAGACAGAGAACTATCAAAGTCTCATGGCCTGAATAGACTCGAGCCTAAGTTGTCTGACTCAAGCCTTCATCTTTGTACTTGAACTTCACTTCATTGCAAATAGCTCTAGACTCGAGCCTGTCACTAATAGACTCGAGTCTGTGCACTTTTCCAAAATACTTTCAAACACTCATCATGATAAACACTGAATTCTAAAAGGCAAACTCAAGCCTACTTATTTTATGCTTGAGTCTTCATGAACAAACTCGAGCCTACTGATGTTAGACTCGAGCCTAATGAGATCTCTGTTTTACTCGTCGCGTGTTTCATACTTCTAATTCACTTTCATGATGTGTTTTACACTTAAATAAGATTGCGAATCATCAAGTATATGTTTGATATGTTTGTTCATGAGTTACAGATTACATTAACGCGTTTCAAGCTTCAGATCAGATCTAGGTTAAGAGCACTTAATGCAGGACTAAAAACCAGGCTGATGAAAGTGGAAGAAATCACCAAGAGGGGGGTGAATTGGGGATTTTAAAAATTCTTTTCAACTCTTAAAAGTGAAGCTTAAGAAATGGATAATAAAATAGTAGAAAAAGAAAAGCTTAAACACATAGAATTTATACTGGTTCGGTCTCAACCTTGACCTACGTCCAGTCCCCAGATACCTTTTGGGTGTTTCCACTAATTCAACAGATTTTCAATTACAACAATGAAGACCAGACACAATCCTAATCACCTAGAACTTGCTCCCCCTTACACCTTGTGATTGAACAACCCAACTCACAGGTTCCACAACCTTGAGTTCTCACAAACAAATGCTTTCAAAAATTTACAAACTCTCAAAAGAGTAGATAAGGATAAACACTGAAGAACAGGTTGAAAATAACAATACAGACTCAAATTTCAAAGTATAATCAAGATAGCTTCGTTGTGTGTATGTTGCTTTGAGTTTTCACAGCCTCTTATAGACTGAATGGATAAGCTAGCCGTTGCAATTCTTTCTCTAATGTTCAGCTGCAATTCTGGAAAAATGGCAGTAGCATATTTTGCTCTGTTCTTTGAATTCTTAGCTGGAATCTTGGAATTTAGTTGTTGCAGAAGGTCTTCCAGATTTTTAGTCATTCCTTTAACTTAATTTGACCGTTTGAGATGATTCTTATGAGTTACAACGGTCTGAGCTGAACATCTGGGATAAGGGAGAAAGATCAACCCTATTCTAGCTTCATCATTTAATGCATTTATCCTGGATCTTGATCTCACCTTGATCTTGGCTAAACCTTATCTGAAAAACACTCAAAACTTCATAAAGGACATTAGAAACAATAATATCATATCATGAAATAATTTCAGGAAGACCCATTAAGATTTCGCAGATCAACATCATTTGATTTTTCAAAATCCCCGATGCAAACTCGAGTTTGTTCTTCCAGACTCGAGTTTGGGGTTCATCCAGAAAGCATGTCCGTTGATTAGAGGTCTAAACTTGCAGTCTGTAAAAGTTAACTCGAGTTTGGCTTTTACAGAGAGAACTATCGGGCTTTGGACTTGGCATGGAATTTTGGTCCTGCTCTCAGACTCGAGTCAATTAGTGACTGACTTGAGTTTGGGTCTATGTTTGAAGAACAAGGCTAAGTTCGTGATTTTCCAAACTGGAGTTTAGGAGATAGACTAAAGTTTTGGAAAGATGGTAGAAATTCGTGTGTTTCTCTATTTGTCCTAAACTTGAGTTTACAATGACAGACTCGAGTTTATGTTTGAGCTGAAACTATTCAAATCTTTCTGTTTGGTCTAGACTGGAGTTTGTAACTCTAGACTGGAGTTTCTAACTTGGCCTGGAATTCGAGTGTCTTTCTGTTTGGTCTAGACTGGAGTTTAGGAATCCAGACTCGAGTTTGGCTTGCTTGGGATTCTGAGTACTCTCTGTATCTTCCAGACTTCAGGTTTGGTTTTGCAAACTGGAGTTTGGCTCGTTATGAAAATTTCTGATTGTTTTCTGTAACTCCTCAGACTCGAGTTAGTCCAAGTAGACTCGAGTTTGGCTTTCTTCGCAAAAGTAAGCAGCTTTCTGTCAACCCTCAAACTCGAGTTTACATACCCAAACTTGAGTTTTCCTTTGACAGTGAGATTTTCATATTGCCAAAAACAAACTTCATATCAAGTTTACAATTGCTAGTTATCATCAAAACACATTGAGAACTAACAACTGAAACTTCTCCTCTATCCCAATAGTTCAGCACAGACCGTTGTGGATCAACCAAATCAATCTCCAATGGTCAAAAACGGATTATGGAATGACAAGAATACTGGAAGATCATCTGCAACGGCTATAACCAAGATTACAGCCAAGAATTAAAGAAAGAAATAAAGGAAAATATGCAACAGCCATTTTCCAGATTGACAATTGAACATTAGAGAAGAAAATGTAACGGCTAGTTCCACTAGTTAACCTATAAATACCTATGAAAACGAAGAGCAAGACACACAACAGAATTACATTTGATTGCTACTTTGATTTTCAAACTCTGTTATGCGAAATATTTTTGAACTTCAGTGCTTATGCTTATTTACTCTTTAAGAGAGTGTGATTTCGAAAATCATTTCTGATTGGTTGTTGTTGTAAGAACTCGAGATTGTGGAACCTGTGAGTTGGGGTATTTAATTACAAAGTGTAAGGGGGAGCAAGTCCTGGATGATTAGGATTGCATGGGATTTACATTGTTATAATTAAAGCTCGTTGAGATATTAAAAATACCAAGAAGATATCTGGGGACTGGACGTAGGTCAAGGTTAAAACCGAACCAGTATAAATCTTTTGTGTCTAGCTTTTCTTTCTTTTCCTTTTTCAATTCAAGTTTTGAAAACTTAGACATCTTTGAAAAGAATTTTTTTTTAAATCCCCAATTCACCCCCCTCTTGTTGATTTCTTCCATCTTCACACCTGCCCCAAACTATAGGTCTTTTCCCCACTTTAATCTAGTGAGGTGTCGTAAGCCCTATGAACTGTGGGCTAGTCCCAATAAACCGGTGGGACAATAAAGAGCCAACTATCGTGCACCAATGGAGGCCTCACCACGTGGTGGAAAATAAATATCACATCTTCTCCCAATCCTTCCCTTTCCCATGATTGTCATGATATTTCAATGCATATAATTTCAGTTAATAAAATTCACATGGCAAAATTTATTTAAAACATTCATAATCAATCAGAAAAATACTCAAAAGCAGCATATCGATATCATAATAAGTGGAAAGTGGTTACTTCTCGCCCGAGCTAACTACTTTCACACTGCTCCTAAATCCCAGAGTTCAAATATACCACAATTTAATCTACCAAAATCAATATACTAACAATCAATAACATCCTTAAAATTCCACATATCTAGAATTATAACTGATAATAAACAATGTACTAATTTAAATAATAACCCCCTTCATTATTTATTTATTAAATATATTTAATAATTTCCTTTATTATTTATTTCCTTCAATTAATAAATGCCAACCATTATATAAGGATATGAGTTTGTGCATTTATTTAATAATTCTCATGGTTTCCTAAAATATACGTTATTGATTCCCTTTCATGACATTATTCATTATTATTTATTATGATTTATGATAATAAATCTTGATGTCGTTATCTTGAGTTAGTTATTTACCATAGGGCTATCATCTTCATCAGGATTGGATTCTTCTTCATCATATTCAGCAATTTCCTCTAGAATAGTTTGTGTGGTTTTTATGGCACTATCTTCAATCGGTACACCTATTGTTGGGGTCCATGCACGTTGACTTGTTGTCACTGTTTCCCTAAAGATGATTTCCAATTCCTCACAAAATTCTAGTCCTTGATATCGAAATCTTGCATATTTACTATTATCCTACACAATTATTAAAAAAAAAAAAAACTTTAGACAAACCTAGATTTTTAAATAAAGATAAAATAACCAAAAACTTAAAACTTATAATGCTTACATTTATCTTGGCTTCCTACCATGTGTCATTAGCTAAAAAAATTAAATTATTTTTATTAAATTATATTATATATATTTTATTAACTTTTATTTTATATATATATATATATATATATATATATATATATATATATATATATATATATATTAATAAACCACTTTAGTGTTGTGACGCCACTCAAGTGGTTTAATCATTCACCACTTTGTCAGTGGTGTCACCACTCAGGTGACGCCATCAATTACATTATTTTGGGAAAACTTTTCAACAGTGCCCTATATAAGTAATTTTTTTAAAATTGTTTCTTATTTTGGTCAATTTCCCCATTGGAATGTGATACACATCAATTCCCCATTGGAATGTGATACACCGTTGGCATTAAGTCTGTTTGAATTAGTGCTAGAAGTAACTTATTTTCAATATGACTTTTATAAATGTAAGATATGATAAAAGTTATATTGTAAATATAATTTGTGTTTAGTTTAACGGTGGTAGAAGTAGTTTTTTTCCAAACTGAAATTTGTTTGGGTTATTATTTGAAAAATAAGGTGAGATGAAAAAAGACTGAAAAATGCATGAATATCATTGAATTGTACACCACACACATATTAATTGTATATATTATGATAATTGAATATAAAAATTTAAGTTTGATATAAAAAAAATAAATTATTATTAAAAAAGTTTCAACGTTGGAGACGGAGTTTTAGAAAATAGTTGGATTTTTTGATATTGTGGAAAAAAAAAAAAGTTGAAGAAGGAGTTTGAGATGTGAAATGGACACATGGCAATGTTGTTGTCAATGTTTTGATGGTATGGTCCCCATAACAAGGCCACGTGTTTCCCGGCTTCCTGCTAGTCAAGTTGGTGTCATGTGGGCTAGAAATTTTGTTACTTTTGTTTGGACTTGTCCTTTGTCAGTCATCACTTCTGAGGTGGATGCTATCCAGACACTGGAAAATGTGGCTTCTCTCATAAATTGGGGATTTTTTTTTTTTTTAAAGATAAGCTCATTTGTTTGTGATGCTAACCATGTTTTAGGATGAAAAAATCAAAAACACTATTGGATTAACTTTTAAGAATATATTCGGGAAAATCCTTTTAAAGGACCAAAAAAATATATTCCCTGAGAAAAGTTATATGTCAAAAACGTCCCAAGGGTCTTGATGGTGATTAAGTAAGAAGATGAAATTACATTGGTGCCCCCAAGGAATAAAAAAGGAAAGGAATGCATGAAGACTTGGCATGCTCTGCTTTTGATTAAAGAGAAACAAGAAAGACAGAGGATGCGAGCTGTCTTCACTCCTAGCGGTAACTAGGAACAATAGATGATTCACCAGCTGGTAGCTCTACAGTCATTCGCACACGAGAAAATCTCCATGTGAAGTAGACCAAAGGGAACAAAAATGAAGGACTATAAAAAATTTTTGGATTGCCTAAGGAATTACGTTGGTAATTGACATTACTGACAGAATTTTATAGGTAATTTCTATCAGTAAATAAGAGTTCCGTTGCAAAAAATGACGTGACTAATTCATGCATGACATTTTTTGTGACAAAAATTTTCCATTGGAAATTTTATTTACCAACAGAAATTACCCAAAAAATTACATCGGTAATGTCAGTTACCTACGGAATTCCGTGAATAATTTCTAACGGGATTTTTTCCATCAGTAATTCCATGGTAATCCGAAGTTTTTTTTGTAATAGGGTTTTTTTATGTAATTTGACCTTTTGTATTCTATACCACAAAAGTCCCAAGGGACAGGGCATCACTTTCACTTTTTCCAAGAATTGTTTTGTGATTTTTTATGTTCTCTGAGATCTTAAAAGGATTTTCTCAATAAATTTTGAAGAAAAATGATTTAAATGAATAGATTTTGAGTAAAATTAAGTTTGTGGGAAAAAAAAAATGAATGTAATAGGTTGGAATTTATTCTCCCTATGAAATTAGCTTATATTAGGTTGAGGGAAAATAAAGTATTTGGCTAGCTTATAGCAAAATCATGATTTTGGTGAAAAAAATTGAATGTGAAAAACATCAACAAGGAGAAATTGATTTTACAATGCTTCAACTTCAAGTATAGAAAATATGAATTTAAGTTGAAAGACCGGTTAAAATTTAAAATGAAGTTTTATTGACATCAGAACTATCATTTATATTTTCTTAATTTTCATTTCTTTTTTTTTCTTTTTATAAGTTTAAAAAATCATATATTAGATGCTGCTCACTCATAATTATTCGTATATGTGGAAGAGTTACAGTTAACCCCTTTCTCCTTATGATACAATCCCATAGTGAATTATATATGTTTGGTTTAAGCGATTTTGATTTTATCCAGTTAGGATGTTTTTTTTTCCCCACTTTGCCAAGGGTATACCCTCTCTCCCAATAAGTTGCTTCTAGTTAGAATGATTTTATCCATATAAAACATTTATGATGTGAGTCAAATTGAACAAGTCTCAAATTATTCTCACGTATATTTTCTTTCTTAAATCCTGAACCGGGTAAATTGTCTTGCAAAAAGACGAAAGAGCAAAAAATGCACGAGGTATGGCTAAAATTCAACAAGCTAAGTCAGCTAAAGATGCCAATATGGTCTACGTTTGCGTATGCTCAAGTAGGCTCCACAAGCCAGAACCATTTAATACGTCAGACAAGTCAACAAGTCAACTGCACGTAATATGACCATTTTTTTAAAAAATGTACTGTACATGTGATGTAATTTTTGATTTTAAATAGGGTAAAAGTGTAAAAAATGCCTATGAGCTATGCCCCCAGGAGCGTCTAACACCATGTGCTTTTTTTTGAAGCAAAAGTACCCACGTTGTTACATTTTAGGAGCAGAAATATTCTTTCTATTAGTTGACCGTTAACTGACCGTTAGATGACCCTTAACCTAGAGAAATTATCCTTTTACCCTTAGTTTAAAATAATTTTTTTAAAAAAAAATACCTCACCCCCCACCTCCCCTTGCCGGTGGGCCCCACCTCTGGCCCCCCACGCCGGTAGCCGGTCGCCGACGACCACCTACAGCGACCGGCTATCTTCGAAATTTTTTTAACTATTTTTTAAAATAATTAAAAATAATTAAAAAAACAAAAATACCCCACCCCCCCACCTCCCCTTGCCGATGAGGCTCATCGCCGACGACCACCTCCAATGACCGGCCGCCTGTGAATTTTTTTTTAAACTATTTTTAAAATAATTAAAACAAAAACAAAAATACCCCACCTCCACCTCCCCTTGCCGGTGGGCCCCACGCCGGCGGCCGCCCGCCGCCGGCGGCCGCCTCCGGCGACTTTTTCTTTTAACTATTTCATTTGACTGGTCCCCTGTTGGAAATTAATGAAGTTGTAGAGAAATTTGAAAATTAAAATTTCACATGTCCATTATTATTTTGAAAATAGTTAAAAATAGTTTAACTATTTTTGTTGATCTATGGGGCCCACCGGCAAGGGGAGGTGGGGTGGAATATTTTTGTTTTTTTAATTATTTTTACACATGGCGGAGAAAAGTGGATTCAAATAAAAGACAATCTCTTATTTTTGTTTTTTTCTGATTGGCACTAAACATAACATTAAATGAAAAGCCCTCCTACGAACTCTATTAATCATCCAAACGTATGATCATTTCTGTAGGACCCCCTTGATCTCTCAGTAATTGAGCGCCATCCGTAATTCCTGCCCCTGTTTTCCGCAACACCATCTAGGTACGATACGATCCGTGGCATAGCAGAGGAACGTTAAACATTTTTAGAGTCCAGATAAGGTTGGTGTCCCAGGATTTGATGTACATTTTTAGAGTCCAGATAAGGTTGGTGTCCCAGGATTTGATGTACATTTTTAGAGTCCAGATAAGGTTGGTGTCCCAGGATTTGATGTGATTGGGGACACGGAAGAAAACAAAGCAGGGGAAATACTCCTCCGTCACTTGAGCTTGATAAGATCAGAAATGGCTTCTCTTCTGGTTTTGGAGCTTCTAATGAATCTTCCAATGCAATCCCATTACTATCCCCAGTCATCATATCTCCACAGCCGTCATTGATGGTGATTCCAGAAATGGAAATGACAACCAACGATGTAGCAGTGTCCAAGGTGGTCTGCCTTCATCCTCTGGCTGGCAGCACCCAGCTATGGCTCCATTTCCGAAGCCTTCATCTTTGTTTAGTTCTTTCTAGAAACAATGTGCCATTGTTAACCAAGCCCAGTGAAGTGAGAATCGCAATCACCTCAGTGCCATTGTTTTAATTATTTTTAAAAATAGTTAAAAATAAAAAAAAATTCACCTGCGGCCGGTCGCCGGAGGTGGTCGCCGGTAGCGGGCAGTCGTTGGCGTGGGGGCGACGGCGGTGGGGCCCACCGGCAAGGGGAGATGGGGTTGGGATGTTTTTGTTTTTGTTTTAATTATTTTTAATTATTTTAAAAAGTAAAAAAAAAATCGTGGGCGACCGGTCGCCGGCATGGGGGCGGCGGTGGGGCCCACCAGCAAAGGGAGGTGGGGGTGGGGTATTTTTGTTTTTTTAAAAATTATTTTAAACTAAGGACAAAAGGGTAATTTCACTAGGTTAATGGTCAACTAATGGTCAGTTAACGGTCAATTAATGGAAGGGGTATTTTTGCTCCTAAAATGTAACCACGTGGGTACTTTTGCTTATAAAAAAGCATATGGTGCTAGACGCTCTTGAGGGCAAAGCTCATAGGCATTTTTGCACATTTACCCTTTTAGATATGATATGTATGACGTCAAATTTGTAACTCTGCTTTCCAAAATTGTAATCGTCACCCTTCAAGCTCCTTAAATTACAAATTTAAAAGCAATTTCATGCCAATGAGAGTTGACACAGATGGTAAGAGATTTAGGAATAGGCCCTTAGGTCATGGGTTCGATCCCCTCTGGCGTCGTTGGGATTCCTTTGGTAGGCGATATCGTAAGTCTCCAGTAAGTGATCATAGAGCCCGGGGCCGTGCCCTAGCCTTGATAAGAGACTGGTGTCGAACCCTTCCAAAACTTTTCTTATATAAAAAAAAATAAAAATAAAAGCAATTTCATAATACTAGAAATATCATGTCACAAATAAAAAGGTTAAATAATACTCCTTCCGGTCCTAATTATAGGACAACATTTGGGAGTTGGTTTTGGTCCTAATTAAGGAGAAAATTTAAATTTTTGTCAATTTCTTCCTAAAACACCCTTATTTTCTTCTCTTTAAGTGTGTTTAGTTTTTGGTAAGTATATGCATTTAGGTGTATAGAATTTTTCAATCAATAAAACTCTTAAATTGATGGATTTTAATTTGTTTATCAATGAGTTAACGTTAATTTACCAATATCTATGTGTGTGCGCGCGCATAGTCACACACATATATATTTATATATGTATACACACATATATAGACATACACACGCATTATATAAATATGTGTGTGTGTGTGTTTTGGGGGTTGTAGATATGTGTGTGTGTGCATACACATACATACAAACATATGTGTGTGCACATACACATGTATATATAGCAAGACTATCATTTCAATTAGAAAGTATAGAAAAGAAGATTCTAGGTTGGGGAGTGATTGAGCCGCTTTAGTCGTTAAAGCGATCAATTAAATTAGGTCCTAATTAAGTATGTAGTTTAGGATCAACCTAGGTCATTCTCCCAAGGAGCAAGCTGTGGGTTTTCTTTAGGGCTAATTTTCAAGTGATAAAAGATGCAATGGAATGTAAATGAGCATAAATTAGGATGTAAAACACTACTATCTATATGCAATTAACTAACTAAATGTACTAATGCAATTGACTCTAAAACCTATATGAAAATGAGACTAATCTATATGAGTTGAATGCAATTTTTGGAGGGTTTTCTTATGAGAGAATAATTAAAATCCTAATAAAAAGATTGATTAAAAGCAAATAAAATAATAAAGATCTAATTCAGTTATGATAACGAAGGGGACAAGTTAGGAATTGCATGGAGTTAACTTTCTTAGCCTAAATCAATTAATTAGACCAAAAGGAGATTAATGAATTTAATTACCCAATTGAACATGGGAAACCCTCTAGCTCAATAAACACCTATTCCACTAGAAAACTCATAATGAAATAAGTGGTGGCTAATTAAACTCGTTAAAAACCAAACACAAAATAATCTTGGAAATCTTGTTTACAGTTATCTAATTGAACAATCAAATAATTTATCAACCCAATTAAACAATTAAGATGATAACCCAAATTAACAATTAAATTAATAATGAAAACTCAATTATTAATCTAATTGACAATCCAAAGGTTGCAAACAAGAGTCTAACAATGACAATGAGCATAAAATTTCAAATTATCAGTCTAATCCAAAAGAAATAAGTTTACAATCTAAAACTAGATTGTTCTCGATTAATACCACTTGAAATCCTTTAAAACTAAATAATCTCAAGTTTGAATTAAAAAGATAAAAAGAACAACACTCCCTTGTAGTCTTCAAATGTAAGCCCTAAGCCTTAGCTTTCTCCATGCTTCTCCCAAATTGCTTCCAAAAAAACTTAAGCTTCGATGGAAATATTCTCCTCAGACTCCTCCAAGCAACGCAGCATGAGCATGGTTGAATGAAGATGAATTAATGGGTCAATGAATTGGTCACTTGCCGTGGGTCCCGTGCGAGGAATAATAATGTTGAATGATCCAATTATTCAATACGTGGGTCTGCGCGTGAAAGGGATGGAAGTAGTGAATGGAATTGATTAATTCCAATTCCAGCACCCTCTACGCGTCTCGTCTTCAGCTCTCTCTCGCGGCGTGTTTCTTCAATTCTTTTTGCGTGTGGCGGCTGTAGCTTGCGGCGTGATTTATAATTCGAGCCGCTAGGTTAATTAAAAGGGAAGGAGGTGAGAGTTTTTGGGTACCAACTTGAGCCCAATAAGATTTAAGAAGCCCAATAAAATTCCACCGTTGGATTTCTTTTTGGCTTCCTGAAAAATTCTGCACTATAGGATATTTCAATATATTTTTTATTGGCAGAAATTAAATAAAATCATGATATATCATATATTCAAAAATATTATTAAATCACAAGATATTAATCAAAATATTAATTTAAACCCAATAATCTCATGATTAATCCAGATTTATATTATTTCCTAAAATAGGCTAACAATCTAAATATCATCTAATAAATCCAGATTAACCTAAAATAGTCCCCAAAATAAATGAATAAGGCGGGATAAAATATATAAAAATTGGGACTTATCAGGGAGGTATGTTAATGTCATTGAAAAGTTATATAAGGGGGTTTTAGGAAAATGAGTGAAATTAACTAATTTAACTCCCCTCCTTAATCTCCCCAAAATCGGTTAAATATATCTTATAATTAGGACCGGAGGGAGTAATAGTTTCCAAAATTGTCCACAACAATTTTGATCCTTCACAGAAATATTAAAATTTGGATCGATAATATAGATCTAAGAAGTGATGCCCAACTGGCTATAAAAAAAGAAATCTACTTTGCACAAAAAACCCACATTCTAGCTAAACTATGGCTCAACGTGAAATTTCCATCTTCCCTGCATTACATCTTATCTTCTCTCTTTTTGGGTCACTATGCCAGTTCACAACAGGACTTTCTCAAACTGAAGCTCTGATCAAATGGAAACAAAGTCTCCCAAACCAACCAATCTTGGATTCATGGGTCCCTCCACCTTACAACAACACCAAAGCATTTCAAAGCCCATGTTCATGGCGTGGAATAACTTGTGAGAATTCCTCAGGAAGTGTGATTGCAATAAACTTGGCTTACACTGGTCTTCAAGGTACCCTCCAAAACTTGAACTTCTCAGCATTTCCAAATCTTCTCCGCCTTGATCTCAAAACAAACAACCTCACCAGTAGTATACCAGAAAACATTGGTGTTCTCTCTAAACTGCAATTCCTTGACCTTTCCACAAATTACCTCAATGGCACTTTACCTCTTTCTCTTGCTAATTTGTCTCATGTTTACGAGTTTGATGCTTCACGAAACAATATCACCGGGATATTAGACCCTCGTCTTTTCCCTGATGGTTCAGATCAGCCCAAGACTGGACTGATAGAAATCAGAAACCTTCTCTTTCTGGACACCCTACTTGGTGGTAGAATTCCAGATGAAATAGGAAATATAAGAAATTTAATTGTACTCGCTTTAGATGGGAATAGCTTCTATGGACCTATTCCCCCATCTCTTGGGAATTGCACACATTTAAGTGTTCTTAGGATGTCTGAAAACCAACTCTCAGGCATGATTCCTCCTAGTTTTGGTAGATTGACTAATCTATCTCAGGTGTTCCTCCACATAAATAATTTACAGGGTCCTGTGCCACAAGAATTAGGAAACTCCTCTTCTTTAGTTGTCCTACATCTCGCTGAAAACAACTTCACTGGAGAGTTACCACCACAAGTTTGCAGAGGTGGCAAGCTTGTAAATTTCAGTGCTTCCTACAATAGTTTCACTGGCCCAATCCCAATAAGCCTGAGAGATTGCCCATCCTTGTATAGGGTTCGTCTTGAACATAACCAACTGACAGGTTATGCTGATCAAGATTTTGGAGTGTATCCTAATCTTACTTACATTGACTTCAGCTACAACAATATGCAAGGTGAACTCTCTTCAAATTGGGGAAGCTGCAAAAACTTGCAATACCTTGGTATGTCGGGGAATTCAATAGGCGGTGCTATACCAGATGAGATTTTTCAGCTGAAGCAGCTTGTAGAGCTACATTTGTCTTCCAATCAAATATCAGGAGAGATTCCTCAACAAATAGGGAATTCCTTTCGCCTTTCCACTCTATCTTTGAGTAGCAACAAACTTTCAGGTTTGATTCCAGAAAGCATTGGGAAGTTGTCTAATCTGCAAATTTTAGACTTGTCAACAAACATGCTAAGGGGACCAATCCCTCATCAGATGGGGGATTGCACAAACTTGCTGCGTTTAAATTTAAGCAAAAATGTCATTTCTGGCAAAGTCCCATACCAACTTGGAAATCTTGAATTCTTACAAGATTTTTTGGACCTGAGTTATAACTCACTTTCTGGTGAAATCCCTGGGGATCTTGGTAAACTCCAAAGCTTGATATGCTTGAACATGTCTCTGAATAATTTGTCAGGTCCTATTCCTAACTCCCTAACAACAATGCTAAGCTTGTCAATCCTCAATCTTTCTTACAATAATTTGGAGGGGCCAGTACAGGATAGTGGTGTTTTCAATTCTTCTAATCTAGTGGATTTGAGTCACAACCAGAACTTATGTGGGAGGATCCAAGGTTTGAAACCTTGCAAGGTCACAATTATAAAACCAATCGGAGGAGGTAACAAAAGGAAAGCTGTAATAGTTGTTACTAGTTCAATAGCATGTGCACTGGTTGTTTTGTTTGTGCTAGTTTGGATTTATGCCGTTCGTGGTAAGAGAAACTCAAGAGCTTTAAAACATAAAGCTAGAGGCAATGGGGAAAATCTATTCTCAATATGGCATTTTGATGGAAGACTTGTGTACGAGGACATAATTGAAGCAACTGAAAACTTTCACGAGAAATACTGCATTGGAGAGGGATCATTTGGAAAAGTTTACAAATTGATGTTTCCTGGAGAGGATGGAGTTTTTGCGATAAAAAGGTTGGTATGTGAAGCTGATAGCATAGACATTGAGAATATAAAAGCTTTTGAGAGTGAGATCAAAGCCTTGACTGAAACTCGCCACCGGAACATAGTCAAGCTGTATGGATTCTGTTTACAGAGCTGGGTGCATACTTTTCTGATTTATGAGTACATGGAAAGAGGGAGCTTAGCTGATATTCTCAGAAATAAGGAAGAAGCATTAGAGTTAGATTGGTCAAAAAGGGTTGAAATTATCAAAGGCGTAGCACATGCTTTGTCGTACATGCATCATGATTGTAATCCACCAATTGTTCATAGAGACATATCAATCAAAAACGTTTTATTGTCTGCAAATCTTGAAGCCCGTGTCTCAGACTTTGGCACGGCAAGGTTCTTGAAGCCTTATTCAGTGATTTGGACAACATTTGCTGGAACGTATGGTTATGCTGCTCCTGGTGAGTATTAATTTTCAACTAGTTGAAATAAAGTCTTTGCCTCTCATTCTACTAAGCAAATCATTTCTTCATTTTGTATTGTGTAGAGCTTGCATACACAGTGGCAGTGACTGAGAAAGTTGATGTGTATAGCTTTGGTGTTCTGGCTATTGAGGTGCTTATGGGAAATCATCCTGGTGATATAATATCCCGTAACCAAACATATGGGATTAATGATATCAACTTTCATGAGATTTTGGACCCTCGCTTACCATTAAAGGAATATAACTTAAAGAATTTAGTATTGATTTGGCGTTTAGCACTTTCGTGCTTAGAGACAACCCCTCAATCTCGACCAACCATGAGACACATCGCCCAGATGATGGAAATAGTGACTACTCATTGATGTATGTTTTTTCAGTTTCCCTATCTCTCAAATAATGCCTGATGTGAAAGTGTTATTAGACGTTAATCAATTTGATGTTTTTTTATTTCCAGGGACTAAGTGCTCAAGATAGAACAAATTGTCGAAAATATGACCAGTCACCATCACCGTGCAGTGTAGTAGATAACATAACGAGCTCGCAGCATTTGTTTTTGTTTACCGTTTTCGTCAAAGCTTTTATATACCACCAGTATGGTAATCTTGTATAAATAAATATTTCGTTTCAAATTGAATCTTGTGGTTGAAGACCATAGAAATTATGAATTTATAGATTGGTGGCATTGTTGTATTATATATATGTGTGTGTGTCTTTTGAGAAAAAATCTAAATAAAATACCCTTGAAAAATCAGTTCTACACTTTTGACTGATTCCTGATCAATCCAAGAGCAATGACTAGGGATTTCAAAGTTTTATCAAATAACAGTGCCCCTGTATAGTTAAAGAGTCAGAAAAAGAGAAGGCAGAACATAGTTAATTTCTGTGGCTATTTTTTGATTGAATTGCAATCATTTTTTTGCCCCTATATAGTTAGAGATAGCTGTTATCATCTTACAACGGCATAACTTTTTTATTTTTGGTCAATCTACAACGGCATAACTTACTTTGACGGAAGAAGAAAAACAAAAGGAAAAAAATTGCTTCCTTCTGCTCTCCGAGTGATTTTACAGCACCTTACCTTTTGTAATTGCTTATTACTGTTATGGCCTAAAACAGGGATAAATTAGTGGATAGCAAATTAAATAAAGAAGCAAAAATTTAGGACAAACTTAGGAGACAACCTTGATATGAAGCGTTACGCCACCGAATATTGACATCCACTTGACCCAAAAAAAAAAAAAAAACAGAGACGACTTTTTGTGTGTGGCTTGAATGGGGTTCCACACAGCAGAAATGGCGGCTTCTCATTGCACCAATATTAATGTTCATATCTCCCGCCAATATTTCAAAGTTCAAACTCTTCACGTGATATCTCACCGTGGGAACCGGATGTCCACAAAAGCAACATTCTCGGCTTTTTTCCCATAGTGCCCCTTTTTAGGAAACTATTTACCAAAATGCCCCTACTTTGAAACTATTTCTCATTATGCCCTCCTCTAGAAACATATTCTCAATCTACCCCCTTTTAGTCGACTAAACTAGGGGTTTAGTCGACTAAATTTCGAGGGGTTCAAATTTTTTGAATCCCCTCGAAATTTAGTCGACTAAACCACTTGGTTTAGTCGACTAAACCCATTTAGTCGACTAAACCAAGTGGTTTAGTCAACTAAATTACGGGGGTGGGCATTAAAAAGCCCACACCCGACATTTAGTCGACTAAACCACTTAGTTTAGTCGACTAAATTTCGACGGTGAGGGTTTTTAAACACCCCAAACCACAACAACATGAATCCTAATCGTGTAAAAACCTATCCAAACCTCTTCCCCCTTTCTTTTTCGTCAAAGCCTTGCTGAATCTGTTGGTGGGTTGCGTAGGAAACTTCAATCTAGTGGAATTTGTGTTGATATCGGTATGTTTTCATCTCCATTTAAGATTTTCGTCGTCATTTATGTGTTTATGCGAACCCTCATTTGCGTTTTTGCATTTTGTGCTTTGATTGGGTTGTTTTGTTGTGTGTCTTTGCTTGATTTGAGTATTTCATTCCTATTTATGGAGGAAAATGATGAATATACATGTGAAAGTGAAAAGATTTACATCGGTTGAGTAATTTTTATTTTTTTGAAGAATATCACTTTGTTTTTCATAAATTTTTTTATTTGGTCAGCTAAAACCCTCCATTTTGCAGCTAAAATTCTGGTGTTAAAGATGAGTTCAAGTTCAAACACTTACATGACTATAATCTACCACAGTGGGAGGTATTTTGATGGTCCCGATGGTGTTCAATTTGAAGGGAAAATGAAAATGATGAAAATCAAACGGGATACTACATACAACGAGCTGAAAGAAAGAATTTACCAAAAATTGGGGCTACATGGCAGCCAATGCATTCATCGGTTAATTGCCAAAGTGGAGACTATAGTGGGTAAGGATAATGTATACTACATTAGTACCGATGTATGTGATGATGAAGATATAGATTGTGTCATAGATGCATTTGCTAATCGGAGAGTACAAAATTTTATTGAGATATATGTTGAAATTGAATCTGGCGAATCATCATCTATACCTATGCATCCAAGATCCCCACAGTATTTTGGTGAAGAAGATATTGGTGTATCTGCACCTTCACAAGTGTTAAGTCAGGTAACATTGATGGAAGATGAGGAAGATGAGAATATGCACAGCGATGAGGAGGACGAATTTGAGAGGTTTATTCCACTAAGTGAGAGCTCAGATACCGATGTGGAGGGTGATTTTGATTCTTGCCTGAACCTAGTAAACCCAGGGACTGCAACAATGCCACCACTTCGTATTGACCCAATTAGTAGTGGTAATTTAGTAAACTTGAATTTGTGGTTGTTTTTGTAATGTTTATTTACTGGTTCTGACAGAAAATTCATATTGACAGATGTTGGACCTGATAGTGAGCCATTTTGGACCGAAAGCCCGCACTATTCTCAAATTAGTGCGGTTGATTGTGACGATGAATTAGAGATGTTGTATGGTGATGATGACAGGCAAGGTGGATGGCAGTTAGGCGATTCATTATATGTGTATCAGCAGTTTCCTTCTAAGTCTGAGATGCATCATGCCGTGAAATTCTATTGCATGAAGACTCATCGTTCAGCTAAAGTTGAAAAAAGTGATGAACGGAGGTTTGTGATGAAGTGTCGAAATCATACTGACGGTTGTCTCTGGTATATGGGGGCAATGACAGGCAAGAATGGAAATTGTTGGGTGGTCCGTAAGTGGGTTAGTGATCACACCTGCTTGAACCAGAGTCTTACCCGGGATCATGGACAATTGGATTCAAATGTCATATGTGCAGGCATTATCAGTATGTTTCGTATTTTTGTTGCTTTCTACTTCTGTTTGTTTATTGACATTATATTCTGAAGTTTGTTATGCTTTAACAAGGTATGTTAAGAGAAGATCTAGCTTTAAAGCCAGCGCTGATATAAGAGAGGATGCAGCGTATGTATGGATATAATATAACATACAAGAAGGCTTGGAAGATGAAAATGAAGGCCATTGTGAAGTTATTTGGTGATTGGGAGGAATCATATGCATTCTTGCCCAATTGGTTGACATACAATGACACAGGTTAACGTGGGCTCTGTTTTCAGGCTTGATACAGATGAATGTTCCGACCATCGTCGGTTTTATGTCAACTTACGCGTCTTTCGTAAAGTTTTTTGGACATTTAACCAGACAGTTGAAGCTTTCAAATACTGTAAGCCCATACTACAAATTGATGGCACCCACTTGTACGGAAAATACAAAGGTACTCTCTTGATTGCGACTTCACAGGATGGGGATGGGAAGGTCTTACCAATTGCCTTTGCTGTTGTTCCTCCTGGTGAGAAGTATGATGACTGGTGGTGGTTTCTTTATCTCTTACGTGATCATGTGACGCAGAGGACGGGCATTTGTTTGATATCTGATCATCACGCCAGTATCATAAAGGCGGTTAAAGATCACCGCAATTGGCAGCCTCCATATGCCTATCATGTGTATTGCCTACGTCATGTCGCGAGCAACTTTAATATCAGATTCAAGGATGTGCAACTAAAGAAAACAGTTATGAACTTAGGTATGAAAGTATACACTTTAGTTACTGCCTTCACATATTTGAACATGTTTGTAATGCACCCATTGTTATGAGTTTGCTTTAACATGTTATGCAGGGTACATGAGTTCAAAGATCCAGTTTGACCAGAAGTTTCGGGAATTTATTGATTGTAACTCACAGGTTGTGTCCTGGTTTGACTGGCTTCCAAAAGAGAAATGGTGTAGGTCCTACGATGAAGACGGACGGAGGTTTGGTCACATGACGACTAACCTAGCTGAGTGTGTAAACAAGATCCTTAGGGGTGCACGTAATCTGCCGATAACAGCTTTGGTGAAGATGACTTGTAGTAGACTGGTTGAATATTTTGTCATCAGGCGTGTTGAGATTAACAAAAATATCGCTGCAGGTAGGATAGTGTCAAAAAAGGTTGAAGAACACTTACAAATGATGGACCAGATGACAGTTACATACCGTGTGCGGCTTTATGACAGAGATTTACAGTTATATGAGGTTGAGGACGCATATAATCAATTTACACATGTTACCGGTGACATAATGAGGGTTGACTTGATAAATCGCAAATGTCAATGTGGGAAGTTCACAGTAAGAAGATATCCCTGCAGCCACGTATTAGCAGTATGCAAGATGGAGAATTTGAACCATTATGATTACGTTGATCCGGTATTCACTATCTCATACATTAGTCAGGTATATGTAGCACACTGGTATCCTATAGGCAATGAATTGTTAATTCAACAAGGAGAGGGCCCAACATTTATCCCAAATGCAACTTTGGCCCGCACAAAGGGAAGACCAAAGTCTACAAGGATACAAAATGAGATGGATTGGGTGGAGTCTCAGCCCTCAAGCAGTCAGCAAAGATGTAGGAATTGCCACCAAGTCGGTCATAATATGCGCACATGTCCAACGAGGAATAGGCAAACTTGAAGTCTATGTAAAATGTTTTGTATTTAGGGTACTATGAGTTGTGTTGTTAATGGCTTCGAAATTTGGACCATTCAGTTAATTGATATGTTGTATGGTATCATTGACTCATTTTGGGACATTAGCGGATCAAATGTGTAATGAAATTCACAAATTGAAGCTGCTAAACAAAAAATCATAAAGTTTCAATGTCCGAACATAAAACATAAAGTCAATGAAAGTACATAAAACATGAACACCATAAATCTAATCTGCATTCTCTGGATTCCCATCATCCTCCGCGTGCTCATCAGCCACATCATCACCCTCGGCAGCATTCGGTGCTCCTCCAAGCTGCATCTGACCAAGCGTCTCCTCTACCCACTTCATCTGAGCCTGCATCCACCTCCACCTTTCATTCTCTATCTTCCACCTCTTTTTTTGCATCCTATCCTGGTGTTGGATGGCCTGCATGACATCACTAAGGGAGAATCCACCCTCCGGCTCAAGATGAACATCGTCGCCGTCATCATCATCGACCTCAAGAAGAACAATAGGTGGACCCTGACCAACATCAGGTACAAAGGGTGGACCCTGGCCAGCAGCAGCATCAACATGCTCTTCACCAATGTAGTGCCACCCACCATCTGCACCTTTGGTGATCTTGCACTGCTCTAGGAGGCGCTGTCCAAAGATGGCATTCCATGCTTCCTGTTTCACCATCACCTCATCGTCTATAGGAACACCAAATTTATCCAAAATCTTCTAAACCAAGTAGGCGTATGGGAGTGCACCTTTATGTCTTGCCTTATACATATGCCAACAGATATAATGTCTCCAATTAACCTCAATACCATTCCGAATGGACCACATAATGGGGATGTCACCCTCCAACACTCGTGAATGATTTTAGGCCCGAGGAAACAATATGTGGGTGATGACGTAGAAGAGGATCCGAGAACTAACAGTCAGTTATCCCACAGCCACTATAGGTCTATGCCCTCCTGGCCTGCTGAACGCATACACAGCCTCATCTCGAACATATCCCTCCATGACAAAATTGGTGTCCCCATCAAATTGATATCTATCACCAGCATCAAAATCAAATCCAAGAAGATTCGTCCACATGTCAGCCGTCACCAGAATGTCAACCCCGCAGACACGAGATTGCAGATTACCATGAATGTAGATCATGTTATGGTAGAAAGCTCTCACCATAACCTCTGAATAGGGACAACTCATCTCCGCCAGCCCTCCCAAATGCAAAGTTCCCAACAACGGCACAATGTCAAGGCCCTCA
The DNA here is from genome assembly GCA_037074495.1 of Acacia confusa. Lineage (NCBI taxonomy): Eukaryota > Viridiplantae > Streptophyta > Magnoliopsida > Fabales > Fabaceae > Acacia > Acacia confusa. The sequence goes on along the minus strand of CM073509.1, from coordinate 21,118,212 downwards.
CGTGTAAAGAATGTCATGTCTAATGACTTCGGCTTAATGATGGGTCTGGAAGCAAAATCCCTCATGAATCGTTCATGCTCTGCTTCATTATTTTCAAACAAATATCCAAACGGGAGGTCAACAACGGGCTCAGGCTCAGGTTCCGGTGCATGATGTTGCCTAGAGGAGGATGCCCCGCGCGATGCTCGGTGCTTGATCCATCTCCCACGCACATTGCCAGTGTCAGCAGGAGCTTGTCTACGATGCATGATGAGAACAAAGACCTACAAAGGGACGTTACAATCAATCAGGAAACAAGAAACATTCATCATTCTCAATTTCACATTTACATTCATCATTTTCACTAACAAACACTTTCAACATAAACAAGAAATACTCATAAACGCAAAAAAATTCGCTTAAACGCAAAAAAAATTATCATAAACATGTACATTCATCGTTTTCCTCTATAAATATCAATGAAAAACTCAAATCAATCATACATACACAACAAAACCACCAATTCTTGATGAAAAACAAAGATAAAATCGTCCAAAAATAAAAAAATTCGCATAAACGCAAAAAAATTATCATAAACATATACATTCATCGTTTTCCTCCATAAATATCAATGAAAAACTCAAATCAATCTTACATACACAACAAAACCACCAATTCTTGATGAAAAACAAAGATAAATTCGTCCAAAAATAAAAAATTCGCATAAACGCAAAAAAATTATCATAAACATATACATTCATCGTTTTCCTCCATAAATATCAATGAAAAACTCAAATCAATCATATATACACAACAAAACCATCAAATCTAAGCACAAAATAGTAAAACACAAATGGGGTTTGCAATAACACAATGTCGACGGTGGAATTCCGAAAATGGGACAAAAACATACCGAAATTGATGCAAATGCAAGTTGATTGAAGTTCTCTTCGCAACCCACCAACGGATTCAGAGAGATTTTGGCGAAAAAGAGATGGGGGAGGGGTTTGGGGAGTAGATCTAGTCGATTAGCGGCGTTTGGGGTGTTTAAAAACCCTCACCGTCGAAATTTAGTCGACTAAACCAAGTGGTTTAGTCGACTAAATTTCGAGGGGATTCAAAAAATTTGAACCCCTCGAAAGTTAGTTGACTAAACCCCTGGTTTAGTCGACTAAAGGGGGGTAGATTGGGAATATGTTTCCAGAGGAGGGCATAATGGGAAATAGTTTCAAAGTAGGGGCATTTTGGTAAATAGTTTCCTAAAAAGGGGCACTATGGGAAAAAAGCCCAACATTCTCTGCGTCTCTTAATTTCTAGCCATCATATCTATCTAACATCCCACAGTTTGCCACACAAACACAATCATGCTTTTTTAAATTTTAAAAAATTGAAAAATCTTTTAGTACCTTGAAGACTTTTTCAATACTATGGAATATTTTTTTAATATCAATTAGTATTCTAAAAATATGAACCAATTTTTGATGATTTTGAAATAAATATTCTTGAAATATTTTTTAAGATGTTAAAATACTTTTTTAAGATAATGAAGTATTTTTTTGTGGCAGTCAGTACCCTGAAGTATCTTCTTAGTACAAGTCAATACCCTGAAATATTTTTTTATTTAAAAAAATATTTCAGGGTACTGACAAGCATTAGTGCAAAAAAACGCTTTAAGACCGCCTCATTTAGACCGGATTATAGAGAATCAGGTCTTAAAAGTATGACCGGTGGTAGTTTTGTAAATATAAAGAACTTTTTGGACCGGATTATAAAGGATCCAGTCTTAAAAATATGATCCGTGACATTTTCGTAAATATATAGAATACTTTTAAGACCGGATTAGAAAAGATCCGGTCTTAAAAGTATGATTGGTGGCAATTTCGTAAATATTTTGAGAAGACGCCAATCAGAGATGAGTCCGAGAATGCGATGCTTTAATCCTTCACTTAATTGGAATTATATACCGATGCTAATAAGTAAATAATCTTTTAACCTAGAAAGTTCCTATAATCTTGGGATTACAATTAGAAATATAATTACGAAATTCAAAAAATCATAATATGCTAACTTAATTCCTAAAATCTCTCTAACAACTTAATTAAGATAATTGCATAATATAATCTAGGGATTACAATCAGGAATATAATTACGAAATTAAAAAAATCATAATCTGCTAACTTAATTACAAAAATCTCTCTAACAATTTAATTAAGATAATTGCATAATATAATTGTATACGCTAACTAATTAAATAAGAACTTCCAACAAATATATAGAGCACTTTTAAGACTGGATGTTTAAAAAAGTCCGGTCTAAAAAGTCTAAAAAATGAATTTTTTATTTTCCCACTCCGAAAATTGAATTTCGCTCTCTTAGACTTTTAAGACCGGATGTTTAAAAAGTCCGATCTAAAAAGTCTAAAAGATGAATTTTTATTTTCCCGCTCCAAAAATTGAATTTCTCTCTCTAAATCTCTAGAAAATAGACTTTTAAGACCGGATATTTAAAAAGTCCGGTCTAAAAAATATACTTTTAAGACCGGATATTTAAAAAGTTCGGTCTAAAAAGTCTAAAAGATGAATTTTTTATTTTTCCGCTCTAAAAATTTATTTTCCCTCTCTAAATCTCTAAAAAATAGACTTTTAAGACTGGATATTTAAAAAGACCGGTCTAAAAAGTATCCTTTTAAGACCAGATATTTAAAAAGTCCGGTCTAAAAAGTCTAAAAGATGAATTTTTTATTTTCCCACTCCGAAAATTGAATTTCGCTCTCTAAACTTCTCTAAAAGACTTTTAAGACCGGATATTTAACAAGTCCAGTCTAAAAAGTATACTTTTAAGACCGTATGTTTAAAAAGTCCGGTTTAAAAAGTGTAAAAAATGAATTTTTTATTTTTCTTCTTCGAAAATTGAATTTCGCTCTCTAAACTTTTCTTCGACCTTTTAAATCTTACCTCACTCTTTTCAACTCAATTCATCTTATCTCAAGGACCTCAGTCACAAATTTTCTAACGCTACGAAAATTGCTCTCGCCTTCTTTGCTCTGAAGGTTTCTTGTTTTGGTTCTAGCTTTTCCAAGTTCACAATTTTTACTTTGTCTTCTTCGATCTATTTTATTTTTGCTTTTATGACTTGGAAAATTTGCAAGCCAGAATTTATGAATTGAGGTCAATTCGGGATGTTGGACGAGTTTATCTTTGGGATGCTTGCTAGAGGGTCTGGAATCACAGTAAAGTTCCAAGTATGTATTTGTTTAAGGTACACAATGTTTGTTTACTTCTCATTTATAGTAATTTGCATATTTATATATATGCAGGAAGAATTGGACCGTCTTGTTGCTAATTATCCTGGTCGTTTCAAAGTATATTATGTTGTGAATCAGGTTAATTTCTCACTTGCTATATCATTTCAAAGAGAACTCAAGTTTTCATTTTTTATTGAATCAGGATAGTCTAACTTAAGTGATGAAATGATGTGATATGTGCAGCCTCCAAAAGGATGGGATGGTGGTGTTAGATTTGTATCAAAGGAGATTATTCAAATTTATCCCTAATATGCTGCTCACTCGGACAAATTTTTGGTTTTCAGGTTTTTTTTAATAGAAAGGGACTTTTAAGACTGGATGTGTTTTCACAACCGGTCTTAAAAGTCCCTTTTTTCTGATAGAATGAGACTTTTAAGACTGAATATTTTAAAAGTCCAGTTTTAAAAGTATTTTTTAAGACCGGTTGCGAATTCGGTCTTAAAAGTAACAGACTTTTAAGACCGCCTGGAACGAGACCGGTTGCGAATCCGGTCTTAAAAGTAACAGACTTTTAAGACCGTCTGGAACGAGACCGGTCGTTGATCCGGTCTTATGATGCCTTTTTCGTCCGGTCTTAAAAGCCTTTTTTGTACCCTTGTAGTACTAAGAAGATATTTCAAAGTAGTGACTACTACTGAAAAATATTTCATGATCTTAAAAAATTATTTGATAATCTAGAAAAAATATTCTAAGGTATTGACATGGTATTAAAAAGATACTTCAAGATACTAATTGGTATAGAAAAAAAACAGTTAATACCTTGAAGTATTTTTTTAGTATCAGTCGGTACCCTGAAATATTTTTTTAAAATACTGCAGGATATTGAAAAGTTCTTCAGGGTACTAAAAATATTTTTAAATTTAAAAAGCATGATTGTGTGGCACACTATGGCATGTTAGATTGATATGATGGCAGGAAATAAAGGCTACTAAGGGACGCTAAGAATACTACTTCCAAGGAAATCCCGTTCCGTTATGCACTGAAGAAACGCTTTTGCCTCATTTTTTGGGGACTACATACAGGTCCGAAAAAAAAAGGGGGGGGGGGGGGGATCACAAGCTGGTCCTTTAAAATTATTAAATTACATTGAAGTCTTGTGAAACTTTTTTTGTCTTCCTTTTTTTTTTTTTTTTTTTTTTTTTGCTCTAGAACCCATGAAACTTGATTTGGATTAATTTAAATTGAGAAAATATCACTTTGTCTTTATTAATTTAAGCAACTAAAGGCAAGTCATTGAACAACAAACGATAAATCAGGGTAGAATACCCTCATAAAGAAAATATGAGAAAGTTAATTAACGTTTTAATTATTTAATGGAGATTTTTAACAAAAGTAGATTGGTAGCTTTGCGGTACCTGAAGCTGTTGTATAATATACTTTGTAGTTTTGAGGGGGTTTTTTTTTTTTTTTTTTTTTTTTGTAGTTGAGTTCAAATGCCTATTTTGTCAAAAAAGTGGTGTTTTATTTTGTTATCACATGTTGATGTGGTAATGATTAGAAAGAAAAAAAAAAAAAAAAAAAGATGTATCTCGCGCGGCCAAGCATGGTTGGATGTTTTTCCCAGTTCAGCGCCGAAGTCATCTTCTCCCTCCTGGTGGATAAGCTTGGGCCATGATCGACGTTCTTCACCTTCCTCTTCCTCCAACACAATCTCTCTCTCTATATGGCGTGTGTTCGCCTTGATGCTTCATCTCTTATCTTCTCCTTCATGTCCTTGCTGCATAACTCTGCGTGAATGTCTCCCTACTCCTCTTCTTTATCCTATGCGTAAATTTTATGGGGTATGTTTGAATATCTTCTTCCTTCATATTTTCCTGAATTGTTGTCTTTTTTGGATGTGCGTGTAATGTTGCAGATTCTGTTTTTTTTTTTTTTTTTTTTTTTTTTCTGTTTTTTGCGTGTGGTTTGGGAAGTGAACATTTCTGCTAATCAGTGCTTGGGTTGAGTTGAATCAAGGTTCAATGATTAATTGACTGGATTTATAGTTAGAATGTTTGAATTTTGGGATCGTGATTTTAAGAAAAATATTCTTGCAGCTTATCAAAACTAAACACATTGAGTGTTTGATAAAATGTTCCAAAGGAAGAGGGTTGTTCAGATTAATATATATATATATATTTCGTGCAGGAGAATCTTCGTTCTGTTTTGGCATAAATCTTGATTTAAGGAAAGAATTAAAAGACTCAGTAATCTTATGGGCGAAATGATTTAGGTTATGTTTTGGACTTTGAAATCAACATATGCCTTGTTAAGGAGTGGAATTTGGAAGCTAAACTATATTAGGGTGTTGGGAAGAAGATAGATAGAGAATTTCAATGATTAACTTAGTTGATTCTTATGTAGTTCTTGAAGTGTATTATGAAGTGTTTGATGAAACGTAGCCGTTGAAAGGAAACTGTGAAATTGAATTGATGATAATTTTGTTTTGATTAAATGGTTTGGTATTGCATTTTCATATGGAATTTTAATTTTAATACAATGTATGGTCTTGAAAGGAAACTAAATGAACAGAAAATCAGTATGGAAATCCAGTTATTAAAGAAAATGTTTTGTGAGACGAAAAGAAAATTTGATCTTTACCTTAAGTGTAAGTTTAAGAAAATATATGACATGAAATAGTTGATATTTCATTTCTTGTATTACTATTATTAATCCTATGAGTATCGCTATTATTATTGTTTTATATGTCTATAAAGGCATTGTTAATGAGTTTTGTCAAAAAGGGTTGATTTAATTAAGCTGATGCATCTTTGAGTGCCATATATATTACCTTGATTGTTCTTATACAAATAGATACAGTCTGTGTGTGTTTTTTGTTTTTTGTTTTTGTTTAATTGAAAGCCTTCATGTAATGAAAGCTAAAACGATTACCAAAAAAAATGGGCCACACTATAGATGATGCAAGATAAGCTCGGGCAGCCCAAACAAACAGTCCACCCCCATATGGAGTCGAGAAGGTTCGAAGCCACCAACAGCGAGCCAGTAGAGTCCACTAATGCCAACCACAGTATGAGAGGAGCCACGAAACACCAAACGACGGTGTTGGTGCACCTGCATGAACCATCGTGGTTCAAGACTTCCCATAGGAAGGTAGAGAGGATGCTCGAGCAAAGTCAAGCACTCATAAGATGAAAAGAGCACCACCCAACTCTGAACAAAGCAGTGAATAGGACCACCGACGCACGCATCAAACCTACATGAGAGCACAAGCATAGACCAAGCCGAAGAATGCCTTAAACATTTGAGCAGCCTAGAGACCTAAAGGACAACTATGGCTGGGATTCACAAATAATGGCAGGCTGGGATTCAAACGAATCCCAGGTAACAGGTAATCACACAAAATATGCATGCACAATATATGATAGGTTCAGCATTTAGAGATCATACATGTCACATGTAGCACTGACTGCAAACAAAGATCACATATCCACACCATAGTGTAACCTAAATGGAATTCATGGTTCATGTTGGAAATGCCCTAGGGGCAAATCATTGTATTGTAAACATTAACATTATTTAAAGTATTTCTCTATTTAATTATCATATCATTTACATATTTATTATGATAAATGTATCCTTGGATGTATTATAAAGATTATCCTAAATGTCCTTGGTCGGTCATATATGTGGGAGCGAAGATGAAATAAGACCAGTATGACTTTGATGAGGTATTGAGATACGAATCAAAGTCATAGGCACTTGTAAGAGTACAAGATGCTGGACCGACCCACTATGAGAAAGCTGCATGGATTAAATCATAATCTATTTTTATGTATAACCACGCTTCAATGTCCTTTGACCTGAGATCATCATAGATTCCTGCATGAGAGTCGCTGATCTTTGACCTAGTCAAAAGTTACCTTTGACCGGGTGATGATAAATGCTTCGATCAGAATTAGTGGTTTTCATGCAGAGGAATGTGAATGGTCAAGATGTAATTTGTCCCTCACATTTGTAGAGAGATAACTGGGCCCATCGATGAGTGAGTCTAAAAAATGTATGGCCATACTATGATGGAAAATACTTTCAATTTCAATTGTTAGATTACTCAAGAATCGAGAAAATAATGGTCAAGAACATGAGGATGACATTATCCATGCTTCATCCTTGACCAAATATCGCGTGACAAAAGTGATGTGACATGGTTATATGATAGGTTGTATCGTATCATCGATCCTCATATGAATTAGGTAGTCGCAATGTCTTGCTAGAGGCCGCTTGCCACTTGTGGGCTGATACAGTATTAGCCCGCTGCAAATTTCATGTGAGCCTACAGGTTCACATGCAAGAATAGCTCAACACAAGCAATAAGGTCCAGATTCATTGAATCTTAGATATGTGTAAGATCTAATGAATGTAACATTTAATCTAGGATATATATATATATATATATATATATATATATATATATATATATATATATATATATATATAAATTCAAAAATAATATAATAATACTATTTAATATAGATTATAATATATTATATAATATTTGTTTTAAATTTAATTTATTTGATAAATTAAATAACTAAAACAAATAGAGATATTGTATCTCATATTTAATTTTTGAATAGAGATATCATATCTTAGATTTAATTAAAATTAGGATACTGTATCTCTAATTTAATTAAATAGAAAGATATAATATCTCAGATTTAATTTATATAGATAAATTAATCTACTGGCTTTTAATTCGGATTAAATAAATAATTAGATTAAATCTATTTGATAGATTTAATTAATTTTATTTTAAATCCAAATTCAAATTTCAAGATTAATTAAGTTTAATTTTGAATATTTTAATACGGGCATTTAAGATTTTAGAAACCCTATAGATAATGATCTAGTCGTATCAAAAATAACGTAAGAGTCGCAAAACAAAACCCTAAAAGAGAGACGCAAGACACAAAGTTTGAAAGCACAAGCATGCTGCCATCTGTGTTGGAGTGTTATTTGATATGGATACTGGTAGAGGGAGTGGATTCATAGAGTCAGCTTCTAACTGATCGAATAGGTGCACACGAAAATACGAAAGGTATGGTTTTTACTAACTCGATTTAAATGTTGTTGATAGATCCTCTTTATGAGATTCGTACATTTTTAATGGATGAAATCCTTCTGCTATGTGTACGGATCCCATGAGTTCACACATGCATATAAAGTCACATATAGTATGTGAGAGAAGAGTTACCGGGCACCTAGATGCTTTACCAATTCTCGAATAGGCTCCCATTCTATTGATTGCCCTGGGTAAGCGTCAACTCCTATAAACATACATTTACGAACAGTGGGTTATTATTTATCCAACCACTTTATAAAGCTAAAGGGCTCATATTAACTTTAAGAGTTTAGCTTAGCCCTTAGAAGTTAACCTAATTGTCATTTGCACTTTACATTTTTTAGGTAAGAATATTATACTTAGCCATTTGGACACATAGCATTCCAGAATTACAACTTATTGGTCACTACCCCAGTAACTTGCCAGTTTTACATTACCAACTTTAAAAATTCATAAGCACTAATATACAGATCCAATCGGCCCATAGTATATATCAAATTAAATCTTAGGATGTCTAATACAATCTTAAAAATTTTAATGGCCATTGGACACCATTTTCTTAGCCAAAAACTCATCACAAGTTAACTTCCATGCAAAGATCAACATTGGCAGCATTTAGGGTTTTGGCCTAATTCAATCCTAATGCTTTCAAAATCACTTCCTAAATATTACCCTACACTATTTTTCATTTTAAACACATTGGAAGATCAAAAGGGTCAAAATCTCATTCCTTATGCATGTTCTGTTCTGGCCGAAAATCATGACTAGGGGAAGACAAGTTTGATTTCCAAGTTTTCATTGCACAACATCATGATTTAGCCCCTAATCATCTTCTTGCTTATAGTTTAGCCCTTAATGATATTTTAACTAGTTTTTAGACATTTGGGCAAAACCTCCCCTTAATCTTTAAAGCTTTCAAAATCATAAGAAAGCAAGAAGCCGGTTTTGACATCAAAAACACCGTGAACAATCACAAGGCTATAACCACTATTTACCTTGGTTCTTCTTGTGTTTTCTTGCAAAGTTCTTCCTTTTTTGGCCGCCTAGGGTTTCGGCCACCTTGATAAAACACCATACAAGAGGAGAGGACTAATTAGGGCTAGGGATTACTGAAAGTGAAGAACTAAGGAGATGAAGAGCTTAAGATCAATACTCACCTTTTGCTCTTGATTTTTCATCCTCTTCTTTCTCTATTTTCGACTAACTCTCTTCTTTGGCTCCCTTGAGCTTTAGCTGACTTATGTGCATGAGAGAGCAGTGTTTAGAGTGTCTTGAACTACTTGGGAGGCAAGCACATGGGCCCCACCATGTGTTGGTTGACTTACTCCCCCTCTTCCTCTTTTTTATTTACTTTCATTTTGATCATGTGCTATAATCATGTGTCACATTCCCTTCTCTCCTTCTTGGCCACTTGGTCGAAATCTAAAGCACTTTTCGGAGGCTTCTTGATCACCCATGTTGACTTATGGAGCATGATCATATAATTCCTTAAGATTCGACCAATTTATTGGCTAAAGATGACATGCGGCATGTGACACCCGGCCTTTGGGGCCTTTATTACATCAGAGTTAACGCGGAGATGATTGAGGAGATTTGAACGACTTGATTTCGTAATCGAAGTTTTTAAAATTACTTTAGTATGAAAATATGGACTAATTTTTTCGCGATTTGAATTCATCCGATAATTGGATGTTAATACATTAATCCCAAAGATAGGTGGATGATAAACGTTAAATACAAACTAATCAATCCTAATTGTCCAAGGTGTTCCATTTGCTGTAACCCTTACAGCTGCTCTTTGCCCTTTGATCCCGATCCAGTGCATGTATCTTTTCATGTAGGGTGGAGTCCAAATGAATGGACCCCAGGGTAACAGTTAATCTCATGCATATGTATGAAAATAAAAATGACATAATAGCATATGTTTAAAGCATGGAAGAAATTACACATAACCGTAACCACAGTTAACGGCCAAGGACCGCAGCCCTTGTCTAGGACATGCAGTCCCATGAGACTGCAGCCTCAAATCCATGGCCAGGAAAATATAAACAAGTAATTCAACCAGCATACATGATCAGCTAATAATTGCATAACATTTATATACATGATTATAAGATAAGAGTTATCTACCTCAACCGTGCATCCCTCTCCTCTGTACTGAAGTTGTTGGGATCAGATAAATGATGTCAAAGGTTACCTAAAAATATTTATCATCACTGTTAGTCACTTATTCAAATCGCAAATAAACTAATTATGCGAATTAGTTTAAAGGATTAATTATAATTATTAATCCCTTAAAAATTCCCTTAACAATAATAATTTTATTATTGTTGTTGTTGTTATCCCCAATAATAATAATAATAATTCCTTATTTATTATTTTCACCCATAACAATAATAACTTTATTATTGTTGTTGTTGTTGTTTTTATTACTGTTTGTTATTATTATAATTATTCTAAATTTCCTAATAATAACACTAATTTCCATTTATTTGTTCTATTAGTATTATTATTTTCTCAATTATCATTAATATAAATCCTTCTTTTATTCTCAAATGCAATAACTTATATATATATATATAAAATATTTACACAAACAGTAAACCATATGATTATGGTGTAGGCTCTTCTTCTTTTCTCTCAAGCAGTAGCATCCATTGATACTTAGACGCACTCAGATACTTAACAGCAACCTTTCTTTTTCTTATCACTAGCAGTCAAAACATTCATATATAATCATTTAACACACCACCTTTACAGCAAGCACGTACATGTAACACACATATATTACCACGTCCAGGTTTTTCTCTCTTGCTTGAGTCACACACAGCCACATACATCTATATTGTTTCACTCATCAAAGGTAAACGAAGACTTTGGCGTGTTTTCTTTCTTTCTCTTGGTCATAGAACTGTTTTATTTAGATTCATACTGAGACACATCCAGAAACTAACAGCCCTCTTCCTAACCTTCATTTAAACTTCAGTTTCGACTTCCTAATGCTTGGTTTCTTTTATATATACATACCGATGCAATATTTCAGTCACCGTAATATATTCAGTGTTCTCTCTTTTTTTTTTCTGCATCAGCGACTCAAGACACATTCATGACAGCAAGTTCACGGCATATGACAACAAAACATTCATCTTTGTAATATAGATTGAAATAGCCCCCTCTTCCCTCCTGAAAACTTTCGGTCACACCTATATATATTTATTCATCATGATTCCATTCTTGTTTAGCCACATTTTCAATAAATATTCAATGTTGCAAAAAAGAAAAGAAACTTACTCCTCATGCATTACATATACACAAACACGCCTACACCCATAGATCTTCAGCAGCATTTTTTTTTTCTCTTTCCCTGACCCTTAGTAGTTTATATTTGGTTACACTCATTTAATCAACACTAACAGTACCCGATGACAGCCTCTGTTTTACGTCAGTTTTGGTTTCAGTTTTATTTTCAGTTTCAGATTCATGTTCAAAGCTTAAAGTCCACAAGCTACCGATAAACATGCTGAAAACCTTAAGAAGACAAGTTCCAAAACTTACCCAAGGTTTTCGAGCTTGAATTCAACGGAAGGAGCTTGTTGTTTTCCTCTGTTTTCCAACGAAGAAACAGAGCCAGTGATGAGCTCAACACTCTCGGTCTCTCTTCTCTCTCGCTTTGCGTCTCTGGAAGGATGAAAAATGAAAGAGCAGAGACGTATATATAGGGGCTCAATGATCTCGCATGCACAGTGGAGGGCCGACAGCTGGCTTGTGACGTGTTGCCTTGCGTTTTGACTTTCGGCTGATCAGTATTTTCTGTTTTCTTTTCGGTTTGAGCTGAGGTATGGCTGGATTCACTTTCCCTACCCATCCAAAGGATGGATAGGAGAAGCTCCTTGTGCCGTCCAGATCTAGATTTAACTTTTTTTAACTGTGAATTTTTGAATAAAAAAATTATTTTTAAAAAATATGTTAGTTGAGAAATTATTTTTATTTTAGATTCTCTACCCATTAAAATAATTTTTTTAAGAAAATAAAAAATAAAAAAGAATTAAATCTGGACTGTCCAGATCCTATCTGAACGGTTTAAATGGGTGGAGCTTCCCCTACCCATCCCAAGGATGGGTAGGGAAAGCAGATCCGGTATGGGCTTGGTTTCTTTGGTTCTCAACTGATGCTAGTTACTGGAATGGGCTGAACCAACAAATGGGCTGAGAGAATGCTGGAGGAATGAATATACATATCTACGTGCTTGCTGCCGGACTGTTAATACGTTTGTTTCCTGTTTCAACTTTTCGGTGAGATATATGTTTCCCTGCTGCTCATCACGTGCTGGCTGAAAGTATGGGATAGATATTAAGAGCTGGGCCAAGACAATGAGATGGGCTGATCATGTCTTATTTAGATGGGCCGAAATGAGTTAAATGAATAGCAAGGAATTGTTTGCATGAGGAAAGGGGTCCATGATTCTTGCTTCTCCATAACTTATTGAGAATTCTCTATAATTATTTTCTGATAACATACTTTTAGTTATCAATATATTCTGGATCTGGACTATACATTTCGTCACTCATACAATTATTATATATATTCCATAATCTTTTAAATCTTATGTTAAATGTTCTTCAAACCATTATTTTATTTGCAATTACACTTAATCGCAATTATTGAATAATTATAGAAATACATCCTTAATTAATATAAGGATTTTTCCTTCCCCAAATTATTTTTTCCTAGGCCATAAAATATTAATCCTGAAATATTTAGGCCCAAAATTATCACTTACCATTATTCCTTGAATTTATTCTTTTCCCGAAATAAATTAAGGAAAAATAGGCATTAACTTCCAATTCTAAATTTTTAAAATTTCTTAAGGCCACATTTTTCCATAATTAATTCTTAATTCCTAAAATCAAAAATTTGGGATGTTACATGGCAAAATTACCCTACACTTTCTCTCGTTCTTGATTGGACCAAAATGTGTGTAACTATGGCTTATTGTTTACACTATACCATGTGCCAAAATCGCTTGATTTCATTCTCTCTCTCTCGACCGAAAATCATTGGCCCTATTGGATTAAATAGATGTCTCACTTCTTGAACTCAGTTTAGTCATCTGCCTGACATAGGCTTATCCTCAAATCTCCATACCTAAAATTCAAAATATTACAGGTATGACTATGAATTATATAGGAAATGATTAAAGCTAACTTTCTAAACATATCTCCACAAACATAATTGTCACAATCTCGAACAATATCAATATCCTCCTTTGTATATTGTTTTGGTTTCAATAAATTGCAAATTTAAATCCAAGAACACAACAATTAATAAGAAAAAATTAAACTCATAATAGTACAGTCACCAACGTAACCACAAAAAAACTAATATAATTGGGACCACATATCTAATTACCTTATATAATTTTTCCATACAATCAGTTTGAATAATTTCATACATATAACGAATAATTTCATGTCTTAAATTTTAGGTCTAGAAGCTCGAAAATAAGTAGCAGCTAAGTCCAAATGAGCAAGAGTCGTTGAAGTGGCCTGAAAAGGTAAAATAGATAACAGGGATTACATTGCAAATTAAAAATTGTTCTGAGGCTAAATTATAAATATTTTTAGTGTAAAGTTGAAAGTTTCAAGGGCTCAAATTAAAGGGAATAGAGACTGACTAAGACTGCGATGGTGTGCTGAAGCTAAGCAAAGGAGAACTACCTTAGAAGGATAAGATATTGTTTTTGTAATTTTGTCTAAATGAATTAATAAATACACCTCCAGCCTGTATTGTATGACCTAGTTTGGAGGTATATTTGGATCCTTGATGTAAAATATTTTTTCAACCTCTATTGTTGTGAATCTGAGATTAGTCCCGGCGTTGGTCCTTCCTTACATACACAAATGGTTTAGATTTGTAGCGATATAGCGTATGTGTCGGGTTGAGCGGATGAGTAACTACTGCTACATATACATGGCTACAAATCTAAACCAATTGTGGCATATTTGGTTTATATAATAATGGTACAACAATCTAAGTATTTAAATACTGAATATCTAGCAGTACACATACAGTCAAAAATAAAACTCCAGCTAAATTTTCACGCGTACATCTTACCCTTTATATGTTGACCATGAATGTTGTTTTGATGATAACAAACATGAGAGTTTTTGATTTAACAAAGATTGATAATTGAACCACATTAATTAACTCTCGAGAATACTAAAGCAAAGCATATGACAAATGCTCTTCTTCTTTGATTCTCAAGAATCAGAATTTGATTCTCAAGAATGTGCTTAAAATGTATACTTCCTCTCCTTATATGTGATCATCGACAATTCTCAAGAATCAAAGGGTGATTCTCAAAAATCCAAGTATAAAGCAACAATCCTCTCTCTGTTCAATCCTAATTCTTGCTCGTTGGTTCTTGAAAATGAGAATGATTCTTGAGAATGAGATATAATGGATACATGAAATGCACACTTATCTCAACTTGTAATTCTTCAATTCTCAAGAATGATATAATCAATTCTCGAGACCTTTAGTGAATTATAACACATACATATTCCATTTTCCATTTGCATTTGTTGATTCTTAAGAATTGAAATTTGACTCTCGAGAATCCTAAAGCAAAGAATATAACAATTGCTCTTCTTGTTAGATTCTCGAGAATCAGAAGTTCATTCTCAAGAATGAACGACTAGGGTATACTTCCTCTTATATATGATCATCGTCAATTCTCAAGAATCATGGGGTGATTCTCAAGAATCCAAGAGCAAGGAAACAATCCTCCCGTCCAATTCCAATTCTTGCTCGTTAATTCTTGAGAATGGGAGTTTGAACTCTCGAGAATGAGATATGTGAGTACATGAGCCAAAGAAGTGATCACAAATCATCATCCCCTCACAGCCGTTGATTCTCAAGAATGATGTTTGAATTCTCGAGAATACCCAGAGCAAATGAAGGACACCAATAATGATTCTGAAAACCTATAACACATCTATGTTCTCTTTTCTTTTGTTGATTCTCGAGAATGAAAGGGACATTCTTGAGAATGAACAAATGGGAATAAGCTTTTTCGAATATAACTTATATGATTTTTTTTTTTAAGTATTGTATGAGCAAGTAATGTTGTGCTTTAGGAATGTCATTGTGTATGTCAACACTTCGTCAGACTAATCCAATTGGTTCATTAATTTCTCTTACATAATTATATTATGTTTAATCTTTATCTAAGTATTTCGCAGATTTATCAGTAAATCCAGTTCTTAAGGAAAAGCAAATCCGACGTGTATTGAGCATTAAATGTTGACAGAAAAACAAGGCAACAATGGGAATTAGATACTGAGATAGCAGCTGTTATTCCTTTAAGCAATACCTATTCCAGATATTCGTCTGACACAAGTACAAACAACGGTAAACACATTTAATACCAGGTGCCACTGCATTTAATGAAGACAACGGTCGATTTACTTCTACAAAGAAAGAAGAAATATGTCTAACGGGAATTCAAACAGAGACAACGGCTATACTAAATAGAAGACGAGGAAGCTTGTGAAGGCAATCATATAAAAGCCCAGAACATTCAATGTGCCAACTACTGGAACACGAAGCATTCAATTTGAAATTAATTAAGTTCACTGTTCCATTAGCTTTCATCTAATATTTCTCTCTGTACTTCAGTGCTTAGCTTTTATCTACTCAGTGAGGAGTGAAAATCAATTACATTGTTTGTTTATTAGTGATGCTTAAGGTTGTGAAATCTTAAGTAAAGGGTGTACAATTACAACCAGTAAGGGGGAGCGAGTCTTGAGTGATTGGATTGTCGCAGGAGTTACTGAGTGTGTAATTGTAATCTTGAGGATTAGTGAAATACCCATACTATTGTGGGGACTGGAAGTAGGTCGTTTGATTTGTGTAACATCCCAATTTTCAAAAGCGAAATAATTTATTTTTCATTTAAAATCATTTAAAATCATCAGAGTAGTGCATTTGAGCGGAAGAGTAACTGATATTTGTATTTCAAAATACCGTAAGTCTGGCTGAATACAATAGCGGTATAATAATCGTGTGGTTCAAAAGGGATGTTCAACAACAAAAGGAAGGCTTCCGCCGAAATAACAAAAGGAAGACTTCAGCCGGGTCTTCTATGCGTCCTGCTAGTGCTTCCCCTTGTCCTCAGCCCTTGGTTCACCTGACCCTGACGCTATGTTAAGAGCTGAGGTTCAATGCCCATTGAACCTTAGGTAACGGTTAACCTCATGTTTATATATACCATATATGGATAACAGATATTCACAAACATAAACAGTTCATAAGCATTTAGACAAATGTATCCCTGACATATAAGCCCCTTGACAGATATGTTACACTTAATATACATTTCACACCTAGCAATTGTTTCACACCAAGCATTTCACACCCAGCAAGTGTATCCCAATACCCAGCAAGAATAATCATAACAATAGAACATGAACATATCACAGAGCAAATAGCTAACTCCTAGTATCATATATGCATATAATAACCATCAGAGTTAGTGTTACTAATACGCGAACGTACATTAATTACTTTATACAAGCATACCATACATATAGCACATATACGCATACAGTAAACATCAGAGTTAAAGTTACCAGTACGCGGACGTACCTTCGTTTGACGTTATACGGTATTTCTGGCGGAATACGGTGCGACAGTTGGTCAGAACGTATTCAGGGATATCCTATAAAGATAATATCGCCTCATTTAACTCACAAATATTATTTCAAAAAGATATTTTGGCTATATAAGACCATTTTACCCCTGATGGATTTATTTTCCAATTTATTCCCTAATTTTCGGAAAAAACGCTGATCCAGCATTTCTGAGCAGAATTTCGCCTAACTTCAAAAAATCATAACTAATTCTAGAAAAATCAAACCGAGGATCCGTAAAATTTCCCGGAATCCTTGAGAAGTCTACTTTCGAGGAAAAATACTGGAACTTACCCCTAACTCATGAAAAATTCCCAGTTTAATCATTTCAAACTGCTGCCCAGAATTTCGCATAGAAAACATAGCTTAACTTCTGAGATTTTTATCTTTTTGCACAGAGCTTCAAATCACACACTCTTTATAGATTTAGAAAGCCCTAGATGTCTAATTTCACCATGAATTTTCTCAGAATTTTCAAACATCATCTTCTTCATAAAATACTGGCATTTTTACCTCTGACTCCAGGAATGTCTAATCGATAAGATTTCGCCAGAGCTTTACTATTTTGATCATAATCTTCCAAAAATTTTGCTATAACTTCTTCTTCATCAAATTTTCGAAATAAAGATAGTGGAACCCATAAAAACATGAAAATAAAACTATATTTGGAAGATTGAAGATCAAAACAACATTTCTAGCATTTCTACTTCATAACTAAGAACTTGAACTTATGAACTAAAAACTCTCTTACCTCTTGAAGACTACTTGCCTCCTATTTCTGCAGCTCCTCACTCTCTCCCTTTCTCTCTATATTTCGGCCAAGGCTAAGTGATTTGGTGTGGAGAATGTGCTACCAAGGTTCTCTATTTATAGGCAAAGGGAGTGGCATTCTTGTAGTTCTTCCCTCTTGCATGTAGCCATCAGATTTTTCTTGGTGAGGAAGACTTAATCTTGCCCTTCCACCTATGCCAACCGTCTCCCCCCCCTCCTTTCTTCTAGAATTGATTTTCTTTGTCCCCAAGAAAAGCCTTTTCTTCATTAAGTTAACTTAATAAATCCCAAATCCTAATTTAGTTAGGTGTACTTTGGTGTTTTACTTCAAAATCCAATTTTACTTTTGAAATCCTAATTTTGTGATTAGATTTATGGTGATTTTTAATTCCCAAAACACTTAGGTATGAATCTTAAAAAGTAACCGAAAATAACTTTGGGAATAGCCAAGTTTATTCTCTTAATTCACTGATTCCAAATATGTATTTATCTTAAATACTTAGTTTCAATATTTCAAGATATGATTTATTTTCTATAGATTCTCATCTAATCTTGCTAATTAAATAATAACTTGCTCTCCAAGTTTGACTACTTGCTCCCTAAGTTTGTCCCAATCTTCTTCCACACACTACTTAATTGCCTTATGTTATTATTATTTTTTCCTCCGTGTCCCACAACACACACGCATACTACATACACACACACCACCTTCCTCTTCCTTTTCCATTGCATTAAGCCTCAGAAGTCTTCTCTTCTAGAAATTTAATTATAGGTTTATTTCAAGCAATTCCCTTTCTTGTTGCCCAAGTGATAAAACCGCCCCCTTAGCGATAATTTAGGAATAATAGTGTTTTAGGGGTTATAAGACTTGATTACCATTTGACAAGTTTCTAATTTAATTTTGATGATTAACAACTCCTTGTATGCTAATCTTAGCTTCTAAATATCATCTGATCCTTAATTATGACCTTTATAAATTAATTATGAATTAATTCCAAAACTTATTAAAGTATCTCAATTATTGCAATTTCATTTGCCCAATAATTGTTACTAACTTCCTTTAATTGATTTTATCATCCTTTGATGATTTTAATTGCTGAAATGGTATAATTAAGATTATGCTAGATTATGATAATCTTCGGATATTTTATGATCCTTAATAAGATTTAGGAAATTGAATTTGGATTTATTAGAATCCAAAGAAAATTTCCCTAAATATGATGATAAATCAGTTAAAAATTTAGAGACAACATATTCTCCTATTTTAAAGAATATTTAGTTGCCTCTTAGGATTGCTCACAATATTCAGAGTGTTTTATAACCCTTAACTTCACTTAGAAATTTCTAGCTCTTTATTCCTTCTAATTTCATGAGAAATCACCTTAGAAAATAAGGTAATTATTCTACTAGTTTTGAGACCACAAATTCACCTATTTTCAATAGGTATCATTTACTAAATTATGATACTTATCCTAAGTAGGATTTTTAGGGTATTACAATTTCACCGAACTAGTATAATTTCTGTTGTGTCTTTTATTCCTTTTAGTTTTACTTCTTCAAATTATTCAGTAATGAAAGAAAATTCGAAATCACCTATTCACCCCCTCTAGGCGATATTCTCCTTTCATTATATTGGCTCCTGATCCTCTAGATCTTGAAGCTAGGGTTAAGTCAGAGATTCAATCAGATTGAATCTCAGGTAACAATTAACATCATATTCTAGTAATGACAATATATATGACAGATATCCATTACATTCATTATAACATTACACATCACACAACAAATGTATGTTAATAGTAACAACAGTACATAACACATAGCAACCTGTACTAGGGAGAGTGACCAGTGGCACTCTTGCGGCTATCTAGAAGTTAACAGTTTTCAGCCGCTTTTCCTAGAGAAGTACACGCCTTCTTGTCGCCGATTTTCTTCTGCACATATTCTAGTACCACATAATTCTATAAAGCTACTATCTTATGTATGTTAATAGCAACAACAGTACATAACACATAGCAAATGTACTGTTAACAACGTCTGTACTCACTAATGCCACAAATCCACATGTCCTCAATGATAGGAAAACGTGCATGCAGTATTATGATGATTATAATCCACATCAAGTTGAAACCACAACTTAATTGAATGTAAACAAACATGTGGCCTAAGATCGAGCCTTAGTCACAGTACATGACTCAAGACCTTGTCTTATCCACGACTTTATGAATCAAACAATCATATATAGGCATACAAGACACATTAGAGTTAAAGTTACCAGTATGTGTTCATAACCTAGTCTACAAAGCTAGTGGTACGTTTTCCCTTTTGGCACCGATTCCGAACTTTCCTAGATATCCTATAATACCACCATTGCATTATGATATTACAATAAATAGTGTAATACCCGGATAACTATTATCTGGAATATTATGTTACAATAATAAAAATGCCTAATTATGAAGACTTTGGCCTTAACATGTTATGTGATTAGTCTAAGTTCAAAGGGAAACACTAAGAAAATTAGAGGAAATTTATTGTCAAAAAGGTGAAAAATGCATCTTAGGGCTATAAAATATCCTAAGAAAAATTATGAAAAATTATAGAAGGCATTGAATAACTATTAAAAACTTAGAAAACATATTATCCTTAATTTAGACAATTTAATAAATTATTCCCTATGAAAATAAAAAGAAGGAAAATTAAAAAGTATTCTAAGACTAAAACTGACTCTATGATTTGTGATAATTTGCATGGAGTTTGAATTATTAATGTCAATAAAATTGTTGTGAGAAAATGATTAGTTTTAATTAAGAAAATTATTAGAAATTATTAAGGGATTAATTAAGTAATTTTCAGGAATTTTATAAGATTAGAGAAATTTAGGAAACATGAAAAATAAATTAAATATAAATAATTATTATTAAGGGCCGAAATTTTTGGCCCAATTAAATAATTAATAAGGGATAAGATGTAATCTTGAAAGGTAAAGATCAAAGGCTTAGGATTTTTCAAGAAATTCTAAAAGCCTAAATCCATGGACCAATAGGAAAATTTTGGGAAAAATAAATACAAGATAAATAGGATATTATGGTAAATGAAAAAAATATAATTATATATATATATATATATATGTGTGTGTGTGTGTGTGTGTGTGTTGGCCGAAATTAAGGGGGGATAAGGATGAAGAAAAGTGATATTAGATATAATAGTATAATAAGTTAAGTTAAATAATATTATAATAGTAAAAAGTGAATAGGATAAATGACCACGGATAGAAATAAAATCCTACCTAGAAAACCGTGAACTAGGTTTCTAGAGTCATAGTATATTATGAACAAGTGAATTTTTATCTCGAAGTAGGCTATCTCCAAAGTCATTTCTGTAACCGGTAGCGTCTACCGAGGATTTTCGGCAGGTAATGGAATGTCCTTAATGAGAGTATAAGGTTAGGAAAACCCAGTATTCTCGAAGAGGAAAAAAAGACATTCAACGTGTTGTTCCTGGAATTTTAAGATTTTACAAAATTTCACGATCAGAACACCGAACCAAGAATTTCATTTGATAAAGCAAGATGACACAAGCATGATGAGGTCATCAATTTTGTCTTCTTGTGGGGGGGGGGGAAGGTCGGCCAAATCATGAATGGCCAAGATCAAACCACCTCAACAAAATGCGATCTAACGGTCAGAATTTGATCAGACAAAGTTCAATGAAATTACGAAAATGCCATTGGGTTTTTCTATAAATAGCCCTTCATTTCTCTTCATTCTTCACCAATTCACACACACTCCTAGAGAGAAGTTAAAGAGAGAAGCTCTGGTGGAGGAGTAAGAAGTTCATAGCAAAGCTTTGGGTAAGTTCTTCGGTCCTTAGTTTTTAGTTTCGGTAGTTCTTTCAATAGTTATAGTAGAATTGCTAGGATAGTCTCTAATTTTTCAAATTAGCTTAGATATCATGTGTAGGATTAAATATTATATTTATCTTAGGAATATGGTAGAGGAAAGGTTATAGCAAAATTTTGAGAGTTTAAAGTCAAAATAGCGAAGCTCTGGCAAAATTCCACAAAGTAATCAAACTAGGGGCAAAATGGTAATTTGTACCTAAATTGCCTGTTATGGTCTTAAATATTCATATCAGTAATATTATCCCTATAGGATACCCGAAACCACGAACCGTTGTTTCCGCTGTTACCGCTGTCATACT
The DNA here is from genome assembly GCA_037074495.1 of Acacia confusa. Lineage (NCBI taxonomy): Eukaryota > Viridiplantae > Streptophyta > Magnoliopsida > Fabales > Fabaceae > Acacia > Acacia confusa. Next base: position 21,096,203 of record CM073509.1, on the reverse strand, counting down.
GCCGTCATCCCGCTGTCAAACGTACCATAATTCGACAAACGTGCCAGGAATAATCAACGAAGGTACGGACGCGTATTGTAACCTTAACACTTATGCTGCTCATATACGTATATGTGATAGACATGTTTATATACTGAGGCTCTGTCTAGGGTTGTCAGTTATATATACAGCTTTATACGGGTTATAGTCTTGATAACGCCGTTGGGTTTTCCTAGCGCTGAGGACATGATGGGCCGTCGTGGCACTGGTTATGTGCAGATATGTTGTGGAACTTTACATACTGCTTTGTGCTTATGTTCTGTCAATGTTGTGATCATGCATCTGCTGTGTACTTATGTAGTGATTTACTGCTGTTATGAGTTTGTGAATAACTGTTGTCCATATACTGTTTATTTGAGCATAAGGTTAACTGTTACCTGAGATCCAAATGGTAATTGGATCTCAGCTGTAGCTTCAGGTTCGGGCGAACCAAGGGGTTGAAGATAGGGGCGAGCGACTGGCGTAGGATGGCAGAAGGAATTTTATGGCTTTAGTTTTATATGCCTAGCTAGGTGCTGCTTCCTTTTGGATAGTAGATGACTATATAAGTATACTTACACTGTGGTTATGTAATATTAAGTTTCAATTACTCGTTTTGCGAAATTGCTCTACTCTGATCAACGTTTTAGAAAAAAAAAATTCCGCTGTTTTTAAGGTGGGATGTTAGAAATAGCATTTGACTTACAATGATATTCTAAGAATATTTTCGCCACTATTGACTTTTTTACCCTTGATGGATTTATTATACCATTTTTACCGGCCCCTACTTTTCCTTAAAAACGGAATTTCAACATTTCTAACTAGATTTTTCAGTAACTTTGAAAAATCATAACTAATTGTAAAAAAATAAAAAATAAAAATGATGTGATTCCAAAGCCAACATTTCCCTTAACAAGTATATTTTTAGGGAAAAATAACGCCTGGAACTCTAAATTCCTAGGTCATTCCAAGTTTTAATCTTTCTAACCACAATTCCAATTTCAAGTCCAGAAACATGGGTGAATTTGAAAAATTCACATCTTTTTGTACAAACTTTAAAAAATTGCATGTTATACATGGATGAACTTGAAAAATTCACATCTTTTTATAAAAAATTCAAAAAACTACATGTTAAACATGAATGGAAAGTTGTTCATGTCTACTTATTTCTGAAAAATTTCATGATTGTTAGGCACCATTTGAAAGGCCAAAACCCATGCAGAACAACCACTATTCAGATTAACATTTAAAAAAAAAAGGCTTAACCGCAAACATTTGTCTCTTCTTGTATAGAGCTCAAAACGTTACCCATTTTATATTAAAAAGAAAGTCTTGGATGTCTACTTTATGTTTGGAAAATTTCATGATTTTTTAAGATCATCTTCTACATAAAATACTATCCATAAGGTGACTGATTCCAGAAAACTAAAATCTGGGATTTTTCCCAACTTTCACCGCTTGGATCTTTGGACTCCAAAAATTATTTTCCAACATATTTCCACTCCATTTTTCGTTTTAAAAGCAATGGAGATCTTAAAAACATGTAAAGAAATTTACTTTACAATTTTCTAGATTAAACTAAAATTCTACTCAAATCTAAAAGCTGAAGACCAAGAATTACCTCAAGAACCTTGCTCCTTCTTCCTTCTTGCTTCCCACTTTCGCCTCTCATTCTCACTCTCACTTATGAAAAGATGTTACTTGTGTTTTGGTGTGACGAATGAAGAGGGGAAACATCTCTATTAACAGGCACAAATCCAAGCTCATGTGGAATCAAATTTAGGTAATTTCATTTTCCTTGTTTCTTCTTAACCATTGGATTAAACTTCACTTTTTAAAACTCAATCCTCCTCCTTCATCCACTTGGCTGACCACCCCCTTAATCCCTAGGCATTGGATGAGTTTTTTATGTGCCAACATCTTGTTTCTCTAAGTCTCCCATTGGTTAATTTAATTTCACGAGGATTAAGCTTAATTACAAGATTAATTTAGGACCATAGGATTGTATTTACATGTGTCACAATGCCACCCAATCTTCATCCATGTGCTAGTTGCAATTGTTGACTTTTGGGCAGCCATAATTAAGCTTAATTATCCTTTTAATCAAGTGCTTATATGCCTTTTAATTGCATTTGTCATTGGTTAATTGATTTGTTAGCAAACCATGGCAATTAGTGTTTTATTAGACAAACTTAATTCTTCTTTGGCCCTTAATATTTCAAAAATGATCAGCGCTCTTTTTGATGTTTTTAATTGTCTCTAATCATGTTGAAGACATGTGTAATTAATCTTAATTAGTGCAAGTTTATTTGCCCAATAGTTTTTGCTAACTTACTTTAATTTACATGTATTTGATCCCTTTAATACTTATTTATATTAATTATTCATCAAAATAAAAGATTTATGATGAATAAAAATTTTTAGGTATTACAAAATATGTTCTATTGTTATTTTTTTGGTAACATTTATTTATTAATTGTTGTACTTGATTGGAATTTATTTTTTATTTTTGTATGGAATTGCAATATTACATTGATTGGATTTCAATTCTATTATTTATTTAAACTTGTTCAAAATTCCTCCCCTACCCTCCAATCCATCCAAACAAGAGATCATTGAAATTTCACCCTTTCCTTTCTATTCCCCCCATATCTACATACCCTTCCAATCCCTCCCTTCCCTTCCATTAAAATTTTTCCCCTCTCTTCCGATGAGGCAAACACAGTGTAAATGTTTTGTTCTTGTTTCTTGTGATAATTAGATTCTACATAAATTAAGTGATATTTCTTGTGGGAGTAGTTTTTAATTTTTTATAATATTTTTAAAGGAAAAAACATTCTAAATTTATGCATTATTTATTTTATTATTTTGAAAATAATAAATAATTCAAAACTCTACCATTTTATGCTCATAAGATATCAAAGTATCACTTATAGAATATAATGATCATAAGAAACAAAAACAAAAACATTTGGGAAGTTAAAAAGTTTCAAGAGGTATTAGAAAGCACATTAGAGGCCCCTAGCCTTTCCAAGAGCAAATAGAAGAGGAAGATTAAAAAACCTGGGCTGAGAGTTGGAAAGGTGAGATAGGGATCGTTAGGAGGAGGAAGGGCATGTATTAATTAACGGGGTAGCCTGGTAATTTTATTATTTGATTCTTGTATACACACGTCCCTTGAGACCTGAGATTGGTCTGAGGATTTGAGGATTTTATGACCTTACAGTAATAATTTTTCTTACTCGAGACCTAACTGCAATTCCCCCTTTATTTTTTTAAGGTGGAGTATATGTTTGATCCCTTAAATTTATATCTAAGTTTTGATTTAATTCCTAAAGTTTATAAAGTGTATGTTTTATTCATGAATTTTAACATTGTTAATAAGATAATCTCATTATTTGCTGAAAAGTAATGGCTGAGGAAATTTAAATAGTGACTCTATAATCAAATACTGACAAGGCATACTTATAATCAGCTTTATGATATAGAATTAAAATCAACATGTTATTCGTTATTTTTATTTTAAAATATAAAAGTACAAGGACAAAACTTATATCAAGTTATTTAGATCATATATATATGTGTGTGTGTGTGTTCAGTTGGCCAATCAAATTAAGCCAGCGGTATTAGATTAGCACATCATCATTTAACCCAAAACAGTTGTGCGACATCGTTACAATAAGCTTTTATGGCATGGTGAAATGGACTATTACCTGAGAATTGTAGAATGGCGATGCATGGGGTGGGCTTGAGAACTTGATTTCTTGGGAAAGTTAAACACAAAAAGTATACCAAACACGGGAACTTGTTAATTTTCTCTTTCCTTTCAAACATGGGAAGTTGAGATGGGTCCCGGCCTCCCTAGGCACATTAAGGCATGCCAATTCAAACTCATACACTTATGACTATGAGTCAATTAACCTTAATCAACTAGACCAATCTTTGTTGCTTAAATCTGTTTTCTTTTTTCTTTTTTTAATAATCCTTTGAACCACCCATATATAGCGCTTTTTCTTGATCTTATTATCAAATATATGAGCAATTCACGGGTACAAAAAAAGGTTTTTAAGACTGGACGAAAAAGCATCGTAAGACTGGATCAATGACTGGTCTTGTTCCAGGCGGTCTTGAAGTCTGTTACTTTTAAGACAGGATATGCAACCGGTCTTAAAAAATACTTTTAAGACTGAACTTTTAAAATATCCGGTCTAAAAGTCTCATTCTATCACAAAAAAAGGGATTTTTAAGACCGGTTGCAAAAACACATCTAATCTTAAAAGTCCCTTTCTATTAAAAAAAACCTGGAAACTAGAAATTTGTTCGGGTGAGCAGCATATTAGGGATAAATTTGAATAATCTCCTTTGATACAAATCCAACACCACCATCCCATCCTTTTGGAGGCTGCACAGATCACATCATTTCTTCATTTAAGTTAGGCTATCCTGATTCAATGAAGGATGAAAACTTGAGTTCTCTTTGAAATGATATAGCAAGTGAGAAACTAACCTAATTACTTTGAAACGACCGGGATAATTAGCAACAAGATGGTCCAATTCTTCCTGCATATATATAAATATGCACATTACTATAAATGATAAGTAAATAAACATTGTGTACCTTAAACAAAGACATACTTGGAACGTTACAGTGATTCCAGACCCTCCAGCAAGCATCCCAAAGATAAACTCATCCAACATCTCGAATTGGCCTCAATTCATAAATTTTGTCTTGCAAATTTTCCAAGTCATACAAGAAAAAATAAAATAGATCGAAGAAGACAAAGTAAAAATTGCGAACCTGAAGAAGCTAAAACCAAAACAAGAAACATTCAGAGCAAAGAAGACGAGAGCAATTTTTCTAGCGTTAGAAAATTTGTGAGTGAGGTCCTTGAGATAAGATGAGATGAGTTGAAAAGAGTGAGGTAAGATTTAAAAGGTCGAAGAGAGGCTTAGAGAGCGAAATTCAATTTTCGAAGTAGGAAAATAAAAAATTCATCTCTTAGACTTTTTGGTCCAGATTTTTTAAACATCCGGTCTTAAAAGTATACTTTTTAGACTGGACTTGTTAAATATCCGATCTTAAAAGTCTATTTTTTAGAGATTTAGAGAGCGAAAATCAATTTTTAAAGCGGGAAAATAAAAAATTCATCTTTTAAACTTTTTAAATCGGACTTTTTAAACATCCGGTCTTAAAAGTCTAAGAGAGCGAAATTTAATTTTAAATAAAGGATCCACGTTGTATACTTTGATCGGACTCGGATGCATAGGCGCAACTGCAGACTTCTTACACGGCTTTGATATTGGCTTCCTCACTGAATGAAGCTAGGAATCATGTTTAGCATCCTTTGCTTCCTCTACGACGACGGATGAACCATAAGAACTGGAATACTCTTGCATCATCTTGCAATAATTCTTTTGAATGCGAACGTGATGACGACGATATGATAATTGCTTAATCAAGCTTTGCGATGGCTAAGTATATATACACATAGGTGTAGGGATCCATGTCAGGTGTGCAACGATAAAGGCGTAAAGATAAATGATAAAAAGGGTTTTCAATTAAAGGTAGCGATGGAGTTTAAAGGGAATGAATTTCTAGAAAATAGACTTTTTAGACCGGCCTTTTTAAACATCCAGTCTTAAAAGTATACTTTTTAAACTGGACTTTTTAAATATTTGGTCTTAAAAGTCTATTTTCTAGAGATTTAGAGAGCGAAATTCAATTTTTGGAGTGGGAAAATAAAAAATTCATTTTTTAGACCGGACTTTTTAAACATCCGGTCTTAAAAGTCTAAGAGAGCGAAATTCAATTTTCAGAGCGGGAAAATAAAAAATTCATTTTTTAGACCGGACTTTTTAAACATCCGATCTTATAAGTGTTCTATATATTTGTTAGAAGTTCAGATTTAATTAGTTAGCATATACAATTATATTATGCAATTATCTTAATTAAGTTGTTAGCAGATTTTCGTAATTAAGTTAGCAGATTATGGTTTTCTTAATTTCGTAATTATATTCCTGATTGTAATCCCTAGATTATATTATGCAATTATCTTAATTAAGTTGTTAGAGAGATTTTAGGAATTAAGTTAGCAGATTATGGTTTTTTGAATTTCGTAATTATATTCCTGATTATAATCCCTAGATTATAGAAACTTCCTAAGTCAAAAGATTATTTATTTATTAGCATCTGTATATAATTCCATTTAAGCGAATGCATAAAGCATCGCATTCTCGAACTCATCTCTGATCGGCGTCTTCTCAAAATATTTACGAAATTGCCACCAATCATACTTTTAAGACTAGATCTTTTCTAATCCGATCTTAAAAATGTTCTATATATTTACGAAAATGCCACCAGTCATATTTTTAAGACCAGATACTTTATAATCCAGTCCAAAAAGTTCTTTATATTTACAAAATTGCCACCGATCATACTTTTAAGACTTGATTCTCTATAATCCGGTCTAAATGAGACGGTCTTAAAGCTTTTTTTTGCACTAGTGATTAACTAATCTGGATAGAGAATTTGCAATTAGAATGCCTTTCCTCATGAGTCTTTTTGAAAAAATATCTGCTTTCAATTCTAAAAGGGGAAAAAAAAACTTTTTTCCCTGCTTATTTTAGTGGTGTCTCACTACTCTCTTGAGGATTAATGATGTGTCAAACTAATATAATTGGCTTCATTTGATCGGCCAACTAGACATACTTGATGTAAGTAACTCGATCTAATCTTAGTCCAAGCAATTAAAATTAAAATTAAAATTTGATTTTGTATCTTTATTATAATTTTAAAATTTAAAAATATTGTATTAAAGGATTAAAAATATAATAAATGTTTTGGTGGTTTGTTCTAATTTTAAGATAATAGAAATGATTATAAGTATGCTATAAATATTTAATTGCAGAATTATCATTTAAATTTGTCAAGTCCTTGGTTAAATGAGACTAATGGAGTACATATTAAATACATCAAAAATACATTTTATAGGGACTATACTAAAACTTGATGTAAATTTAGAAGACCAAACATACTCATACTTTGGCATTTTTTTGGGATTAATCATCGATATTTAGTGCTCCTAGCAACTATGTAGTCGGGTTCGTGGAATATATGCCTACAATGGATGAACTTTGCTACTACCAAATTATCGGGGCTACATACGTAGGGTTTGAACACAAAACCGCTAGTTAAGTTATAATAACTAACAATCAGTTAATCCAAGTGCTTGGTGGTATAATATTTTAAATATTGTAGTTACAATCCACATGATATAACACTCCAGGAGAAATTTATTAATGATCTTTAATTCTATATTTTTTAACTTAATTATTAATTAATGATATTTTGTGTTTTCATATAATCGTGTTGATGATATAAGATCTAATTTTATACCGGAAGTTTTCATGTAGGAGTTGTGGATATACAAGTGTTTTTTTTTTTTTGGGGGGGGGGGGGGGGGGAGACCAATATCACCTCTAAAGTCCTAAGAAAAAAGAGAAATATTACGCTTGGCAGTTTAAAATTAAATGGGTTTTTAATTATTGTTAGGTTTTTTACAGTTAAGGTAACTTTGTTCCTTTTTTTCCCTCCGTTTTTTAACCCTTTCTCGCGATATTGATAAAAGAACTTTCTAATAGCCAAAGCTCATAGGCAAAACTTTCTGGGACAAAATTCAACCTTCACCCTCTTAAAAGATTAGCTAAAAGATCCAATCTTCTGTACGAAAAAAACAAAATCATTGTCTGTTCTGAAAGTATAATTATAGATATATGCATTTTATATTCGAGTTGAACAATATTTGTAGGCGCGCGCACAAAGTGATAAAAAAACTCTTTCTTTTTTGCCACTTAAAAATCACTTCAATAGATCATAATCAACGTATAACAATGCTCTTGTAAGTTAAAAGCTAACACCAATTTTGATTTGTACACAACACTCTGTTTTTTTTTTTTTTCCCAATAATTACCAGTCAAATTAAACACACACTGATATGTCACGCCGGGTTCAAAATCCCAACCTAACATGGCAAATAACACTACCAGGGTCCAGGAAGTCATTTGCTGTTCTCCATTTTAACATATAATAGAATAATGTTTCGCTTCTATCCTTTCTTTACCACATAATTTCCACGGTAGGCCTGCTTCACTGAAGCTATAAAGTTTTATTTAGTTTTCTACCTTCATGGTTTGTCAGTTGCATATATCCTAGTTGTGAGTATTGTAATTGTCACTGATAGATCCATTGCAAGTGAAGCAAGATTCACGATGACCTACATTTTTATCAAGAAAAAAACTAACTGAAAATCACTGAATCATAAATCATATAATATTACTGACCACGGAATATGATCCATAAGGAGAAAGATATATATGAACAGGTTAAGGTTCAACTCGACCTCAACAGAAATTTGTACTGCCAAGATATATATTTTTTATTAATTAAACATTTCTACTGAAAATTTCAGTAAAATATCAGTGTATTTATGAAGTTATTACCCGAGTAAAAATACATTTTTAGAGGTTGCAAGTCAAATCTAACTCGTAGTATACTAACACTATAAAGTGAAAAATAATTAAATATTAAACAAATTCATTTTTGTATTTTTATAAAATGTCGCGCGAACTAACGCACACAGCGAATCACTTTCACCTCTAAACGTCTTTGTCGGATCGTTCAGGAGGAACCAAATCACTCCCACCTTCAATCATCGGACATGCTATTGCTACCGCAGAAAGAACCGGCCAACACAGGAAGAAACAGAATCAAATAATGAAGAGAGTGCGACTTGGAAGCCATAGTTTTGTGCGATGCAATCTCTTCGTACGTAAAACCTACCAATTTATAACACAAAGTTAATGAGAAGGTTGCCGTATCCATTCAAACATTTTTCTTTCATTTAGTTGTTGGTTTTAGTTAGTCTAAAAGCGGAGACTCATGAAATAGGTAAAGTAATTTTTAGTCATCTAAATTTAGTGGGTATGCAGCTAACTGCCACCCGCCAACACAAGAAAATACATTTCAAAAAATAGTACGCTATTAAAATGTCAATTATTTTTGGTAGCATCTAATAATCAATAAAAAAAGATTAAAACATTTGAAAGTTAGGTTGGAGTACTATTACAAGCGGCATTAGAGGCTCTTTGACCAAAGCAACAATGGATGCTAGCATATGTGTTGGGGCCATTAATGAATTTGGATTCTATCCTTTGCTAAGCTCTCATACTCTACCTCAAAAGTACGTAGCTTTTGGGTAAAAACAAAATGCAAGGGGGATTTTTTTTGGCTTTTTACCCAAAATACCTCTAATTACATAATTATTTACCAAAATGCCCCTATTTGAAAACAATTAACCAATCAGCCACTATTTAGTCGATTACATGGGATATGTAATCGACTAAACAGTGGCCGCACTACTACAAAAAGGGGTTTTTACTTCCCTAAAAGACATCCTATTTTATAAAAAGAAAGTAAAAAATAAAGGCGGTGACATTTTTGTAATTAAATGTGAGAAAAAGTTGACTTTTGGTATCTAATTTTTATACTTAGACGCCAAAAACATCACTTTTGGTGTCTAAATTCTGAAGTTAGATGCCAAAAGCAATCGTATCAACTTTTTATTTGCTCCCAAATTTTTCGAAAACCAAATTAAACGCCAAAAATTACTTTTGGTGTCTAAGTTCAAAACTTAGACGCCAAAAGAATCTCTTTTGGCGTCTAAGTTTTGAACTTAGACGCCAAAAACTGCTTTAGAAACTTTTTAGAAAACCTTTTGATGTTTAAGATATATTTTTAGAAGCCAAAAATTTATTTTTTTTTGGCTTCTAAAGATCTGACTTAGATGCCAAAATGTTGATACCTTTGCCTCCTAAAGCTATGCCAAAACTCGCGTCTTCACTCATTTCATCTTCGTCCTCATCTTGTTTCTCTAACTCCTCCGTCTTCCTCCTCAACTCTCTCACTCGTTTACTTCCTTCATCCCTCCCGCATCATCACTCCTCTGTCCTTCGTCCTCTCTCTCCCATTGTCCTCCTTCCCTCCTCTCTCACACCGTCGGATAACCTCTGTGCCCCCTCCCCCTCCACAAGTCGCTCTTCCTCCTTGTCTTCTAAAACTCCCACTTACTCCTTCCATTTCCAATTCACCCCTCTTCTCTTCCCATCGTTGGCTTTGTCTTCCTCTATTTCCCTCCACAATTCCGATAAAAGGAGATGGAGACCCACCCTACCAAGAGGAGAGCAGAAGCTGTCGCCATCACCCAGATTGAATCTCACAGATCTACAAATACCTTCGTGAAATGGAGGTAATTCTCTATTTTATTCCTAATTTGATTTTCAAGACAATAGAAAAATAGAACGGATTGGAGTGATGCAGAAGCAAAACATCATCTTGCTATCTATTTTATTCCTATTATTAGCCCGTATGAATTCTTGAGTTTTGGTTTTATAACAATGATAAGAGTATATAGGAAAATGCAGTGTGTCACACTGTACGTTGTATCATAGGGAATGAATTAGTTCATAGTTTCTATTGAAAGATAGTACATGGCCATAATATCTTGACATGTATACTTCCAAAACTTGTTGCTTCAGAATTTTTCTCAACAGTTTTGGATTTTAAACACTTCTTGTTTTTTGTTTGTTGAATCACGAGTAAAAATATTTACAAGTTGAGACTCAAATTTGTTAGATAGTTTGATATTCGATTGGATACTTGGGTCGAGTTGCATTTTCCATTATTGGATTAAGATTTATGGAACTAGTTGCTGTTATAGTGTGGCATACTGTTTTGTGATTTCAGCTGCCAATAATTCTTTGGAAGTGAATTGCTAGCTGTTATTGGAATTCTATTTTGGTAGAGTTTGAAATTGAAAAAAATGAATTCTTGGTTAGTTTGAGTAAGCTTTTGTTGTTGAATTTGTATTGAATCTCATCAATTGTTCTTGAGCAGTTACTACTTTGAGAACTTTTGTTTGAAATTTCAGATCTGATTGGTTGTCGTTTTATCTCCTCTCTGGATTGCTGCTGCTGTTTTCTTGGGTTGATGAATCATTTGTGTAGAATTGTGAAAATCTAATGAATGTGCAGCTAGTACTGTCATTAGTACGAGTCAATTATGGTGATTGCTTATTTTGCACTGAAAAAAAAGAGTAGGCAAACCAAACATATTCTCGTTAAAAAAAATCTGATTTACAGCATAGTTTTATGTGTTTCAATCATTAATGCAAAAAAGTTTTTTAAGACCACCTCATTTACAGTGGAGTATCGACGTCCCGGTCTTGAAGAAATGACTGGTGGCAATTTTGTAAATATAAGGAACTTCTTTGATCGCATCAATTTTTAAGACCGTCTCATTTACAACGAAGTATAGATGGCCCAGTCTTAAAGATATGACCGGTGGCAATTGTGTAAATATAAAGAACTTCTTGGAACGTATCAATTTTTAAGACCGCCTCATTTATAGCAGAGTATCAACGGCTCAGTCTTAAAGATATGACCGGTGGCAATTTTGTAAATATAAAGAACTTCTTGGAACATATCAATTTTTAAGACCGCCTCATTTACAACAGAGTATTAATGGCTCGGTCTTAAAGATATGATCGGTGGCAATTTTGTAAATACAAAGAACTTCTTGAAACATATCAATTTTTCAATAGGTCTTAAATTATTTTTCAGGCCGCTTAAAAAAACAACTGTTCTTAAAACTATTATAAAAAAATGAAATATGAATTACATTATAGTGAAATCTCGTACATCCCCGACTTATATTTTTTGCGGTCCAAAATAATAAGGAAATATTTAAATATAATCGTATAAAACTTTTAAGACCGGACTTAAATAAATGACGGTTTTAAATGTGATATTTTTAAGAGCGGACGTAACTTCTACCCGTTACTAAATAATGAAAACATTTAAATTAATAGTTTATTACTTTTAAGAATAGACAGTCTTCACTGTTAACCTTTAAGACCGTTGTTTAAGTTACTCCGGTCTTAAAACTGGAAACATATACTTCTTCGCGCGAAACCTTACTTACGACTTACGTCTTTCTGTCTAAGCTCCAAAACCCCTATTCTTGTTGTGAAACCCCTCTTCCTGTTGCATTACATCTATTCCTCGCCAACCACCACCATCCTTTATTACTCTCTCACTTTTTCAGGCGCTCCTCTTTCGCACCACCATTCCCAACCTCTCTTCATTTCTCGAAAATGAACGAAGAAAACCATTCTCTTTCTGTTCACTAAACACCAATTATTGATGTTACTGGTGTGAGCTAGAACAAACTCTCTTCATCTCAGAATGAGCCTCATAACCGCCCTACACGCCGAGGTAGAAGTGTCACACAAATGAAGGACATAGCCGTGGGTCGAAACACTGGGTCAAAGATCGAGATTCAATTTAATGAAAGGTTAGAACCTTTCGATCCAAATGAAAACAAATATAATAGTTTTGTCGGCTATATGGCATGCAATAAGGTCAACATCTTGATAGATGAGTAGAAAAATGTGGACCGTCGCACAATGAAGGATCCTCTTAGGGACACTATCCGGCTTACATACATTGTCCCTGACTCTGAGAAGTTGAAAGACAAGACATTGTCTTATTGTGTTGATCGGTGGAGGAAGTTTAAGACCTTTCTATATTTTTGCCGAGGTTGAACCTGAGCATAATCCTTAGGACAAGTACACATTTATTGATCAACAAATTTGGCAACAATTTGTTCAGCTTCGGACCACTACTGATGCTTTGTGAGTTCATATCTAGTTTTGTTTGCCCTTTTTGTTTGCTTATTAACCTGTGCGGATATGTGAATGTTATTGTGTTTGTCTAATCCTGTTAGCTAGATTGTTTAATATGTTAATAGAAGTATATAATTTCATCCTTTGTCCTGCATAAGAGGACCATGTCTTAATTATATGCATGTCTGATATGTTAACCATTATTATATTCTTAGCTAGTTATGTTATAGTAGGTAATGCTTAGACATTGCTATTAGTAAGTTAGTATGTTAGTTCTATAGAATTCTACATCTTCCTTAAATAAAATGTTGAAACTTAATGAAGTGAATTTGACTAGTGTTTGAGGTTCATATGAAGCAGAAGTTCTCTAATTTCTGTTAGTGAGATGACTTGAATTCATAATTAATAGTTGTTTTCAATTTTGATTCATAGAAAAGAAGGGAACAAGCACAGGAGATAGGGAGAAAGAATGATTGGCTGCATAGGGCTTCTCGCGGCAGATATGCAAAGGCTAAAAAAGAAATGATGGAGGCCAAGTGGAAGAGATTGGAAGAAGCTGAATCCAATCCTTCTGCGATAGTTGATCAGTCGGCATCCCCTATACGTCGCGAGGATTTGTGGTTGTATATTCGGCAACAAAAAAAGGTGCCTACATGAGTGAACAAACTCGTATAGTTGCTAAAAAAATTGTAAGTATTGTTATTGTTATTTTTTAGTTACTAAACATGTTTCATTACTAAGCTTCTCGTTATTTGTATCATTCAGGAAGATCTTAAAAAGAAAGAAGCAGAGGGATCTTTTGTGTCGGGTGGGAGGAATGATGTTCTGACCATTGTGACCGAAAAACCAGATCACTCAGGGCGTGTAACGGGATCGGAGGACGGGTAGGCCTAAAGGAATACTTTGGTAAATCCAAACATTTTAAACAAAGTATGGTTACCCGGGAAGAGATGGACCAAACGGTAGCCAAATTAAATGAGGTGGTAGCGGCCAAAGAACGTGCATTGAAAGAAATGTTTGAATCCCAGATGAGGCAAATGAAGGAGGAAATGATTCAGATGAAGATGCTTATTAGCTCTCTTCCAGAGAGCAGTGTTCCTTTCACACATACACATGCACCTGTGCAGCAGAGCACTAGAGGGCTACATTGTTGGACAATCAGAGCAACCTTGTGACCTGTACGTGGCAGAACCTTATAGACAATTAGTTGCTAAAGGGACTATCCACAACTTGGGATCAATTGTACACCACAAACAAATGGCTGATGATGAAGTCAGAGTATTAGTTGAAGAGGTGATCATTGATCCACCTCTCCCTCTCCCAACCGATCAGCTGAAGCGTGTGAGTGATGTCAAGGCAACCTTCATCTCTTGGCCGGTGAAGCTTGTACATGTCTCTACTTCTCCTGATGCTTCATCCCCTCTTACAGTTCTATCCCCTCCTAAAACTGCATCCCCTCCTAAAGCTGCATCCCCTACTGCTAAGTTGAGTGCCAAGGATAAAATATCCCATTTGGTATCCAAATGAGATTTTACATTAAAATCATGGGATATCAATGAAGTCAACAGGGGTCCCTCATCCTCAACTGGTTTTCTTTGATACCGATGATATAAAGTCCTTGCTGCTTCTTGGATAGGAGGTTACATCAATAGTTGTTCAAATGTTTTTCAAGTAAGTATCTTCTTCTAAGAGTACATAATTTAAATGCATCGTTTAGACACACATACATATATACTATTTCCCTTATCGATGTCATTATTGTAGGTTCATGCATCAAGAATTGGATCAACAGGGTAGAATCAATGATTTTGGATTCTTGTGCCTAGTATATGCAAGCACAACCACCAAGGAAGAAGATAGGAGTACATATCAAAGAGGTTGTGTGAAGTGAGAAAGAAGGTGTACTTGTTTCCATATTACCACAGGTACATATCACAATCGATCTCTTGTTGCAATTCACTTAATTCTGCATAATATATCGCTTAGTACTTTACTACTATGAGTTTTCAGCCACCACTAGTAATTGGTCGTCATGTGCGTGGAGGCGCTTACAATGTTATTCTTATGCTCCACTCACAGCGAACCAGGGGCTTTGTTGCAGCAGACCATCAACGAGTAAGCATGTCACTTTGATTCTCTTGTTTGAAATCTTTGATGTGAATTTTCAACGAACATTATTGATAAATTTGTGATTTTGATGATAGTGCCATGAGGACCTTCCAAATCTGGGTCAACAAAAAGCGAGCAAATGATGCCAAGGAACCTAAATGGCTTTGTCCAAAGGTTAGTACATATTTAGACACTATCACACTGCCTTGTGACGTTGGTCAGTAAGCTATAAATGCTTGATCTTATATATATTTCTTGTTCTTTTCAGACCTGTCGGCAACCAACGGGATCCAACTTATATGGCCTATACATAATGAAACACATATATGATATTATCACGCAACTAAGGAATAAACTCACTATAAAGGTAAATGTATTTGATGTTACATATTATGGTTGAATTCAGTTTCTGGCTTAATGTTACATATGAAATATGCACGCAAATTAATTCAGTTTCTTTCTTTAATGTTATAGAGGTTTGCCTTTGCTACTTCCTTTTTTGATGATCAAGTGGAGCACATACGTAGTGTGTTTTGTCAACATCTTACTGACCTCTTAAAGTAAATACAACAATTATAGTACTAACTTCATTTGTAAATATATGCTTGTAGAGCAATAATTGTAATTACAGTACTATATTCATTTGTAAATTCATTCTGTAAATGAACAATTGTACAATTTGTATAATTCAATATTAATAAATTTGTTTTTTTTTGAACAATTTTCTTAGCTTGTGTGTTTTTGGTTTTCTGAATGTATTGGATGGTGGATATTGCTTGAGATTTGAGTTTTGGAAAGTTGTAAATAATAGTAAAAGATTCTAAAAAATATTCGCGACTTTAAAGACCACATATTTATTAAAGAGCGCTCTTAAAGGTCTTTGTTTTTTTTTAAAAAAATAATCCTTGATTTTAGGACTGTATGTTTGTTATATCTCCGGTCTTAAAAGTATTATAAAATATGGCAACACTTTTAGGAACACATATTTATTAAAGAGACTGTCCTAAAGGTATTTGTTTTTTAAAAAAATATAAGCCTAGATTTTAGGACTGTATGTTTGCTACATCTCTGGTCTTAAAAGTCTTATAAAATATGGCGACACTTTTAGGAACGCATATTTATTAAAGAGACGGTCCTAAAGGTCTTTGGTTTTTTTTTTTAAGAAAATAAGCCTAGATTTTAGCACCGTATGTTTGTTATATCGCCGGTCTTAAAAGTCTCATAAAATATGGCAACACTTTTAGGATCACTTATTTATATAACGGTTGGTTCTAAAAGTCTTCGTTAATTCTAAATTAAATATGGCTAGATATTTAGGACTGTCTATTTGTTAAATTTCCGGTCTTAATAGTCTTCCTTTAAATATAAATGATGACTCATTTTTAAGACAAATCATTAGGGTTCAAGAACACTCAAGTTTCTGTCGTTCTGCTCAAGCTCAGGACCCTCGTTGTTGTCTGTTTTACCTCTCCATAAGTTGAAAAGCATTGTTGGAAAAGATGTAAGATAATGAAAAGGACCGAAAATTTTCAACTCTGGAAGTGGTAAAACCAACGACAACGATGATCCAACCTTGAGAAGAGTTGTCACTATGTTTGTTTTTATTCTTAAAAGGTAAACGTTGTCTTTTTCTTGTTTTGTTTTGCATGTTCTTAACCGTATTATGTGAATTTTTATCGTTAATCACATTTCAGACAATGTTTTGTTTGTATCCTTTTTGTTTGAAACAAAATTGAGATAACAGAAAGGATACGAAGAGGCAATCGAATATGGAAAATTTTTTTATTAATTATATTTTTTTCTTGCTATTTGTTTGGTAGAAACAGTACAAACAAACAAAAAAACATAAAAATTTTAATCCCCCTTGGTCATTGTCGGAGGAGAGGGAGGATTCAGAGAGGTCGGAGACATCGTCATCAAAAAGTTTGTACTCAACGTCATTGGTGTCAAGTAGCATGTTCAGCTTGTTGTTGACGGCGTGGTAGACCTGAAACATTTGGCCTAAGCGTTGGTCTATATGATCAACGCGAGCCAGGAGGTGTTGCATCATCTGTTGCGTGGAGGGGTTTGGAGGCAACAATGGAGGGTACGGAGGTGGAGGGGGGGACAATGATTAGGCACACTTGGTGGTGGTGGAGTGGCCATTACAGTGGAGGTTGTAGAAGTGATTGAGAAGAATGTGAAGAAAAGAAAGTAACAACATGTTTAAATAGAGAAGCCATCCTGAACAATGTGGAATGCAGAAAACATATACGAGGAGACACATAGTTCATCAGAATATGAGGAGACACCTAGTTGGGAAGTTTATCTAGAAGACGTAGAGACTATGAATCATTCCTTTGAACAGAGTGTAAGGATACGACTCTGGTGTCTCTCATTTGAAAAGAATGAACTTTTAATACTGGATATTGTAAGAGATCTATTCTTAAAAGTATTATTTTAAAAAAATTAATAGACTTTTAGGACCAGGTATAAGATAAAAGATCGGTCTTAAAGGTAATTGAATGGAAAAATAAATTAATATACTTTTAGGACCAAAGATATGTTATTAGTCGGTCCTAAAGGTAATTTAATGAAATAATAAATAATAGACTTTTAGGATTGTGGATATGTTATAAGACGGTCTTAATACACTTTTGCATATTAACTCCTGCAGTTCTGCCTTTATTATCCTCCTCACGCTTCCTCTCTGTCCTTCTTAACTCCTCATTACCTCGTAACTCCACACTACGTAGATCTCTACCCCAACTGCTCAAACAATGGTTAGATACAAGATAACCCCTCACAAGAGTACTCCTGAATCTCGTGCCTTCTTTAGATCTCTCATTTTGGTTTAGGTCTAGTGCATTTTATTCCGACGGAGAAGTCTCGGGTTGTTGGACCCATTATTATTTTGGATGATGAAGATGTTGACAGCCCTTAGCCTTCAGACCAAGAAGAGGTTCCCGCTCCCCCTCTCTAGCCTGGTGACAATATTTGCCAACCTCCTAGTCCCAATGCTCTCTCTCTTTCCTTTGATGATGAAGTGATATTGATGCGCATAAGACAGGAAATTACTGATCTCCGACGTGAAATTTCTGCTGCTGAAGCCAATATCTCCAAAACATTAGCTGATAATAAACATTAGGATTTTTAGTCACATTATATAGTGTTTTTTTTTAATTTTCAATTTGTTGTTCTTATTTTCCTTTTGTACTTGCATATTGTCCTAGTAATGTAAAATTTAATAAGAACTAAGCTTTTATTTTTATTTTTTTTCATATTATCCATTAAAGAAAAAGCTTATTCTCCAATTTGTAATGTTTCTTTATTTTCATTCAGTTGCTGCTGCAATCTTTCATTTTAATTTTAAAAAGTATTTGACTTTTAGGACTACAGTTTTATAAAACATGTAGTCCAAAATTAAATGAATTTCATGACCACACTATTATTAACCTTCGATCTTAAAATTTTCAATATAATTTAAATTAAATTAATTTTAGGACCATAGTTTTATAAACCTTCGGTCTTAAAAAGTTCAATATAATTTAAATATATCTTTAGGACCGTATTCCTTTTAATTGACTAGTCTTAATAATTTCTCAAATAATAAATGTCTCTCTCGCGCCACTCACACGGAAAAATTAAATTTCCCTGTATAAACTTCTCTCGTCGAGCCGAAAGTGATTACTCAGGTTCTGTCTCCAGTGTTTGTGTGTTGCTTCGTCCCTGCTTCGCGTTGCTCTCTCGACAACCACTTTCTGGTTCCTTAGCTCAACATCTAAAGACCAAGTTGTAAGAGTTGTTTCGGCTATATAACTGTATGATTTTCCTGCTTATCATTCTGGGTTTTTCATGGGTTGAACAAAATCAATGAAATGTTCTTGTGGGACCTACCCAACTAACCAACTAGTGCTTTTAGGTTACTCTTACTATCTGCAACATTAACATTCGTGGCAGGAGAAGAAAGACTCAACAAATGCATTTGAACTTATATGCTACAGGTGAGTCCACAAGACCTACTTGCGCTACATTAATTTCCTCGTCATGCATTTATTTTGCTTCTTGATTCACTGTGATACATTTATGACCATAAGATAGAACCGGCATTTAGCTTATATATGCATTTGTAGTTGGCTTATTTTATATGCAAGTTTGGGTTTTTTCGGATTATGTATGTTAAATCTTTCGTTTTATAGGAATTCTACTATGGATCATAGTTGGATAAATGCTTTACGGACGAGTGTTGAATATCAGAATGAGGTTAGGGAATTTGTAATGCCCGTCCAAAATCACCTTTTTATTCATCACTACGCATACGGAAACATCTCTTAAAACAAAAACTTGCTACTGAAGCTACTATTCCTATACAGTAGAATTTCCACTTCAGTAAAATAAATCTAAAAGTTAAAATTTTCTTCCTTTTTGGTCTCTACCTCCAGCTCTTCCTTCTTAGCTCTTGGGCTACTTGCCCTAGCTGCAAAATAAAGCTATTTCAAAAATACTCCTGGGATTCGAATGAATCCCAGTAGTAACGTTAGCAATCACTCACATACAATGTATACACGATACATGCAAGTACAATCATTACTTATATATACCAATAACACCACACATTCAACATTCATGCATTTATATAAATACATATAATGATAAATACAAGCATATAAAGATATACATGATATGTGAGAGAAAGGTTACTACCTTATAGATTTTCCTTCTTTCTTTTTGCTTCTAGGACTTTTGGCCTCAACTATAGTTCTCTTCCTTCTCTCTATTCCACTCTCGGATTGCCCATCCATTTGTACTTGTCGGATTCCTCTTTATTCATTCTCATTTCCCTTTTTCCTTTTCTTGACCGAATGGTTGGTGAGGGAGTGTGTGTTTGGCCGAGATGCTAAAATAAAGGATTCGGAAGTGTATGTTCGGTAATTGGCCAAGTCTTATATACTAATAGTATGTATGTCTAATGAAACATAAAGAAAAATAAACCTTACATGAGTTGACATTTTATCATACACACACGTAGCTTGATTAAAGGGAGTTGAGCAAATGAAGACACATGTGCGTTTAGGTGTCAAAGACATGGATCAATGTGGTATTTAAATGAATGGTGAAAGAGATCATTTAATCAGCACTATCGGATTCAATATACACATTCACAATCTCCTAACTGAAATAACACATACACGTTGCACACACTTGTCACATATTCTTAACCAAGATCAACACCTAGTTATATATTTAAGCTACACGTACTCACAAGCATTGCACATTTCGTTTCTTCTCCCTTTCCTTCACATCACACACTTAATATTTAACCATACGTAACCACATAAAATAACACCGTACTACATATATTAATACATACACCTACACAAAACGCACACACACACCACACACCACACACACACATCATTCTAGACTTAACCAATCCTTCCCTACACAATTCTCACGCACACACACATTTAATCAACTCACACATAATCACTTGCTAATTTTCCCTTAATGAATTCATAACCTTTTCCAAATTCTAAATATTCCTACTAATTATCTTAAACTCTTTCTCATATTAAGCTCAAGACTTTGCACTCTTCGTAAATAGGGCCTAGTAGTCTCCCAAAAATAGACTAATTCTCTAGCCTTCAGACCCAAAGTTCGGGGTGTTACAGAATTTATAGAATTTGCTAAACAAAATGCCTATGATTATAGTGGGAAGTTTTATTGCCCTTGTGTACAATGTTTTAGTGAGAGTTGACTAAGTCCTGAAGTTATACACACACATTTAGTTTATCAAGGATTTTGTAAGACTTATATAGTATGGGTATAGCATGGTGAAAAAATTCCAAGTGCGTCTCAACATGGGGAAGTGGCTTCTGATGATAATGACGCGGATATGGATGATCACATAGAGGACATTATTCGTGATGTAGGAGAAGAGGCTTTTCATCAATCACATGTATATGGTAATATGTGCAGTGATGCAGAGACCCCATTGTACCCTGGGTGTAAGAAATACCATTTGTTGAATGCTGTATTGAAATTGGTCAGCTTGAGGACACATCATGGGTGGAGCGACAAGAGTTTTTCTGGAATGCTTGAGGCTTTTAAGGACATGCTTTTAGATGATAATGTGTTGCCTCACCGATACTATGATGCTAAGAAAATACTTTGTCCATTGGGGATGGAGTACAAAAAGATCCACGCATGCCCGAATGATTGCGTGTTATATAGAAACGAGTTAGAAGAGAAGCTGAATTGTTCGATATGTGAAACCCCAAGGTACAAGTCAAATAAGGGGTCTGCAAAAGTGTTGTGGTATCTTCCAATCATACCAAGGTTCAAGTGGTTGTTTGCTAATGAAAATGATGCAAAAAATTTGAGGTGGCAGGTAGATGAGAGGATTTCTGATGGAAAAATTCGACATCCTGCCGATTCTTCTCAATGAAGGAAAATCGATCAATTATTTTTGACCTTCGGCGAAGAACCTAGGAACCTTAGGCTTGCCCTTAGCATGGATGGCATGAATCCATATGGAAGTCTTAGCAGCATACATAGTTCATGGACTGTACTCCTGATTATTTACAACTTATTTCTTATGTTATGCATGAAACAAAAGTACATCATGTTGTCTACGTTGATTTCGGGACCAAAACAACTGGGAAACGACATTGATCTTTACCTTCAGCCCTTGATCAAAGCCTTGAAGGAGTTGTGGGAAGAAGGTGTCGATGTTTTTGACTCTTTCAAGAAAGAGGTCTTTAAAATGAGAGCCATGATATTTTGTACTATAAACGACTTCCCAGCATATAGGAACTTGTCAGGGTATAGTATAAAAGGCTAGAAAGCATGTCTAGTTTGTGAAGAAGGCACACTCTACCATCAACTTCAACATGGAAGAAAGACGATTTATCTTGGACATAGAAGATTTCTTAGATGGGGCCACTCATATCGTCGATTAAAGAAAGCCTTTTTTGGTGGCCAAGAGTATGAAGATGCTCCGGTGGCATTGACTGGGGAGCAAGTGTATGAAAAGGTGAAAAATATAAGTGTCGTCTTCGATAAGACTACAAAGGGTAGAAAAGAAACAAATATATGGAAAAAAAGATCGGTACTCTTCGATCTTCCATATTGGCGCAACCTTGATGTGAGACACTGTATTGATCTCATGCATGTGGAGAAGAATGTATGTGATAGTATTGTTAGCACCCTTCTCAACATACAAGGTAGGACAAAGGATAGTGTGAAGGCAAGATTGGATTTGCAAGAAATGGGAATACATGAAGATCGACTTACATCTAAGGCCATATGGTAACAAAACTTATTGTCCCCCAGCTTCTCATACTTTGTCTAAGGATGAGAAACGTAGTTTTTGGGAGTGTTTACATGGTACAAAAGTTCCGTCAAGGTAGTCTTCAAATTTCAAGAGGCTTGTATCGATGAAGGACTTGAAATTAGTAGATCAAAAGTTTGATGATTGTCTTGTCTTGATGCAATAACTACTCCCAGTAGTTATTCGAGGCATAGTTGAGTATGATCTTCGCCACATTTTGACTAGGCTTTGTTTCTTCTTCAATGTTGTTTGCAATAAAGTTTTCGAGATTGAATAATTGGATGAATTGGAGAATGAAGGATATCTTATCTTGTGCCACCTTGAGAAGCTTTTAGTTCCTACATTTTTTGACATCATGATTCATCTAATTGTTCATCTAGTGAGGGAGATAAAGTTGTGCGACCCTGTCCATTTACAGTGGATGTAGCCAATTGAAGGATCTATGAAATTCCTAAAAGGGTTCATGAAGAACGCATACCGGCAAAAGCATCAATTGTTCAGGAGTATGTATATGAAGAGACCATGGAATTTTGTCAAAATTATTTGGCCAAAGCAAGACTTATCGGGCTTCCAAAACGTCACTATGCTGAAGGGGGTAGACAAGGGGCTTCAGTAAAGAGTGTGGATCCTAATGAATTGTCACAAGTCTACTTATACATCTTGAATAATATTGATGAAGTTCACGCTAGCATAGCTGGACATAAAGAAGCTGTAAGGAAAGAAAATCCTCGAATGACTGAACAAAGGTTGATTAAGGAGCATAACAGAACTTTTGCAGACTGGTTCAAACAAAAGGTTGAGTGAGAGGAATCTGTTTTCGAGACAATTAAATGGTTAGCACGTGGTCTTGAGGTTGATGTCATAAGTTGGAATTCGTATGTGATCAACAATTATACATTTTACACGAAGTACCTAGATGATAGGAGCACCATCCATAACAGTGGTGTAATGTTAGAGGCTGAATCTATGCACTTTTCCAGTTCAAAAGACAAGCAGCCTAAATTGGCAGTCCTGCCATATTACGAGGTTATTGAAGAGATTTGGGAGGTGGACTACGTCATGATTAGATTTTCCATTTTCAAATGCAAGTGGGTTAATCTCAATAATGTTGTTCACATCGATCGGCTAGGATTTACATTAGTCGATGTCAATAGTAGAAGTTTTAGAGATGAACCTTTTATTATGGCAGATCAGGAGATACAAGTTTTTTATATCATCGATCAAGAAAAAAAAAAGTGGTCTGTAACTCTCCAAGGAAAAAGGGACATTAATATTGATGAGGAAAGTCATGCAAATTATGGTCTTCATGAGAGTACTCCTTTTTCAAGGGGTCTATCGGACATGAACGAAGAAGATGAAGCAGATAATGAACCCGACATAAGAAATGATCATCAAGAAGAGATATGGGAGGATATCCCTTTATAAAAGAGTCAATTCGTAAGGCAACTACACAAATCTTTGAAAAATTTAAGGTTTTAACACTACTATATTCCTTCCATGTTTTTAAACAATGTCACTGACTCTATGAAGTTTGTTTTTGTTTTATTTTTGTGGTAGGATCTAATCCAAAGGGGCATGTTATAAAAGAGGATGTTACGTTGTTGGATCGGAATCAGATGAAGGCATGGTGAATATTGGACATATATGTTGATTTAAGTGTTGTATATCTTATTGTAACAACTTATTGTATTTGTATTTGTAACTCATAGTCGATAATTTTTGTATTATGCTTTTTCTCAATTCAATTTATTCATAATTTTTCATAGCTTGTAGCTTAAAGTATAGCCTTTTATGTGCTGGATTGGCTGGTATGGATTTGTGTATATATGATCAGGAAGAATATAACAGGGAAAAAATTCAAGAAAATTTAGACTAACAATACAAAAACGCCAGTTTTAAAAGTTCAACTTTTAAGACCGAATGTATTCGGATGTACTTATATGCATCGTCTTAAAGGTCAGGTGAACATATTTGATATTAGTTCAGTATTAAAAGTTAGTCTTTCAAGACCGATGGTTTAATACGTTCGGTCTAAACAGTTAATCTTTAAGACCGGACGTATTAATCATCCAGCCTTAAAAGTGAGTCTTTTAAGACCGCGTATCGTTGGTCTAACAAACCGCTATTTTTTAGAGCGCATTTATTTTTGTTTAGTCTTAAAAATTTAACCTTTTAAGAGCTGCTAAAGTTTTGTTCAGTCTTAAAAATTGAGTTTTAGGACCGAGCAAAAAATATTGCAGTTATATTTAGTATTACTTTTAAGACCTGATGTTTTTAAATGTCCGGTCTTAAAAGAGTTTATTGAAGACCGATTTAAGTCCAGTCTTAAAGATATACTTTTAATACCGGCTGGAACAAGATTGGTCGCGAGTCCGGTCTTACGATGCCTCTTTCGTTTGGTCTTAAAAGTATTTTTTGTACCCGTGAATCTCTATTCCTTACCACTCATTGCTGTTTCTACATAATTCTTTGGGTAGTTTGAGTTGTTAATTGGTGCATGTGCTGAGCTCATGTGTTTTGGCAAGTCTTCCAAGTTATATCATTGTTACTCGTTGCCTTTTAGGTCACTAAAAGGCCAGATCCAAGTGCTAACAAATTTTGAATATGCAAAGAATAAGGACTTCACTTCGATTATAGTTGTTCACATGAATCGCCAGGAACCAGGTATTTGATGTCCTTGGCTTGATATCCTATATGTGTATTTATATATTTAAAGTGTATTAGGAACAATTTATCATCAGATGCCAATTTTTGCCTTTTGTTATTAGTTTTAGGGATCCAATGTCCTTTACTTGTAGTAATTCTTCATTTCTCTGAATTGTAGGTGCTCTGTTAATCATTGGCTTACCTGATGGGCCTACTGCTCATTTCAAGCTCTCAAAACTTAGGCTGCGCAAAGATATCAAGGTTTGTTATTTGTTGTTTGATTAGTATAATGTACGGCCTTTTGTCTTTGGAATTCCAAATGACGTTGCTATTTATTGTACTTTGCAGGTTATGATGATAGAGTGTAATAATAATATAGGGTCAAGGAAAATACTTTGACTGATTGGGTCAAACGATATTCATATGAACTTGGTTATTTATCTCATTTATTCTGTGACTCGTGTTGTCATTTCTGGGCCTACTTGCTTTTTTTTTTTAATAGTTAAGGTTATGGTCTGGAACCTTTCCTTCTACTCTTAATTTGTCAATTCTCTTCTTTGATTGATAGGTTAATACAATCACTTTTCCCCCAAGATCGAGAATTTAAAGGTAAACGAGTAGTCACTTTCCACAACCAGAGAGACTTCATATTCTGCAAGACTTGAATAATTAATCCAGATGTTTATGTTTATGCATTTTGTTTCTTTCAATATTGTCGTGCTCACCTATGCTTTGCTGATGTTCTTTTGGTTTCTGATCTGTGCTCACAATTTTAATTTTTACTATTTCCCCATATTGGTAGGGTTGTTTCTATGTTATTTTGATTAGCATAATGCCAAAAGTATAATAGCCTAAAAATCCTATTTAGAATAACCACTATAATTTGATAGAAAATACCTATTAAAATAGGTGAATATGTGGTCTCAAAATTTGTGTAAATTAATAATTTAATTTTAGGCAATTTTCCTTTGGAATTAATTAACAAAAGGTTAATTATGAGACATGATTTGAGACAGTATGTTGTCTCTAAATTTTAATTGATTTATTATCATTTTTAGGGAAATATTTAGTTTAATTGTTATTTATTAACAATTATCCCTAACAAAATAAGTTTGCACTAATTGAGATTAGTTGCATAATTTTTTTCAAGATGATTAGAGACAAATTAAAAGTATCAAATGAGGGCTAATTATGTTGAAAATAAGGAATATTATTAAGGGGAAAATGAAATACATAATATGTGTTGGTGTGCAATATATATATATTGTGTACGTGTTGCTTAAATGAATATTGAAGTTACTCTCCATTTCATATACTCTAACGTGTTGCTTGTGTGTGTGTGTATTAAGTGATTGTTTTGATAAAAAGGATATGTGTGTGAATTGATTAAATTATGTATGTGGTCATTGTGTTAAGTACGTATTGTTTAAAGTGTGTGCGTTGTAGGTGTGTGAATGTGATTAGGATTATATATTGTTTAAATGTGTGTTTTGTGTTCAGCCACATCTTCTTTTCCAAATCACGCCACCTAGCACATTATCTTATTAAATTTGAAGACACCTCACACCCCTCAAAGAGTTTCAAATTCGGACAACTCTTAATGCCATTATCTCTTTAATTTAATCAATGATCTTATTCTTTTCGGTTAGTATTGTTTAAATGGAATACTTGTGTGCAAATAGGTGTGTATGGCTGTGTGTGTGTTTACGTAGGTGTATGTCTAACATGTGGATAAGAATTTGTAAAGAGAAAATGCCACATGTGTCCCAATTTTTCCCTATAAATAGAGGCCTTTAGTCTTCATAAATTTCACACCAAAGCAAGCTTAGGAACAGCTGATAAAGAGAGTGGAAGTGAGGGTGAAGAGTCTTGGGGAAGTGGAAGCAAAGTTCTTGGTAAGATCTCTAGCTCTAGCTTTAAGTTCTTTAAGTTTTAGTTCTTAAATTCATAGTTAGAAGTAGCTTTGATCTTAAATATGCTAGAGTAATTTTAATATCATGTTTTTATAGTAAAAAATAGGGATATTTTGAAAATTAGATGAGCCACTTGGTATAGTAAAATTTCTGGAAAATTATGATCAAAATAGCGAAGCTCTGGCGAAAATTCATCAGGTAGAAATTTCTGGAGCCGGTAGCAAAAACATCAGTATTTTATGTTGAAAATGGAGTTCTAAAATTCTGAGAAAATTCATAGTTATAGTAGACATATAGAGCTTTCCAAATATACCCTGAGTGAGTCATTCTGAGTTTTGTGCTAGGAGATAAAAATTCCTAAAGCTGGGCTACGTTTTCTGGGTAAAAGTCTAGGCAGAGGTTGAAAACGTAAAAACTGGGAATGATATGGTTGGACCGAATTACAGCCGTTATTTTTCCTCAAAAAAAGACATCCTAAGGGTTCCGGAGAATTTTACGGATCCTCATTTCGATTTTTGTAGAATTAGTTATGATTTTTCAAAGTTATCGAAAAATCTGCCTAGAAAATACTGCACTACGTTTTTAAATAAATGTAAGGCCAAAGTTGTAAATAACAAATCCACCAAGGGTAAAATTGTCATTTGTGACCAAGATATCTCTTGGAATAATATTTGTGAATTAATAGAGGCGATATTACCCTTATAGGATATCTGTGATCGCATTCTAACCAACAAAACGTACCAAACTCGTCAACGAAGGTATGGACGCGTATTGTAACCTTAACTCTTATGCTTATGATATGCTTATATATGATAATTGTGTTCACATGCTGAGACTCTATTTTGAAATTGCTCTCTAAACATTGGATTGAATACGGGTTATGGTCATGATAACACCGTTAAGTTTTCCTAGCGCTGAGGACATGATAGGCCATCGTGGCACTGGTGAATAGTGCAGGCTAGGATAACATACATATTGCAGTGGCTATGTTTTGTTATTG
Source organism: Acacia confusa (assembly GCA_037074495.1). Taxonomy (NCBI): domain Eukaryota; kingdom Viridiplantae; phylum Streptophyta; class Magnoliopsida; order Fabales; family Fabaceae; genus Acacia; species Acacia confusa. The sequence continues at coordinate 21,068,465 of CM073509.1, read as the reverse complement.
CCTTACATGTTGTTATGAATTTGAAATTGTGATTGTGTACTTATTATGTGATATCTGTCATATACTATTTATATAAGTATGAGGTTAACTGTTACCTGAGGTTCAATGGGTATTGAACCTCAGCTCCTGCCATAGCTTCAGGGTCCCAGGGAACCAGAACCAAGGTCAAGGGTAAGGAGCCGACATAAGAACCAGACGGGGAAGCTATTATTTTGTTTTGTACTTAGGTGTATTAAGAACTCGGATGAATGTACTGTTAAATGTTCAACTCGATACATTACAAACAATGTTATTCAGTTACTCTTTATTTTTAAAAAAAAAAAAATCAGCGCTCAACTCTGATCAGAAACACTATGGAAACGTTTTTTAAAAAAATGGGATGTTACAAAAAGAGCATGGTCTAATAATAAACATTGTAAGGGATTGTGGGCAGTGAATATACGAAGTAGTATTTTTTTTTTAAAAAATAATACTTACGATGCTAAATATATTATTTAGAAGACATAAGTTACACTTACGACGTTTAAATATTTATTTAGACGCAGTAAGTGTAACTTACGGCTTCTAAATAAAATATTTAGACGCTGTAAGTTAATAAACAAAGTAACAATACACGTTAAATTCTAGCTCATGGTGTCTAAATATTTGTTGAGGCGCCTTAAGTTATAACTTATGGCGTCCTACATTTATTTAGATGTGTAAGTCATACCTACTACGCTCCTATATAAGCGTCTTGCAAAAAAATGACTTTAAAAGTGAAAAAAATAGGATGTCGTAGCCCTGTTTTGTAGTAGTGCCGATTCTTTTTTTTTTCATGATTCACGATATGTAATCGACTAAGCTATAGTACTTAGTCGATTACATATTGACAAATATGTTTTTTAAAAGGCCATTTGAGCTCATTCGAAACCCTAGTCACATTTCCGCCCCAAAGCACTTTGTTTTCTCTCTATTTGGTCATTTTTTGTACGACCCATCAAAGTGTGAGACCATCCTACCTTGTTGAAAGTGGTATTGTTGTGTAATCAATGTAGTTTCACTTTGTTAAGCTTTGTTTTTGTGTAGAATTTGAAACCCACCCCCTTGCAGCTCCCAATTTCTGGTGTGAAGGATGAGTTAAAGTTCAAACATATATGTTGCTGTAATCTACCATAGTGGGAGACATTTTGAAGGTCTCAATGGTGTTGAATTTGAAGGAAAAACGAAAATGATGAAAATTAAACGGGGCACTAAGTACAATAATGGAGGTCACACCAAGTGGTGGAATTAATATCTACTCCATCTCTTCCCAATTCAACCCTTTCCATAATTATTATAATAATCAACTCAATCAGAGTTTTTCCAAGATTTTCGATCACATTCATATGGTGCTATTTAAATAATTCTCATAACCATGTCATAATATCCCAATTTCCAAATATATGCATATGTTTCACAATTCAAATCATAGGGTTCCACAAAGAAATTTCTATTAAAATATTCATAATTATTTCACAAACTATTCACAAACAACATATCAATAATATAAAAAGTGGAAAGTGGTTATCTCTCGCCAAAGCTAACTATTATAACACTGCTCCTAATCCAAGAGTTCAACGCAAGTATCAAAATTCTATAATATTTGGAGACGGGTCATTACTCAATTTAATCTTAATAGCAATGTCAAGATTATGCATACTGACTCATAAAGCTTACCCTTTTTTATTCACTTTAGGTGGTTATCCTGTATTCTACATTCTTTTCCAATTAACAACTTAGGTGACTATTCTAAAACTTATCAGAAATTGACCTTTAATTTCTACGGGTATTTGGAAATGCATAACTTGGTCAATATAACTCCGAATGGAGTGATTCCAATTTCTATATATTCCTTGATAAGTCTTCTTTCATAAATTAAAGTCACCATGTTGATTTATGACTGAGAAAAATTCCAAAATTTCGAAAGTATAAACACTGTCTAATTTGGGAATACAAACTTAACAGTTTTCATAGCTCAACTTCAAAAATCCATATATAGAGTTCTAGGCATCGGATTTAGGTGGTTCAAAAACCTATGAACTTCTTATTAAATCTAGTTTCTATGAAAATTGGTTTCAACATTTTATCACATGTCATTTATTCCCAAATTCCAAAAACGTTACCTCTGTCCAGAATCACTTTCAGAAACTAGTCTGTCTTATTACCTAACTTCAAAAATTCATAATAAATTGTATAAAAATAGAAATGGTGTTATTCGAAGGCTCATATGTCCCTTAACATGTCTAGTTTCATAAAAAAATAATAGAAATAGCCAATACATGCTAAAAAATTCCCAGATTTCAAAAATGTTGTCTCTGTTCAGAAACAGTTTCAGATTTGTAACCCATTTTCAAAAGTTCATAAATTTTTGTATACTTATCAAAATGCAACGAATTACCTATCAAATTAAATCTCTATGTGTCTACTACAAATCTGGAAAATTTCATTATTTTATAACTTCATTGACTTGGTGAAAAAGTCAATGTCATTTGCTGACTCCAGAAATAATACCAAAACGTTTTCAGATTTTGGACCATCTTTCAAAAATCATAACTTGAGCTACAGACATCGGATTGAGGTGAACCAAAGCTTATCTTAAAGCTTAGCATGTCTAATAAATGCCCATAAAATTTCAGGGTCAAATAAGGTCATTTTCCATGGTTTCACTTTGCTCAAAGATCACTTTTTCAGCACCAAGTTCAGTCTCCCAAAAATAGCTTATCATTTCATGTTTTGCATTTCGTTTTTGACTTCCCTAAGCCTTTCCATATTAAAACTGAACTCTAACACTTTTAAACAGAAGCTTTAGGTTCAGGTTATGATCCAAGCAAAATGAAAGACACATTAAATCATCCAAAACATGTGTCTTGATATTTCAAAACAGCAAGCTTTATGATATATATATATATATATATATATATATATATATATATATATATATATATATATATAAAGAAACAAGAGACGCAGGAACAATCGGATCATATTATTTCATCTGGAAGTTTCGGATTGGAAAGGAAGAAATGAAGAAACCTAGGAGCGAGTATATATATATATATATGCGTGTGTGTGTGTGTGTTACACACATACAGTCCCACGCTATATCTATACATATGGTCTACTAGCAGCATTTCTTTCCACTGCCCATTTCAGGAAAACACGTACACACACATATATTCACTCAACTAAGTCCTCTTTGGCATTATATACTCAGCAGAGAAGAAAATATGGTGTGACAGTGGACATCTTCTGACAGCAAACTCTTCCTTCTAGATACATGGAGCAGCCACGACATACATCCTAAATGTGTGTGTGTGTGTGTATGACAGCTTATATATACTGTTCTTTTTTCTTTCCCCCTTTTTTAACGTTTTAGTTGGCAGCAAAACGTGGGGTTCATTTTCCTTAGATAAACCAAAGTCAAACCCAACAAATACTTGCAACATACCAAACTCCTCACTGTTTCAGATTCAGCAGAGCGCCAAAATGCATGAATAACCGAAACTGAAAGAATAAAGCTTGATGGCTCACCTTGATTGAGACTCAAGCCTGCATGCGTGGTTGTGATCTGCTCTTCAGTCTCTTCCTTTGTTTTCTCACTCTCTCTCTATCGCCTCTGTTGCGGTGACTCAAGAACAGAGCAGAAAGTTTCAGCTCCCTCTCACTCTCGGTTTCTCTCACTGTCGGACTCTTGCTCTCTTCTTTCATGCTCTTTGTTTCGTCTGATAGCGTTGAAATGAAAAAATGAGAATAATAAAGTGGTTATGTTCGAATGGTTATAATGGGAGAGGAAGCTTCTGAGTTCAAGAGGTATTAACCGCAAGGTATTAACACAGGGCTCAAGGAAGCTTGGGGAAAATCAGAGGAGTATGGTGTTCTGGATATCTTGCTTCTGCCATTGGATCTGCTACCGTGAAGAATGCTGAAATATCTGCTGCAATACATGAGGTGTGCTGCTGTTTTTTTATTTATTTATTTTTTTTTTTTTTGCGTGTTGGTGAGAGCTGAAAAGTGTGACTCTTTTCTGATGATATATGTTTCACACGTGGGGAATATGTTTCTCATGTGGGCTAAAAATGACTCAATATGTGGGAGAGATATGGCTTCATCTGATGTTAAGTGAGTGTGGGCCGAGAATGTGAATAGAAGAAGGCTAAATGACGTTGGACAAGGTTTGGGCTGAGAAGAATAATAAGAAGGCTGAAATGCTTTTGCTGTTGGGCCATAAAGGATGGTAAAATGGTGAATGAACCTTGGATTGAAGTATTTCGCATAAGGAATCCATGAACCTCTCTTTTTATTAGATATTTTGTTTCTTTGATTAAAATTATTAGATAGTCCTTGGAAATAATCTTTAGGCCAAATTTTTATAACTTAAATCTCCAAAAAATTTAGGCCAAAATTTATTTCCTAATAATTTCTTAATTTTGGGAAAAAATATGCCTTAATTTCAAATCCTAAATTTTAAAATTCCTTAGGCCAAATTTTGTAATTAATTTCCATAATTAATTCTTAATTCCCAACATCAAAAATTTGGGATGTTACGTAAACACTCACAAAAATTACGTTTCTCATCCTTAGACAAAGTATGAGAAGCTAGGGGACAATAAGTTCTGTTACCATATGACCTTGGATGTAAGTCTTCGTGTATTCCCATTTCTTGCAAATCCAATCTTGCCTTCACACCATCCTTTGTACTACCTTGTATGTTGAGAAGCGTGCCAACAATACTATCACATACATTATTCTCCACATGTATGACATCAATACAGTGTCTCACATCAAGGTTGCGCCAATATGGAAAATCGAAGAATATCGATCTTTTTTTCCATATATTTGTTTCTTTTCTACCCTTTGCAATCTTACCGAAGACGACACTTATATTTTTCAACTTTTCATACACTTGCTCCCCAGTCAATGCCACCGGAGCATCTTCATACTCTTGACCACCAAAAAAGTGTTGGATATAATTAGTTTTGATGATGTCTCATATTTATGCCATTAATATGAGCAAAAAGATTGAGTAATATGTTTATCTTCTCCATTGATGAATTCTTTAATTTAATGTAGATGAGGATAAGGAAAATGAAGAGAAGAAAAAGAAGAAGAGGAGAAATTGAAGAAGAAAGAGCTTACTAAATGGAATATTATTATTCAAGCTCTTGGTTGATAGATTTTGGGATAATCAAGAAGAAGAAGAAAATTTATTGAATGGAACATCTTCAATCAAGATCATTTCAAATATAAATGTGGAGAATGCTCTTGAAGATTGAAAGAAAGAAAGAGTTGGAGAATGATCATGAGAGAGGAGATTTCAATAAGAAGAAAATGAAGAATGTAGAAGGTGTAGAAAATGATGAGCTAAAGATTGATCAAGATGGAAGATGGAACATGGAAGAAATTATGAAAATGTCATTATACAAGTTCCAAAATTTGTTATGGAAGTGGCCATGATCAAATAGATGTTGGAGATGGTCATTTCAGAGCTAAAAACAACGAAAATCAAGTTCTGGAAGTGAATACTCGAGTTTCCAGGTCAAAACTCGAGTATACGAGCTTACTGGAAAAATTGACTTCTGGATGAGAAAACTGTGGTTTTGAAAACTAGAGTTCTGGAAACCACGGTTTGGGCGTCAAAGAGTCAAAACTTGAATATTGAAGTCAATACTCGAGTATGGAACTTATATACTCGAGTTTGGGATGTTCTCAATTTCTCTCGCGCTTCTGGACTTGACAAAACTCGAGTTTCCAGCTCCTTCAGCAACTCTGTTTACCTCTGTTTCACATACAGCTTTGGGCGAGGTCTGGTAAATCGATGATATCTCCTAAACTAGACATTGGATTGAGGTGAAATCAAATTTGGCTGAAACTAGACATCCAATGTGTCGTCTTGACAAATTTTCAAGTCCAAAGAAGATCAGATCAAAGAGATTTGAATTGCTAAAGTTGGATCAAATATTCACGCCACACATCAGACCAAGCTTCAATAATTTGAGTGTAACTCAAAATCTATATATCAGAATGAGCTAAAATCAGTGGCATTGGAAAGAAGACTCATAAGGCTTTCCATCAAGATTTGATTTAATAAAAATGAAAATCAGACAAGATAGATACAGTCTTCGAAAGTTTACTGATGTTTCAAGACAATGGAAAAACGCGGGTTTAGAACAACTCTCCTTCATCAGATTATAATGGACAGGTCACAATGAGTTTGGGTCTGATTTTTGTTGCATTGGATAGAAGACACAGAGAGCTATATAAGGACAATTGGTTTGCTAATTCGGAAGCTATATCAAGACAAAAAGCAACCAAGGGCCATATCAAGTTGAAAACTCGAGTTTACGAATGAATACTCGAGTATAGTTCAGACAGAGAGCTATAAACGTTAGAGGATCCTCAATACTCGAGTATGGGAAGCAAAACTCGAGTATAGGACTTACAGAGACGAATTTGAAGTAATGAGATAAGCTCAAAACTGCATTATTGAAGTCAAAACTCGAGTTTACAGCGTAGCGTCAAAAAAATCAAAATGACAAAAATCCTGAATTTGATCCAGATCAACCAGAAGTTTACCCAAATGATTCATACCATTTATTATCATCATTTACATCATTTGTGGACACATTTCAGATCATCAAACGAAGGATTTCATGAAGAGCCAAAATGATGAGCTGTCAAGTTGAAGAAGCTTCTAATGGCTATATTTTTGCATCTGATGCACTCTCAATGGTTCTGAACACAACAGCTCTATTCTCCAACGGTTAGAAGACCTTCATCTATAAATAGAGCTGGATTCAAAACGCAAAAAGGTGGAGAAGTGAGCTTACATAGTCATAATGCCGAAATTCTGAATCCTCTCTTCACTCTGTTTTTCATGTCTTCATAGCTGAACTTAGAAAGAGTGAAATGACTTTCTATGTACTTCAGTGAGCATTTATCCACTTCTTAGAGAGAAGTTTTCCTGTAAATGAATCTCTATTTGAGAGTTACTCAAGCTTGGGTGACCTTAAGTTGGGAACTCGATTGTAACCTTACGAGTAGTAAGGGGGAGTCTCCGAGGGAGATTGTGAAGGTTGCACAAGTACCTGGATAAACTTGTGGGTGTAAAGGCTTGTCTCTTGTGCCTGGTTAAACAAGTAGAATAGTGAAAAGCTCAGGGTGCCTGAGGATTGGATGTAGGTCACGATTGGACCGAACCAATATAAATCACAGTTTGCAATCCTCTTCCCTTAACTCTTTACTTCTAGCATACATGTTTGATTGATTGTTTATAGATTTATAACTCTTTAATATCATTCAAACTGATTTGAACAAATTGCGAAAGGATTTTTAAAGATTGCAAGAATTTTTATCTTCACCCAATTCACCCCCTTTTGGGTTCAGCTACGTTTTTCAAAGAGGCTTTCTTTAAACGACGATATGGGTGGCCCCATCTAAGAAATCTTCTATGTACAGGATAAATCGTCTTTCTTTTATGTTGAAGTTGATGGTAGCGTGTGCCTTCTTCACAAATTGGACATGCTTTATGGCCTTTTATACTATACTTTGACAAGTTCCCATATGCTGGGAAGTCGTTTATAGTACAAAATATCATGGCTCTTATTTTAAAGACCTCCTTCTTGAAAGAGTTAAAAAAATCGACACATTCTTCTCACAACTCCTTCAAGTCTTTGATCAAGGGCTGAAGGTAAAGATCAATGTCATTTTCGGGTTGTTTTGGTCCTGAAATCAACATAGACAACATGATGTACTTTCATTTCATGCATAACATAAGAGATAAGTTGTAAATAATCGGGAGTACAGGCCAGGAACTATGTATGCTGCTAAGGCTTCCATATGGATTCATACCATCTGTGCTAAGAGCAAGCCTAAGGTTCCTAGGTTCTTCACTGAATGTCGGAAATAATTGATTGATTTTCTTCCATTGAGAAGAATCGACCGGATGTCGAAGCTTTCCATCATAAATCCTCTCATCTACATGCCACCTTAAATTTTTTGCATCATTTTCATTAACAAACAATCGCTTGAACCTTGGTATGATTGGAAGATACCACAACACTTTTGCAGGCCCCTTATTTGATTGTACCTAGGGGTTTCACATATCAGACAATTCAGCATCTCTTCTAACTCGTTTCTATACAACACGCGATCATTTGGGCATGCATGGATCTTTTTGTACTCCATCCTCAGTGGGCAAAGTATTTTCTTAGCATCATAGTATCAATGAGACAACACATTTTCATCTGGAAGCATGTCCTTAAAAGCCTCAAGCATTCCAGAAAAACTCTTGTCACTCCACCCATGATGCGTCTTCAAGCTAACCAATTTCAATACAGTGTTCAACAATTGGTATTTCTTACACCCAGGGTATAGTGGGGTCTCTGCATCATTGCACATATTATCATATGCATGTGATTGATGAAAAGTCTCTTCTCCTACATCACGAATAATATCCTCTATGCTGTAATACTCGGATAACTATTATCTGGAATATTATGTCACAATAATGAAAATGCCCATTTATGAAGATTTTGGTCTCAACATGTTATATAATTAGTCTATTTGCAAAGGAGAATTATAAAAAAAATTCTAAAAGGCATGGAATAATTATTAAAATTTGGAAAGCATATTATCCTTAATTTAGACAATTTAATAAATTATTTCCTATGAAAATATAAGGAAGGAAAATTAAAAAGTATTCTAAGACTAAAATTGACTCTATGATTTTTGATAAATTGCAGGGAGCTTGAATTATTAATGTCAATAAAATTGTTGTGAGAAAATGATTGGTTTTAATTAAGAAAATTATTAGAAAGTATTAAGGGATTAATTAAGTAATTTTCAAGAATTTTATAAGATTATAAAAATTTAGGAAACATGAAAAATAAATACAAGATAAATAGGATATTAGGATTAATGAAAATATATATATAATATATAAATATATATGTGTTGGCCGAAAATTAGGGGGAAGGATAAGGATGAAATTAGATATTTGTTATATAATAATATTATAAGATTAAGACATGTGGTAATTAAATAATATTATTAAAAAGTGAACAGGATAAGTGACCACGGATAGAAATAAAATCCTACCTAGAAAACTATGAACTAGGTTACTAGGGTCAGAGTATATTATGAACAAGTGAATTTTTATCTCGGAGTAGGCTGTCTCCGAAGTCATTTCGGTAACCGACAGAGTGTTTTGGAGATCAGGCTAAGAGGATATTTTACATAATTAGAACAGATAATAGAAATGAGGACCGATAGAAAATAATTCATAAACTAGAATCCAGGGATAAGTTGAGGAAAACCAGAGTATATTATTGATCAGTGGATTTTTATCCTAAAGTTGGCGCCGGCCAACATTATTTCTGTACCCGATAGCGATCACTGAGGATTTTCAGCAGATAACAGAATGTCCTTAATGAGAGTATAAGGTTAGGAAAAACCAGTATTCTCGAAGAGGAAGAAAAGACCTTCAGCGTGTTGTTCCCGGAATTTTAAGATTTTTCAAAATTTTGCGATCAGGACACCGAACTAGGAATTTTATCTGCTAAAGCAAGATGACATAAGGCTAGATGATGTCATTCTTTTTGTCTTTTATGGGGGGGAAGGTCGGCCAAAACAAATGAATGGCCAAGATCAATTTGTTCCAAAAATATGCAATCCAACGGCCAGAATTCAATCAGATAAAGTTCAGAAAAATTACGAAAATGCCATTGGGTTTTTCTATAAATAGCCACCATTTCATTTGGAATTCTCACACCAAATTCTCTTGAGAATTTCAAAAATTGGGAGAGGAAGGAAGAAGGAGGAGTCCGAAGAAATTTATAGCAAAGCTCTGAGTAAGTTCTTCAGTCCTTAGTCTTTAGTTTAAATAGTTCTTTCGGTAGTTATAGTAGGATTGCTGGAGTAGTCTCTAAATTTCAAGTTAGCTTAGGTATCATGTTTTAGGAATAAATATGATAATTATCTTAGAAATATGTTAGAGGAAAGGTTATAGCAAAATTCTGAGAGATTAAAGACAGAATAGCGAAGCTCTGGCGAAATTCCACTAAGAGATCAAACTAGGGGCAAAATGGTAATTTGTACTTAAATGCCTGTTATGAACTTAAATATTCATATCGGTGATGTTATCCCTATAGGATACCCGAAATCACGAACCGTTGTTTCCGCTGTCACCGCTGTCGTGCCACTGTCAAACGTACCGTAATTTGATGAAAGTGCCAGAAAACCGTCAACGGAGGTACGGACACGTATTGTAACCTTAACACTTATGTTGCTCATATACATATATGTGGTAGACATGTTTATATACTGAAACTCTGTCTAGGTTTGTCAGTCATACATACAGCTTTAAACGAGTTATAGTCTTGATAACGCCGTAGGGTTTTCCTAGTGCTGAGGATACAATGGGAGGTCATGGCACTGGTTATGTGCAGACATGTTGTGGGACTTTACATATTGCTTTGTGCTTATGTTCTGTCCATTGTTGATCATGCATCTGCTGTGTGCTTATGTATTGATATGCTATTATGTTGTTATGAATATCTGTTGCCTATATATGATTTATTTGAGCATAAGGTTAACCGTTACCTAAGATCCAAATGGGAATTGGATCTCAGTTGTAGCCTCAGGTTCAGGAGTACCAAGGGTGGAGGATAGGGGCAAACAGCTGGCATAGGAAGGCAGGAAGAGTTTTATGTTGTAGTTTTGTAACTATCTAGATACTGCTTTTTGGAAACAATAGATGTTTGTATAAGAATGATTACACTATGGTTATGTAATTTTAAAAATTCAGTTACTCGTTTACTAAAATGATCGACTCTGATCACGGTTTGTTTTTTTTAAATTTTTTTTTCTGGTGTTTAAAAATGGGATGTTACATATGCGATCATCCATATCTGTGTCATTATAATCAAAGGCCACTTCCCCATGTTGAGAGCTACTTGACATTTTTTCACCATGCCATACCCATACTATATAAGTCTTACAAAATCCTTGACAAAGTAAATGTGTGTGTATAACTTCAAGACTTAGTCGCCTCTCATTAAAACATTGTATACAGGGGCAATAAAACTTTTCACTATCATCATGTTCATTTTGTTTAGCAAATTCTATAAATTCCCTAACCCCATTCTGATATTCAACACTTATCCATAAAACATTTATCCAACTGCGATCCATAGTAGAATTCCTATAAACGGAAGATTTAACATACATAATCTGAAAAAACTCAAACTTGCATATAAAATAAGCGAACTACAAATGCATATATAAACTAAATGTCGGTTCTGTCTTATGGTCATAAATGTATCACAGTGAATCAAGAAGCAAAGTAAATGCATGATGAGGAAATTAAATGCACCGCAAGTAGGTCTTCTGGACTCACCTGTAGCATATAAGTTCAAATGCATTAGCTGAGTTTTTCTTCTCCTCCCATGAACGTTGATGTTGCAGACAATAAGAGTAACCTAAAAACACTTGTTGGTTAGTTGGGTAGGTCCCACAAGAACATTTCATCGATTTTGTTCAACCCATGAAAAACCCAGAAGGATAAGCTGGAAAATCATACAGTTATGTAACCAAAACAACTCTTACAACTTGATCTTTAGACGTTGAGCTAAGGAATCAGAAAGTGGTTGTCGAGTGATCAACACGGAGCAGTGACGAAGCAACACACAAACACTGGAGACAAGACCTAAGTAATCACTTTCAGCTTGACGAGAGAAGTTCATATAGTGAAATTTAATTTTTTTGCGCGAGTGGCGCTAGAGAGACATTTATTATTTGAGATATTATTAAGACCAGTCAATTAAAAGGAATACGGTCCTAAAGATATATTTAAATTATATTGAACTTTTTAAGACCGAAGGTTTATAAAACTGTGGTCCGAAAATTAATTTAATTTAAATTATATTGAAAATTTTAAGACCAGAGGTTAATAATACTGCGGTCATAAAATTCATTTAATTTTGGACCACATGTTTTATAAAACTGTGGTCCTAAAATTCAAATACTTTTTAAAATTAAAAGGAAAGATTGCAGCAACAATTGAATGAAAATAAAGGAACACTGGAGATTGGAGAATAAGTTTTTTCTTTAATGGATAATATGGAAAAAAATAAAATATAACCTTAGTTTTTATTAATTTTTACATTACTAGGACAATATGCAAGTATAAAAAAGAAAATAAGAACAACAAACTGAAAATTAACAAAAAACAATATATAATGTGACTAAAAATCTTAATGCTTATTATCAACTAATGTCTTGGAGATATCAGCTTCAGCAGCAGAAATTTCACGCCAAAGATAAGCAATTTCCTGTCTTATGCGCATCAGTATCACTTCATCATCAGAGGAAAGAGGGGGAGCACTGGGACCAGGAGGTTGGCGAATATTGTCACTAGGCTGGAGGGGGCAGCAGGAACCTCTTCGTGGTTTGAAGGCTGAAGGGGGCCGTAAACCTCTTCATCATCCAAAATAACAATGGGTCCAACGACCCAAGACTCCTCCATCGGAATAGAACGCATTGGACTTAAACCAATGAGAGATCTAAAGAAGGCACAAGATTTAGGATTACCACTGCGAGGGGTTATCTTGTATATAACCATTGTATGAGCAGTTGGAGCAGGAGGGGCAGAGAGCTTAGTAGTGTGGAGTAACGAGGTAATGAGAAGTTAAGAAGGACAGAGAGGAAGCGTGAGGAGGATAATAAAGGTAGGACGGCACGAGTTAATACACAAAAGTGTATTAAGACCGTCCTATAACATATCCATGGTCCTAAAAGTCTATTATTTATTATTTCATTAAATTACCTTTAGGACCGACCAGTAACATATCCCCGGTCCTAAAAGTATATTAATTTATTTTTCCATTCAATTACCCTTAAGACTAATCTTTTATCTTATACGCGGTCCTAAAAGTCTATTAATTTTTATTTAAATAATATTTTTAAGAACAGATCTCTTACAATATTCGGTATTAAAAGTTCATTCTTTTCAAATGAGAGACACCAGAGTCGTATCCTTACACTCTGTTCAAAGGAATGATTCAGAGTCTCTTCGGCATCCAGATAAACTTCCCAATTTGGTGTCTTCTCATATTCTAATGAACTAAGCGTCTTCTCATAAACGTTTCTTGCGTTTCACATTGATCAGGATGGCTTCTCTATTTGAACCCTTTGTTACTTTACTTTCTTCACATTCTTCTCAATCACTTCTACAACCTCCACAGTAATGGCCGCTCCACCACCACCAGGTGTACCGAACCATCGTTTACCTTTTAAGAATAAAAACAAACACAATGACAACTCTTCTCAAGGTTGGACCATCGTTGTCGTCAGTTTTACCACACCCATAGTTGAAAATTTCTGTCTTTTTCATTATCTTACATCTTTTCTAACAATGCTTTTCAACTTCTGGAGAGGTAAAACAGACGACAACGAGGGTCTTGAGCTTGAGCAGAATGCCAAAAACTTGAGTGTTCTTGAACCCTAATGATTTGTCTTAAAAATGACATTTCTATTTAAAGGAAGACTATTAAGACCGGAAATTTAACAAATAGACAATCTTAAATATCTAGCCATATTTAAATTAGAATTAACGAAGACTTTTAGGACCGGATGTTATATAAATAAGTGATCCTAAAAGTGTTGCCATTTTGTATAAGACTTTTAAGATCAGCAATTAGAGTCGACAAAATGGGCAAGGCCTGTTGGGCCAGCCCATTTAAGCCCTAGCCCTTTAAGGCCCGGGCCTAAAAAATGGAAGAGAGAGGTGAAGTTTGGCCCTACAGGGCCAAGGGCTTATACGGGCCGACTCTGTAGGGCTAAGGGCCGACTTGTTAGGCTCGTCAAATTTTTTTGTTGTTGGTTTTTTTAATGTTGAAAAGCTGAAGTTTGGGTAACCCTAAAAAAAAGTCTGTAGTCCATTTCTTTTCTCCATATTTCATTTATGAATTGAGTCAATCGCTTTTATGTATGCATGTATATGTATAAGAATGTACACCGTACATATTATTGCTCCTTTAACTTGGTCATGATAATAATTAACCTTATAACTGTTGTGAGATTCTTCTTCTTGATTAGAATGAAGGTTTTGTTCTTCAAAACTGAACTAGTTAGAAGATTTTGGACGTTGGGCAAGTGCATTGTAAGCTTTAGGGTTTAAGTAAATATAGCAGAAAACATGGTTTGAAACTTAAAAATAAAATTAGGTTGGTGATGCATTGTTTGGTTTGAATTATGAAAAAAGACTTCTAGTTTTAAAATTAACTAAACATTCACTAACTCTAGTTGGTGTGAGCCGTTATACTCCACAGACATAAAATGGTAACCTAATTATTTATTTAGGTTGGCATTGTCTTGTTTGATTTGGTTTTAATTTTTACCATACATACTATTTTGAAATTTAAAACATATGCACAGTTTAACATTATACTCAGGAATAACAAACATGTTGTATTCATCCCTGTAATCATCGATAGGCGTCCTGTAATCATCCCTAAAGCTCTTATTTGTACTCGTAATTGGATGCATGGATTCACATACGATGGTAATTTATTAATATATAGAGTTATTTATATATTTAATAACTATACTCTAATTTTATGATTTGGTTTATTATTTATTGCAGATAACGATTATTCATGATGCGGGAGAAGAGATTCGTGATATTTTTACTCATGAACTAGAACTTGATCACAGTGAAGCACAACCTAATGTCATTGACATTGATGATAGTGGCGAAGATGACAACAATAATATTGATAGTCATCCTTCTAATGCCACTTAGTAGTATGCTTCTTATGTAAGTTATTTGTGAACATATATATATATATTTTTTTATGAATTCATAACTACTTATTTGTTGGTTGATTGTGTTTTTTGGATATAAATGACGACAACATTTATTTGATAAATTAGAGCTTTAATTGTTGTAATTTACTAATTATATTTCTTTGAAACACACGGAGAAAAAATAGTTAAAATTTGAAATAGTAATTTCCAAGCCCTGTGGGCCGGCCCTGGCCTTGGTTCTCTCGGGCTGGGCTTTGAAAAATGTGTTTTTCTTACTCCGGGCCTTGGAGGGTCGGCCCTATTAGGCCCTGGCCCTTCACAAGCCGACCTTGATTTACAGCTCTATCGACAATATAACAAACATACGGTCCTAAAATGTAGGCTTATTTTTTTTTTAAAAAAAATAAAGACCTTTAGGACCATCTCTTTAATAAATATGTGTTCCTAAAAGTGTCACCATATTTTATAAGACTTTTAAGACTGGAGATGTATCGAACATACGGTCCTAAAATCTAGGCTTATAATTTTTTTTTAAAAAAACAAAGTCCTTTAGGTCCGTCTCTTTAATAAATTTGTGTTCCTAAAAGTGTCGCCATATTTTATAATACTTTTAAGACCAGAGATATAATAAACATACGGTTCTAAAATCAAAGCTTATTTTTTAAAAAAACAAAGGCGTTTAGGAGCGTTCTTTAATAAATATGTGGTCCTTAAAGTCGCGAATACTTTTCAGAATCTCTTACTACTATTTACAACTTTCCAAAACTCATATCTCAAGCAATATCCACCATCCAATACATTCAGAAAACCAAAATTACACAAGCTAAGAAAATTGTTCGATAAAATAAACAAATTTATTATATATTGAATTATACAAATTGTACAATTGTTCATTTACAGGATGAATGTACAAATGAATATAGTACTGTAATTATAATTATTGCTCTACAAGCATATATTTACAAATGAAGTTAGTACTGTAATTGTTGTATTTACTTTAAGATGTCAGTAAGATGTTGACAAAACACACTGCGTATGTGCTCCACTTGATCATCAGAAAAGGAAGTAGCAAAGACAAACCTCTGTAACATCCCAAAAGAAACTGAATTACTTTTTGTGCATATTTCATATGTAACATTAAGCCAGAAATTGAATTCAGCTACAATATGTAACATCAAATACATTTACCTTTACAGTGAGTTTATTCCTTAGTTGCGTGATAATATCATACATCGATTGAAATAGCTGAATTCATTTGCCTCCCAATCCGATTTTAATATTTTAAGATAGAAATATGTAATATTTTAGAATAAAAAAATATTTAAATTTATTGCCCTTCTACTTCAAGCTATGAAGGGCAGACCAATTAAGAAACGATGCTAGCTAGATATAGCTAGCTAGCTCTTGCGTCTATAAGCTATGAAGGGCCAGGTTTGTGCATGTTTGGAGGTATATTTGGATCGTTGATGTAAAATATTTTTTCATCTTATTTCTTATATTTATTATTTTTCTTCACACTAACTTGCCTAACTTATAAACTGATATATATATCATGTTAAATATCTTATTATTAAGTAAATTATTTTTTTCCCATAATCTCCCAAATTAAATGAATGTTTTACATTAAGTGATAGAGTAGTATATAGTGTGTGATTTGTCAACTAGAGATCAACCTCTATTGCTGTGAATCCTAGATCAGTCCCGGCGTTGGACTGGATATTTGTTTTACAGGATATTGCAGTTTTTATGTCTATTTGGGTTTTCACCAGTTTTACATGTTGAAGTTGCGCAGATAAACCATGCACCAATTAATAGAAAATGTGGAAGTTAACACTTTAAGTTGAACATGTGAAAGCAATCCTTTCTGAGAACAAAGTTCGCTAACAGTTAATACAAATCTATTGGTAATGTAGAAAAAGATCGTTAAAAACACTGAAAGAGAATAACTCATTAACTACAGCGTGTGAAGTTCAAAGACAGGTTTTCCCAAAGGATCGTTAACGCGTTAAGGACATAGTGTTAACACGTCAAGCAGATATATGCAAGAGACAGGATTGAATAATGAAGCTTTCAGCACGTTAAAAAATTTTGAAGAAGCAGACATAAACAATGATGGCTAGATTAATGCGTTAGATGTGTTAGCCATTATTATTGAAGCGCGGGTTTTGCTTCTCCCATTTTCCTCTTTTTCATTTTCCTCTCATGATCTTATATCCATCATTAGATTAAAAAATTGATAATTCATATTCAATATTTTATAAAAGTATTATTTTAAACATAAATAAACAAATTTAAACTGTTAAAATATGATCTACACAATTTATAAATGCATAATTGTAAATACTATAAAAATAGTTTTATAGAATATTAAATATGAACAATATATTTTTTAAATCTAAGGATGGAGATGAGATTTTGAGAATAAAACAAGCAAAAGGGTTTTGAGAGTACCCTCTTTCTATTGATACACTAGGATTAAATGTAGTTATATCCAGTTTAAAGCCTACTTTAGGGGTCAAAGCTCAAACGTTGATTATGTTGCATTCTTCATAATTACTTGATGAACATAGAACTGATGAAGATCATATTAGGGAAGTTGATGAACAACTTGCAAATCGAAATGAAAATGATGAAAATAGTTGTGCTCAAAATAATAACAATGTAGAAGCTGCTCAAGGTGAACTTATGAGAGAGAACATAACTAATCAAATGTGGGCAATTTATCAATCTCAAGCTCAAGCATGGTGAAATGTGTAACACCCTTAATTCCATACTACTTATTATGCATAAAAACACGTAGTATATATGAATATCATCAAAGTGGGGCGATATAGTGTATATGCCGAGTTGAGTGGATGAGTAACTACTGATACATATACGTGACTACAAATCTAAACCAATTGTGGCATATCCATTTGGTATAATAACAACACAATAATCTGAGTATTTAAATACTAAATATCTAGCAGTACATATACAGTCTAAAATAAAACTCCGCCTGAGTCTTCACACATGCATCTTACCCTTTATACTGGCTTTTGATCCTTGAGATCCTAAAGCTAGGGTTAAGTCAGAGATTCAATCAGATTGAATCTCAGGTAACAATTAACCTCATGTTCAAGTAATGACAATATATATGACAAATATTCATTACATTCAGTACAAAAATATATAGCATACAACAAATGTATATTAACAGTAACAACAATACATAGCACACAGTAATTTGTTCTAGGGAGAGTGACTGGTGGCACTCTCACAACTACCTAGAAGTTAAAGGTTTTCAGCCGCTTTTCCTAGATAAGTACATGCCTTCTTGTCGCCAATTTTCTTCTGCACATATTCCAGTACCACATAATTCCGTAAAGCATACTATCTTATGTATGTCAATAGCAACAACAGTACATAACACACAACAAATGTATTTTTAATAACATCTGCACTTACTAGTGCCACGAATTCACATATCCTTAATGCTAGGAAATCACATATGCGGTATTATCATGACTATAATCCACATCAAGCTGAATCCATAGCTTAACTGAATGTAAACAAATATGTGACCTAAGACTGAGTCTTAGTCATGTTGCATGACCCAAGACCTCGTCTTGTCCATGACTTCATGAATCAAACAATCATACATAGTCATACAAGACACATCAGAGTTAAAGTTACAATATTTGTTCGTACCCTAATCTGTGTAGCTAATGGTACATTTTCCTATTTGGTACCAATTCCCGAGTTTCTTGTCGCCGATTTTCTTCCTGAAATTGTTGACAGACAATGTCATGTCCCACCGAGACCAAAAACAATGAAAAATAGGGGCTAAACGGTTGAATTTGGCAATTTCAAGTCAGACCACACTCCTAAAGGGATTGATTATTGTTTAGAATGCCAAATTCCTTGTGAAATAGCCTTGGTTCAAGTGATCTAGGTGAGAAAAAATTTTGCCTAGTCATCTAAATCGACTACTCTACTCCTAATCTGTTACTAATCAAACTGATGCAAATTCCCCGGCATTGGCGCCAAATTTTGACAAGAGATTTGTTGTGATCTCCCAAAATAACCAGGATCAATATAATTTTGCAATATAATGGGAACCTGGATCGTTTCCCAGTGAATTCACAGTAGGTTTAATTCGTAACAGTGAAACAGAAACAACAAAAATTGGGGGGGGGGGTTTTGGTTCAAACAAATTAAAAAAGAAAATATGCAGAAACAAAACGAAATAGGCAAACAGAGATTAAAGTCGATCAACCCAACATTCAGATTCCAGAAACTTCCATCATTGAGCAAAATATGAACGAACTCGTGTTTGAATCTGGACGAACCGAAATCTCCGCATCCGTCCAGAGAATCCCTCAACTTGACGATCGCCTAGAATTTGTCTAAACAATAGTGTCTCACTGTGCTATCGCATAGCAACACTTAAACCTAATTCAGTCCTTAGGATGAACCAAATCGAATATTAAATCTAACATTCGAACTATTTCCAGAAATCGAATCCGATAAGATGAAAACAGAAACGAGTAAAGTTACCGATTAAGCACAAGTTCTCTGGACGAATCATGGAATCATTAACATTGGGTTAATCAAAGAAATTTAGCTGAACATGACTGGAAAAATTGGTGAATAGATGAAGAATGCGAAGAACACGAAGAACATTGCAGAGAAAAATAAAGCTTCTGTCTTCAATCAAAAATAATCGAAAAACGTAATGACATAAGGTGTTTGTGGCTGCTGCCTAACTTAAACTTAATCTAAAATGGAAATGGGCTAGCACTACACAATGGCCCAAAACGAAATAAATGGCAAAAGAGTTTTTAATTACAATATTCAGGCCCAAAAATCCAGAGAAACGTCTTTGACTTCGGCTCCAAGTTTGACCATCCTCTTGTCCGAATTTTCCTTCCAAGTATTCATAACATTTGTAGCCCTTTGAATCATCTGAAATATGAGAGAAAAATGAGGTAAATCCGATGTCTGGTTCAAAAGTTATGGTTAAAACAGTGAAGTATTATATATCGGAAATTTTTATCATGAAAATGAATTAAATCCAAATAAAAGCACAAAGCCCAAATAAGCATTAAAGCCCATTATTTATTAACTAACAATCCTAAATTTATTACCCAATAGATACAAATAAGTGTGTAAAATATTCAATTATCACTGAGCTATTTTCAGTGCGGTTGGCTTTATGTCCCTGATTCACCACTTGAGCCAAAGTTGAGACGTTACCCCGGTCTATGCTAGTGGTATCCTGGCTGCTTCCGCTTACAAAATTTTCTATTTGTCTAATCTGTTCCTCAAATAGGCGTGTTCGCTGCATCTCCTCCTGTCGCAGGATTACATTCCAATGATCTATATCCTCTTGCATGCGCCTGAGATCTTCCTGCCTTTGCAGGCGGTTCTGTTGCTCCATCCTATCCATGCAAGTCATCATAGCGTTGAGGGCACTTTATAGGTATCGGTCGCTCGAATTCATGACTTGAGGGATTCATAGAGCTTATGGTTGGGCAACCACGTGTTGATACGTCATCGCTGGTGCTGGTGAAGATGCAATATTAGCTACTTCTTCCACCTCTACATGGTTGTATCTTAGCATACCCATAACATCATGCTGAATCTGGTTCTGAACCATTTGCTACTCCTGTGACGCTCGGCCTTTGGGGCCTTTATTCATTAGAGTTAACGCGGAATGAGGATCGAGGTGATTTGGACGACTTGATTTCGGAATAGAAGTTTTTGAAATTAACCTAGTTTGAAAATATACGGGCTAATTTTTCGCTTTGGATATCAATCCCATAATGGGATGTTAATACAGTTATCCAAAATTGGCGAATGATAAATGTTGCACTACAGACTAGTTACTCCTATTTTTTCCAAAAGGTTCTAACTGCTATAACCTTTACAGCTGCTTCTTGCCTTTCAATCCCGAACCAGTACTTGTATCTTTCATGGGGTCTGAAGTCCAAATGAATGGACCCCAGGGTAACAGTTAATCTTATGCACATGTATGAAAGTATAAATGACAGTTTTGCACATGTTGAAGCATGGAAGCATTTACAAGTACAAATAACTATAACCGCAGTTAACGGCAAAGGACCACAGCCTTTGTCTAGGACACACAGCCCCATGAGACCACAGCCTCAAATCCATAGCTAGGAAAAACATATAACAAGTAAATCAACCAGCATACATGATCAGCTAATTAATGCATAAACACTTGCACACATGCTTACAAGATTAAAGTTACCCACCTCAACTATGGATCCTTATCTCTGTACTGAAGTTGTTGGGATCATAAAAATGTGTCATAGGTTGCCTAAAAACGTTTATCACTGCCGTTAGTCACTTATTCGAATCGTGAGAAAAACTAATTACGCGAATTAGTTTAGAGGATTAATAATAATTATTAATCCCTTAAAAAGTTCTTCAACAACAATAATTTTGTTGTTGTTGTTGTTGTTATCATCATCCCCAATAATAATAATAATAATTCCTTATTTGTTATTTGTTATTTTCACCCCTTCCCAATAATAATAACATTATTTGTTGTTATTGTTGTTACTACTACTGCCGCTGCTGCTCCTGGCTACTCCTGTTCCTGCTCCTGCTCCAGCTCCCAGCTGTTGCTGCTGCTACTCCTACTGCTACCGCTACCGCACTACTGCCACTACTGCCACCACTACTAATACTACTACCACTACTGCTGCTGCTGCTGCTCCTCCTCCTCCTCCTCCTCCTCCTGCTGCTCCTCCAGTAGGCTCCTGCTGCTGCTGCTGCTCCTCCTCCTCCTGCTCCTCCTGCTCCTACTCCTTCTCCTGCTCCTGCTGCTGCTGCTACTCCTCCTCCTACTACTACTACTACTCCTCCTCCGACTACCACTACGACCACTACCTACCACTATTACTACTGCTCCTACTACTCCTACTACTCTGCTACTCCTACTCCTGCTCCTGCGCTACTGCTGCTGCTACTACTACTACTGCTACTGCTACTGCTCCTGTGCTACTCCTGCTCCTGCTCTGCTGCTGCTGCTACTACTATTACTACTGCTCCTACTACTGCTACTGCTCATGCTCTGCTGCTGCTACTACTGCTGCTGCTGCTGCTGCTCCTGCTCCTGCGCTACTGCTACTACTACTACTACTGCTCCTACTACTGCTACTGCTCCTGCTCCTACTACTACTACTTCTACTACTACAACTACTACTACTACTACTACTCCTCCGACTACCACTATGACTACTACGACTACCACGACCACTACTACCACTGCTCCTACGACTCCTCCTACTACTCCTACTGCTACTTCCATTACTACTGCTACTACTGCTACTGCTCCTGCTCCTGCTCCTCCTGCTGCCTGCGCTGCTGCTCCTCCTGCTCCTGCTCCTGCTGCTGCTCCTACTCCTACTCCTACTCCTACTTCTTCTACTGCTGCTGCTGCTGCTGCTCCTCGTCCTCCTCCTACCACCACCACCACCACTAACGACTAACTACTAACTACTACTACGACGACAACGACGACCACCACAACCACCACTACGACTACTACTACTACTACTACTACTACGACTACTGCTCCTGCTCTTGCTCCTGCTCCTCTTGCTCCTGCTCCTGCTCCTGCTACTGCTACTGCTACTACTACGACGACGACGACGACGACCACCACCACCACTACTAACTACTAACTACTAACTACTACGACGACGACTACTACTACTACTACTACGACGACGACGACGACGACCACCACCACCACCACCACGACCACGACGACCACTACCACTACTACCACGACTACTACTACCACGACTACGACTACGACTACGACTACTACTACTACTACTTATTTATTATGATTATCACTCCTTAATTAATTTAAACTCTTATTACTAATCAATGATTCTTTTTATTTATTTATCAATGATTCTTTTTATTTATTTATTCCCCTTATTTATTTAGTATTAATCAACTACTACTACTACTAATAATAATAATTCCTCATTTATTTATTATGATTATCACTCCTTAATTAATTTAAACTCTTATTACTAATCAATGATTCTTTTTATTTATTTATCAATGATTCTTTTTATTTATTTATTCCCCTTATTTATTTAGTATTAATCAACTACTACTACTACTACTAATAATAATTCCTCATTTATTTATTATGATTATCACTCCTTAATTAATTTAAACTCTTATTACTAATCAATGATTCTTTTTATTTATTTATTCCCCTTATTTATTTATTATTAATCAAATAATACCAACCATCATATGAGAATATAATTAAATGTTATTATTTTATGATTCTCATGGTTTCAAAAAATATAGGATACATATATTTATATATTGGGGAATAAATATTTAAAATATGCCACATATATATACACACATATGAGCTTTTTAAGTCTTTCAATATTAGCACATTAACCCTTTAATTCAAGAGTTTAATAAATACCAACACTATATAATCATCAAGGGAATACATATATACACGTTTAGCATTTTTTTCTTTCTTTCTTTCTTTTCTACTGCTTAACACAGGTCCAATGGGAATATATATATATATATATATATATATATATATTATACTTCCAGTATTTCTTTTCTTCTTCCTTCCCATTTGTCCATGCACAGTGTTGTTCATTTTCTTATTTTGATTCCCTGGTCTCTCTCGGTTTCCAATTATTATGCAGCAAGTTCTCATCCTTATATATATATATATATATATATATATATATATATATATATATATATATACCTGCATCCTTTCTTTTTCTTTGTTCTACGGCATGCACACACATACACATATATATCTTTTTTTCTCCACTGTACACTCACACACAGCAAGTCCATTTCATGAATCACGATAACACATATATATACTCCTTCCTCATGCAACCCATAAAAAAAAAAAAAAAAACGCATGCATCACACTAATACCCGTATATATGTTTCTGTGTTCACTGACTCAAACAAGAAGAACATGACAGCAAAACAGGTTTCAACGTTTTGACAGAAAAATAAAATAGTTCATCCATGACCGAAACTTCTTCCTTCCTTTCTAACGCACACACACACACATATATTTATTAACTTGACTTGCTTCTTTTAACAGTCACGGTTTCCCCCCTTTTTTTCTGCTCAAGCCGATGACAGCAAGTTTACTGACCTTCAGTGTGAGCTTGAACGACAGCCAACAAGTTTGCTGTTTCTCCTCTGTTTTTCGATGCCCAGAACAGGGGAAAAGCCTTACTTCCGTTTTCCTCTCTTGCTCCGACACTCTGCCTCTCTTTGACTTTCCCTCTTCCTCTCTTTACTCTCTCGGTTTCCTCTCTGCTTTTCTGTTCTTTCAGTATGCTAAATGAAGGGAGAGTGGGAGTGAGATGAGGGCAATATATATAAAGTCTCAGCGCCTGGTCCGAGAGGAAAAAGAAGTAGTCCGCTGGTTAATCTTCACGGGGCTCGAGAACGTTGACTGAGAAAGCATGGAGGATCAGAGGAAATATGGTGTAAAGATGTTTTGCTGATCTCCCGCTGCACAAGATCTGTTTTTCGGCGTTTTCGGCTACTGATACATGATCTGTTTCTGTTCTACGTAAATGACGTGGACTGCTTCTTAAATTTCCACGAGCTGATGGATAATGGATATTGGATATTAGGTAAGAGGTAGTGTGGGTGTGCCGACCAGATATGCTTTGGGCTAGCTGACTGGGTTTGGGTTTATGTTTTGTGCAGTATTGGCCCGTATGATTCTTTGTTCATTCGCTGCAGCTTTCCTGGCCTACGTGAAGAATGTGCTTCCATTCTTAGTTTACGTCTGGATGTGTGAGGAATGTATGGGTGAATGAGATTGGTCCAGACTTAATGTGAGGATTATTTGGGCTGCATAACTTGGGCCACATGTTGGATCAGATTAGTTGCTGGTCCAACTCGTTTTTCATTCACTTTTTTTTTTTTAAACAATATTTATATTTGCAATTAGCTTTAATTGCAATAATCTCAAATAAATTTAACTCTTAATTTCCTAGGCCTTGGAATACCAATTCTATAATTTCAGGTCTCAATTTATCATTTACAAACATTCCTTAAATTTATTCTTTTCCTGAAATAAATTAAGGAATAATTAACCTTAATTTCCAATAATTGTTTTATGTCATAAATTATCCCTTCCAATTTTTCTTTGACTCTATTCTTGCTATAATCAATTTATTTTGGCCACAAAATATCATCTCCAAAATGTTTAGGCCAAAACTTATTCCCTAATTATTTGTCCTTAATTTATGGAAAATATTCCTTAAATTTTAATTTCTTAATTTTAAAAATTCCTCAAGGCCAAATTTTCCATAATTAATCCTTAATTCCCAAAGTCCAAAATTTGGGATGTTACACCTCCGGAGGGGGCAACTCAAGATTTTGCTACACAACGTTTTTGGGATGTTGTTCCTGTTGAGGCAGTCAGTGAGTGCTTCTTGTATCAACCATCTTGGTCACAGGGATCGAAGTTTACAGTCCCCATGGTTGATGCTAACGTTCTGTTGTAAAACATAGATGTCTAGCCTCAATGGACTAGTAAATAGTTTATATTGGATCGAACGTATTCTCAATGACGTTTATGGGTTAAAACACCAACACAAGAGGAAGATTAGTCAGCGTTATCTATGGAAAAGATATCATAAAGTGTCTGAAGATCAATGTGCAACACAAGAATGACGATAGCCAAAAGGAATGAAGTGTGTGCACAGTGAGACTGAATGTAGAATAGATGAATTTAGAAAGTGCACCTGTTAAGTAATCTCCTATTTATAGAGATTATCTTTAGGGTTTTGGTCCTTCCATCAGAGTACCCGCCTCCAGAGAACATTTGCCTCCACGTCCTGATCATGCGCGCCCACGATCTGGTCATGCCTGCTCTGTTAGTTCTCAATGTGTTTTGATGATAACTAGACTTTGTAAACTTGATATGAAGTTTGTTTTTGGCAAAATGAAAATCTCACTGTCAAAGGCAAACTCGAGTTTAGGTATATAAACTCGAGTTTGAGACTTGACAGAAAGATATTCAATTTTACATAAAGGCCAAAACTCGAGTTTGCATAGACAAACTCGAGTCTGGGCAGACACAGAAAGGAATCCAAAATTTTCACATCAAGCTAAACTCCAGTTTGCAAATCAAACCTGAAGTCTGGAAGATACAGAGAGCACTCAGCAAGCCAAACTCGAGTTTAGATTCCCTAACTCAAGTTTAGACCAAACAGAAAGGAACCCAGAAAACTCAATAGACTCCCAAACTCTAGTCTGGCCTTCCAAACTCTAGTTTGCACTTGACCCAGATAAACCTCAAATATTTCAGTAGTCACTGAAACTTGAGTTTGCTTCCCAAACTCGAGTCTGGATCATACAGAAAGATCATCCATTTTGGCTACACTACAAACTCCAGTCTATGACCCTAAACTCGAGTCTGGAAAATCGCGAACTTAGGCTTGTTCTTCAAACATAGACCCAAACTCGAGTTGGTCACTAATTGACTCGAGTTTAGCTTCTGGACCAAAATTCCATCCCAAGTCCAGAGCCCGATAGTTCTCTCTGTAAAAGCCAAACTCGAGTTAGCTTTTACAGACTGCAAGTTTAGACCACTAATCAACAGACATGCTTTCTGGATGAACCCCAAACTCGAGTCTGGAAGAACAAACTCGAGTTTGCATCGGGGATTTTGAAAAATCAAATGATGTTAATGTGCGAAATCTTAATGGATCTTCCTGAAATTATTTCCTTATATGATATTATTGTTTCTAATGTTCTTGATGAAGTTTTGAGTGTTTTTCAGATAAGGTTTAGCCAAGATCAAGGTGAGATCAAGATCCAGGATAAATACATTAAATGACGTACCTAGAACAGGGCTGATCCTTCTCCCTTGTCCCAGATGTTCAGCTCAGACCGTTGTAACTCATAAGAATCATCTCAAACGGTCAAATTGAGTTAAAGGAATGACTAAAAATCTGGAAGACCTTCTGCAACAACTAAATTCCAAGATTCTAGCTAAGAATTCAAAGAACAGAGCAAAATATGCTACTGCCAGTTTTCTAGAATTGCAGCTGAACATTAGAGAAAGAATTGCAATGGCTAGCTCATCCATTCAGTCTATAAAAGGTTGTGAAAACTCAAAGCAAAATACACACAACGAAGCTATCTTGATTATACTTTGAAATTTGAGTCTGTATTGTTATTTTCAACCTGTTCTTCTGTGTTTATCCTTATCCACTCTTTTGAGAGTTTGTAAATTTTTGAAAGCATTTGTTTGTGAGAACTCAAGGTTGTGGAACCTGTGAGTTGGGTTGTTCAATTACAAAGTATAAGGGGGAGCAAGTCCTAGGTGATTAGGATTGTGTCTGGTCTGCATTGTTGTAGTTGAAAATCTATTGAACTAGTGGAAACACCTAGAAGATATCTGGGGACTGGATGTAGGTCAAGGTTAAGACCGAACCAGTATAAATTCCGTGTGTCAAGCTTTTCTTCTCTTACCTTCCTAACATTTACTTTTAAAAGGCTTTGAAAACGAATTCAAAAGTTTTTTTTAAAATCCCCAATTCACCCCCCTCTTGGTGATTTCTTCCATTTTCATGCTCCACTACCTGTACTGTCTTGGATTATAGGCATGATTATGGGGTGATTAGCATTTTACTTTATTATGGAAGGATTCTGTCATAAAGTCTCTTTACTAGGCCACATGTACTCCATGCCCAATATGCAGGACCACAACATAATTTATTATTATTTGAGTTAATGAAACCCATAAAAAAATAATGTTGATTATGTTTGAAATAATCCCCCTTCCCCCCCCCACACACACACACAAATCAAAGTTATAGAGTCACGCATCTAGAAAAATATAATAGAGAGATCACACATCATCATTAGTATACGGGTTAAGGAGTGAAATGGCCAATGAACTATTGGCTCAGGACCACCTTGACCAACAAACTCTTATGTGGACCTTATATACCAATAAAGTTTACAAAACAACAAAAAAACACAAAATCGTCAGTTACTTCCTAACATCCGTTTGATTTCAACTCTCCTACAAGGTCTCCGAACACCACCACACCGCCACTCCTTCTCGCCTGAAAATCCATAACTCCTCCTCTGCCTCCAGAAACCATCAGCAAAAATCAAGAAAGTTACCAGCGTATCCAGAACCTATGCTCATCGGATCTCATTTTCAGTCTCGAGCCCAGTGCCTTAGAACTTCTGGGCATTCTTTCTTGGTCCGAAACTGACTCCAAGATATATTTAGATTACTTCCCTTGTTCCTCTTTCATTCTCCTTCATCTTCACGAAACTTGAAGACTAAAAGGCAGAAACAGAGTAAGACGAGAGAGAGTGTAGAACGAGAGAGAAAGCTGAAAGAGAGCGAGAGTGAAGGAGAGAGGAAACTAGCCAAGAGAGAGGGAAGAAAAGGAGGAAACCGAGAGTATGGGGGAGCACATCACTTGGCTCTGTTGTTACGTCAGGAAAACAGAGGATAATTGCAGTCAGTTTTTCCCCTTCGGTTTAAGCTTGAAAATTTAAGGTAAGTCCAAGAACTCACCTTTCTCAAACCTTTAACTTCCATCGGTAGTTTGTATGCACGGAAACTTTTGCTTCTTCCACCATCAAATTTGTGTTGGATATCTAAGTATCAAGATCTGTCTTCATTCAAATATGAAAAAGCTGATAGGCACTGCAATTAATTACTCATTCCCATCTTATTTTTAATTTCATCAACTTGTTTATTAATTTGTCCCTTTCGCTTTTTTCCTCGCCATTTACTTTAGCTGTTGATCCGCCTCTCCACTCATTTTCGATCCAGCATCCTATTTTTTGGTATTCAAGAATGCATTTGCTTCTTGTCGCCAGAGGCAGAGGAGGAGTTTTGGATTTTCAGGCGAGAAGGAGTGGCGGTGTGGTGGTGGTCGGGGACCTTGTCGATGACGTGCCATTTGTCTTCCTTTTTCCAGAGGAAGTCGTCGCCGTCATGGAAGTTGGAGAGAGGGGTGAAGGCGTTTGGAGCAGCAAGATCGGAAACTAATATTGTAGGAGAGTTGAAATCAATGAAACGGACATTAGCAGAGAACTGACGGTTTTGTGTTTTTTTGTTGTTTTGTAAACTTTATTGGTATATAAGGTCCACATAAGAGTTTATTGGTCAGGATGGTCCTGAGCCAATAGTTTGTTGGCCATTTCGCTCCTTAACCCTTAGTATACTTTTTTTTTTTTTGGTTCTATACCTCTTTTTGATTAAAGTTTCTCTTTTTGAAGCTTAGAGCGTAATTTTTCCCCCTTTCCTAGTAAATATGCTTTTTGGGATTCAAACTTTAGCTTACCACCTCAACAAATAACTTGTTGGTGGTTCTATACCTAGCTTTTTTATTGCACCATATATATTTGGTCTAGATGATTGTTAATAATGTTTTCCCCCCTCAATTTCTCTTCATCAAATTAAATGCATTATACTCCCTCAATTCTTTTTATAAGATACAAATAAACAAATTATACATGTATAAGAAGTTGATTAAAGAAAATAAATATGTGAAAAATAACTCATCTCGTTCTTAATACAAGACATATTTATTTAATTTCATTAGATTAAGAAATGTTGTTAAGTTTGTTAGTATAATTATATGTATTTTCTAAAATAACTTAGTTACCTTTCTTATTTCCTGTAACATCCCAAATTCCAGGTTCGAAAATCGTGTCGGTCGACACTTAGTTTTAAGAAAAACAACAGAGTTTGAGATGCTACAGCTTAAAGAACTGCGGAAATTGATAGCGTGCGCTAAGATCCGGACAACGAGTATCTGATATAAAAATGCCCAGACATATGATGATGCCCGACATAAGCTGATATAATAAATATCCCGAAGGAATATTCATGTGATACATTATACAGAGTTTTGAATACATTTCTCTCATAAAGAAAGTTTTAAACTAGACCCATGACTTGGAACCTAACATCAGTTAATTAAACAGTTTGGCCAGGTAGGGGTCTATCATGGGGGCCTCACCGGCTTATACGGCGACTGATTGGCTTCCCACATAGATTAACCCAGCCTTAGACACCAAACCGTTCAAAGTAACCTTGTTAAATTCGAGTCAAAAGCTAAGTCCTAATAACTTCTACCGACCTTTGCCTTTGACTGCTGCCTCTTCACGGCTCTACCCACCGGCATCTTTTCTATCCCGGTTTCTTTCCTGTACTATTCATTAAGACTGAGGTCCAATGTCCATTGGACCTCAGGTAACGGTTAACCTCATGCTTATGTAAACAGTATATGACAGTTATCACAGATATACAACATAATCATAGTTTCAAAACATATATCCACATGTAAGGCAATAACATAACACAGCCACTGCAATATGTATGTTACCCCAGTCTGCACATAACCAGTGCTATGACGGCCCATCGTGTCCTCAGCGCTAGGAAAACTCAACGGTGTTATCAAGACTATAACCCGTATACAATTCAACTCTCATGACTAAATTTCAAAACAGAGTATTATCATGTGAAAACAACAATCATATATAACCAAACCATAAGCATAAGAGTTAAGGTTACAATACGCGTCCGTACCTTTTACCGCATAGTCGTCAAATGACCGACCTTTGAATCCGATCCTGGACTTCCCGGATATCATATCACCATATTTCTTAGAATAATATCCTAAGAGATATTTTCACCTCTATTTACCCTTCTACCCTTGGTAGCTTCATAATTACAATTTTGCCCTTACATTTCTTAAAAACGTAGTGCAGCATTTCCTGGGCAGATTTTTCGGTAACTTTTGAAAAATCATAACTAATTCTAGAAAAATCAAAATGAGGATCCGTAAAATGTTCCGGAATCCTTGAGAAGTATACTTTTGAGGAAAAATACTGGGATTTACCCAGATTTCACGGAATTTTCCCAGTTTCCAGTTTTCAAAACGCTGTCCAGATTTTCGCACAGAAATCATAGCCTAACTTCTGAGATTTTTATCTTTTTGCACAGAGCTTCAAATGATACACTCTTTATAGATTTGAAAAGCCCTAGACGTCTACTTTCACCATGAATTTTCTCAAAATTTTAGAACATCATCTTCATCATAAAATGCTGACGTTTTTACCCCTGACTCCAGAAATCACTGTTTGAGGAGATTTCGCCAGAGCTTCGCTATTTTGATCCTAATCTTCCAAAAATTTTGATATAACTTCTTCTTCATCAATTTTTCGAAAGAAATGCAATGGCAACCTCAAAAACATGAAATTAAAACTGTATATGGAAGATTATAGATCAAAATAACATTTCCTAGCATTTCTACTTCATAAATTAAGAACTTGAACTATGGACTAAGAACTCCCTTACCTCTTGTAGAACCTTGCTTCTTGATTCTTGAAGCTCTTCCACACTCTCCCTCCCTCTCTAAATTTTTGGCCCTAGGCTTGTGAATTGGTGAGGAGAATGTGTTGTAGAAGGCCTCTATTTATAGCAAAACTTTGGGTAGCCTCCAAGTAATTCAATCTAATCTTGGCCATTGAGTTTTGCTTGGAGAAGAAGCACAAATCTTGGCCCTACACCTTCTCCAATTCGTTCTCCCCCTTCTCTCTCTTAGATTTTCTTGCTTTTTCTCCAAATTACTCCCAAATGCTAATTTAGTTAGGTGTAAGTTGGAATTTTAATTCAAGATCTAATTTCACTTTTGAAATCCTAATTTTATGACTAGATTTATGGTGATTTTTAATTCCCAAAACACTTAGGTATGGATTTAAGAAGTAACCGAAAATACCTTTGGGAATAGTCAAATCGAAGCTCATAATTCCCTGATTCCAAATATGTATTTGTCTTGAAGATCTAGTTTCAAGATTTCAAGTTATGATTTAATTTCTATAGGTTCTCATCTAATTTTATTTAATTAACAACAACTTGCTCATTAAGCAAGACAACTTGCTCACTAAGTCAAACAACTTGCTCTCCAAGTTGTTCAAGCTTCTCCCATACACCACTTAATTGATTTATGTGTTTTTTTTAAATTATTCTTCCTTCTTGATCCACTAGCAAATTCGTCCCCCTTCCCCTATATGTAATTATTCAATTTATATTTTTCATGTTCTCACATATTTAAGAAGGAAAATCTCTTATTGGGTCACTTAGATTTTAGGATTAATATAATTTGTTCACCATTAAATAGGAATTTTTGCCCCTTAGTGATAATTTAGGAATAATTAGTTAAATCCTAAATTTAAACTCTAACATAGTGTTTTAGGGGTTACTAGACTTAATTATCAAAATTTAACAAGTTTCTAATTTAATTTTGATAATTAAAAACTCCTTGTGTGCTAATCAATATCATTTGGTCTTAATTTATGACCTTAAAAACTTAATCATTAACTAATTTCAAACATTAATAGAGTACCTCAATTATTGCAATTTCACTTGCCCAATATTTGTTACTAATTTCCTCTAATTGATTTTATCATCCTCTGATGATTTTAAGTTGTTAAAATGGTGTAATTCCTAAAAATAATAATAAATTAATTAAAACTTTAGAGACAACATACTCTCTATTTTAATTAATATTTAGTTGCCTCTTAGGATTTATCATAACATTCTTAGGGTATTTTATGACCCATAAATTCACTTAGGGATTTTAGCTCTTTATTTACTCTAATTTCATGAGAAATTACCTTCAGAACATAAGATAATTATTTCACTTGTTCTGAGACCACATATTCACCTATTGTAATAGGTGTTATTTATTAAAATTTAAGATTTACATGTATTATGAAAATTGGGGTATTACATTTCCCTCATTCCCTCACCTCCTTGATTATTGTTGAGGGATTATCAATAGAGGTAAATTAAGAAAAAAAAATGACAAATAGGAAAGCTACGTCTTATATTTAGAACCAAGATCAACTCTCCAAATATGTATTATATTAATAAGCGCCAGGGGGAGTATAAATTATCGTACAAAAACATTCTTATATCTATATTGAAGGTAAGAGTGAGAGAAAGAATGAGAAAATAGTTAATTAACATAGTGACACTAACTAATTATTAATGACGGTAAGAAAATAAAAAAATAATACTAAAAATTTTAGGATGTCTTTTATAAGTAGAAAGATGTCACCATAAAAAAATTCTTACATATATAAGGCCAAAAGAGTATATGTTAACGTTGGCCGTGAAAGGTCGGATTGATTTGGGTTAGCATTTGTGTTGTAGTCCAAAGGATAATCTAAACTTCGCAATATGCCGACTCACTAACTGACTTTAACTTTAAAATTGCAGACCGTATAGATATACTTTTATTATATATGTATGCGCGTCTATGTATATATGTATCATCCTCTTAGAGAAGTAAATGCTGGTTTCGGCCATAAAATAAAAATCCCTAGAAATAAGGAAGATCGATTACGTGCTTCGATTTGAAGAATTCCTCATTAATCTCTTAATTCAATTGACCTTCCTCGTCACTTAATTTGCATCGTTGAATTAGACTAATGATATATTCTGTGTTTCCAAGAACCCCAAAGTAGTTAAATATAATATATATTGACTTCAAACAGATGTCTATATATATACTACTACAAAAAGTGGATACTACTTCCCTAAAAGACGTTTTTATTTTAAAAAAGAAAGTAAAAAGTATTGACGGAGACTTAAGGCGTCCTATATATAAATTTAAGGCGCCTAAAATTTAGGCACCCTAAATTTATATATAGGACACCTAAAATATATTTTAGGTGCCCTAAATAAAATTTAGGGCGCCTAAAATTAATTTTAGGCGCCCTAAACTTATATTTAGGGCGCCTAAAATTATTTTTAAGATTTAGCCAGAAAAATACCATAGCGCCAAATTTTTTTCAAAAAATTCTCTAGGCGCCAAAAATTAATTTTAGGCGTCCTAAACTGATTTAGGGGGCCTAAAATATATTTTAGGCGTCCTAAATTTATATATAGGACGCCTAAAAGGCGCCCTGATATATATATCCCCATGCCTTTGGCAAATTTCACCAAAAATATTTGTTCCAGAGTCTTCCTCGTTTTTCTCTCTGTTTCCTCACCCTTCAGATATTCTTCTTCTTCCTCCTCCTCCAACAGAATCACCATGTACAGATCCTCCTTTGAAGGTACCCCTACACCATCACCATCGTCTTTTCTATTTTCCCTCACGCACACACCATCATCATCGTCTTCCATCTCCTCTTCTCAGATCTACGGCTCCTCCTCTCCCATCTCTTCAAATCTGTGAGAGATGGAGGCAGGTGTATTTCTTATCGGAACAGGATTCCACACCATTGATGATGATTCATTTTATATACGATGTTTTATTGTTATAGAGCGATGACTTGAGCTGATTTATGTACATATGTGTTTTTTAAGAACTAGCTATTTTGAAGAACTAGTTCAGTTATATGGCATCTGTGTATGGATCATATACGATTCTTGCTATTTATTGTTTTTGAATGATAAAATTATAGTACTTGTTGTGATTTGTCCAGATCTGCTCCAAACTGTGCTTTCACTCCAGATCTCCGCCTTCCTATTTTTCTTTCTTCCAAATTTAGGGTTTTGTTTTTGTTTTTTTAAAAAAAAGCATTAAGGCGTCCTGTAGTTAAAATAGGACGCCTTAAAATAGACATTATATAGTTAATGTAGGACGCCTTTTTTAAGGCGTCCTATTTTATGTTAGTATGTAGGTGTCCTAGAGACAATCTGTTTTATCAGATGAACACCTTGTACTATTTGATATTTCATGATTAATTTATTTGAGTAAAATTTATCTTTATCATATTTATGTCTCACCTACTTTACGGTTAATATGCGATTAAAGATAAAGGCCCAAGGAATAGAACATGTGTTCATTCGAGGATCTATGATAGGGATCATGATCATGAGGAATCGAGAACATTATATGTCTATTGCCTAAAACTTGTTCCTAGTCTTGAATCACTAAGAATGGGTATTGGTGATCTCAATAAGACTAGTACGATATCATCTACTTGTATAGAGATACAAGGTAGGGACCTCGTGGAATGCAGGCATGTTGATGCCTTAGTTGATGTCGTGGGTGGATCTGTTAGAGAACAGATAGCACTGAACTGACCCGCCAAGAAACTCCAGAACGATTCATTGTAAAGAGTATCATTGGATTTGTAATGTCTCTTATCGTTTGGTAGTGCGGATCGTCCTAGACTTGAGGATGTCATCAAACACTATGTCTTAGAGTTATACTTTGATTGTACAACTCTATCCGCCTGAAAATGGGAAGAACAGTGTAATCTTAGGTATAACTTGAATACATGAGTATAGATGGACATACCGAAAGGACTCACAATCCCCTACAAGGGATTAGTTGTTCATAAGACCGGTAGGGCTTGGATGACTTCTAGTTGACTCGGGAATCTGTGCACAGTAAGTGATCATGAAGAATCATGATCTGTCTTAGAGTCAATAGAAGAATATTCCTAGTTATGTTAAAAGATATATTTAGTCAATTAAGAGAGGTGATACTTTATCCTTGCTCTCGACTAAATGTGAACGACGATGTGAGGGATGATGCCGACACGGTATCCAAATCAGAAAGGTAGATCACTTGATCAACTCGATTAGTTCTGGGGTTGCAGAGCATTGCTAGTGTCTTATGTGGTCATTAGATAAACTGAGCTTATTAAAGGAGTTTAATTGGCTCAAGTTTTATCTATGTCAGTGACTAATTGGGCCTAATGGGTCACACACTAAGATTATTCTTCATTGCTTAATTTAGCAGAGTTTGGACCAATAATTGTTATTGGGCTTTGTCAAAGACTATTGGTATATGAGGTAAAGGAGATTAAGGATAATTTATGAATTATCCAAAGCTATGTCCAATCTAGATTGGATAATTAATAGATAATAAATTATTCATGTGAATAGTGTCAAGTGAATAGTGCCAAATGAATAATACTATTCATCCTTTACTATTCATGAATAATTAATTATTATTAATTATAAGAAGCACTTCTTGAAATAATTAATTATTCAAGAATCACTTCTTGTAATAATTGATTTTTTCAAGAAGCACTTTGGATTTGAAGTAGAAATGAATATGTGGCTCACATTCAAAGAAGAATATGTAGCTCACATTGAAAGAAGAATTTGTGGCCACGGTTCAACCGCCATTTCTATAAATAGCATTAATTTCCTTAATTCCAAGTCACCAATTCCTAAGCTTCTCTCTTCCTCTTAAAGAAGTTATCTCCTAAGCCTCTCTCTTCCTTTTAAGGAAGTTCTCTTAGTCTTGAGTGAAAGATCCAAACACTTGAGCTTTCCACCTTGTTACTGTCTAGCAAGCATCTAAGGAATCGAGGATTCAAAGAGAAGGAATTCTCATTTGCAATCAGGAGATAATCGTGTGGATCAACGTTAGAGAACATCATACTCTCTGACGTCTTCAAGTGATCACAGGTATTCCTGAAACCCTGCATGTGTTTTAATGAGTAGATCCTAAATATTTATCGTAAGGTGTTACGGTCCATGGTTTATGGTTGAAAATGGAAGAAATCACCAAGAGGAAGTGATTTGGGGATTTTTTTTAAAAAAACTTTTGAATTCTTTTTCAAAGCCTTTTGAAAGTAAATGTTAAGAAGGTAAGAGAAGAAAAGCTTGACACACGGAATTTATACTGGTTCGGTCTTAACCTTGACCTACGTCCAGTCCCCAGATATCTTCTGGGTGTTTCCACTAGTTTCAACAGATTTTCAACTACAACAATGTAGACCAGACACAATCCTAATCACCTAGGACTTGCTCCCCCTTACACTTTGTAATTGAACAACCCAACTCACAGGTTCCGCAACCTTGAGTTCTCACAAACAAATGCTTTCAAAAATTTACAAACTCTCAAAAGAGTGGATAAGGATAAACACTGAAGAACAGGTTGAAAATAACAATACAGACTCAAATTTCAAAGTATAATCAAGATAGCTTTGTTGTGTGTATTTTGCTTTGAGTTTTCACATCCTTTTATAGACTGAATGGATGAGCTAGCCGTTGCAATTCTTTCTCTAATGTTCAGCTGCAATTCTGAAAAACTGGCAGTAGCATATTTTGCTCTGTTCTTGAATTCTTAGCTGGAATCTTGGAATTTAATTGTTGCAGAAGGTCTTCCAGATTTTTAGTCATTCCTTTAACTCAATTTGACCGTTTGAGATGATTCTTATGAGTTACAACGGTCTGAGCTGAACATCTGAGATAAGGGAGAAGGATCAGCCCTGTTCTAGGTTCGTCATTTAATGCATTTATCCTGGATCTTGATCTCACCTTGATCTTGGCTAAACCTTATCTGAAAAACGCTCAAAAATTCATCAAGGACATTAGAAACAATAATATCATATGAGGAAATAATTTCAGGAAGACCCATTAAGATTTCGCACATCAACATCATTTGATTTTTCAAAATTCCCAATGCAAACTCGAGTTTGTTCTTCCAGACTGGAGTTTGGGGTTCATCCAGAAAGCATGTCTGTTGATTAGTGGTCTAAACTTGCAGTTTGTAAAAGCTAACTCGAGTTTATCGGGCTCTGGACTTGGGATGGAATTTTGGTCCGAAAGCTAAACTCAAGTCAATTAGTGACCAACTCGAGTTTGGGTCTATGTTTGAAGAACAAGCCTAAGTTCGTGATTTTCCAGACTCGAGTTTAGGGTCATAGACTGGAGTTTGTAGTGTAGCCAAAATGGATGATCTTTCTATATGATCTAGACTCGAGTTTGGGAAGCAAACTCGAGTTTCAGTGACTACTAAAATATTTGAGGTTTATCTGGGTCAAGTGCGAATTGGAGTTTGGAAGGCCAGACTAGAGTTTGGGAGTCTATTGAGTTTTATGGGTTCCTTTCTGTTTGGTCTAAACTCGAGTTAGGGAATCTAGACTCGAGTTTGGCTTGTTGAGTGCTCTCTGTATCTTCCAGACTTCAGGTTTGATTTGCAAACTGGAGTTTAGCTTGATGTGAAAATTTTGGATTCCTTTCTGTGTCTGCCCAGACTCGAGTTTGTCTATGCAGACTCGAGTTTTGGCCTTTATGTAAAATTGAATATCTTTCTATCAAGTCTCAAACTCGAGTTTATATACCTAAACTCGAGTTTGCCTTTGACAGTGAGATTTTCATTTTGCCAAAAACAAACTTCATATCAAGTTTACAATTGCTGGTTATCATCAAAACACATTGAGAACTAACAATGGTTAATGGTTCATGAGGATTGTATTTCCATAAGCATAGTAAATATTATTTACTGTATCAAAGCTAAGGTTTTTTGAGTATGCTCTGTGACTACAGCTTAGTCTGATCTGTCACATCAGAAAAGGAATTATTCTTATGCTGTAAATATTATTTAC
Source organism: Acacia confusa (assembly GCA_037074495.1). Taxonomy (NCBI): domain Eukaryota; kingdom Viridiplantae; phylum Streptophyta; class Magnoliopsida; order Fabales; family Fabaceae; genus Acacia; species Acacia confusa. The sequence continues at coordinate 21,030,233 of CM073509.1, read as the reverse complement.
TGGTGCAGTAAATATTATTTACCAGTAAATATTATTTACTAGCATGGTAAAAATTATTTACCAATGCAGCAAAAATTATTTACTGTCATAGTAAATATTTTTACTGGCACTATTCATACGAATAGTTAATACTATTTACCGATACTATTCACATGAATAGTAAATAACCAGTATAGATTCCGCAAATACAAAAAAATTTTGTTTTTCACCCTCATGAACAAGTTGCTTGAACGTCAAGCAAGAACAATTTTAACCAGCATTTTAACTATAGGACGCCTTTTTTAAGGCGTTCTATTTTAACCATAGGACACCTTATATATTACTACCCCGGGTAAAGGTGCAATTTTACACATAACCTTTACCCTGAGGAGCGTTCAGCATTATAACCTTTTTTTGAGAGCAAAAGTACACATAACGTTACTTTTTGGGAGCGTCCAACACCACAGGCCGTTAGTTGACCGTTAAGTCTGACGGAAATGAATAGTAACTCCACTAAAATTACCATTTTGCCCCTAGTTTTAAATAATTTTTTTTAAAAAAACACTAAAATAACTCTTCCCCGCCAGTGGGCTCCACCACCACCCACGCCGCCGACGGTAGCCGGCCTCCCCCCATAGCAGGCCGCCGCCGGCGACCGGTGGGCACCACCGGCGACTTTTTTTTTTAAATATTTTTTTTAAAAAAACTAAAATAACCCCTCCCTCGCCGATGGGCTCCACCACCGGCCACATCGCCGGCGGCCGCCGCCTTCTTTACCGCCGGCGACGTCCTCCGGCGATTTTTTTAAAATAATTTTTTAAAAAGTACAAAAAGTAAAATATACCACCTTCTATGATTTTTTTTGCATTATGCAATCAGCAAAATTTCAAGTTATTTCCTTCACTCTCTTATACACAACACGTACATATATATATTTATACCTATATCTATATAACCCTTTTTTTCCCTTCACAGGTAGCATGTTTTGTTTATATATATGTGTGTGTGTGTGTGTAAAAGAAAACACTCATAATAACACCAGAAAGCTTTGACAATGAAATACCCGATGCTAAACACAGAGGCTACACTATATATATACTCACACACACCGCAACCACATACACACACATATATATATACACACTCTTACAGGAAAACACGTACACACACCTAGGCATGACAGAATTTTTTTTCCTTTTCTCTGCATATTCACAGACTCACGGCTTCTTCTTTCTTTCTTTCTTTTTTTCTTCTTCTTCCTAAGGATTCACGCATAACAGCAAGAAAGAAAGCAGGAAAAAGGCAACAATCATCTGGACATTCCCACAGCTTCCTTTTTCTTTTTCAACAAAGGTGGAGTTTATATTCATGCTCATGTACAGAACATACACGTACAGTAGCAACAGAAAGCAAAGAAAACAAATATCATGCACAAAGCAACCATGACATGCAATATATTTCTCTCTAATCTTCCTTGAGTTCCAGCGACACACACACACATATTAAAGATCCTATATATATCTATATTGATGCTCATGACAGTGAAACCGTTGACAGCCCCCCCTGTTTTTTTGTTCAGTTTTTCAACGAGCTTAAGTTTCACTACTATGGCTTACTCTTGACAGAAAATTGATGGAACTAAAAGGAAAGATAGCTTGAAACTCACCTTTGTTGAATCAAGCTGAGTGACGAGAAGAGTGACTGATTTTCTCCTATGTTTTTCGAAGCCAAAACGGGGAAAACGCTGAGCGTTGGTTTGCACTCCTACACTCTCCTTCAGCCCGTTCTTTCACTCTCCTTCTCTCTCTCTCTCGGCCTCGTACACTTTCTCGGTTTTCTTTCTGGGTGAACGCCGAAAGAAATGAGTAAACTGGAACCATAGACCATTTGAAAAAAATTATAAAAAAAAGGGCCGTCGAAGGAGGTTTCCGGAGGTGGTTGCCGGTCGCTGGCGGTGGGGAGGGCGGCTGCTGGTGGTGGTATGGCCGGTGATGGGGCCCACCAGCGAGGGAGGGGTTATTTTAGTTTTTTTTTTAAAAATATTTTTTAAAAAAAAGCCACCGGAGGAGGTCGCTGGAGGTGGCCGCCAGTCGCTGGCGGCAGCCGGTGGTGGGGGGAGGGTGGCCGCCACCGGCAGTGTGGGCGGTGGTGGGGGCAACCGGTGAGGAGGAGTTATTTTAGTGTTTTTTTTAAAAAACAAAATTTATTTAAAACTAGAGGCAAAATGGTAATTTCAGTGGAGTTACTGTTCATTTCCGTCAGACTTAACGGTCAACGTCGGTCAACTAACGCCCCGTGCTGCTAGACGCTTCCAAAACGTAACGTTATGTGTACTTTTGCTCCCAAAAAAAGGTTATGGTACTGGGCGCTCCTCAGGGTAAAGGTTATGTGTAAAATTGCACCTTTACCCCTATTTAGACGTCCTTCTCAAAAAAGACGTTTATTGCCTTTCATTTAGGACGTTTTGGATGTTTTTTGTAGTAGTGATATAGTTGGCGATAGAGAGAGCCATATATGTGCCCTGTTGGTTTATATAAGAGAGATCAGAGTGAGAGAGATATATAGAGAGAGAGAATGAAGAGTAATCAAGTTAGGTTGAACTATGGCATTACAATGTGTCTTATGGGATTTGGAACTTATGTATACCCATATAATAGGAAGACTACAGAACTTGCCATCCTCAATGCCCTAAAGGTAATTTTAATTACTATACAAACTGTAACATCTTAAATTTGGGAGTTTGGAATTTTATATTTTATGGGAATTTAATTATGAGATTTAATTGAAAAATAATTATGGGAAATAAAAGGGTATTTTTCCATAAATTATTTTGGGGAAAAGGATTTAATAAGCTAATTGATATATTAAATAAAATAAAAATAAAAATAAAAATAAATGAAATGAAAGAATAAAATACAAAACAAGCTTTGTGGGCCAAGCATTTAGTAAACCATGCAAGCCCAAAAGCCACCCAATAGGAAGAATATTCTCGGCCCAACCACACAATATGATATCCTCAAACAAAATTCTACTCTTTTTTTTAAAAAAAGTTTTAGAAGGGTTCGACACCAGTCCTCTACCAAGCCCAGGGCACGGCCCTGGACTCTATGAGCACTTACTGAGGCTTACGAGATCGCCTACCAAAGGAGTCCCAGCAACGGCAGAGTGAATCGAACCCACGACCCAAGGGCCTAGTCCTGAATACCTTACTTATCCCAACTTTCATTGGCTCCCTTACCATCAGTATCAAAAAAAAATTCTACTCATTTTCTCTCTCCCAACGTCGACCAGCGTGAAGAATGCAAAAGCAGTTTGATTTGTTTTAGTCCATTTTCTTCAGCTTATTTGACCTTCAAACCACCTCCAGCCACCCAACCTCCTGTTGTTTCTAACGTATGGAGTAGGTAGAAATTGAATATGGAGTAAACAAAACAGTATAACAACAATCTGTGTTTAACAAAGTATAACATACAGAGAGCATACAACAAGTCTGTATCATATGAAAAAGCTATAAACGAACTCACAAGACTGCCAAATATGGTTATGAACTATGCAGAAATCTAGGCCTAACTTTCGTTGTCTCCTTAAGACAATTTTGCTCCCTCTACGGATGCTACAGGTTTCTGAGCAATTGCCTCCTAGGATAGAGCGGATTGTTCGTCTCCAGAAAGGTGGCTCTGTCTGTCTGAAGCCCAAGCGAATCCAATGAGTCTGCTTTCGGAACACACAAAATGTGTATGCAGGAAGAGTGCAAGCAGAGAGAAAAGAACATTAAAAATTCTGTGACTAGGGGCCCCTATTTATAGACTCCGGAAAAACACGATCAGATGGACTCGTCTGTTGGGCGAAAAGACACACCAAACGGAACGAACAGAGGCGACCTGCGTTTGTTGCCGGCGTTGGTGCGTCTCACGAACAGACGCACCAGACGAAGCTAAACGGGTCGGGTCGTACAAACAGGCGCGAACAGACAGGGCTGAACGAGTCGTACGTAGCCGCTGGAAAAAATCGAAGAGGCACAACGAAAATAAAAATAAAAGGATTATTTTATTCAAAAAGTAATTTAATAAAAAATTATTATTTTATTTCACACGCGCGGACCGGACCGGTCGGGCGGCGCGCGCGACCGACCGAACCGAACTGAACCGAGCCGAGCCGGCTGGACTGACGTCGGCGGCGGCGCGCGCGCGTGTGATGGACCAAGGGTTGCCTAAGTCCTCACCCCTCCACAAAAAGTGGGTAGGCCCAAAGGCCCAACTAGTAGGAGCCAAGTTGGGGCTTATATACCCTCCAACTTTCCTTCTCCTAACCAATGTGGGACTTAGTACCACACACACAATCCTTCTTATTTTTCCTCTTCTTTTCCATCCTTCTTCTTTTTCATAAACTATGGGATTTCTTCCTAAATTCCAACAATCCCCCACATGGATAAGAAGTAAGTCCATCATGACCAAATGCAAATGATCATGTATGCAAAGTGCGGTTCCTCTACGAGAAACAACTGCATCGAGAAAGGTAGGGGTTACCTTTGAACCTTCTCTAGTAAAAACCTATCGGATATACTGGTCAATCAGTGAACGTGCTGTCTTGAACTGTCGACCTTTTAGTGTATACCAAGACAATAGGAGTCATACAGTTGCTCCTCTAGCATCGTTGGTTCTCATGATGTGTCCATTTTGGCCCTGGACACCACCTGGTTCTACGAGTGTTCTAGAGAATCGGCCGTTTTAAATTCTCATAGAAGCGGCCCACACTTCACACTCACATAGGTGATTCCTTGTGATGTAACTCAACATACATCATCTGAACACATCAGATTAAGAAACCATTAAAAGCTTAAAAGCTTACCCTTATATATATGCACTGTCTTGTCTAGGAATGAGTATAAGTTTAAAACTCCACAGTGTTAACAGTCGATCATCACTTAGTTGTCTCTTTGAACCTAGTTCGTGGGATCTCCACTCTTTTAGGTAGAGTTACCGCAATAATCAACAATGGATCGGCCTTAAACCCATTCCTTTGGACAATTTCCAAACTAACTTTCTAGGAATCTCTTTAGTCAATGGATCCGCTATATTCTCTTTTGATTTCACATAATCAATTGAGATGATTCCATTTGAAAGTAGTTGTCTAACAGTATCATGTTTACGACGTATATGTCTAGACTTGTCGTTGTACATGACATTCTTGGCCCTACCTATAGCTGCTTGACTATCACAGTGTATACACACTGCTAGTACCGGTTTTGACCAATTTGGAATGTCCTCAAGAAAATTACGAAGCCATTCAGCTTCTTCACTAGCTTTATCTAATGCAATGAATTCTTCTTCCATAGTTGATCTTGCAATGCAAGTTTGTTTGGATAACTTCCAAGACACAGCACCACCACCAAGGGTGAAATACATATCCACTTGTGGATCTTGTGTCATTAGAGTTGGTGATCCAATTTGCATCACAATACCCTTCTAGCACTGCAGGGTACTTCTCATAATGCAAAGCAAAGTTTTGAGTTTGCTTTAAGTAACCCAAAACTCTTGTCATAGCTCTCCAATGAAGCTCATTTGGATTACTGGTAAAGCGACTTAACATGCTTACTGCATAAGCAATATCAGGTCTAGTGCAATTCATAACATACATAAGACTGCCTAGCACTTGAGCATACTCCTTTTGCTTTTCAGCTTCGCCAGTATGTCTCAACAGTCGAAGACTATAATCTATAGGGTTCGACATAGGAGTTATGTTTAAACTCTTGAATTTCTAAAGAATTTTAGCAATATAGTGTGCTTGCGATAAAGCTAACCCATCAGAAGTTCTATGAATTTTAACTCCTAAAATAACATCTGCAAGACCCATATCTTTCATGTCAAACTTACTGGTAAGCAATCGCTTAGTAGCTTTAATCATTTGATTATTACTACCTGTTATCAACATGTCATCTACATAAAGACATACTATGGAAAACCCATTTTCAGTATTTCGAACGTAGACACACTTGTCACATTCATTAATACTAAAGCCATTTGATAACATAACTTCATCAAATTTCGTATGTCATTGTTTTGGGGCTTGTTTAAGTCCATAAAGGGACTTTATTCAGCGACAAACTTTTCATTCTTGTCCTGAGACAACAAATCCCTCAGGTTGTTCAAGATAAATCTCTTCCTCTAATTCACCATTTAAGAAAGCTGTCTTTACATCCATTTGATGTAACTCTAACCCATTCAATGTTGCTAATGCGATCAACATTCGAATTAATGTAATTCTTGTAACAGGTGAATAGGTATCAAAGTAGTCTAGGCCTTCACGTTGTCTGTAGCCTTTTACTACTAGCCTAGCTTTGTACTTATCAATAGTGCCATCTGCTTTCATCTTTTTTTTAAAGATCCACTTAGTTTCTAATGGCTTATTGCTAGGAGGAAGGTCAACCAATTCCCAAGTGTGGTTTGACATAATAGAATCAACTTCACTATTGATAGCCTCTTCCCAAAATGGTGCTTCAGGGGAACCCATAGCCTCTCCATAAGTTCGAGGCTCATTTTCTAACAGATAAGTCAGAAAATCAGGCCCAAAGGATGTTGAAGTCCTTTGCTTGGTCCTACGTCTTAGTTCCTCCTTTCCAAGATCATTAGTCACAGTATCCTAAGATATCACTGTGTTGTTATTATCATTATTTATATTATACGGAAATACGTTTTCAAAGAACGTAGTGTTCCTTGACTCAATAACTGTATTCACATGGATATATGATACATTGGACTTATAAACCAAAAAACGATATGCACTACTATTATGTGCATAGCCAATAAACACACAGTCTACTGTCTTAGGTCCAATTCTTAATCTTTTAGGTTTAGGAATCTCAACCTTTGCCAAGCACCCCCACACTTTCAAATATTTCAAGGAAGGTTTCTTTCCTTTCCATATTTCATATGGTATGCTTTGTATCGTTTTATGAGGCACTTTGTTTATTAGAAAGTTGGCCGTTAGAATGGCTTCCCCTCACAAATTTTGTGGTAAACCGGACTCATTTAATAATGCATTCATCATCTCTTTCAATGTCCGATTTTTCCTCTCTGCAATCCCATTTGACTGAGGAGCATAAGGAGCAATTGTCTGGTGTATAATACCAAATTCTATACAGAATTCCTCGAAGGGGCCATCAAATTCTCCCCCACGATTGCTCCTTACAATTTTAATTTTCTTGTTAAGTTGATTTTCAACCTCAGTTTTATATCGTTTAAATGCAATAATAGCCTCATCTTTACTATTTAGCAAATACACATAACAATATCTACTGCAATCATCAATAAATGTAATAAAATATTTCTTATTACCCCTAGATGGTATAGATTTCATATCACATATATCAGTATGTATTAAATCTAACAACTCAGTTGATCTTTCAACAGAAGAAAAAGGTAACTTAGAAAATTTTGATTCAATGCATACTTGACATTTATCTTTATTTGAACAATCAACTTTAGGCAATAATTCTAAATGAATTAATTTTTTAATTGACTTATAGTTAACATGTCCTAATCTTTGATGCCATAAATTAGAAGACTCAAGCATATAGATAGAATCAATATTATTATTAGTAGCACCATTATTGGTGACAGTCATTACATTAACTTTGAAAAAGCCCTCACTAAGGTAACCTTTTCCAACATACATATCATTCCTAGAAAGTATAAACTTATCGGAAACAAATACAAGCTTAAAACCATTCTTGCTTAAGAGGGATCCAGAAATCAAATTCTTGCGAATGTCAGGCACATGAAGCACATCATTAAGTGTCACGACTTTTCTAGAAGTCATCTTCAACACCACTTTTCCAACACCTTCAACCTTTGAACTAGAAGAATTTCCCATATATAGTTGTTCATCTTGCTTCGCAGGTGTATAAGAAGAGAACATCCATTTGTTTGCACAAACATGCCTGGTGGCACCAGTGTCCACCCACCATTCCTTGGTATTTCCAACCAAGTTACATTGCATTACCACTGCTGAAAGATTCATATTATCAATCATATCAGTAGTATTATCAACCATATTGGCTTCGGTGTTCTTCTTCTTGAGATTCTTTGGCTTCTTACAATCCTTAGCACGGTGGCCAGGCTTCCCACAATTGTAACACTTGCCTTTGAATTTCTGACCTTTGCTAGGGCCTTGTTTGGATGATCCCTCATTAGAGTGTTTCCGTTTCTTGGACTTTGGACCATCTTCCACAATGTTGGCCTTTGAAACTATAGGGTTGCTGCCAAATTTATTTTCAGAAATCTTGTTGTCTTCTTCTATTCTCAATCTTATAATCAAATCTTCAAGTGACATCTCCTTACGCTTGTGCTTGAGGTAATTCTTGAAGTCTTTCCAAGAGGGTGGTAATTTTTCAATAAATGAAGCAACTTGGAAGGATTCACTAAGAGACATCCTTTCTGCATGAATCTCATGCACAATCAATTGTAGCTCTTCAACTTGACTTACTACTGATTTAGAGTCAAGCATTTTGAAATCCAAGAATCTGCCAACTATAAACTTCTTCAAGCCAGCATCTTCAGTTTTGTATTTCTTGTCTATACTCTCCCATAGTGCTTTGGTTGTTTCTAAAGTACTATATACAGTATACAATATATTATTCAGACAATTGAGAATATAGTTCCTACACAGGAAATCAGAATGCTTCCAAGCATCTATCGCAGCAACCTTCTCCTTATCCAACGGTTGTCCTTCCTCCAATTTTGGGGCATCTTCAGTGAGAAAACGAGCCAAGTTCAACGTGGTTAGATAGAAAAACATTTTCTGTTGCCATCTTTTAAAATCGTTCCCGTTGAACTTCTCTGATTTTTCACCATGCAGTGGAGCAGGACCACTTGGGTTAATCAGATTGGTACTTGTACTTGCCATTTCTGTTGTTAAAATAGAACTTCGATTAATCACACAGATTAATCCACAAACAATATAATAATAATATTGACAAAAACTAAACACAGATTCAACTCAATACTACTACCAACATACAAAATCAGCAACGATTCAAATTTGCTATATAACGATTTCAATCACGAGAAAATTGTCTTAAGATTGTTGTTTCTAACGTATGGAGTAGGTGGAAATTGAATATGCAGTAAACAAAACAGTATAACAACAATCTGTGTTTAACAAAGTATAACACACAGAGAGCATACAACAAGTCTGTATCATATGAAAAAGCTATAAATGAACTCACAAGACTACCGAGTATGGTTATGAACTATGCAGAAATCTGGGCCCAACTTTCGTTATCTCCTTAAGACAATTTTGCTCCCTCTACGGATGCCACAGGTTTTTGAGCAATTGCCTCCCAGGATAAAGCGGATTGTTCGTCTCCAGAAAGGTGGCTCTGTCTGTCTGAAGCCCAAGCGAATCCAATGAGTCTGCTTTCGGAACGCACAAAATGTGTATGCAGGAAGAGTGTATGCAGAAAGAAAAGAATGTTAAAAATTCTGTGACTAGGGGCCCCTATTTATAGACTCCAGAAAAACACGATCAGATGGACTCGTCTGTTGGGTGAAAAGACACACCAAACGGAACGAACAGAGGCGACCTGCGTTTGTTGCCGGCGAACTGGTGCGTCTCACGAACAGACGCACCAGACGGAGCTAAACGAGTCGGGTCGTACGAACAGGCGCGAACAGACGGGGCTGAACGAGTCGTACGTAGCCGCTGGAAAAAATCGAAGAGGCACAACGGAAATAAAAGTAAAAGGATTATTTTATTCAAAAAATAATTTAATAAAAAATTGTTATTTTATTTCACACGCGCGGACCGGACCGGGCGGGTGGCGCGCGTGTGATGGACCAAGCGTTGCCTAAGTCCTCACCCCTCCATAAAAGTGGGTAGGCCTAAGGGCCCAACTAGTAGGAGCCAAGTTGGGGCTTATATACCCTCCAACTTTCCTTCACCTAACCAATGTGGGACTTAGTACCACATACACAATTCTTCTTATTTTTCCTCTTCTTTTCCATCCTTCTTTTTATTCATAAACTATGGGATTTCTTCCTAAATTCCAACACCTCCTGACCCAATACATAGCTCATGTTAGTCCAGTCCAAAAACCCATCATCCCGTAACGTATCAGTCAAGCCGAAAACCAGAGAAAGTAACGCCATTAACAGAAAGAAAAAAAAAAAATCCAAAAGTAATCTGATTTCAGCGCCTGTAACGGAGAAGCAAATCACGTAATCAGATGTCAGATTTTTGGCCATACCTCTCGAGCTCCGTGATTGATGACCGTTGGGCAAGCTCTTGAACCGTTGAGCATTATCTGGATGTGGAGGCTTTATTTAAATGATCATCCATCTCAGTTCCACGTTTTCATACAGCTTTCGGCCAGAAAGAAAGCTACCAAGAAAAGAAAGAAAACCGAGAAAGTGAGAGTGAGAGTGAAAGAGAGTCGGAGTGTTATAGAAAGGGAAAGAATCCGAAGCTCATAACCATCTCGGTTCCTACATCGGTAAAACAGGGGAAAATCATTCAGCGAAATCCTCCATCATTCTCACTAAAACAGAGAAGGTAAGCCTCAGTTCCTTCTTCCTTCGTTTTCTGTTATGGTTCCACGTAAAAGAAGGTTAAAACTGAACCTGAACCTGAAATATAAGCCTGTTGAAAGCTAAACGGAAATCGAAACCAAAACAGGGGCTGTGAACTTGTGTCTTGGGCTGGACTGTTTGAGCTATTAATGTCTATGTATGCATATGTATGTGTTGCTGTCAAATGTAGAAGAAAAGGGAAGCCTTATGTCGCTGAAACTGAATGAAAACATGGACCTGAAATACTTTGCTGTCATATGCATAAGAAAAGGGAAGAGTAAAAGAAAAATATTAAACTGAACAAGGTTGATGATTGCGTTTTGAGTCTCAGAGGAAGCTTACTGTCGTGCCACGAATATGTTATTGAGTATAATACACACACACACAGACACACACACGTCTGTGGGTCTGTGAAAGGGGAGAAAAACGTTGGATGTTTAGGTTAAAAGAAAAGAAGTGTGATGAGTATATCTGTATGTGCTTATGCAGTGAGAAAGGAGGAGTTGATGTGTGAGTGTAAGGCTAGAAGAAATCTACTATCATACCGTCAACCTTCTGTTTTAAAACACTACTGAATTATTTAAATGATGAAAAGTATTTACTCATGGGACCTGAAGGATTTGTTATTAGACTTGTGGAATTGGGATTTAAAAGTTTTAAGGGCTTATAGCTTATTTAGAATGAAAAGAGGCTTAGGATAGTATAAACTTTCAGTAACTATGAACTTAGTGAAATAAGGTTGTGCAGATATTTATCAAGTGAATGCATATCATTTGGGTTATGAGGATAATTATTTTTATGGAATGAGAATATTTTTCAGAGCGTACCATGATGTTGTCAGAACCTCCTAAAGGCTAAAAGTTGATTTAGATACTTAATGAAGGAGAAAGAGAGTTTAAATGATAAAGAATGTGAAGGAACGGTACCCTCCATGTGTCAATGTAGCATTAATGGTACTATTCATGTACTGATTTTTCATCTGGGCAACGAAATTTAAATAGGTCAAAAAAATATAGTAAATGACCTTCGTTAACCCTGAAATTTTATGGGCATTTAGTAGACATGCCAAGCTTTAAAATGAGTTTTAGTTCACCTCAATCCGATGTCTGTAGCACAAGTTATGATTTTTGAAATATGAGTCAAAATCTGAAAACGTTTTGGGGTTATTTCTAGAGTCAGAAAATAACGTTGACTTTTTGACCAAGTCAGTGAAGTTATAAAATGATGAAATTTTCTATATTTTTAGTGGACACATAGAGCTTTAATTTGATAGGTAATTTCTTGCATTTCGATAAGTATACAAAGAGTTATGAATTTTTGAAAATAGGTTACAAATTTGAAACTGTTTCTGATCAAAGTCTACATTTTTTAAATCTGGGAATGTTAAAGCATGTATTGGCTAATGCCATTATTTTTGTATAAAACTAGACATGTTAAGGGACATATGAGCTTTGGAAGGACACCATTTCGATTTTTATACAATTTATTATGAATTTTTGAAGTAAAACTATGAAAACTGTTAAGTTTGTATTCCTAGATTCGATAGGGCTTAAGATTTTGAAATTTGGGAATTTTTATCAGTGATAAATCAACTTGGTGATTTTAATTTATAAAAGAAGACTTACCAAAGAATAAATAGAAATTGGAATCACTCCATTTGGAGTTATATTGACCAAGTTACAAATTTTTCAAATACCCATGGAAATCAAGGGTCAATTTCTGATAAGTCTTAAGATAGTCACCTAATTGCTTAGTGTGCTTAACTTTCCAAGTAAAGGTTTATTGGATAAATTAAAAAGTGAAATGGATAAGGATATATTTATTGCAATAGAGTATAGAATTCATAATAAAGATTAGCCAATTGAGAGGAATAAAAAGGGTAAACTTTATAAGTTATAGGTCGGTAAGAATAATCTTAATACTGCTATTAAGATTAAATTGAGTAATGACCCGCCTCCGAATATTATAGGATTTGAACACTTGCATTGAGCTCTTGGACTAGAAGCGGTGTTATAATAATTAGCTTTGGCCAGAGGTAACCACTTTCCACTTATTATGTTATTAATATGTTGCTTATGAGTGTTTTCTGAACTGAGTATGGATATTTTAAATAGAAACTGCCTTGTGGATTTTATGAGTTGAAATACATGCATTTATATGATTTGAGAATTGATTTATGATCACATGGCTATTGTGAATATTCTGGAAATTCCCCTATTGAATTATTATGATAATTTTAGGATGGGAGGGGTTGGGAGAGAATGGAAAAGTTATTTACACCACGTGGTGATGCCTCTATTGGTGCACGATGATTGACTTATTATTATCCCACCAGAGTGATGGGAACTTGCTCATAGAGTGATGGGCTTACAACACCTCACTAGGGTAAAGTGGGGAAAAGGCCCACGGTCTGGGGCAGGTGCTCTAAGGATTTTGGCCGATCCTCATCACTTGACCAGTGAGCTTTTGAGTGACCAGTAACATAGGTACAACTTAGCCCATGGGTCTAGTTGGAGGAAATAAGGCGGTTCGGTTGGATTGATAGGAGGTATTTTAGGAAATTAAAGTAAAAAAGATTTGAGACACCAATTTATGATACATAGTAATAATGTGATATTTTATGAAGAGAATGTTGATGAATTGTGAAATTGAAACACCTATCTTATGATAAGAGATTTTGTGATATTGACATTTGTAAGATATCTTTTTACTATTTGATTATATAAATTGTTCCATTTGGCACCTCACTAGCACATATTAATATTCGTAATAAGTTGGACTGATGATTACCAAATTTTTCCAGGTGATAGCTCATGTCCGAGTCCATCAGGGAAGGCCTCAGAAGCTTAGACTACTCTGCCAAAAGTAGTGCTTCTGTCTTTTTTGGTTTGTGTTGTATAATTGTATATTGCCATGTTAGGGCTCGTTATGCATACTCTGATAAAATTTTAAATTTTTCGTAAATTTTGAAGCTCTAATAAGTTAATTGTCTATCTAATATTAAGTTAATTTAGTTAATTAAATGGTGGTGGTTTAAAAAACACTGCTTCATCTTGTCATTTTCTTTGATAATGTTTTTGATAGTTTTGTTTAGTATTCCTGCGTCGATGTGTTGTTTGGTTTAAGAGGTTCTCCTACCCAACAGAGTGTTTTGTTTAGAATGGATTCTCGCTCCCTTTAAACCGGTGCTTCAAACATTTGATTATAACTCATATCTTTTACTTTTGAAGATGAGTGAGATTTGAACTGGAATGTTTTAGTTTTCGAGAAGACTTTCTCCTCTAGTGTGTGTGTATTATAATAGTTACCCAAAGCTCATTATTAATCTCCTTTTCTGAACTTCCTTTGAACAATCTCCAGTATCATATTAATTTTCGTTATGACTAATTGTTAATGGTAATGAGTTTGATGCAGGTGGGTTATATGCACTTTGATACTGCCAGGATAAATGGCTCAGAGGAAGCAGTGGGAACTCATTAAACAAAGCAATGAAAGAAGGAATAATTGAAAGAAAAGACATTTTCTTGACATCCAAACTGTGGGGAAGTGACCATCATGATCCTGTCTCTGCATTGAAGCAAACCCTACGGTAATTCAGCTCAATCTATATGTGTTGAACAATGCGCGCGCGCACACATATTCTGTGCATGTACCAAACACTGAACAAATCTTCGCCGGAAATGAACATAGAAGTGAAAGATATAATTATTCTTGTTTCTAATGTTTTAAAAGTTGAACGCAGAAATGTAGGGATGGAGTATTTGGACATGTATTTAGTGCACTGGCCTGTGAAGTTGAAGCCATGGGTAAACTATCCGGTGCCGAATGAAGAAGACTTTGAGAAATTGGACAATGAGAGCACTTGGATTGGCATGCAGAAGTGCCTTGAAATGGGGTTGTGTAGGTGCATTGGCGTCAGCAAGTTCTTTCTTTGTTTTTTTTTTTTTTTTTTGGCTCAAAGGCGTCAGCAAGTTCTCAAGCACCAAGATTGAGAAGCTTTTGGATTTCTCTTCCACGCCTCCTGCTGTTAATCAGGTACCTTAATATATAGAGTATCAGCATACTCCCTCTTATCTTTATTATAAAGTATTAATTGCTTTTAACTAACTCATTTATTATTATTTTCTTATTATACCCTTATTTTTAACTAACTCTTTAAATTCTCATTATTAAAGTAGGGGTAAAGTTGAAAACATTTATCAATTATGGATCTATTTAATAACTCAACTTCCATTATTTAGTTCACAAGAAATGATAGTTGGTGTGGGCCGGAGGGAGAATATATTAACAATACACTTCTCACTTTATAATTTTGGAGAATAGTATATAGGGATAATCGAAATATGGGAATCCCAAAATGTCCCTTTAAATAGCTTAGTTCCTATGAAGTCTTTAAATGCCTTGGAATAATTATTATTTGATAAGTTAAGGTTTTAGTTGTAAAATTGTTGCCATCATTTTCTTAATTAAGGGCTTTTAGGAAGTTTCATTACAAACTTTAATTTAATCATGTGAAATTGCGAACGTCGTTGTTAATTTGATTTTCTCATGGGATTTGATTTTGTCTAACGAATTTATTTATCTATATGTAATTAATAAGGTGGAGATGCATCCAATGTGGAAGCAAGGAAAACTGAGGGACACATGTGGAGCCCACGGAATCCACGTAAGCGCTTGTTCACCACTTGGAGGACCTGGGAATGCGTGGGGATCAATGGCTGTTGTGGATCACCCAACTATCCAATCCATTACTTCCAAACATAACTCAACTCCGGCTCAGGTAAATGTTATCTGAGTATTAAATTTTAACAATTATATAAATAATTTTTTTAATACAAAAATTATAGAGATTCCTACATAACTAAGAATTTCATCGAGAAAGTTATTCATGATTGAACAAAAATATACTAATAATGTTGTTATTTGCTTTGGATAGGTTGCATTGAGATGGGGATTGTCAAAGGGGTCAAGTGTGATATGAAGAGCTTCAATGAAGAAAGGATGAATGAGGATATGGCATCATTTGAACTGAATTTGGAGGAAGAAGATATGTTTGAAATTGAGAAAATGGAAGAAAAGAAGATAAATGCCCTAGGGGCTAATCATTAAATAACTTCTACATTTGATTTATGAAGATAAATCAATTATTTGATTTACAAAGATAAATCAAATCAGCTAGCTTTTAAATTCACATTAAATAAATTGATTGGATTGAATCAATTAGACATATTTAATTTCGAATTCAATTTCAAAATTAATAAGATTGATTTTGAATATTTAATGCGGCTCATTAGGGTTATAAATACCCTTAGGTTGTAAGTAATTGGATTACACACACAAAAGAATTCAAGAGCCACAAAAGAACCCTAAAAGAGAGACGTGAGACAAAAGCTTGAAGGCACTAGCACGCTCCTGTTCGTGTTGGAGTGCTATTCGGTGTGGATACCGGTAAAGGGAGTGGATTCGTAGAGTCAGCTCCTAGAGATTGATAGATCAAGAAGGTGTTAGCCCATGAGTTTGCAAAGCACGCATACAAGTTCGCATAGGTACGGTTTCTAATTACTAACCCGATTTAAACGCTATTGATAGATCCTCTTCTTGGGATTCGTAATTTATTGGGTAAATTTAATTATGTTGCTTGTACAAATCCCAATAGTGACATCAGAGCTAGATCAATTGTGTGTTTAAATTGGGTTTATGTTCTTAGTATGATTATATATGGGATATATATGCTTAACCGTATTTTGTATGCGTTTAAATCGAAAGTTCACGTTAGAGTTACGATCGGATCGGAAAGATATATATTTTATTGTTAATGCAATTAACAATACATATAATTTAAACAAAACAAAAATTAAATTATTATATAATTCCAACGTGTTTAAATTATATATATATATATATATATATATATATATATATATATATATATATATATATAACGGTGCACATGTGTGTTTAATGCAATCCAACGTGTTTATATTATATATATAATTTAAGCAATGCGATCCGCGTTTGATTACAATACATGTTATGCACCTTGGAGATGCTCTCTTCTCTGTGAAAGATCGAGAAAATGTAACCTCATTATAATCAATACACGGCTCCTGCTTAGTTCCAACAGGTGCTGTTATGCAATGGTTCAACCCTTCAAGAAAAATGTTCTATATTATGATACATAAAAACAAACTTTATGAAAGAAGTGTGATTTGATTCATTCATTCATATTGTCCAAGATTCATATCACGTTATTGCAATGCATGTTAATGTAATTGGAAAGTGTGATTTGATTACACGTGATTGCAATACATGATATTGTAATTAATTTCCAATTATAATAACATTATTACGTGTTATTATTTGTAATCAATTGTTTTAAATCAATTATTAATTGATGGGAATTGGGAATTGCATCATGTTATAATTATCATAATTATTAATTGATGGAAATTGGGAATTGACATCATATTATAATTATTATAATTATTAATTGATGGAGAAATCATGAAATTGTATTTCATATTGTATGAATTAATATCTGTTGTGATTTATTTTCAAATTGTTTGGGTATGGTGAACAACATGACTTTAGTCTTTATAATGGTTGTAACCTCTCTCTAAATATTCTTGATGTACATTCTCTTATCATCTCACTCCCCTCGAATGTTTAAATGAGGTTTCTCTTGATGTAATTTTCTTTTCTTATTTAGAGAAGCCCCTCATTGGCTTGAGAGGATTTTAGGTTAGGTGAGCCATGCTGTGTCACGTTTTAATTATGCTTTTGATCAGATCATGACATGTTTATTTTGCATATTATATGTTGTTTGTATGAGATACAACTATAATTGCATTCATATGAATATAATTAATTAGATTAAACCCTCCAAATGAAATCTTAAGTTGTAATGCCGTCAATTAATGGATACTTGTTAAAGCCTAGATCGCTTATTTGTATGTTCCACCAAAGTGGATGCACTTGAGTTATCTTGGTGAGATATGAGTGAGTAATGGTGATACTTAACATTCATGATTGTCTTGACTTAATTGAGATTATCAAAAACGGTTTTGGATCTCAAGGCATTAGATGGGATTAAACATGTCAAGTCATATGATGATTGAATCCCATAAAGATCTAAGAGTTACATGTGATGTAATTGGCAAAGGGGTTACCTACCTAAATAACTTGATTATAAGCGTCCTGCCAAAGCGGACTTAAATTTAAGCCAAATATAGATCTTAGCCCACTAATTATAATGAGGGTTGTTAATTTAGTGGCGAATTATTAATTAACTTTGCATATTTTTTTTTATTTATAGAATCACGACTAGTAACACCGCAACACTATCACTACAATCAGTCCTTGAGAAGGACAAACTAAATGGGACCAACTTTCTTGACTGGTTTAGAAACTTAAAAATTGTTCTCAAGCACGAAAGAAAGGGTATGAAAAGGAAAGGCAAGGGCAAAGGAAAGGGTAATGGCTCAATTGGTAAGACCAAAGAGTCAAACATGCCCGAAACTAAGCCTGCAGCCAAGAAGGCAAAGCCTTTGAAGGACAGGGTTTGCTTCTTCTGCAATGAACCTAGTCATTGGAAGAGGAACTGCAAACTCTACCTTAAAGATCTAGTAAACAACAAGAAGGATAGCGGGGCTATCTCTTCAAGTATTTATGTTATAGATATTCATTTTTCTACTTCCTCTACATGGTTATTAGATACTGCATATGGTTCTGACATTTGCACAAATGTGCAAAGTCTCAAGGACAGTAGAAAATTGAAGAAGGGCGAAGTGGACCTACGAGTTGGAAACCGAGCAAGAGTTGCTGCTTTAGCTGTAGGCACTTATGAATTAGTGCTGCCCAGTGGTCTTTTGTTAACTTTGAACAATTGCTTTTATGTTCCTGCTTTGAGTAGCAATATTGTTTCTCTTTCTTATTTGGATAAGGAAGGTTTTACTTCCATTACTAGGAATGGTAAATGTTCTATTTATCATAATGACATTTTTTATACTGATGGTAATCTGCATTTTGGTCATTATTCACTAAATTTAGAACATCCTAATAATGGACATATCTATAACAAGTCTACCAAAAGGATCAAGTCGAATGATTTGAACCTGACCTACTTATGGCATTCTCGTCTAGGCCATATAAATGAGAAACGCATTTCAAAACTCCATCAAGATGGATTTCTTAACTCATTTGATTTTGAATCATTTGATACATGTGAGTCTTATTTATTGGGAAAGATGACAAAGGCACCTTTTATTGGGCATTGTGAGAGGGCCACTGATTTATTATGCCTTATAATACTGATGTGTGTGGACCAATGAATACATTTTCCAGAGAAGGTTATATGTACTTCATTACATTCATAGATGATTTTAGTAGGTATGGGTATATCTATCTAATGAAACATAAGCATGAATCTTTTGAAACGTTCAAAATATTCCAAAATGAAGTGCAAAACCAACTTGACAAAACAATTAAAGTAATTCGATCTGATCGAGGTGGGGAATATTTGAGCCAAGAGTTTATTGACTATCTTAGGAGTTGTAGGATTATTTCACAACTAACTCCTCCAGGAACACCACAATGGAATGGTGTTTCTGAGTGGAGGAATCGAACTCTATTAGATATGGTTCGATCTATGATGAGTTAAACAGTTCTTCCGCCGTCCTTTTGGGGCCATGCCCTGGAAACACCTGTGTTCACACTAAATCATGTTCCATCAAAGGCAAATGAAAAGACACTATATGAGATATGGACTGGGAAGAAACCTAGTTTGTCATTTCTTAAAGTTTGGGGATGTGAGGTTTACGTTAAACAACAAGCCTCTGATAAATTATCATCTAGATCCTCAAAATGCCTTTTTGTGGGATATCCTAAGGAAACTAAAGGATACTATGTCTATAATCCTACCGATCACAAAGTATTTGTTATCTGGAATGTTGTCTTTCTAGAGAAAGAGTTTATCTCTAAAAGAACCAGTGGGACAAAGGTAACCCTTGAAGAAGTTCAAGAGTCACAAAACAACGTAGAACCATAAATGGAAAACAGAGAAGACTCTCAACAAGTTGATGAGCCTGCTCTAGTAACACAAGGCCTACGAAGGTCCGATAGGACACAGCAAAAGCCTCAGAGATATGTACTTCTGACTACTGGAAGTCGTGATATCTTGCTCATTGAGTAGAATGAGCCAACTACCTATCGAGAAGCCATAGTGGGACCCAACTCCGAAAGATGGCTTAATGCTATGAAGTCTGAAATGCAATCCATGTATGACAATAAGGTATGGACCTTAGTTGATCCACCTGAAGGTGTTAAAACTATTGGGTGCAAGTAGGTTTTCAAAGAGAAAACTGACATGGATGGCAAAGTAAATATCTTCAAGGCATGACTCGTTGCAAAAGGATTCACTCAAACTCATGGTGTGGATTATGATGAAACCTTTTCCCCAGTTGTAATGGTTAAATCAATCAGAATCCTTCTTGCCATTGCATTATATTATGACTATGAGATATGACAGATGGATGTCAAAACAGTCTTCCTTAACGGGAAGCTGCTTGAGGATGTGTACATGACACAACCTGCGGGTTTTGTGCGTCCAGAGGACTCTGGTAAAGTTTGTAAGCTTTAAAGATCCATTTATGAATTGAAGCAAGCATCTCAGAGCTGGAATCGTCGCTTTGATGAAGTAGTCAAAGAGTTTGGATTCATTCAAAACATTGATGAACCTTGTGTTTACAAGAAGGTTGGTGGGAGCACAGTTGTATTTCTGGTGCTTTATGTTGATGACATCCTACTGATTGGAAATGACATCCCTACCTTGCAGAGTGTCAAGTCTTGGTTAGGAAAGTCCTTCTCAATGAAAGATTTAGGCGAAGCCACTTACATCCTTGGGATCAAGATTTATAGAGATAGATCCAAGAGGCTGATAGGCCTAAGTTAGAGCACATACATAGACAAGATATTGCATGGATTCAGTATGCAGGTTTCTAAAAAGGGTTACATGCCCATGTCTTATGGCATCCATCTTAGGAAGGATCTGTGTCCTAAAACACAAGATCAAAGAGACCGCATGAGTAAGATTCTATATGCCTCCGCCATTGGATCTATTATGTATGCCATGTTATGTACTCGACCAGATGTCTCATTTGCCTTAAGTATGACCAGCAGATATCAACAAGATCCCGGTGAGGGACACTGGACTGCTGTCAAGAATATCCTGAAGTACTTAAGAAGGACTAAGGGCTTATTCTTGGTATATGGTGGCTTGGAGGATGAGCTCTATGTGACTGGTTACACAGATGCGATTTTCCAAACTGACCAAGATGATCTAAGATCGCAGTCAGGATATGTATTCCTGTTAAATGGTGGTGCGGTAAGCTAGAAGAGCTCAAAGCATAACACTGTAGCTAATTCTACAACAGAAGCTGAGTATATAGCAGCATCAGATGCAGCTAAGGAAGTCGTTTGGATGAGAAAGTTCATTACTGAACTAGGGGTGGTTCCTACCATCTCAAATCTAACAGACCTATTATGTGACAACATCGGGGCTATTGCGCAGGACAAGGAGCCTAGGTCACATCAAAGGACTAAGCATATACTCAGGCGCTTTCATCTTATCAGAGAAATCAATGATAGAGGTGACATAAAGATATGCAAAGTACCAGGAGAAGACAATGTTGCTGATCCTCTTACTAAGCTGCTTGCAAAGATAATACATGAACGTCATGTGAGGATAATGGTAATTAGAGAAATTAATGATTGTACCTAGTGCAAGTGGGTGTCTTCTGTTGGAAAGGCTAATCATTGTACTTTAAACATTATTGTTATTTAAAGTATTTCTCTATTTTGTTATCATATCATTTGCATGTTTATTATGATGATTGTATCCTTGGATATATCTTAAAGATTGTCCTAAATGTTCTTGGTCGGTCATCTATGAGGGAGCAAAGATGAAAATAAGACTAGTATGACTTCGATAAGGTATAGAGATACGAATCAAAGTCTTAAGCACTTGTAAAAGTACAAGGTGTTGGACTGACCCACTATGAGAAATTTGCAAGGATTAAGTCATAAGCTTTTCTCATGTATAACCACGTCACAATGCCCTTTGACCTGATATCATTATGGATTGCTACAAGAGAGTTGCTGATCTTTGACCTAGTCAAAAGTGACCTTTGACCGGGTGATGATAATGGCTTGGATCGGGATCAGTGGTTTTCATGCAGAGGAATGTGAGTGGTCAAGACGGAATTTGTCCCTCACATTTGTAGAGAGATAATACTGGGCCCCTCGATGAGTGAGTCTAAGAAATGTATGGCCATACTATGATGGAAAGGAGTTTCCATTTCAATTATTAGACTACTCAAGAATCAAGAAAGTAATGGTCAAGAAAAGGAAGTTGACATTATCCATGCCTCATCCTTGACCAAATTATTGCATGACAAAAGGGACGTGACATGGTTGTATGATAGGTTGTATTGAAAATCGATCCTCATGTTAATTGGGTAGTCGCAATATCTTGCTAGAGGTCGCTTGCAACTTGTGGGCTAGTATAGTATTAACCTGCTGCCAATCTCATGTGAGCCGATAGGGTCGCACATAAGAATAGCCTAACACGAGCTATAATGTCCAGATTCATTAAATCTAAGATATGTCTAAGATTTAATGAATACAACGTTTTATCTAGGGAGGATATATATATAATGATTGCACCTAGTGCAAGTGGGAGTCTGTTGAAAATTATGCCCTAGGGGCTAATCATTAAATAACTTCTACATTTGATTTATGAAGATAAATCAATGATTTGATTTATAAAGATAAATCAAATCAGTTGGCTTTTAAATTCACATTAAATAAATTGATTGGATTGAATCAATTAGATAAATTTAATTTTCAATTCAATTTCAAATTAATAAGATTGATTTTGAATATTTAATGTGGCTCATTAGGGTTATAAATACCCTTAGGTTGTAAGTAATTGGATTACATACACAAGAGAATTCAAGAGCCACAAAAGAACCCTAGAAGAGAGACGTGAGACAAAAGCTTGAAGGCGCTAGTACGTTGCCGTTCGTGTTGGAGTGCTGTTCGATGTGGATACCGATATAGGGAGTTGATTCGTAGAGTCAGCTCCTAGAGATTTGATATACTAGTGCAAAAAAGTTTTTTAAGACCGCTTTGTTTACAGCGGATTATCAACGCCCCACTCATAAAGAAATGACTGGTGGCAATTTTGTAAATATAAAGAACTTCTTCACCTGCATCAATTTTTAAGACCGCCTCATTTACAACGGAGTTTCTAGGCACCGGTCTTAAAGATATGACCAGTGGCAATTTTGTAAATATAAAGAACTTCTTCTAACATATAAATTCTTAAATATAATATTCAGGCTGCTGAAAATAACCAACCGCTCTTAAAAATGTTAAAAAAATAGACTACATTATAGAGAAAACTCATACATCACTGACTTATATTTTCTATGGTCAAGAATAATAACAAAATATTTAAATATAATCATATAAAAATTTTAAGACCTGACATATATAAATGAGGTCTTAAAGTTAATACTTTTAAGAGCGGACGTAACTTATACATTAATAACGACCGGTCTTAAAGATATGACCGGTGTCAATTTTGTAAATATAAAGAACTTTTTCTAACGTATAAATTCTTAAATATAATATTCAGGTTGCTTAAAATAACCAACGCTCTTAAAAATGTTAAAAAAAATATGGATTACACTATAGAGAAAACTCGTAAATCATCGACTTATATTTTCTACGGTCAAGAACAATAACGAAATATTTAAATATAATCCTATAAAACTTTTAAGATAGGACATATATAAATGAGGTCTTAAAGTTAATACTTTTAAGAGCGGACGTAACTTTTACATTAATAATGGCCGGTCTTAAAAATGGAAACATATACTTCTTCGTGCGAAACCTTACTTACAACTTACGTCTTACTGTCTGAACTCTGAAACCCCTGTTCTCTTTGCGAAACCCCATTTCCTGTTGCATTACGTCTATTCCTCGCCAACCACCACCTTCTTCTGTTACTCTCTCACTTTCTTAGGCGTTACTCCTTCGCACCACCATTCTCTTACTTTCTCGAAAATGAATGGAGAAAACCATTCTCTCCCTGTTCAGTCAACGCCAGTTACTGATGTTACTGGTGTGAGCGAGAACCAACCCTCTTCTTCTCAAAATGAGCCTCGTGACTGCTTTACACGCCGTGGTAGAAGTGGCACACGAATGAGCATCATGTCCGTAAAGCGGAACGCTGGGTCTGAAAATGGAAGAAATCACCAACATGGGGGTGAATTGGGGATTTTAAAAAAAAAATTCTTTTCCAAAGATGTTTGAACTCTTTTTCAAAACTTGGAGAACAGATAGTGAAAGAGTAAGAGAAGAAAAGTTGGACACGAAGGATTTATACTGGTTCGGTCTTAAACTTGACCTACGTTCAGTCCCCAGATATCTTCTGGGTATTTCCAATAGTTTAACAGGCTTTAATTACAACAATGTAAACCACATGCAATCCTAATCACCTAGGACTTGCTCCCCTTTACACTTTGTAATTAAAGTACCCAACTTACAGGTTTCCACAACCTTAAGTATATAAAAACAATTATTTGAAAAATGATTTCAAAGAATCAAGACTCTCAAAAGAGTAAATATTGATAAACACTGAAGAACGGATCAAAAGACACAATGCAGACTCAAATTGCAAAATATAATCAAGTGTAGCTTGGTTGTGTCTTGCTCTGAGGCTTGATATCTTTTTATAGGCTAACTAGAGGAACTAGCCGTTGCATTTTCTTCTCTAACGTTCAGCTGTAAATCTGAAAAATGGCAGTTGCATATTTTCCTCTATTCTTTCAATTCTCAGCTAGAATCTTGGAATTTGTTAATACAGATGGTCTTCCAGGTATTCAGTCATTCCATAACTCTTATTAGAGCGTTGGAAGGTGATTTAATTGATCCATAACAGTCTGTGTTGAGCCATTGGGATAGAGGAGGAAGATCAGCCCTGTTCTTGGTTCTTCATTTATTGCACTTATTCTAGATCTGATTCCATCTTGATCTTAGCTGAACTTATCTAAAATTTATTCAAAACTTCATCAAAGATGTTAGAAGTAATCGTATCACATGATAAAACATTTTCAGATTAATCCATAAAGAATTCGTAGATTGACTCAATCTAGTTTTTCAAAATCATCGATGGAAACTCGAGTTTGTAATCCCAGACTCGAGTTTTGGGTTTATCCAGAAGACATGAATGTTTAACCAAAGGCCTAAACTGGAGTTTAGAAATGACTGACTCGAGTTTGGATCTTACAGAGAGGTTTGTTGAGCTCTGGTCTTTGAGTGATATTTAGACATATGACTAAACTCGAGTCAATTAATGACTAACTCGAGTTTTGGACTTTGTTACGAGGATAAGCCTAAGTTCAAGAACTTCCAGACTAAAGTTTAGAAACATAAACTGGAGTTTTCAAATCAGACATATTGATGAGCTCTCCGTATGACTCAGACTCGAGTTTACAGGTGCAAACTCGGGTTTCAGCAAGAGCTGAAACTTTGAGATTTTTCTTGGTCAAGTGTAAACTGGAGTTTGCAAACAAAGACTGGAGTTTAACAAAACAGTTAGTGACTCGAGTGTTTTCTGGTTTGGTCTAAACTCGAGTCTACAAGGTTAGACTCGAGTTTCAGTGAAAACTGAAACTTTGAGATTTTTTTGTTTGTAGACTAAACTGGAGTTTACAGATAATGACTGGAGTTTATAAGACTTGTGAAAATACTAAAGTTTATGAACTTTTTCTGTTTAGTCTAAACTCGAGTCTTAGGGTCTAAACTCGAGTTTGTTTTGTTGTCAAAACCTTGAGTGCTCTCTGTATCTTCCAAACTCAAGTTTGCCTAACCAAACTGGAGTTTGGCTTGTTGTGAAAAAATTTGATTGCTCTCTATGTCTCTGCAAACTCGAGTTTGCCTATGCAAACTGGAGTTTGGCTTTCTTTGCAGAATTGAGCAACTCTCTGTCAAGTCTCAAACTCGAGTTTACATACCTAAACTTGAGTTTGCCTTTGACAGTGAGTTTTACAACTCACCTAAGACAAACTTCATACTGAGTTTACAATTTTCAGTTATCATCAAAACATATAGAGAACTAACAGGGTCAAGGATCGAGATTCAGTTTAATGATAGCTTGGAACCTGTCGGTCTGAATAAACACGAATATAATAGTTATGTTGGCTATATGGCATGCAGTAAGGTCAGCATTTTGATAGATGAGTGGAAAAATGTTGACCAACGCACAGTAAAGGATCCTATTTAGGACACTATCTGGCTTTCATACACTGTCCCTGACTCTGACAAGTTGAAAGCCAAGACCTTGTCTTATTGTGCTGATCGGTAGAGGAATTTGAAGATGGAATATCACCAAGAGGGGGGGTGAATAGGTGATTTAAAAAATTTAATTTGCTTAATAAAAATTTCCACAGATTAAGGTTGAGCACTACTTAAAAGAAGATTTTAGAAAAGGAAAATGGACACGAAGCAATTTATACTGGTTCGGTCTATTCTTGACCTACATCCAGTCCCCAAGAACTCCTTGGGATTTCCACTAACTCTTCAAGATTTACAAGTATAACTTTGGGAAGATCCTTACACTCTCGGACTCACTCCCCCTTACTACTTGTAATCGTACACCCACACTTAAGGTTCCATAACCTTGAGATTTTACAACTGAATGAAATGAATGTTTAAATAAGTCCTCAAGAGTAGATAAATGAAACACTGAAGTACAGGAAATATTCAAAGATATTGGGAGTAATGAATGAAACTGATAAGAATAATAACTCAGAGTAAATGTGCAGAGTTTCGATAGTTGGCTGATTGAATGCTTCGGCATTTATACTCTTCGCCATTAACACCGTTGGGAGGAACTCAAATGTTACCATTGTGACTTATTCAATTTTCCGTTAGGCGTGGCTATAGCTCTGTTCCTCGTTCAACCAAATGGACCGTTGAATCTTCATTAAATGAAATCCGTGCTTTCATTAAATGTGTTGATCATTGAGTATGCTTTTTCAGAAGAATATCTTGATTAAGTAATCCTTGGAATAATGTTTCTCTTTGCTGCACAACTTATTCCATTTGCTGCTCTATTTTCTTCTTTAGCATTAAATGTTGTGACGTGAGTATCTGCTTTATGTTCTTTTTGAATAATACAGCGTTGAAATCCCTGAAACCACTACCAAATGTGATAAAAACATTTTATATGTCATACTAAGTGATTCCGAAACTCATGAACTAAGAACCAGTACTTTTGTAGAGTCAGAGATCAGTGACAGTGACAAGAACTCGAGTTTTCAAAGTAGAACTCGAGTTCATGAACTTGAGTTCTTAACCAAGAACTCAAGTTCTTTCGTTTTTCTTTCTAAACATATCAGGTCTGCTAGCTAAGAACTCGAGTTCTCCATTTGGGTACAAATTGATTTTTAAAAAACTTGAGTTCTTAATCATGAACTCAAGTTTATGAACTTGAGTTCTTTCCTGAGAACTCAAGTTCTTAAACTTTGATCAAATGCCACATAAAAGGAACTCAAGTTCTTTTCTGAGAACTCAAGTTCATGAACTTGAGTTCTTTTCCAAGAACTCAAGTTCTTAGATTTTTACGAAATTATCATAATAAGAACTTGAGTTCTTTACCTAGAACTCAAGTTCTTGAACTCGAGTTTGGTACTAAAGAACTCGAGTTCTTATCCCTTTGAAAATTTTCCACTGTCACATGGTCGTGAACTCGAGTCCATCACCTAAGAACTCGAGTTCTCCTTTTTGCTGATATAAGAACTGGAGTTTTTAAGACATGAAATCGAGTTCTTATTTAAACCATTGATTTACAAGTGTTTAGTTATCATCAAAACTTGGTTGAGAACTAACAGAAATTTAAGACCTTTCTAGCCAACAAGTATATTTTTGCCGAGGTTCAACCTGATCATAATCATTGGGACAAGTACACATTCAATGATCAACAAATTTTGGATCAATTTGTTCAGCTTCGGTCCATTTCTGATGCTTTGGTGAGTTCATATTTAGTTTTGTTTGCCCTTTTTGTTTGCTTATTAACCTGTGTGGACATGTGAATGTTATTGTGTTCGTCTAATCCTGTTAGTTTGATGGTTTAATGTGTGAGTAAAAGTATACATTCAAGTAAGTCAGAAGTGAATTTGAGTATGATGGTTTAATGTGTGAGTATGCATGTCTTATATGTTCACTGTTATTATATTCTTAGCTAGTTCTGTTATAGTAGGTAGTGGTTAGACATTGCTATTAGTAACTTAGTATCTTAGTTCTATACAATTCTACATCTTCCTTCAATAAAATGTTGAAACTTGATGAAGTGAATTTGACTAGTGTTTGAGGTTCATATGAAGCAGAAGTTCTATAATTTCTTTTAGTGAGATGACTTGAATTCATAATTAATAGTTGTTTTCAATTCTGATTCACAGAGAAGAAGGGCACAAGCACAGGAGATAGGGAGAAGAAATGATTGCCTGCATAGGGCTTCTCGCATGGGATATGCAAAAGTCGAAGAAGAAATGATGGAGGCCAAGCGGAAGAGATTGGAAGAAGAAGCTGAATCCAACGCTCCCATGGTTGCTGATGATGAAGTGAAACTGAGGCGCATAATATAGGAAATTGTTGATATCCGGCGCAAAACTACTGTTGTTGAAGCCTCCATCTCCAAGACATTAGACGATACGAAGGACTAGGATTTTTAGTCGCATTATAATCTTGTTTTTGTTAATTTTCAGTTTGTTGTTCTTATTTTCCTTTCGTACTTGCATGTTGTCATAGTGATCTAAAAATTAATAAGAACGAAGATTATATTTTATCCTCCATTCTCAAGTGTTCTTTATTTTCATTCAATTGCTGCAACAATTTTTCTTTTTAATATTAAAAGTATTTGACTTTTAAGACCGCAATTTTATAAATCATGCGGTCCAAAATTAAATGAATTTTAAGACTGCAGTATTATTAACATACGGTCTTAAAATTTTCAATATAAATTTAAATGAAATTAATTTTAGGACCGTAGTTTTATTAAAAAGTTAAAAAGTTCAATATAATTTAAATATATCTTTAGGACTATATTGCTTTTAATTGATCGTCTTAATAATATCCCAAATAATAAATGTCTCTCTCGTGCCATTTGCATGGAAAAATTAAATTTCCCTGTATGAACTTCTCTCGTCTAGCTGAAAGAGATTACTTAGGTTCTGTCTCCAGTGTTTGTGTGTTGCTTCGTCGCTGATTTGCATTCCACTCTCGACAACAACTGTCTAGTTCCTTAGCTCAACGTCTAAAGACCAAGCTATACGAGTTGTTTCGGCTATATAACTATATGCTTTTCCTACTTATCGTTCTGGGTTTTCCATGGGTTGACCAAAATTGATGAAAGCTTCTTTTGGGACCTACCCAACTAACCAACAAGTATTTTCAGGTTATTTTTACTATCTACAACATTAACATTCGTGGCAGGAGAAGAGAAACTCAGCTAACGCATTTGACCTTATATGCTACAGGTGAGTCCACAAGACCTATTTGTGATGCGTTTAATTTCCTCGTCATGCATTTATTTTGCTTCTTGATTCAATGTGATACATTTATGACCATAAGACAAAACCGACATATAGCTTATATACGCATTTGTAGTTGGCTTATTTTATATACAAGTTTCATTTTTTACGGAATATGTATGTTAAATCTTTCCGTCTATAGGAATTCTACTATGGATCGTAGTTGGATAAATGCTTTACGGACAAGTGTTGAATATCAGAATGGGGTTAGGGAATTTATAGAATTTTCTAAACAAAACGCCCATAATTATAGTGGGAAGTTTTATTGCCCTTGTGTACGATGTTTTAATGAGAGGCGATTAAGTCCTGAAGTTATGCACACACATTTAGTTTGTCAAGGATTTTGTAAGACCTATACAGTATGGGTATGGCATGGTGAAAAAATTCCAAGTGGGTCTTAACACGGAGAAGTGACGTCTGATGATAATGACGCTGATATGGATGATCGCATAGAAGACATTATTCGTGCTGTAAGAGAAGAGGCTTTTTATCAATCACATGCATATGGTAATATGTGTAGTGATGCAGAGACCCCACTATACCCTGGGTGTAAGAAATACCAACTGTTGAACGTTGTATTGAAATTGGTCAGCTTGAAGGCATATCATGGGTGAAGCGACAAGAGTTTTTCTGAAATACTTGAGGCTTTTAAGGACATGCTTCCGGGTGATAATGTGTTGCCTCACCGACACTATGATGCTAAGAAAATACTTTGTCCACTAGGGATGGAGTACAAAAAGATCCATGCATGCTTGAATGATTGCGTGTTGTATATGAACGAGTTAGAAGAGAAGCTAAATTGTCCGATATGTGAAACCCCAAGGTACAAGTCAAATAAGGGGCCTACAAAAGTGTTGTGGTTTCTTCCAATCATACCAAGGTTCAAGTGTTTGTTCGCTAATGAAAATGATGCAAAAATTTGAGGTGGCATGTAGATGAGAGGATTTCTGATGGAAAGATTTGACATCCTGCTGATTCTTCTCAATGGAGGAAAATCAATCAATTATTTCTGACCTTCGGCCAAGAACCTAGGAACCTTAGGCTTGCCCTTAGCATGGATGGCATGAATCCATATGGAAGCCTTAGCAACATACATAGTTCCTGGCCTGTACTCCTGATTATTTACTACTTATCTCCTATGTTATGCATGAAACAAAAGTACATCATGCTGTCCATGTTGATTTCGGGACCAAAACAACTTGTAAACGACATTGATGTTTACCTTCAGCCCTTGATCAAAGACTTAAAGGAGTTGTGGGAAGAAGGTGTCGATGTTTTTGACTCTTTCAAGAAGGAGGTCTTCAAAATGAGAGCCATGATATTTTGTACCATAAACGACTTCCCAGCATATGGGAACTTGTCAGGGTATAGTATAAAAGGCCATAAGGAATGTCCGGTTTGTGAAGAAGGCACACGCTACCATCAACTTCAACATGGAAGAAAGACGGTTTATCTTGGACATAGAAGATTTCTTAGACGGGGCCACCTATATCGTCGATTAAAGAAAGCCTTTCTTGGTGGCCAAGAGCATAAAGATGCTCCGATGGCATTGACTGGGGAGCAAGTGTATGCAAAGGTGAAAAATATAAGTGTTGTCTTCGGTAAGACTGCAAAGGGTAGAAAAGAAACAAATACATGGAAAAAAAGATCGGTATTCTTCGATCTTCCATATTGGCGCAACCTTGATGTGAGACACTGTATTGATGTCATGCATGTGGAGAAGAACGTATGTGATAGTATTGTTGGCACGTTTCTCAATATACAAGGTAGCACAAAGGATGGTGTGAAGGCAAGATTGGCACTACTACAAAAAAGGGTTACTACTACCCTAAAAGACATCCTTTTTTAAAAAAAAGCAAGTTACAAGTCAATGTTTATGTATTTGTCGTCCTAACTATAGTTTAGGAAGCCTAAATTAATTTAAGACATCCTATAATAATTTCAGGATGCCTAAAAGATTAATTGTTTGGCGCCTGGCACATTTGGAGAACTTCTTAATTGTTTGGCGCCTTAATTTAATTATTTTATTCATTTTTTTGTTTTTAGGCGTCCTTTTTTTAGGAAAGGATTTCTTAAGTTAATTTTAGGCTTCCTTAGGTAACTCTAGGACACCTTAAGTAAAGGATTTTTTTTTTTTTTCCTTTTTAGGTGTCCTTTCTTAATAAAGGACTTCTTAAATTTTCTTTTAGGCTTCCTAAGGTACCTAAAGGACGCCTTAATTGAAGTTTTTTTATTTTTCTTTCTTTTTAGGCGTCCTTTAATATTTATAGGACTTCTTAAGTATTTTTTTAGGCGTCTTTTCTTGATAAAGGACTTCTTAATTGAAGGTTTTTTTAAAAAAATTTTCTTTCTTTTTAGGCGTCCTTTACTATTTATAGGACTTCTTAAGGTCTTTTTTAGGCTTCCTTTTGCTTTATGAGGACGCCTTACTATTAAATATTATGGCATATTATATACACTCCTTACATCGCTGCACACATACACTACTCTCTCCTCCCTTGCTCTCTCTGATTCGCTGAAAACTACTGACTCTCTAAAAACCCTATCTTTATAAATTCATCTCCTCCGTCTACAATCTCACTTGTTGCTGTCGATCTGTGCTTAATCCCATCGATTATTACTGCTCTTCATTCTTCAAATAAGGTATAATACCCTCTTTTTGGAAAAATGGGTGGCGGGTAAGGTAGCTTGGATCTATTCTCTTCTCTTTGCTCCAAGTCTCGTTCTTCAGCGGTGGGGTTTTCATTTTTCCCCATTGATGACGACGGAGGAGAAAGATGTATCCCAGATTGATTCGCGGCTGTGAGGAGGGGAAAGAAATAGGTATTCGGAAAAAATTTGCAAATTCCAAATTGCTGATTCTAAATTTCAAATTTCAAATTCCAAATTTCAATATATATCACAGATCTGTTCTCTATTATTGCTATCAATGATACAGACTCCAAAAGTCAATGGGAACCGCTTGCGCCAATGAAGGAAGCCCAGGTATGCACCTTTCTTTTTTGGTTTATTTGGCTATAGACTAACAGTACTTTTGAATGTTGGTAGCACAGTTAAGTGAGATGTTAAGTGAGATGAAAACTAGACAGAAAGCCTACCTCTTTACCTCGTGTCTTTTTGTTATTGGGATAACTATTGTTGATTGTTAATTTTGAGTCTCACGGTGGAAAATAAGTCTATTGGCCTATTTTTTGCTTTGTCTATTTCCTTGAAGGTGATTAACAAGAATTGGGGAGGGCTGGCGCCTGCAAGTTATTGTATGAGCATTTCCAAAATTTTCCCCTATTGTTTCAGGAATTTCATCTGTCTCAAACTTATCATCAAGGACTTCTCAAGTTACAATCAAAAGAGTATGATAAGGCTCGGGAGCTTTTAGAATCATTTCTCAAAGATCATCTTATAGCTAATGCGCAAGTAAATTTTTTCCTTTCATAAACATTTTATATATTGGGGTGTCCCAATTTTATTATGAAATAATAATTTGATGTGTTTCTCTTTGCCAGGTGGATAGAAGTGCCAGCGATGGCCATTTGTTGCAACTTAGGTTTTGTCCTATGCTATACTGCGGATTTAATGTCTACTGTTCTTTTAGACATTATCTAATGAAATATGTGAACATGCAGGGATGGAATACTTGCATATATTTTCTCTGACCATTATGTCATGCTGCTAGCCTCTCTAACCATTATTCATACATCACACACACACACAAAACACACACACACATAAAACACACTAATTCACAGACTTACACATGTATATCTGTATATGTATTTTGCTTTGATCATTATTCTCATTCTATACTAATGGTGTTGGGGTACAGACTATTGTTTTTTGCTGGTGGATATATATATATTATGCTGGGGAAAGCATTCTTGCCATACTTGCAAGGGCTGAACAGCACACAGTTGAAGTTGGTCACCATTTATGCAAATTGAATTTCACAATCTAGGACAGGTGTGGCTCTTGATGCCACCTAGGAGTAGACGACGACGATTCCTTGAAGAAAACTTAGCGGTTTTTGGGTGTGTCCTAATTAATTCATTGTTCTATATTTTTTGTATGTTGTGTGCATTAATTTTTGGTTAGTGAAGTGTTGTCAATGGCTGATTGATTAGGGACTATTATGTTTTAGGAGCTATTTTCTATTAATGGCTGTGGAAAGTTGCTCCTGCCTTGGCTGCTGGTTGTACTGCAATTTTGAAGCCATTTAAATTGGCATATATTTGTTTCTGATATAATCCTGAACCAGTTGCTGATACACGTATATAGAAGATTCTAGTTACTACAATGTTTAAAAATGAGGCTGAATGTTAGATTAGATTATTCTTATGTTTATGATATTTACTATAAAAGATCCACTTTGAGAAAAATTCTAGGAAAACTTGCTGGCTTGCTTATGGAGACATGCTCTTTGCTCTTCATTGGTGATTGCTTGCTGTTGCTGATATGACTTATACTGCTTTGAAGGAGAAATTATGTTTGGTCATTGAATGGATATGTCCATGTGATAAGATGAAGTCTTGCATGATGTTTATCCTTTTGATATTAGTCTAAATTCTTTAATTTTAAGATCTTCATAAAGTCCATGTTTATGGTTTGAGAATATGCAGGCAATTGCTTTGGTTGTGGGAGACTGGTATTTTTTGTGCACTGCAAGTACCAGTGCACTTACACCACCATCTTCCAATGCCAGTTCAGGTCGCTAATGATTATTCTCTTCGTTGAAAATTTTGATTTGTTCACGCATATTCCTTTCTCTGAATGTGAATATGTTTTATGGCTAATTTTCTTCCTGTTTTCCATTCTCATGTCCTGTCCTCCTTGTCCCCTTGTGGCCTGCTGAATTAAAATTCTGGTTATTAGTCATGTTTGCACTATTAATCCTCTTATGCCCTATAAGATTCTTCGCCTAAATGTCAATTATATACATATAAGGACGCCAAGGCGTCCTTATATATATTGAGGATGCCTTATAAGGCGTCCTCATATATATTGAGGACGCCTTATATAAGGCGTCCTAAATTTAACATAGGACGCCTTATATACTATTTTTATAACTACCTCTATTCAGACGTCCTTCTCAAAAAGGACTTTTATTGCCTCTAATTCAGGACGTTTTTGACATTTTTTGTAGTAGTGTGGATTTGCAAGAAATGGGAATATGTGAAGGCTTACACCAAGGCCATATAGTAACAGAACTTATTGTCCCCCGGCTTCTCATACTTTGTCTAAGGATGAGAAACATAGTTTTTGTGAGTGTTTGCATGGCACAAAAGTTTCGTCGGGGTATTCTTAAAATTTTAAGAGGCTTGTATCGATGAAGGACTTGAAATTGGTAGGCCATAAGTCTCATGATTGTCATGTCTTGATGTAATAGCTAGTCCCAGTAGCTATTCCAGGCATAGTAGAGTATGATCTTCGACACATTTTGACTAGGCTTTGTTTGTTCTTCAATGCTGTTTGCAGTAAAGTGTTCGAGATTAAACAATTGGATGAATTGAAGCATGAAGGATATCTTATCTTGTGCCACCTTGAGAGGCTTTTTGTTCCTTCATTTTTTGACATCATGGTTCATCTAGTGAGGGAGATCAAGTTGTCCAATCCTGTCCATTTACAGTGGATGTACCCAATTGAAAGATCTATGAAATTCCTAAAAGGGTACGTGAAGAACGCATACCGGCCAGAAGCATCAATTGTTCAGAAGTATGTATCTGAAGAGGCCATGGAATTTTGTCAAAATTATTTGGCTAAAGTAAGACATATTAGCCTTCCAAAACATCAGCATGCTAAAGGGGGTAAAAGGGGGGCCTCGATAAATAGAGTGGATCCTGATGACTTATCACAAGTCCACTTATACATCTTGAATAATGTTGATGAAGTTCAGGTTAGCATAGTTGCCCATAAAGAAGCTGTGAGGAAAGAAAATGCCCGAATGACTAAACAAAGGTTGATTAGGGAGTACAATAGAACATTTGCAAACTGGTTCAAACAAAAGGTTGAGGGAGAGGAATCTGTTTCTGAGACAATGAAATGGTTAGCACGTGCTCCTAAAGTTGATTTCCTAAGTTGGAATTCGTATGTGATCAACGGTTACACATTTTACATGAAGTCCCTATATGAGAGGACACCGTCCAGAATAGTGGTGTAATGTTAGAGGCTGAATCCATGCACTTCTCCAATTCGAAAGACAAGTGGCCTAAATTGGCAGTCATGCCATATAATGGTGTTATTGAAGAGATTTGGGAGGTGGACTATGTCTTCATTAGATTTCCTATTTTCAAATGCAAGGGGGTTAATGTCAACAGTGGTGTTCAGATCGATCGGCTCGGATTTACGTTAGTCGATCTCAATAGTACAAGTTTTGGAGATGAACCTTTTATTATGGCAGACCAGGTGAAACAAGTTTTTTATATTACCGATCAAGCAAATAAAATGTGGTCTGTAGCTCTTCAGGGTAAAAGGGTCATCGATATTAATGAGGAAAGTCATGCAAATTATGGTCTTCCTGACAGTACTCCTTTTTCAAGGGGTCTACTAGACATGAACGAAGAAGATGAAGTAGATAATGAACCCGACATAAGAAATGATCATCAAGAAGGGATATGGGAGGATATCCCTTTATAAAAGAGTCAATTCATAAGGTAATATTCATCTGTACAATTCTTTGAAAACTTTAAGGTTTTAACTATATTATATTCCTTTTATGTTTTTAATCGATGTCACTGACTCTATGAAGTTTGTTCTTGTTTTATGTTTGTGGCAGCTGGATCCGATCCAATGCTCTCAACCGAGGAAAGCTGTAAAGCTACAGAAGCAATATCTTGAAAATTTGGCCCTCAAAGATCAATGTTAAGGTAAATTTTCTCTAATATGTAACAACTAGCTTAATCAGTAATGCATTTTATTATCTTTGGATTTTTAATATTTAAGTGTTGATTATTGTTTCTGCTCAGTCACACAGAGAAGAGATCATACTAGAACTCCACAAAACTTATCAAGATCCTGTTAGGGGAGT
Source organism: Acacia confusa (assembly GCA_037074495.1). Taxonomy (NCBI): domain Eukaryota; kingdom Viridiplantae; phylum Streptophyta; class Magnoliopsida; order Fabales; family Fabaceae; genus Acacia; species Acacia confusa. Next base: position 20,994,012 of record CM073509.1, on the reverse strand, counting down.
TGTATATAATGAAATCGAATGAAGGTATGGTGAATATTGGGCATGTATGTTGATTTAAGTGTACGTGGTATATCTTATTGCAACAGCTTATTGTATTTGTATTTGTAACTCATGCTCAATAATATTTGTATTCTAGCTACGATCTGCTTTTTCCCAATTCAATTTATTCATAATTGTTCATAGCTTGTAGCTTAAAGTGTAGCCTTTTCTATGCTGGATTGGCTTGTATGGATTTGTGTATAGATCATTCAATTTATCCACAATTGTTCATAGCTTGTAGCTTAAAGTATACCGTTTACTATGTTGGATTGGCTGGTATGGATTTGTGTATATATGTGATTAGTAAGAACATAACAGGGAAAAAATGCAGGAAACTTTAGATCGATAAAACAAAAACGCCAGTCTTAAAAGTTCAACTTTTAAGACCAGATGTACTCGGACTTACTTAAATGCGTGGTCTTAAAGGTCAGGCGACTATTTGATATGCGGTACTAAAAGTTGGTCTTACAAGACCGTTGGTTTTAATATGCCCGATCTTAAAAGTTAATCTTTAAGACCGAACGTATTAATCAACCAGTCTAGAAAGTGAGTCTTTTAAGACCGTGTATAATTATTTTTGTCCGGTCTTAAAAAATAGACCTTTTAAGAGCGGTTAAATTTTTGTCTGGTCTTAAAAATTGAGTTTTAGGACTGACATAAAAAATATTTCGGTTGGATTTAGTATCACTTTTAAGAACTGATGTTTTTAAATGTCCGATCTTAAAATAGTTTATTTAAGACCGGTTAAAGTCCGCTCTTAAAGATATACTTTTAATACCGGATGGAACAAGACCAGTTGCAAGTCCGGTCTGCGGATGCCTCTTTTGTTCGGTCTTAAAAGCTTTTTTTGTACCCATGATAAATCAAGAAGGTGTTAGCCCATGAGTTCGCAAAGCACGCACACAAGTTCGCATAGGTACAGTTTCTAATTACTAACCCAATTTAAACGTTGTTCATAGATATTCTTCTTAGGATTCGTAACTTATTGGATAAATTTAATTCCGCTGCGTGTACAAATCCCACTAACAGAGAGTTCCTTGTTAACCAAACCACAAGTCCTTTCAGGACTATCGAACAACTATGGGATGATGGAATTTAATTTGAAGATGTATATGCTTAGTTAATTATGATCGCTACATGATGCAACACATGCACTACAAGCTTTGTTGTTATGATTTTCTATTAGTATAAATAATAAATCTATAGTCAATCACTATATATCAATATACCAATATCAAATATAAAATTTACAGTAAGCTTTATTATTCTGAACAATGTAACTTATAATACACAAGGTCCACTGAACTGGCATGAATGAAGGGTTAACGGTAACTCTTCAACGTATAAACTAATAATAATAAGTAAGATGCATCTAATCGATGATTTATCAAACTTATAATAAGAAAGGAAGGAAGTGAAAATTAGGGGTGGAAAAATAGTACTTCCTCTAGTCCTCAATAGAATATCATTTTAATTAATTCCCCCATTATATAATCGCTTACCAAAGATTTGGGTTAGCAAATATGGGCGTGAACAAAGTTTTGCTTCCATTGTAATATCCCGAATTTTGCGTCTAAAGACTTGAGAATTAGCCTATTTTTGGGAGACTACTAGGCCCTGTTTTAGAAGAATTCAGAGTCTTAAACTTATTATGGAGGATGAGGTTGCCAAATTTCCTAGAATAATTATTAACTTAATTATTGGAAATTTAATTATTTGAAATTAAGGTTTAATTTTTCTTAATTTATTTTGAAAAGAGAATAAATTTAAGAAAAGATAGTGAATGTTAATTGTAGGACTAAATATTAATGGTTTAATTAGATGATGGTAGTGTCTTTAATTTGATCAGGTATATGTCCATTGTTTAATTTGGACCCATATGGCATTATTTGATAACATAATTGAAGTTTGCGATGGTACATGCATTTTATTTAGATGCTTCTTCCGACAATGCATTAAGGGGAAATTAAATATATTATATGTGAGTGTGTGATAGTGGATTTATTAGTGGAGGAGGAAATATAAAATATTAATTGTAATTAAGTATAAATAAGAAGCCAAATCTCATATCCAACAATCAGTGATCTAAGCCCATATTGATTTCCTTCTTTATTCTTTTTCTTGCCTCGTACATACTCTCTTAGATAATGGACTACAAGATTGGCCCAAAACTCATGCAACACTCCTCTCTTGGTCAAGCATGGATCCCAACGTGTAGGATTAATTTTTGGACAGCACAACTCTTCTTTCCTTCTTCCAAAATCACGCCACCTCACCCCTCTCATGCATGTCACCTGCCCATTTTTCCTCTTCTTATTTCACTACACATATACATGAAAGTGGAAGAAATCACCAAGAGGGGGGTGAATTGGGGATTTTAAAATTTCTTTTCAACTCTTTAAAAATAAAGCTTAAGAAATGAATAATGAAAGAGTAGAGAAAGAAAAGCTCAAACACACAGGATTTATACTGGTTCGGTCTTAACCTTGACCTACGTCCAGTCCCCAGATACCTTCTGGGTGTTTCCACTAGTTCAACAGGTTTTTAACTACAATAATGAAGACAAGACACAATCCTAATCACCTATGACTTGCTCCCCTCTACACCTTGTAATCAAACAACCCAACTCACAGATTCCACAATCTTGAGTTTACAAAACCAAATACTTTAAAAGAATTTCAATCTCTCAAAAGAGTGAATATTGATAATCACTGAAGAACAGATAAAAGAATCACAATACAGACTCAAAAATGCAAATATGTTCAAGTGTAGCTTCGTTGTGTATCTTGCTCTGAGTCTTCATAGCCTTTTATAGCCTAACTAGATGAACTAGTCGTTGCAATATCTTCTCCAACGTTCAGTTGTAGATCTGGAAAATGGCAGTTGCAAATTTTGCTCTGTTCTTTCAATTCTTTGCTGAAATCCTGGAATATGTTGCTGCAGAACGTCTTCCAGATTCTTTGTCATTCTATGATCTTAATTTGACCGTTTGAAGTGATCTTAATGTGTTGCAACGGTCTGAACTGAACATCTGGGATAAGGGAGAAGAATCAGCCCTGTTCTTGGTTCTTCATTAAATGCACTTATTCTGGATCTTTGATTCTCTCTGATCTTGTGATGAACCTGTTTGAAACTTATCAAAAACTTGATCAATAATGTTAGGAATAATAATGCAACAAGATATGATAATTTCATATTAACCCATAATGATTTCGCAGATTGATTTGATCTGGTTTTCAAAAGTTACTGATGCAAACTTGAGTTTGGTGTTCTAGACTCGAGTTTGAGATTCATCCATAGAGCAAGGTATGTTTGAAAGTTTCCTAAACTCGAGTTGACAAGTAACTGACTCGAGTTTGGTTCTTACAGAGAGGAAAGTCGCGAGTTGGTCTTGAATGAGATTTTGAACACTTGGCTAAACTCGAGTCATTTAGTGACTAACTCGAGTTTGAAGCTTTTATGAAAAACTTAAGTTTAAGTTCACAGCTTCAAAACTGGAGTTTAGAAATGCAGACTGGAGTTTGGAAATCATGTAATAGCTCGAGTATTTTCAAATAGTCCTAAACTCGAGTCTCCATAAATCTGACTCGAGTTTCAGTGTACATTGAAACTTTGAAAACTTTTCATTTAAGTACAAACTAGAGTCACTGAAATTTAAACTAGAGTTTAGAAAACATGTATCAACTCGTGTATCTCTGTTTATGCCAAACTCAAGTCTACATAATCCAAACTCGAGTTTCCAGTGAAAACTGAAAACATGAAGGCTATTGCATTTTGCAAGCTGGAGTTTGTAAAATTGAAACTAGAGTTTGGAAAACTTGATAAAACGTTGAAGCTTCTGTTTGATCTCAAACTCGAGTTTCCAAATCATAGACTCGAGTTTACAAGTCTTTAAACTTTTAGCACATAAACTTTCTTGTAAACTGGAGTTTCTCAGAATCAAAGGTAGAGTTTGGAAACAAGTTGAAATTCGAGTGTCACTGCCTTTAATCTAGACTCGAGTTTATAAACACAGACTCGAGTTTACAACTCTTGTAAACTTTGATAGCTCTTTGTAACTCTGCAAACTCGAGTTTGCCTATACAAACTGGAGTTTGGCCAACATTGTAAAATATGAGCTTCTGTTTGTCAAGTCCAAACTCAAGTTTAGCAACCCAAACTCGAGTTTGCCTTAAACAGAAAGTTTTACAACTTTCCAAGGACAAACTTCAAATTGAGTTTACAATTGTCGGTTATCATCAAAACACACAGAGAACTAACAATACATACAGTGGCAGATCTTGAGATAAAGATTTAGGGAGGCAAATTTATACTCATTGACTAATTAAGACAAAAAATTATTTGAGGAGGCCAAATGTATAAATTTTTAGGATAAATGTATACATTTTTTGACTAAATATATATTAAAAAAAAATCCTATTTTGATTAAATTTTTTTCATAGATTTTTTTTTTGCGGGGCCACAGGCCCCCCATTCCACCATGAAGCTCCGCCATTGTATACATACTCATACTTCCTCCCATTTTTATCATCAAGCCACGTGTGTATGTATAGCTTAATATATATACACCTCTATTTCCTCTTCATTTCGGCTGAAAATGAGAGTCAGTGAGAGAGAACATAAAACCCACTTAAGTCCTTAAATTTTCCTTCTCCATAATCTTTCAATATTCCTCTTCGGCTTCACACATAAATCAGAAGCATAGACGAGACTGAGAATGTGGACTATGAGAAAGAGAAAGAGAAGGAAGGAAGGAAAGATTATGGTAGTAACTCTTCTCTCACATACTATTTATACCTTTTATATGCATGTATTTACCATTGTGTATACATACATACGTACATACATACATACATACATATATATATATATATATATATATATATATGTGTGTGTGTGAGATGCATGAATGCTGAATGTATTGAATGAGTTGTATGTATAAATGATGGCTATCTTGCATGTACTCTGTATGCATCTTATGTGAGTGATTATTAACGTTACTACTGGGATTCATTTGAATCCCAGGAATGTATTTTTGAAATAGCTAATTTGTAGTTAGGGTAAGAGGCTCAAATATGAAGAAGGAGGTCATGGAAGTATAGACCAAGAATGGAAGAGATTTTAGTTCCGCCAGATTTATTTTACTGAAGGTTAAGTTATTTGTACGTAAATAGTAACTTCAGTAATTTTTTTTTGAAGAAACGTTTCCATGTACATATTAAAAATGGTGTATTTTAGGCGGGTGTTTCATTTTGCGGTGTAATGGATAGACAAGAGCTCTTAAGACTTGTACTTATCCCTTAGGTCTAAGGTTCAAGCTCTTGGGAATTTATTTCCAAGGGACAAATTCCTAAGAGGGGGGAACAATACCTGCTCGCTGCGGTGAGCCGGCCATAGCCCATGTTGCGATGTGGGGGTCCGTTACATAAAAAGGGTGCCTAAGATCTGGACGTAGGCCAAAGAGTTGGGTTGAACCAGTATAATTCTTTGTGTTCATTTTCACTTCCCTACACTCTGGTTTGTTATGCATTTTCACCATAAAACAGAACTAGGAAAAGAATTTTGAAAATCCCCAATTCACCCCATTCTTGGTGATTTAGCTCCACTTTCAGAGCTAAGGAACCAGAAAATGGTTGTCAAGAGAGCAACGCGGAGCAGCGACAAAGCAACACACAAACATTGGAGATAGAACCTGAGTAATCACTTTCGGCTCGACAAGAGAAGTTCATATAGGGAAATTTGATTTTTCCGCTCGAGTAACGCGAGACGGCGAGAGAGACATTTATTATTTGGGATATTATTAAGACCGGTCAATTAAAAGGAATATGGTCTTAAAGAAATATTTAAATTATATTGAACTTTTTAAGATCGAAGGTTTATAAAACTACTATCCTAAAATTAATTTAATTTAAATTATATTGAAAATTTTAAGAACGGAGGTTAATAATACTGCAGTCATAAAATTCATTTAATTTTGGACCGTATGTTTTATAAAACTACGGTCCTAAAAGTCAAATACGTTTTAAAATTAAAACAAAATATTACAACAGCTACTGAATGAAAATAAAGGAACACTGGAGATTGGAGAATAAGCTTTTTCCATTAATGGTTAATATGGAAAAAATAAAATATAATAGTTCTTATTAATTTTTACATTACTGGAGATTGGAGAATAACATCGTATGCGTGTCCACGCACATGACGGCCAACTGCCTGTGGGGGCTAAAAATTCTCAGCAGTAAAGTACTCAGTGATATATCATGCAGGATTATGTGAATTGCAACAAGAGATCGATTGTGATATGTACCTATGGTAATATGGAAATAAGTATACCTTCCTTCTCACTTCACATTTAATATGTACTCTTGTCTTTCTTCCTTGGAGGTTGTGCTTGCATATACTGAGCACAAGAATCCAAAATCATTGATTCTACCCTGTTGATCCAATTCTTAATGCATGAACCTACAATAATGACATCGATCAGGGAATTAGTATATATGTATGTATGTCTAAACAATGCATTTAAATTATGTACCCATAGAAGAAGATACTTACTTCAAAAACATTTGAACAATTGCTGATGTAACCTCCTGTCCAGGAAAAAGCAGGGACTTTATATCATCAATGTCAAAGAAAACCGGTTGAGGATAAGGGACCCCTGCTACTTCATTGATATCCCATGATTTTAATGTAAAATCTCCTTTGGATACCATATGGGATATTTTATCTTTGGCACTCAACTTAGCAGTAAGGGATGCAGCTCTTGGAGGGGATGCAGCTTTAGGAGGGGATGGAGATTGAGGAGGGGATGAAACTGGAGGAGGGGATGAAGCATCAAGAGGAGTAGAGACATGTACAAGTTTCATTGGCTAAGAGATGAAGGTTCACTTGACATCACTCACGTGCTTCTGCTGATTAGTTGAGAAAGGAAGAGGTGCATCAATGATCACCTCTTTAACTAACACTTTGACTTCATCATCAGCCATTTGTTTGTGGTGTACAGTTGATCCCAAGTTGTGGACAGTCCCTTTAGCAACTTATTGTCTATTAGGTTCTACTACATACAGGTCACAAGGTTGCTCTGGCTGTCCAACAATGCCTCTCCTTCTAGTGCTCTACTGCACAAGTGCAGGTGTATGTGTGAAGGGAACACTGCTCTCTGGACGAGAGCTAATAAGCATCTTCATCTCTATCATTTCCTCTTTCATTTGCCTTATCTGGGATTCAAACATTTCTTTCAATGCATGTTCTTTGCCCACTGCCTCCTCATTTAATTTAGCCACTGTTAGGTCCATCTCCTCCCGAGTAACCATACTTTGTTTAAGGCGTTTGGATTTACCAAAGTATTCTTTTAGGCCTTCCTATCCTCCAATCCCACTTACATGCCCCGAGTGATCTGGTTTTCCGGTTGCAACGGTCAGAACATCATTCCTCCTGCTCGACACAAAAGATCCCTCTGTTTCTTTCTTTTTAAGATCTTCCTATAAGATATAGATAACGAGAAGCTTAGTAATGAAACATGTTTAATTAGTAACTAAAAAATAACAATAACGATACTTACAATTCTTTCAGCAACTATACGAGTTTGTTCACTCATGTAGGTGCCATCTTGCTTTTGCCGAATATACAACAAAAAATCCTCGCGACGTATTGGGGATGTCGATTAATCAACTATCATAGAAGGATTGGATTTAGCTTCTTCTTCCCATCTCTTCCGCTTAGCCTCCATCATTTCTTTTTCAGCCTTTTCATATCCGTCGCGAGAAACCCTATGCGGGCAATCATTCTTTCTCCCGATCTCCTGTGCTTGTTCCCTTCTTCTCTGTGAATCAAAATTGAAAACAAATATTACTTATGAATTCCAGCAATCTCACTAACAGAAATTAGAGAACTTCTGCTTGATATGAACCTCAAATACTAGTCAAATTTACTTCATCAAGTTTGAACTTTTTATTTAATGAAGATGTAGAATTGTATAGAACTAACATACTAACTTACTAACAGTAATGTCTAACCACTACTTACTATAACAGAACTAGCTAAGAATATAATAACGGTTAACATATCAGACATGCATATAACTAAGACATGCTCTTCTAATGCAGGACAAAGGATGAAAATATATACTTCTATTCACACATTAAGCCATCTAACTAACAGGATTAGACAAACATAATAACATTCACATATCCACACATGTTAATAAGCAAACAAAAAGGGCAAACAAAACTAAATATGCACTTACTAAAGCATCAGTAGTAGTCCAAAGCTGAACAAATTGTTGCCAAATTTGTTGATCAATAAATGTGTACTTGTCCTAAGGATTATGCTCAGGTTGAACCGTGGCAAAAATATAGGTGTTGGCTAGAAAGGTCTTAAACTTCCTTCACCGATCAACACAATAAGACAATGTCTTGTCTTTCTGAAAATGGAAGAAATCACCAAGAGGGGGTAAATTGGGGATTTAAAAAAAAGTCTTTTCGAAAACACCCAAGTTCTTAGATTGAAAACAGAGTATAAGAAGGCAAGGAAGAGAAGCTTAGACACAGAAGATTTATACCGGTTTGGTCCTAACCTTGACCTACTCTAGTCCACAGAAATCTTCTGAGTTTTTCAACTATCAATATTCTTTAATTACAACAATGCAACTCTTAAGCAATCCTGATCACCTAGGACTTGCTCCCCTTTACACTTTGTAATTGATCAGCCCAACTCATAAGTTCCATAACCTTGAGTTTCCCCAAAAAATAATCAAAATGATTTTCAAAAACAAACTCTCAAAAACACTGAAGTTCAAAATACTGTAGAATACACAAAGACTCAAATCAAAAGATGTAATCAGTCGTAATTCTTTGTGTATCGATGCTATGAGTCTTCCTGGGTATTTATAGCTTAATCAAAGAAACTAGCCGTTGCATTTTCTTCTATTTTATCCTTCAATGTTCAGCTTCATCTCTGGAATATGACAGTTGCATATATTTCTCTTTTACTTCAATTCTTAGCTAGAATCCTGGATTTAGTCGTTGCAGATGATCTTCCAGAATTCTTGTCATTCCATGATCCGTCTTTGACCGTTGGAGAGTGATTTGATTGACTTGTAACAGTCTAAGCTGAACCATTAGGAAAGAGGAGAAGTTTCAAGCTTGTTCTTGGTTCTTCATTAAATGCATTTAACCCAGATCTACTTTCAATTTGATCCTTGTTGAATTCATCTAAAACTAATAAGCATATCGTTCAAGCATATATACGATGATTCACAACTTAACATGTGAGTAGATCAACCTATAATTCTGAATCAAACAGATAGAGGATGTCGTTAGTGAAACAGAGTTTCACTAGGCTCAAGTTTAAAGTATGTAGGCTCGAGTCTAATCGTCTTCCAAGCTTTGATAGCTCTCTCTGTCTGAGCCAAACTCGAGTTCATAAGTTTTAGGCTCAAGTTTGCTTCAATCAAACACTTTTGAAATTTTTTCAATCAGAGATAGGTTTAAGTCTACATAAATATGTTTGAGTTCATATTTTAAAATATTTTGAATGCTCTCTGTAAGGGATAAACTCGAGTTTAGCTTAGCAGGCTTGAGTTTGTTCACATGAACAATGAGTGAAAATCACCTAGAGGGGGTGAATAGGTGATGTTGTTAAACTTAGAAATTTTTCACCAAAAGTGAAACTAAAGACAGAAGGATGGTAAGAAGGAAATTTGGACACAAGAGATTTATCCTGGTTTAGTCTCAACTGTACATCCAGTCCCCAGAAAACTTTTGGGATTTCCATTATAACTCTTTTCACAATTACATAGAGATCTCACTAATTACTCCCCTTACAGACTATAATTGTTAAACCTAGTCACTTGAGGACCCTACCTCAAGATTCACAATAAAATCGAATAATAGAACTGTTTAACTCCTAAAGAGTAGATAAAATAATCACTAAAGCGTGTGTTTAATGAAACTATTACAAAAACAGAGTTGAATAAATGCTATTGAATTTTTGCAGCGTAACAGTAAATTTCAGTAGTTGGCTTAATTGAATGCTTCTTCAATTTATAGCTTTGCCATTAATGCCGTTGTAAACTAGCCGTTGTCTCATCTCGATGGTAATCCTGAAAGTTTTGATGAGGGTAATATGACTGTTAGCATTTAATGCTAGTGGTTGGTCTTGGAAGAATAACAACTTGTAGAGCATTCCTATTCCTGGAGAATGTTTTTGCTTCATTCTTCAATATTTGACCGTTAAAGTGCGAGCAGAAAGAATGTTGTCACTCTTTATCTTCAAATATTGCTTTTTGTTTGATATCTCTGCTATGACATTAAATGCTTATGACATCATGATCTGCTTTTTATCCGAGCATAAGAATTCCTGAACTATTCATGGCAAAACAAACTTGAGTCATAGTTAGTAATATAAGGGTAATCACATCATGGAGAAAAGATTAGATACAAATGAATTAAATACACACCGATTGCAGAGATTTAGCATAATCATATATTAGTTCAGAATATTTTAACCTCGAATCACCTACTCAACCTCGAGTTTTTTGGAAAACTCGAGTTCATCTACCACCCTCGAGGTTTTTAAACAGATGTAATATCAGAGATAAAGCCATATAACCTTGAGTTTTGTGTAGCACCTCGAGTTTTTCCTCAACCTCGAGGTTCCTTTTTCTACCTCGAGTTTTTGTATATTGAATTAAGAACCATGGATAGTGACAGACATAGGCTCAACCTCGAGTCAAAATCCTAGCCTCGACTGTTGGACTAACCTCGAGGTTACTGGTTGAGCCTCAAGGTTTCGAAGAGGTTCTCAAAAAGAACGAAGGCTTATAAAAAATCAAGTTTATCTACCAACCTCGAGTTTTGGATTAACCTCAAGGTAAAGTTCTCAACCTCAAGGTTATTTGACAGCAAAAATCTGGATTCGTTTTTCATGATTTTGACAGAGCATTCTTCCTTATAATGTTGACTCATCATCAAAACATGGAAGCTAACAATGAGCACTACTTGCTACATATCACATAGGGCCTATATTAGAAATAAGATTGACAAGACTCCTAATGAGCTCTATAAATAAAGGAAGTCAAACATTGCTCATCTCCATATTTTTGGCTACAAGTACTTTATTCATAACAATGGTAAAGAAAACTTAGGAAAGTTCAATCTTAAGTTAAATGAAGGTATATTTCTTGGCTATTCTAATAGAAGTAAAACCTATAGAGTTTATAACAAACACACTTGTGTTGTTGAAGATGTTGGAAATTATGCCGTAGAGGCTAATCATTAAATAACTTTCATATTTGATTTATGAAGATAAATCAATGATTTGATTTATAAAGAGAAATCAAATCAATTAGCTTTTAATTCGAATTAAATAAATTGATTGGATTGAATCAATTAGACAGATTTAATTTCCAATTCAATTTCAAAATTAATAAGATTGATTTTGAATATTTAATGCAGCCCATTAGGGTTATAAATACCCTTAGGTTGTAAGTAATTTGATTACACACACAAGAGAATTGAAGAGCCACAAAAAACCCTAGAAGAGAGACGTGAGAAAAAAGCTTGAGGCGCTAGCACGCAGTCGTTCGTGTTGGAGTGTTGTTCGATGTGGATACTGGTAGAGGGAGTGGATTTGTAGAGTCAGCTCTTAGAGATTGATCGACCAAGAAGGTGTTAGCCCACGAGTTTGCAAAGCACGCACACGAGTTCGCATAGGTACGATTCTTATTGTTGGATATAATTAGTTTTGATGATGTCTCATATAAATGCCTTTAGAAAAAGCAAAAAGTTTGTATATCATATTTATCTTCTTCATTGATTAATTCTTGATTTTAATGTAGAATCAAAGATGTAAAGTTCATGTATGAAGAATGATCAAGAAGAAGATCATGTTGGACCTGGCTATCACCCAAGAGGGGGGGTGAATTGGGTGTTTGATAAAACTTTAGGAACTTTAAAAAAACTTTTTACAACTTATAAATTGACAATTAGATATTCAAAGATGAGCATGTACTGGAAATGTAAAAGATAAGGGAAGAGAGTATGCAAACTGTGATTTATTCTGGTTCGGTCCAATCTTTGACCTACGTCTAGTCCCCAAGCTTCACTTGAGATTTTCAATCCACTATTTGCTTTGAACTTGATTACACATTCTGTACTTGAAGTAATCCTCTCACTAGGATTCACTCCCCCTTACAAATCGTAATCAATTCACTTGCTTGGTTACACACTCTGTTCTCGAAGTAATCCCACACTCAGATTCACTCCCCTTACAAGCTGTAATCACAACAAAGTGTTTCCCACTCAAGATCACCCAATCTTGAGTAACTCTCAGAATAATAGGATGATTACAATGAATCTTCTCTCTCAGAAGTAAGTGAATAAACACTGAAGCACAATACATGTAATCTCACTCTCTAAGCTAAATATATGATCATTGAGATATTCAGAGAGTAGATGAAGCAGACGTTAGAATATTGGCATTTTCACTGTGTAAGCTCACGTCCCTATTCTTGCTCTCCCTCTTGTATCTGTCTCTCTTGTTCTTCGTTTCTGGGCTTCTTATATAGATGAAAAAGAGGAACTAGCCATTGCATTTTCTTCTCTTTGATTCTTCAAAGTTCAGCTGTAAATCTGGAATATGACAGTTGCTTATTTTGCTTATCAGCCTGTTCTTGGTTCTTCATTTAATGCACTTATCCTGGATCTTGATCTCACCTTGATCTTAGCTAAACTTTTCTGAAAAATACTCAAAACTTCATAAAAGACATTAGAAACAATAATAACATATGATAGAATAATTTCAGATTTATCCATTAAGATTTCGCAGATCAACATCATTTGGTTTTTCAAAATCTCTAATGCAAACTCGAGTTTGTTCTTCCAGACTCGAGTTTGGAGTTCATCCAGAAAGCATGTCTGTTGATCAGTGGTCTAAACTTGCAGTCTGTAAAAGCAAACTTGAGTTTGGCTTTTACAGAGAGAGCTGTCGGGCTCTGGTCTTGGAATGGAACTTTGGGAATGAAGCTAAACTCGAGTCAATTAGTGACTAACTCGAGTTTGGGTTTATGTTTGGAGAACAGGCCTAAGTTCGTAATCTTCTAGACTGGAGTTTACTAACTCAAACTGGAATTTCCTTCAGAGATGAAAACATCTTGCTTTCTATCTCCATAAGACTCTTTAAGTCTTCTTTCTAATGCAAGAAGAATCAGCTCCAAACTCATTGTAATATGACAGTTATGATCCGATGAATGAAGACTGTTCTTTGGCTAGCATTTTTCCAGCATCCTGAATTGACTGTCAACTTCAAAGATTCATACCTCACTCATTTGATCTTTGTTTTTCTTGATCTTTATGTTTCTAGAAAGGTATGTGAGTCTACTTTCATATGCCACCGATTTCAGCTCATTCCGATGTGTAGATTGTGAGATACACTCAAATTACCGAACCTTGGTTTGCTGTATGACGGTAACAGATGGAGCAACTTCAAAAATTCATAGCTCTCTCATCTGATCTTCTTTAGGCATCAAACTTTGTCAAGATGACGTATTAGGAGTCTAGTTTCATACAAAATTGATTTCACCTTAATCCGATCTCTGGTTTGGAAGATATCATCAAATTACCAGAGGTCGCCCATGCTGAATGTGAAACAGAGTTGGACAGAGTTGCTGAAGACTTGCTAAACTCGAGTCATTAAGTGACTAACTCGAGTTTAGGAGTTCCAAACTCAAGTTTACATTGGCTAACTCGAGTTTGGCTGATCCAGAGACGCCAAAGTTGTTGAAGAGACTACAAACTCGAGTCATTAAGTGACTAACTCGAGTTTTTAGTTCCAAACTCGAGTTTTGTATCCTAAACTCGAGTTTTCTCATAATCTAGAGGCAAATCACTTCTAGTAATGCAACAAACTTGACTTTTGAGTATCTGGCTCGATTTTGCTCATCCAGAACCTGATATATGCTTGTTTTAACTCTGAATTGAGTTGTTCCAACTTTCATTTCATCGTGGAGACATCAAGAATCAATCTAAAAACTTGTATGATAATTTTTTTATTCCATCTGGCAAGTTTTTCTTTCTTTCTTCTCTTTTCTTGATCATTCTTCATGATTGAACTATTTCTTTCTTTTCTTCTCTTGTTCTTTCTCCATATAAACAAATCTACATTAAATGTAGCAATTAGTCAATATATGAGCTATAAACTTTTTGCTCTTACTAATGGCATCTATATAAGACATCATCAAAACTAATCATAACCAACAAATCAATAAAAAGAAGAATCAGCAAAGAAGAAAAAGAAGAAGATCAAGGAGGTCAAGGATGTGGATGAGGATAAGGAAAAGAAGAGGAGAAATTGAAAAAGAAAGAATTTATTGAATGGAACATCTTCAATCAAGATCAGTTCAAGGTTATTTATGGAGAATGCTCAAGAAGATTGAAAGAAAGAAAGAGTTGCATTATGGAGAATGATCATGAGAGAGGAGATTTCAAAAAGAAGAAAATGAAGGAAATGAAGAAGGGAAATATTGATCGAGATGGAAGATGGAAGAAGTTGATGAGAATATCAACATCAACTCAAATATAAGTATGGAGAATGTTCAATAGAAGAGAAGAAAGAAAAGAATAGAGTTGTGGATAATGATCAAGTGAAGTGAAGAAAGAAAGAGAAGATCTTGTCAAAAAGAATGAGAAAAATCAATATTCAAGGTCTTAGATTGATTCTATAAGCCTTCACAATCAAATGGATGTTAGAGAAGTTCAATTTAGAGTTTAAGATAGCAAAAATTCAGGTTCTGGATGAGAAAACTCGAGTATCTAGGTTAAAACTCAAGTATACAAGCTTACTACAGACATTTGCATCTGGATAAGAAAACTAGAGTTTGGAAAACTCAAGTTTGGGAAACTCAAGTTTGGAAGTCAAAATTGAAGTTTCCAAGTCAAAATTGAAGTATGGGAGTCAATACTCGAATATGGAACTTATATACTCAAGTATTAGGTGCTTACAGCTTCTCTTGCGCGTCTGGACCTGACAATACTTGAGTGTCCTCTTCAATACTCTAGTATCCAGCTCTGTCAACAACTCTGTTCACCTCTGTTTCATGTTCAGCTTTGGGCGAAGTCTGGTGATTCAATGATATCTCCTAAACCAGACATCGGATTGAGGTGAAATCAAATTTGTATGAAATTTGACATCCAATGCATCATCTTGACAAAGTTTCATGCTCAAAGAAGATCAGATGAGACAGCTTTGAATTTCTAAATATGGATCAAATATTCACGCCACACATCAGACCAAGCTTCAATGTTTTGAGTATAACTCACAATCTAAAAATTGGAATGAGCTAAAATCGGAGGCGTTGGAAATAAGACTCATAAGGATTTCCATCAAGACTTGATTCAACAAAAATGAAGGTCATACTAGAGAGATATGGTCTTTGAAAGTTGACTAGCTGTTCAAGACGTTGTAAAAATGCTGGATAAAGAACTATTTTGATTCATTGGATCATAACAGATGAAATCCAACGATCCTTGAGTTGAATCTTGTTGCATTGGAAAGAATATACAAAGAGCTATATGGGGATAATTGGTTTGCCAAAATTTAAGCTATATCAAGTCTGATAGCAACCAAAGTGAAGAATAAGGTCAATACTCGAGTTTGCAAGAGAATACTCGAGTATAGCTCAGACAGGAAGCAATAAACATTAGAGGATCTTCAATACTCAAGTATGTAAGTTAATACTCGAGTATCGGACAGACAGAGACAAATCTGAAGTAATGAAACAAGCTCAATACCACAATATTCAAGTCAATACTCGAGTATACACTGTCACTTCAGAAAATTCAAAATTTCAAAGATCACAATTTCGATCAGGAACATCCAGATACTTACACAAATGATCTACAACACTTCTTAACATCATTTATATCATTTGTGGACATGTTTTAGATGATCAATTGTGTAAGAGGAGCTGAATCACCAAGAGGGGGTGAATTGGGGATTCTAAAAAATTTTGCGATTTCACCTCTTATGGTGATTAACCAAATGAAAACAGTGAACAGGGAAGAATAGCGATGCACAACAGTTTATACTGGTTCAGCCCAACTCCTTGGCCTATGTCCAGTCTTCAGGCACCCTGAGTTTTTCACTAAAATCACTTGATTACACACTCTGTAACTCTGAAGCAATTCTCTCTCTAGAACTTGCTCCCCTTTACAAGTTGTAATCAATGATCTCCCAAATCTCCAAGTCCCTCGATTTGAGATAACTTACAATCAATCAAATACAATTGATAAAAACTCTCTTACAGAGCGGATAAATGATCACTGAAGCTCTATAGTGTCAACAGACACTCTGTACAAGAAAGCACTCTAATAAATGAACAAATTGAATTTAGTTTCATTTTTAAGGTCACTGTTCTAGTAGAGACTTGAATGCAACTCTATTTATACTTAGAGAGACATTAATAGCCATTACTTGCATTCATTTGACCGTTGGAGAAGTTTCCTTTCAGTTAGAAGCAATTTGGTCCTTTCTCTCTCTACACTTGTGCTTATTTCTTGACTTGTAGGATAGAGAGTGACTTCTGGTTGTTTATATCCATTGGGATTGTCAGTCCTCACTTAAATGAAAGTCTCTTTATCCTTTTTCCACTGTGGAATGCTTGGTAGTTGAGATTTCAGCAAGGTTCGTGGCGTGCATTTATTGCTTCTGACAAGACTTTGCCTTTTGTGTGATAACAACACCTTTAATCTCTTTGAATCATCTGTAATTAGGTTGAAATACACTAGCAAACATATTAAATATATCTAGAAATGATGTTAATTATGAATATAAATCATTCAGATCATTCCATAAACATTACACAAATTTCACAAATTTGAATTATCAGAAGGCGCGACCAATACTCGGGTTTGTGCACCAATACTCGAGTTTGTCACTATGCACTTAAGCCTATACTTGAGTTTCTGAGTCTATACTCAAGTATTCTCCTTCCAGAGATGGGACTCGCTATTTGAGCTTTGGTGTTCCTGATGAACTTAAGCCAATACTCGAGTATTCTTCCAATACTCGAGTTTTGGACTCTTGGTGAATAAATGTCCAAAACATCAAAACCGGAGTTTCCTCTCTATACCGAAGTTTTGAAGGCTTAGAAAATTTGATTGCTCTCTGTATGGCTCAATACTTGAGTTTCAGTTTCCATACTTGAGTTTCCACCTTAGTTTTGAAACTCTGAAATTAGTTGAGTAAATGCTAAACTGTGGTTTTGAATACTAAGGTTTGTAAGTGATTCAATTTAAGAACCTCATTTCTTGGCTCAATACTTGACTATTCTAATGTGATACTTGAGTTTTCGTTTGAAAATAAAGACATTTAATATTCTGGAGCCAAGTTGGAAAACTATCTTTTCAAATTCTAAACTATATTTCTCAAAACCATGGTTTTCCAAAATGAGGTTTTCTATTTTCAGCTAAAACCATTTGAAGAGTCACATAGGCCTCAACTCAAGTTTTCATGTCAATACTTGAGTTTCCCTTAATGTAAAACTTGCGATGCTCTCTGTAACTCCCAATACTCGAGTATTCATTTGAATACTGCGGTATTGACCTAAGTTAAGTGCATTGAGCTTTTCTTTGAAATCTCAATACTCGAGTTTTGTTACCAATACTCAAGTATTGCCTCAATCTGCAAGTTTTCAACTTCTTGAGACAACTCTTCATTATTGATTTCACAATTGATTGTTATCATCAAAACCCATAGAAAACTAACAAATTGAAGAATTACATGAAGATCAACACATGTTGAGCTGTCAAGTGAAAAATGAATATAACGGCTATATTCTCCAATGTTTAGAACATCTTCATTTATAAATAGAGCCAGATTCAAAATGCTCAAAGAGGACAGAAGGAGCTCACACTGTTATAATGCCAAAATTCTGAATTTCCTACTCTCTGTTTTACAACGCTTTCTTAGTTTATCATATAGAGAGTGAAATCATTTTGTAATGCACTTCAGTGTTTATCATAATCACTTCTTTGAGAGAAGAATCATTGTAAATCATATCTTCCTGATAGATACTCAAGATTGGGTGATCTTGAGTGAGAAATTGGTTGTAACCTTATAGGTAGTAAGGGAAGGATTTCGATGAGAGTTTTGGCTGCACAAGTGCCTAGATAAACTTGTGAGGTTGTAAAGGCTTTCCTCTTGTGCCTGGTTAAACAAGGAGATAGTGGAAATCACAAGTGGAGCTTGAGGACTGGATGTAGGTCAAGGATTGGGCCGAACCAGTATAAATCTCTATTTGCAATTCTCTTCCCTTAACTCTTTATTTCTAGCATACCTTTTTGGATGATTGTTTATAGATTTATAACTCTCTAATATCATACAAACTGATTTTATCGAATTGAGAAAAGATTTTCAAAGGTCGTGAGTTTTTAATCTTCACACAAGTCACCCCCTCTCTTGGGTTCAGCCAGGTTTTTCACTGATCTACTAACCCGATTTAAATGCTATTGATAGATCCTCTTCTTGGGATTCATAATTTATTGGATAAATTTAATTCCGCTGTGTGTACGAATCCTAACAAAAGAATCTATGCATGTTGTGTTCTTTGAATCTGACTCTTCTACAAAATCCTTAGATAATGAACCTAAATTGATTCATCTTAAGGAAACTATCTCAAAATTTCCTTCTTTATTAGAAAGTGGAATTGAAAACAATCTTGAACCTTCTCATCAAGATCAAGGTCAACCTAGAGCTTGGGGATATAATAAGAGCCATCCAATAGACCAAATTATAGGCAATGTCAACGAGGGAGTAAAAAGTAGGAACAATGTTCTAAATGAAGTCATATTATCTGCCTTCATTTCTAAAATCGGACCCTTTAACTTTGACGAAGCCCTCGTAGACAATGATTGGGTGATAGCAATGCGAGAGTAATTAGCCTAATTTGAAAGAAATATAGTTTATGACTTGGTATCTAAGCCTAAGGACCATCCGGTCATTGGCACCAAATGGGTATTCAAGAACAAACGCGATGAGTCTGCAATCATTGTCCGTAACAAGGCAAGATTAGTAGCTAAAGGATATAACCAAGAAGAAGGAATTGACTATGAAGAAACTTATACTCCAGTTGCAAGATTGGAAGCCATAAGGGTCCTTCTAGCCTTTGCTTGCATTAAAGGTTTGAAACTATATCAAATGGATGTAAAATCAGCATTTTTAAATGGGTTCATTCAAGAAGAAGTCTATGTTGAACAACCTCCTGGTTTTGAGGATGAATTTCATCCAGATCATGTTTTCAAACTAAAGAAGGCTTTATATGGCTTAAAACAAGCTCCTAGAGCTTTGTATGAAAGGCTAAGTAAATTCCTTCTAGATCACAGATTTGTAAGAGGTAAAGCAGATACCACTTTGTTCATTAAAAGTAACAAAATGAATGAAATCCTACTTGTACAAATCTATGTAGAAAAGTGACTGACTCGAGTTTGGTTCTTGTTGGTTATGATTAGTTTTGATGATGTCTTATATAGATGCCATTAGTAAGAGCAAAAAGTTTATAACACATATATTGACTAATTGCTACATTTAATGTAGATTTGTTTATATGGAGAAAGAACAAGAGAAGAAAAGAAAGAAATAGTTCAATCATGAAGAAGGATCAAGAAAAGAGAAGAAAGAAAGAAAAACTTGCCAAATGGAATGAGAAAATTATCATACAAGTTTTTAGATTGATTCTTGAAGTCTCCACGATCAAATGAAAGTTAGAATAGCTCAATTCAGAGTTAAAACAAGCATATATCAAGTTCTGGATGAGCAAAATCGAGCCAGATACTTAAAAGTCAAGTTTATTGCATTATTGGAAGTGATCTGCCTCTGGATTATGAGAAAACTCGAGTTTAGGACACAAAACTCGAGTCTGGAACTCAAAACTTGAGTTAGTCACTTAATGCCTCGAGTTTGTAGTGTCTTCAGGGTGTCTCTGGATCATCAAAACTCGAGTTAGACAATGTAAACTCGAGTTTGGAACTCAAAACTCGAGTTGGTCACTTAATGACTCGAGTTTGTAGTGTCTTCAGCAACTCTGGTGTCTCTGGATCAACAAAACTCGAGTTAGCCAATGTAAACTCAAGTTTGGAACTCAAAACTCGAGTTAGTCACTTAATGACTCGAGTTTAGCAAGCTTTCAGCAACTCTGTCCAACTCTGTTTCACGATCAGAACTGGCGACCTCTGGTAATTCGATGATATCTCCCAAACCAGAGATCGGTTTAAGGTGAAATCAATTTTGTATGAAACTAGACATCCAATGCGTCATCTGGACATATTTTCATTCTCAAAGAAGCTAAGATGAGAGAGCGATGAATTTTTGAAGTTGACCCATCTGTTAACGTCACCCAGCAGACCAAGCTTCAATGATTTGAGTGTATCTCACAATCTACACATCAAAATGAGTTGAAATCGGTGGCATATGAAAGTAGACTCACATACCTTTCCATAAACATAAAGATCATGGAAAACAAGATCAAATGAGTGAGGTATGAATTTTTGAAGTTGACAATCAATTCAGGATGCTGGAAAAACGTTAGCTAAAGAACAACCTTCGTTCATCGGATCATAACTGTTAGATTGCAATGAGTTTGGAGCTGATTCTTCTTGCATTGGAAAGAAGACTTAAAGAGTCTTATGGAGATAGGTACTAGATTCCAGGAATTGATCTTCATCAAGTCAGAGAGCAAAGAACTTGTGAGAAGAATATTTGATTGGGTCATGGAGAAGAAAACTCGAGTTTGTTTTAGCAAACTCCAGTTTTGGACTTGATAGAGAGCAAGATGTTTTCATCTCTTAAGGAATCTTGAGTTTGAGTTAGTAAACTCGAGTTTGTGGCAGACAGAGAGCTCCTCAATATTTTGATTTGACAAACTCCAGTTTGTGTTTCTAAACTCCAGTCTGGAAGTTTTTGAACTTAGGCTTATCCTCGTAACAAAGCCCCAAACTCGAGTTAGTTACTTAATGACTCGAGTATAGCCTTATGTTCAAGTGTGCTCCAAAACTCAAATCGCGACATTCTTCTCTGGAAGACCTAAACTCGAGTTTGGATTTCTAAACTCCAGTTTAGCCCGCTGCAAACTCCAGTTTAGTTTTCCAAACTTTAGTTTGCGTCGCTGAAGTATAAGAACCAGATTGCGCCAATATGCGAAATCTTTATGGGTTAATCTGAAATTAGCATATCATGTTATATTATTATTCCTAACATTATTGATCAAGTTTTTGATAAGTTTCAGACAGGTTCATCACAAGATCACAGAGAATTAAAGATCCAGAATAAGTGCATTTAATGAAGAACCAAGAACAGGGCTGATTCTTCTCCCTTATCCCAGATGTTTAGTTCAGACCGTTGGAACACATTAAGATCACCTCAAACGGTCAAATTAAGTTTATGGAATGACAAGAATTCTGGAAGACCATCTACAACAACTAAATCCAAGATTCCAGCCAAGAATTGAAGAAATAGAGGAAAATATGCAACTATCATATTCCATATTTACAGCTGAACTTTGAAGAATCAAAGAGAAGAAAATGCAACGGCTAGTTCCTTTTCTTCATCTATATAAGAAGCCCAGAAATGAAGAACAAGAGAGACAGATACAAGAGGAAGAGCAAGAACAGGGACGTGAGCTTACACAGTGAAAATGCCAATATTCTAACGTCTGCTTCATCTACTCTCTGAATATCTCAATGATCATATATCTAGCTTAGAGAGTGAGATTATATGTATTGTGCTTCAGTGATTATTTACTTACTTCTGAGAGAGAAGATTCATTGTAATCATCCTATTATTCTGAGAGTTACTCAAGATTGGGTAATCTTGAGTGGGAAACACTTTGTTGTGATTATAGCTTGTAAGGGGAGTGAATCCGAGTGTGGGATTACTTCGAGTATAGAGTGTGTAATCAAGCAAGTGAATTGATTACGGTTTGTAAAGGGGAGTGAATCCTAGTGAGAGGATTACTTCAAGTACAGAACGTGTAATCAAGTTCAAAGCAAATAGTGGATTGAAAATCTCAAGTGAAGCTTGGGGACTGAACGTAGGTCAAAGATTGGACCGAACCAGGATAAATCATAGTTTGCATACTCTCTTCCCTTATCTTTTACATTTCCAGTGTATGCTCATCTTTGAATATCTAATTGTCAATTTCTAAATTGCGAAAAGTGTTTTTAAAGTTCCTAAAGTTTATCAAACACCCAATTCACCCCCCTCTTGGGTGATAGCCAGGTCCAACAGTTCTTACAGAGAGAAAAGTCACAAGTTGGTCTTGGATGAAGTTTTGAACACACGCCTAAACTCGAGTCATTTAGTGACTGACTCGAGTTTGAAGCTTTTTATGAAAAACTGAAGTTCAAGTTCATAGCTTCAAAACTGGAGTTTAGAAACACAGACTGGAGTTTACAAAACCTGAAACATTGCATAGCTCTCTGTATGGTCCATACTCAAGTTTTGATATACAAAACTCGAGTTTCAGTGAAAACTAAAACTTTTGAAATATCTTTATAAGTGTAAACTGGAGTTTTCATTTTTCAAACTGAAGTTTTCATAATAGGCATTTACTCGAGTGCTTTCAGTTTGAGCTAAACTCGAGTCTCCAAAACCCAGACTCGAGTTTCAATGAATATTGAAACTTTTGAAATGTCCTTGAAGGCTCAAATTGGAGTTTTCATTCTCAAGACTGGAGTTTAGAAATCATGTAATAGCTTGAGTGTTTTCAGACAGTCCTAAACTCGAGTCTCCAGAAACCTGACTCGAGTTTCAGTATAATTTGAAACTTTGAAAACTTTTTGTCAAGGAAGAACTGGAGTCACTAAAAACTAAACTGGAGTTTACAAATCAAGCAATAACACGAGTATCTCTGTTTATGCCAAACTCGAGTCTACAAAACCTAGACTCGAGTTTACAAGACTTTAAACTCTTTAGCTCTTAAACTTTCTTGTAAATTGGAGTTTCTCAAGATTAAAGGTAGAGTTTGAAAATGAGTTGTAAATTGAATGTTTCTGCCTTTGTGCTAAACTCGAGTTTATAAAACACAGACTTGAGTTTGCAACACTTGTAAACTTTGATTGTTCTCTGTAACTCTGCAAACTTGAGTTTGCTTAACCAAACTGGAGTTTAGCATTGTTTGCAAAAACTGAGCCATTGTCTTATCAAGTCCAAACTCAAGTTTTGCTACCTAAACTCAAGTTTGCATTGAACAGTAAGTTTTACAACTTACCAAAGACAAACTTCAAATTAAGTTTACAATTGTCAGTTATCATCGAAACACATAGAGAACTAACACAACAATTGTGTATATTATTGCAGTTCTCGCCATTTGCTTTGCCTCCATTGGATCTTCCGGAATGATTCCTTTCTCCAGGTAATTCAAGATAGGCTTTCGCCAATCTTCTGCCGCTGCATTGACCATAATACAAGTGGGATCGGTCAAACTTTGCTGTTTTACCGTTCAATGATTTCCTGAGCTCTTGGTGCTTGCTAATTTTGATAGGATGTCTGCCCTCGCATTTTCTCCTTTAGGGATGTGGGTGACTATGACCTCATCGAAGTTGACCATCGCCTCTTTGACTTTCCCGAGTTACTTAATTAGCAGAGGTCCCTTAGCTGTGTAAGATCCGTTGATTTGGGTTGCGACTAACTGAGAGTCAGTTGACAAGTAGATCCTCCTGGCTCCGTTATCTTTTTCTTGAGATAGCTCGGCTGGCACTGCTTCGTATTCATCCTAGTTATTGGAAGTTTTGAAATGTAGTTGTAGGAAGTGTTCCATAGAAACTCATTCTATACTTTCTATTATGACCCTTGCCCTGCTTCTTTTGGCATTTGAAGATCCATCAACGAACACCTTCCAGATATTAAGATTGGCCTCCGGGATTATCTCAGTTGGAACCAAGTCAGCAATGAAATCGGCCAGGGCATGAGATTTAATCGCATGCCTAGCTTCATACATAATGTCGAACTCAGACAGCTCGATAGCCCAACTAATCATTCGTCCTGCCAAATCGGGCTTATGCAGTACTTGGCGTATTGGCTGACTTGTTCGGATGATTATTTGATGTCCTTGGAAGTAAGGGCGGAGTCTTCTTGCAGTAGTGAGGAGTACGAATACCACCTTTTCCAACCTTTGATATCTTAGCTCAGAACTTTGCAAAGCCCGATTTGTGAAATAGACCGGCTTTTGTTCTGTCGATTCTTCCCTTACCAGCACAGCACTTACTGCCTCTTCCGCCACAAATAAGTATAGTATTAAGTCTTCTCCGGGTTCAGGTTTTGACAATACCGGTGGTGTTGACAAGCATTTCTTAATTTCATCAAACGCCGCTTCACAATCAGCATTCCACTCCCCGTGCTGCGCTTCTTTCTTTAATAATTTAAAGAGTAGAAGTACCTTTTCTGCCGATTTTAGCAGAAATCTTGTTAATGCAGCTAGTTGGCCTGTTAGCTGCAGCACTTCTTTCTTGTTTCGCAGTGCTGCCATGTTGAGGACGGCCTGGCATTTATCCGGGTTCACCTCTATGCCTCTATTTGTTAGGAGAAATCCGAGAAACTTTCCTGCGGACACTCCAAATGCGCATTTAGCTGGGTTGAGTCGGATATGATGGGCCCGGAGCTTGTTAAATGTCTCTTGGAGGTCTCGGATATGGTCCGAGTGACTCACTGATTTAACAATCATATCATTAATGTAAACTTCCATATTCTTGTCGAGCTGTGTATCGAATACTCGATTCATCATCCTCAAATAGGTGACTCCGGCATTCTTCAGCCCAAATGGCATAACGTTGTAGTAATAATTAGCTTTATCTATGATGAAAGCTATTTTCTCTTGGTCATTAGGATGCATGCGAATTTGGTTATAATCGGAATAAGCATCCATGAACGAGAGCAACTGGAATCCAGAGGAATTGTCCACCAGTTGGTCTTTGTTCGGCATGGGGTAAGCATCCTTTGGGCATGCCTTATTGAGGTCGATATAATCCGTGCATACTCTCCACTTGCCATTGGGTTTCTTAACCATGACCACATTTGACAACCAAGTGGTATATTGGATTTCTCTGATGAAACCAGCATCTAGCAACTCCTTCACATGCTCGGCAAGGCCTGCTTGTCTGTCCGGGGCGATCTTTCTTTTCTTCTGTGTAACAGGCGAGTAGTTTGGGTTTATTGTTAACTTGTGACAACAAAAAATGGGGTCGACGCCTGGTAACTCAGAAGGTTTCCATGCGAAAACATCTCTATTTTTCAACAGCAATTCTTCCAGCTCGGCTAGCTCTTCCTTCATAAGTATACTGCCCACCTTGGTTACATGTCCGGGTTCATCTCCCAGGAGGAAATCATTAAGTTCACCATCAGGTTCTGTTTTCATGAGCTTAGCTTCCTCTCTCACATCTAGCTCCACCACATTTACTGAGCTCGAGTGGGGTGGGGCCGGATTTTGTGCTGGTTTTTGCTGCGATGAGGACATCCCCGGTTCATTATTTTTCACCGTTGAAAAATAGCATTGCCGAGATTCCTTCTGGTCCCCTTTAATGGTGACGACTTCATTCTTTTTGCTCACCATCTTCAGTTTTTGATACTTGGTTGATATTAGCATATCCCAGCTATAAATAGTTAGTCTGCCTAAAATGATGTTATAGGACGAGAGAAAATCTGCTACAATGAATTTGACCCGTCTGGTCTTGAAGGCTTCCTTAGATGCCAGCGTCATTTTTAGCTCTATATGCCCCTTGGGGCTTGTATCTTCTCCATTGAACCCGATTAGGGTTGTTCTGCATGGCTTCAGATTTTCTGGATCAAGGTCCATTCGCTTGAAAGTGTCCCACAAGATGATATCAACCGCATTGTCGGGGTCAACGAACATCTTCTTCACACAAAATTTACCCAGGAGGCCGGTTATAACCAAGATGATAACAAAAGTCTTTGATCCTGCCGTGTGATAGACTGTTTGGGCTGCCCGGCTCCTGGTGTTCCTCTGGGACAAAAGCTGTGCCTCTGCATTCCTCCTATACTGTACAAAAGCTACCTAGTCATTGGGCTCCACGCCGTTTGGGACATTCTCGATCAGCTGTTGTATGGAAGTCATCCAATCTCCATTCCCCTTGAGGTACAAATGATTCCTCCGGTTCTTCCACGCATCCCCTATCTTCAGCAACGAGAACCTCTTCGCCTGGCCTCCCACGGTAAACTTATCCTGTATCATAATAAATTACAAATTAATAAAATAATAGCAAAATAAATAGTAACATGCAAAATCAAATAAAGCAACTTAACTTACCTGGACAATCTTAGTAAATGCTTTGTCCTTGTTGTTGGACGGAACATGCTTCCAATCCTTGAAGAATATCGGAAACCATGCCCAATTCCCGCCTAAATCAGACAGGAATCGGTTGAATAGATAACCGCCATTCTCAATTGGTTGTTCCGTCTCCGTGTTCCAGGGGACCACTACTTTAGCGCCCTGTATCAAAGTGACCTCCCTAACGTCCAGCGACCTCCTGCTGATGTTCCCATTTGTATCTGCACAGTAAATAAAAAATTTTATTTTTTATTTTAAACATAATTTAAATAAATATAAGAAAATAGAAATTAAATTTTCACAAAAAACTAATTACATTTACCTTCCACATCCATCGTAAATCCGGTGGAGCGCGAAGACGACGGTCGGGGGTCCTCTTGGTCTCGCTTGTTCTCCCAGTCGAGAAACTATTGGGCCTCACTCACAGAGAAGTTTATCTCAACCTCCTCATCTTCGTCGAGGTCGCTGATCAATAGAGTTGTGCCATGTTCTCCGCTTACTATCCTCTCTAGAGTCTCCATCTCAGGGATGGTTTCATCAGCAAATATGTCTTCATAATCACTCCTTTGAGGGGGTGGAGGTAGACCACTCCCCATCTGAGGGGGCGTAGGAAGACCACTCCCCATATGAGGGGGCGAAGGCAGATTCCTAGACCCACCGCCTCTCACACGGCCCTGTCTACTGTCGCTTCCTCTTAGGATAGCCTTACCCTTTCCTTTATCCATATTTAACCATAAAGAGAAGATAACCAAAGTGAAAAGTGAAAAGAAATGAACAGTAGTGCAAGGGAAACCGTGGTTAATAGCGCGTCATTTTGTAGCGGTTACTCTAACAAACCGCTACTAAATTTAACAAATTATAGCGGTTACATTTGACCGCTGCACCAACCGCTACCAACATGAACATATGGTAGTGGTTAAACTCAACCGCTGCACCAACAACTACTAATTGTCTGACGTTTGCAATTCTGTAGCTGTTATAGTGATAACCGCTACCAAAATTGTAGTGGTTAAGAGATTAAACGCTACTAATTTTATTTTTCTGAAAAAATTCAAACTAATTGGTTTATTAGTTTTCATCTAATGAAACTAATAAACCAATTAGTTTGGTAAAAAAAAAAACTTATCTTCAATAAGTGTACTGAAAATAGTCCAACAAGCCCATGAATATTGGGATTTAGTGTAAACACCGATTGTTAGTTCTCTATGTGTTTTGATGATAACTGACAATTGTAAACTAAATTTGAAGTTTGTCTTTGGTAAGTTGTAAAACTTACTATTCAAGGCAAACTTGAGTCTAGGTAACGAAACTCGAGTTTGGACTTGACAGACAGAAGCTCAGTTTTTACAAAGCTGGCCAAACTCCAGTTTGTGTAAGGCAAACTCGAGTTTGCATTACACAGAGAGCAATCAAAATTCTTAAGAACTGTAAACTCGAGTCTATGTTTTGGAAACTCGAGTTTAGGATCAAACAGAAGCTTCAATGTTTTATCAAGATTTCAAAACTCCAGTTTCATATCCACAAACTCCAGTTTACCATATACAAAAGTCTTCAAGATTAAAGTTTTCAACTGAAACTCGAGTCTGGACGTAGAAGACTCGAGTCTGGGTTATAACAGAGACACTCGAGCTCTTGTTTATTTTGTAAACTCCAATTTTGATTTCAGAGACTCCAGTTTAAGATTAACAGGATGTTTTCAAAGTTTCAGCTACTATTGAAACTTGAGTCTGGATTCTGAAGACTCGAGTTTAAGACAAACTGAAAATACTCGAGTTATTTGATGATTTCTAAACTCCAGTTTTGAAAATGAAAACTCCAGTTTGAGCCTTCAAAGATGTTTCAAATGTTTCAGTTCACACTGAAACTCGAGTCAAGATTTTGGTGACTCGAGTTTAGCTCAAACAGAAAACACTCGAGTAAATGACTGATTTGAAAACTCCAGTTTGAAAAATGGAAACTCCAATTTACACATAAAAAGATTTTTCAAAGGTTTCAGTTTTCACTGAAACTCCAGTTTTGAAGTTGTGAACTTAAACTTAAGTTTTTCATAAAAGCTTCAAATTTGAGTTAGTCACTAAATGACTCGAGTTTAGCCAAGTGTTCAAAATCTCATTTAAGGCCAACTCACGACTTTCCTCTCTGTAAGAACCAAACTCGAGTCAGTTACTTGTCAACTCGAGTTTAGGAAACTTTCAAACATACCTTGCTCTCTGGATGAACTTCAAACTCCAGTCTAGAACACCAAACTCGAGTTTGCATCGGTAACTTTTGAAAACCAGATCAAATCAATTTGCGAAATCATTATGGGTTAATATGAAATTATCATATCTTGTTGCATTATTATTCCTAACATTATTGATCAAGTTTTTGATAAGTTTCAGACAGGTTCATCACAAGTTCAGAGAGAATCAAAGATCCAGAATAAGTGCATTTAATGAAGAACCAAGAACAGGGTTGATTCTTCTCCCTTATCCCAGATGTTTAGTTCAGACCGTTGGAACACATTAAGATAACCTCAAACGGTCAAATTAAGATCATGAAATGACAAAGAATCTGGAAGACGTTCTGCAACAACATATTCAGGATTTCAGCAAAGAATTAAAAGAACAGAGCAAAATTTGCAACTGTCATTTTCCAGATTTGCAACTGAACGTTGGAGAAGATATTGCAACGGCTAGCTCATCTAGTTAGGCTATAAAAGGCTATGAAGACTCAGAGCAAGAGACACAACGAAGCTACACTTGAACACATTTGCATTTTTGAGTCTGTATTGTGATTCTTTTATCTGTTCTTCAGTGATTATCAATATTCACTCTTTTGAGAGATTGAAATTCTTTTAAAGTATTTGGTTGTGTAAACTCAAGGTTGTGGAACTTGTGAGTTGGGTTGTTTAAATTACAAGGTGTAAGGGGGAGCAAGTCCTAGGTGATTAGGATTGTATCTTGTCTTCATTGTTGTAGTTAAAAACCTGTTGAACTAGTGGAAACACCCATAAGGTATCTGGGGACTGGACGTAGGTCAAGGTTAAGACCGAACCAGTATAAATCCTGTGTGTCTGAGCTTTTCTTTCTCTACTCTTTTGTTATTCATTTCTTAAGCTTTATTTTTTTAAAGAGTTGAAAAGATTTTTTAAATCCCCAATTCACCCCCCTCTTGGTGATTTCTTCCACTTTCACCAGTCTCTCTGAAAAGGCTAACAGAGTCATTTTAATCTGAGGTATATTACAGAAAGAAAGGTGGCTACAATAAGAACCCAACCTTCAGTCGCTTGTTAGACGATTCTCATAAAAATAGAAGTAGCGTTCACATCAGAGAAAAAACCAAATCAGGTAGTAACTGAAGAACAACCTCCGGTTTCATGGATGAGACAGGCAAATATCCGCCGCACTCATTAGAACGAGAGAAGAGATTAGTGCTCCAGATATTTGCCTATCCTTCATTAGTAAACCGACGTTGTTCATTCACTTACTAGCCGAATCCAGTGATTTCTCTAGATTTTATATGTGTTTTTGTGAGTTGTACGGTCTGTTTATATATGGTAAACATTTGTAGCGGTTTGACGGAATAACCGCTACTAAGTCTTAAGAATTGTCACGGTTGGTGTGTCGCTAAGCCTAAACCGCAACAATATTATGTCGTATAGCTTTCTTGTAGCGGTTATTGTAACGTAACTGCGACAAATGAACCGTGACAAACATTCCCGCTCGTTGGCGTGAAACCCTAGCGCCAAATTAGTGGCGGTTTGTTCTAGTAACCACAACAAATTGACCGCTGCAAATGTTCCCGCCATTATGCGCCAAATTTGGTAGCGGTGTTTTGTGGGGAACCGCTACAAAATTCCACCTCAAATTTGGTGCCAGTTTTCCGCAACTAATTTGTAGCGGTTTCATGTAGAACCGCTACTAATACTTGATTTTGTAGCAGTGTGTTGTGACCACTACTGTTTGACCACTACCAATCAGGCTTTTTTTGTAGTGAGTTAATTAATAATCTCTCACTAAATTAACAACCCTCATTATAATTAGTGGGCTAAGATCCATATTTGGCTTAAATTTAAGTCCACTTTGGCAGGATGCTTAAAATCAAGTTATTTAGGTAGGCAACCCCTTTGCCAATGACATCACATGTAACTCTTAGATCTGTTGGTTATGATTAGTTTTGATGATGTCTTATATAGATGCCATTAGCAAGAGAAAAAAGTTTATATCAAAAAGTTTATATCATATACATTGTCTAATTGCTACATTTAATGTAGATTTGTTCAGGTGGAGAAAGAACAAGAGAATAGAAGAAAGAAAGAGTTGATTCATGGAGAATAATCAAGAAAAGAGAAGAAAGAAAGAAGAACTTGCTGAATAAACTGAGAAAATCATTATACAAGCTATTAGTTTGATTCTTAAAGTCTCCAAGATCAAATGGAAGTTGGGATGGCTCAATTCAGAGTTAAAACAAGCATATATCAGGTTTTGGATGAGCAAAATCGAGCCACATACTCAAAAGTCAAGTTTACTGTATTACAGGAAGTGATCTGCCTCTGGATTATGAGCAAACTAGAGTTTAGGACATAAAACTCGAGTCTGGAACTGTCAAAACTCGAGTTAGTCACTTAATGACTCGAGTTTGTAGTTTCTTCAGCAACTCTGGTGTCTCTGATCAGCAAAACTCGAGTTAGCCAATGTAAACTTGAGTTTGGAACTCAAAACTCGAGTTAGTCACTTAATGACTCGAGTTTAGCAAGCTTTCAGCAACTCTGTCCAACTCTGTTTCACGATCAGAACTCGCAACTTCTGGTAATTCGATGATATCTCCCAAACCAGAGATCAGTTTAAGGTGAAATCAATTTTGTATGAAACTAGACATCCAATGCGTCATCTGGACAAAGTTTCATGCTCAAAGAAGCTGAGATGAGAGAGCTATGAATTTTTGAAGTTGACCCATCTGTTAACGTCACCCAGCAGACCAAGCTTCAATGATTTGAGTGTATCTCACAATCTACACATCAGAATGAGCTGAAATCGGTGGCATATGAAAGTAAACTCACATACCTTTCCATAAACATAAAGATCATGGAAAACAAAGATCAAATGAGTGAGATATGATCTTCGAAAGTTGACTATAAATTCAAGATGCTGCAAAAACGCTGGCAAAGAACAACCTTCATTCATCAGATCATAACTATCAGAATACAGTGAGTTTGGAGCTGATTCTTCTTGCAATGGAAAGAAGACTTAAAGAGCTTTATGGAGATAGGTACTAGATTCCAGGGATTGATCTTTATCAGGTCAGAAAGCAAAGAACTTGTGAGAAGGATGTTTGACTGAGCCATGGAGAAGAAAACTCGAGTTTGTGTTAGCAAACTTCAGTTTTGAGACTTGACAGAAAGATATTCAATTTTACATCAAAGCCAAACTTGAGTTTGTATAGACAAACTCGAGTTTGTACAGACACAGAAATGAATCCAAAATTTTCACATTAAGCTAAACTCCAGTTTGCAAATCAAACCTGAAGTCTGGAAGATACAGAGAGCACTTAGAATCCCAAGCAAGCCAAACTCGAGTCTAGATTCTCTAACTCGAGTTTAGACCAAACAGAAAGGAACCCAAAAAACTCAATAGACTCCCAAACTCTAGTCTGGCCTTCCAAACTCCAGTTTGCACTTGACCCAGATAAACCTCAAATATTTCAGTAGTCACTGAAACTCGAGTTTGCTTCACAAACTCGAGTCTGGATCATACAGAAAGATCATCCATTTTGGCTACACTACAAACTCCAGTCTATGACCCTAAACTCCAGTCTGGAAAATCACGAACTTAGGCTTGCTCTTCAAACATAGACCTAAACTCCAGTTGGTCACTAATTGACTCGAGTTTAGCTTCCGAACATAAATTCCATCCCAAGTCCAGAGCCCGATAAACTCAAGTTAGCTCTTACAGACTGCAAGTTTAGACCACTAATGAACATACATGCTTTCTGGATGAACCCCAAACTCGAGTCTGGAAGAACAAACTTGAGTTTGCATCGAGGATTTTGAAAAATCAAATGATGTTGATCTGCGAAATCTTAATGGGTCTTCCTGAAATTATTTCCTGATATGATATTATTGTTTCTAATGTCCTTGATGAAGTTTTGAGTGTTTTTCAGATAAGGTTTAGCCAAGATCAAGGTGAGATCAAGATCCAGGATAAATGCATTAAATGATGAACCTAGAACAGGGCTGATCCTTCTCCCTTATCCCAGATGTTCAGCTCAAACCGTTGTAACTCATAAAAATCATCTCAAACGGTCAAATTAAGATTATGGAATGACAAGAATTCTGGAAGACCATCTACAACAACTAAATCCAAGATTCTAGCCAAGAATTGAAGATACAGAGGAAAATATGCAACTATCATATTCCAGACTTACAGCTGAACTTTGAAGAATCAAAGAGAAGAAAATGCAACGGCTAGTTCCTCTTCTTCATCTAAATAAGAAGCCCAGAAACGAAGAACAAGAGACACAGATACAAGAGGGAGAACAAGAACAGTGACGTGAGCTTACACAGTGAAAATGCTAATATTCTAACGTCTGCTTGATCTACTCTCCTAATATCTCAATGATCATATATCTAGCTTAGAGAGTGACATTATATGTATTGTGCTTCAGTGTTTATTCACTTACTTTTGAAAGAGAAGATTCATTGTAAACATCCTATTATTTTGAGAGTTACTCAAGATTGGGTGATCTTGAGTGCGAAACACTTTGTTGTGATTACAGCTTGTAAGGGGAGTGAATCCGAGTGTGGGATTACTTTGAGTACGGAGTGTGTAATCAAGCAAGTGAATTGATTACGATTTGTAAGGGGGAGTGAATCCTAGTGAGAGGATTACTTGAAGTACAGAACGTGTAATCAAGTTCAAAGAAAATAGTGGATTGAAAATCTCAAGTGAAGCTTGGGGACTGGACGTAGGTCAAAGATTGGACCGAACCAGGATAAATCATAGTTTGCATACTCTCTTCCCTTATCTTTTACATTTCCAGCATATGCTCATCTTTAAATATCTAATTGTCAATTTATAAATTGCGAAAAGTTTTTTTTAGAAGTTCCTAAAGTTTATCAAACACCCAATTCACCCCCCTCTTGGGTGATAGCCAGGTCCAACAAGATCTTTATGGGATTCGATCATTATATGACCGGCACGTTTAATCCCATATAATGCCTTGTTATACAAAACCGTTTTGATGATCTCAATTAAGTCAAGACAATAATGAATATAGAGTATCACCATTACTCTCTCTTATCTCACCAAGATTACTCAGTTGCATCCACTTTGGTGGAACATACAAATGGGTGATATAGGTTTTGACAAGTATTCATTAATTGACGGCATTGTGACTTAAGATTTTATTTAGAGGCTATTATTTGATATTTCATCTAATTAATCCTATTAATTGTACCTATGTGAATGCAATCAATATTGTATATCATATAGTGTCTTACTTAATCATGAATTGATCATATCAAAAACATAATTAAAATTTGTGATACAACATGGCTAACCTAACCTAGAGTCCTCTCAAGCCAATGAGGGGACTTCTCTTAATAATAAAAGAAAATACATATGAAGAAACCTCTTTTAACATGCGAGGGGGAGTAAGATGAGAAGATAATGTACATGAAGATGATTTAGAGAGAGAGGCATGGCTCGTAGGCCATATTTAAATTTACAACAATTGTAAAATCTAGAGCCATGTTGTTCACCATACCCAAACAACACATTGAAAGGTAAATTAGAACATATACTAATTCATACAATTATGAAATAAAATATTATGATACAATATCACGATTGAAATTCTTACGCTACAAATAGCTAGCCACGGCAGTCCCACTAGCCGGTTAGCGGGCGGGGTCAAGGGGTAGCGCCCCTTGAGGAAATTACGTCGAGAATTTGAAACCCCAAAAGACGTCATTTGAACATGAATTCGCATGGATGAAGAAGGCCGTCCCTAACATCCCCGCGAATTCGAATGTGTTCGACTCAAATTTAACCTATGTCAAGTATGATCATTGTCTTTGAACATTTCAGAATCTGTCCTATACACGAACAACAAGCCGTTCGTGAATCACCGACATTCAATCATCATCAAATGCGTCCGATGATTCCGACCCCGACGTTTGAGCAATTCAGAACCGTATGAAACAGCTGCGGTACCATCGTGGAAATCCAACTGGAAACCTAACACAAACTAAGGCTATGAATGCACAGTAAACTTGGTTAAAACATACATATTGTCGGACCTGGCTATCACCCAAGAGGGGGGGTGAATTGGGTGTTTGATAAACTTTAGGAACTTTAAAAAAAAACTTTTCGCAACTTATAAATTGACAATTACATATTCAAAGATGAGCATATACTGGAAATGTAAAAGATAAGGGAAGAGAGTATGCAAACTGTGATTTATCCTGGTTCGGTCCAATCCTTGACCTACGTCCAGTCCCCAAGTTTCACTTGAGATTTTCAATCCACTATTTGCTTTGAACTTGATTACACGTTCTGTACTTGAAGTAATCATCTCGCTAGGATTCACTCCCCCTTAGAAACTGTAATCAATTCACTTGCTTCATTACACACTCTGTACTCGAAGTAATCCCACACTTGGATTCACTCCCCTTACGAGCTATAATCACAACAAAGTGTTTCCTACTCAAGATCACCCAATCTTGAGTAACTCTCAGAATAATATGATGATTACAATGAATCTTCTCTCTCAGAAGTAAGTGAACAAACACTGAAGCACAATACATGTAATCTCATTCTCTAAGCTAGATATATGATCATTGAGATATTCAGAGAGTAGATGAAGCAGACGTTAGAATATTGGTATTTTCACTGTGTAAGCTCACGTCACTGTTCTTGTTCTCCCTCTTGTATCTATGTCTCTTGTTCATCATTTCTGGACTTCTTATATAGATGAAGAAGAGGAACTATCCGTTGCATTTTCTTCTCTTTGATTCTTCAAAGTTCAGCAATAAATCTGGAATATGACAGTTGCATATTTTGCTCTGTTCTTTCAATTCTCAGCTGGAATCTTGGAATATGTTGTTGCAGAGCGTCTTCCATATTTTTAGTCATTCCATGATCTTAATTCGACCGTTTGAAGTGATCTTAATGTGTTGCAACGGTCTGAACTGAACATCTGAGATAAGGGAGAAAGATCAGCCCTGTTCTTGGTTCTTCATTTAATGCACTTATTCTGGATCTTGATTTCGCCTTGATCTTGTGATGAACCTGTCTGAAACTTATCAAAAACTTGATCAATAATGTTAGGAATAATAATATAACATGATATGATAATTTCATATCAACCCATGAAGATCTCACAAATTTGCGCAATCTGGTTCTTATACTTCAGCGACACAAACTGGAGTTTGGAAATCTGAACTGGAGTTTGCAGCGGGCTAAACTAGGGTTTAGAAATCCAAACTCGAGTTTAGGCCTTCCAAAGAGGAATGTTGTGATTTGAGTCTTGGAGCACACTTGAACATAAGGCTAAACTCGAGTCATTAAGTGACTAACTCGAGTTTGGGGCTTTGTTACGAGGATAAGCCTAAGTTCAAGAACTTCCAGACTGGAGTTTAGAAACACAAACTGGAGTTTGTCAAATCAAAATATTGAGGAGCTCTATGTCTGCCACAAACTCGAGTTTACTAACTCAAACTTGAGTTTCCTTAAGAGATGAAAACATCTTGCTCTCTGTCAAGTCCAAAACTGGAGTTTGCTAACACAAACTCGAGTTTTCTTCTCCATGGCCTAATCAAATATTCTTCTCACAAGTTATTTGGTCTCTAACTTGATGAAGATCAATTCCTGGAATCCAGTACCTATCTCCATAAGACTCTTTAAGTTTTCTTTCCAATGCAAGAAGAATCAGCTCCAAACTCATTGCAATCTGACAGTTATGATCCGATGAACGAAGGCTGTTCTTTAGCTAACGTTTTTCCAGCATCCTGAATTGATTGTCAACTTCAAAAATTCATACCTCACTCATTTGATCTTTGTTTTCCATGATCTTTATGTTTATGGAAAGGTATGTGAGTCTATTTTCATATGCCACCGATTTCAGCTCATTTCGATTTGTAGATTGTGAGATATCCTCAAATTACTGAACCTGGGTCTGCTGGGTGACGTTAACAGATGGGTCAACTTCAAAAATTCATAGCTCTCTCATCTCAGCTTCTTTGGCCATGAAAATTGTCCAAATGACGCATTAGATGTCTAGTTTCATACAAAATTGATTTCACCTTAAACCAATCTCTGGTTTGGGAGATATCATCGAATTACCAGAGGTCGCCAGTTCTGAACGTGAAATAGAGTTGGACAGAGTTGCTGAAAGCTTGCTAAACTCGAGTCATTAAGTGACTAACTCGAGTTTTGAGTTCCAAACTCGAGTTTACATTGGCTAACTCGAGTTTTGCTGATCTAGAGACACCAGAGTTGCTGAAGACACTACAAACTCGAGTCATTAAGTGACTAACTCGAGTTTTAAGTTCCAAACTCGAGTTTACATTGTCTAACTCGAGTTTTGCTGATCCAGAGACACCAGAGTTGCCGAAGACACTACAAACTCGAGTCATTAAGTGACTAACTCGAGTTTTGATTTCCAGACTCGAGGTTTGTGTCCTAAACTCGAGTTTTCTCATAATCCAGAGGCAGATCACTTCCAGTAATGCAGTAAACTTGACTTTTAAGTATCTGGCTCGATTTTGCTCATCCAGAACCTGATATATGCTTGTTTTAACTCTGAATTGAGCTGTTCTAACTTTCATTTGATCATGGAGACTTCTAGAATCAAACTAAGAACTTGTATAATGGTTTTCTTAGTTTATTCAGCAAGTTCTTCTTTCTTTCTTCTATCTTCGTGATTATTCTCCATGAATCAACTCTTTCTTTCTTCTCTTCTCTTCTTTCTCTACATGAACAAATCTACATTAAATGTAGCAATTAGTCAATGTATATGGTATAAACTTTATGATATAAACTTTTTGCTCTTGATAATGGCATCTATATAACACATCATCAAAACTAATCATAACCAACATTCTCCCCCTTTTTGATGATGGCAAATACCTTAAGAAAAATATATATGATTATGAAAACTAATTAGACTCAACATATTTTTCTTGCCATTATCTCCCCCTTATTTGTCATTAGCAAAAAGTTGAATTAGAGAAGAAATACTTGTGAAGAGGCAAATAATCAATCAAATTCTCTTCCCCTTATTTTCTTTCCCCCTTATTTGAAAGTATTCAAGTTTCAATATGATGCAATTAGGAAAGAGTTTTTTTTTTAAAAAAATATGTATGAAAACACGTTGGAGAGGTTTTCAAAATGTCTTTCACATTTAAAGCATAGAGATACTAAACATTTGCAAATTTTCTACTGAATATAAAGAGATAGAGTTTAGAAATGCTCATTTAGATTTGACAGCAAGTATAATCCACGAGGTCCATTTGCTTGCTTTGTAAGAGATCATTTCCATCCTTTTCTTTTTCTACATATAACTTTTCTGCAAACACATGTCTCAGCTGGTTTCAAGAGGTTTCCCTCTTCCTTTTAGAGCATAGCTTAGCTTCAATGTGATTGGACATCAAGGCATCTTTCCTTAATTTAATAATATCTCCTTGTAGGGCAATAAGGAAAGTTCTTGCACAACTGAATTCTTCTGTTACAATTGTAAAACTTTCTTACAAGAGAGAATTATTAGTGCAATAAAATATCAAGATATTCCTTTATATAAGATATTTTTTAAATAAAGATAATGAAAGGAAACTATGATATTAACTCATCATCAAAACTAATAAAAACATTGTGAATGCAGGTGAGTATGATTAAAAGAGTTTTATTCAATTATAGGAGATGAGCTTTTAAGATGTAAACACATGTGAATGTGAAGCTCCCGCTTAATAAATGCATTACCAAACAAAATGTGAAGCACCCTTTAATGATACCCAATAATAATGTGACACCAAATGTTATGAGGTTTAGAGTTATCCTTGCCTACAACATAGTATCACAAAACTAAGACTTTCAAGTTCATTTGGGTGGACTAGAAATTGGTATGAAGAAATCATTTATGCTTTCTATAATAGCCAAGGAGAGATTAAAGCATAAGGATCATTTTAGAAAAGAGTTTGCTTAGGCTAAAACTTCATGAGATAGAATTTGAGAGAATAAAGTGACTGGAGTCATCTGTTAAAGAGCAATCGCAAAAGAGTTATAAAACCTTGATGACTGGAGTCATTTCTTATTGACTGGAGTCATTCAAACTTTACTGGAGTCATGCAATTTTCAAACGTTTTGAATCAAGAGTCATATTTTTACTAAACATAAAAAGCTCTTGGTCTTGATTCAATAACGATCTTTAAATACCCTTTATGTAGAAAAGATATCCATTGATAAAAATGCATGCAAATTTGATCAAGAGCATAGAAAATCTTATTCATGAATATGCATTCATCAAATATAAATCATGAACAAGATCATATTTTTCAAGAATGGTGAGGAAATATTCAAATTGTTTCAAATCTCAAATGTTCTTTCAAACAAAGATAATGCATTATGAAATTGAGATTTTGAAGACATGAAAACTTATGTTCAAAAATCAATGTTCACTTTAAACATGATGGAAGTCAACATGCTAAAGAATGTATAAAAAAATGCTTCAAGTTTTAAATGACATGTTGAAGAGTTTTCTAAAAGCAAAAGTCATGAAGTAGATGATTTAGCCAAATAGGCACAATGACTTTGCTAAGTGATAATCTTGCCCCTTAGAATTGAATCATTAAACATATAAGCATTTAAGGCAAGAATTTGAACACATGGCTATAGTTACTCAAAAGATGGATGAATACAAAGTTGATATATGTGAGTAACAAAATGACTACTAGGATTCATAGATGATGAAGCACATACTCTTTAGTCCAAATGACTAGAGTTCCAGAATATCATCCTCGTAAGTTATTCCACTAATGGTTAATGCATTAACATTCAATGCACTAATGAACATTCATAAGCTTGGAATAACTCAGCCAACTAAGAATTTATGCATTAAGTACAACAGTTTCATAAATTGAATTCTTTTCTTGAAGGCAGGCTTGAAACTCATATATGATCAACTTGTTAGACATGAAGTCCAACTAATCAGAGAATAAGAATTATTCAGTTCAAGCAACATATTGAATATGTGTACGATGGGGAAAATCTCAACTGGATAAATTTGAAGCATATCTAACATTCAATATACAATATTAACTTCCAATTTTGAAACATCATTTAAAAACATGAATATGTTTCAAAACATTTGTATGCTTTTCACAAAACAAAGTGAATTGAATTTCAAAACAAATTTCAGAATTATACATTTCAAAAACATGAACTCAGAAAGTTATGCACAAATTCATTATCATTTATCAATCAGAAAACGTTTTGAAAATCATGTATGATTGATTGCAAAAGGAATGCAATAATGGACAAGTGTTCATTACCCACATATATAATCATTTAAGAGTAAGACAGCGTAAGGATTTGATATCACCATAATTCCTCTTATCCTTGTAGTAGCTTGCTTGGTTAAGATGAGTTCATGTAGGTATCTCCCTTTTTAATGTTCACCATCAACATCAAGCATAGCTTGTTTAACTTCCTCAAGACTTGGAGTTATTTCTGTATAGGCACATTCTGGAGAAGCTTTCTTTGATCCTACAAAACTGTATAAATGTTTTTCTTCTTTGGTATCCAACCTTACTTGGATCCAATCATTGTTAGCTTGTAGGAACTAAAATTTACATGCTCTTATGAATATAATCAATTCAGAATAATTGAGTACAATGAATTAATCATGAATTTATGCATGAAAGAAACATTTTATTTTTCAAATCATCATGTATGCATAAAGGTTTGAACTAATGAACTTTTGCAATTTGTTTTTATAATTCTAAAAAGTGAATTTTTAGGAAGTGTGAAAAATCAGTTTTTAAATAGTTGCAATGCTCATTCTTAAGGTTAGGAAAGACCTTGATGGATATTTCAAATAATAGAGTAGGAGGTTTTAAAAATAAGAGCAACAGTTGAGTTCAATATATGCATGACAAAACCTTGAATTTAAGAGTGTAAACTTGAGTTTATTACTTATAGATTCGAGTTTAGAGGTTTCTTAGCACTTAGTCGTTCTCTGTCTTACCAAAACTTGAGTTTTCAACTTGTAGACTCGAGTTTGGCTTTCTTTCAGAAACAGAGTTTGCTTTCTGCCTTCTGTAAACTTGAGTTTGCTGTTGGTAAACTCGAGTTTGCCTCTTTTGACAGCAAACTTCACTCGTTTTGCATATTCACCTGATTCTTCATATGTCTTTCCATGGATGTCTGCAAAGTTCTCACATAGGATAAAGACTTCAAGAGTCTTCTGTTTGATACTTGTGAGAATTTTCTCTTCTTGTTCTCCTCAAGATAGTTGAATGGTACTCCATGGTAGTTTGTTCTTAAGGTGGAACATACTTCTCTTGCTTTTAACCAATGCTTCTTTGAATGATTGGACTTTGTGGTTATAGCAATAGGTGCTCTGAGAGTTCTCTTGTTGGATTCATGAGACACTCTTGAATTCTTCTTCATAGTACCCTTATGTCCATTATCCTTGGAATCAATCTGCACACACAAGGCACTAGATGGATGTTTTGGTACCCACTTATACTTGGGTCCTTGTATGTTAGTATTGGACCTTACTTGTCCTTTTGGAACCCAAACAAATCTACTTCTCACATTAGAATTTCTCCTAATATAGCAAGTGTGAGAAATATGACCAGATTTACCACAATAATTGCAAGTAACAGAATAATACTTATTATGAACATTTTTGCAAGTATTGAGTTTATTATTAGATTGAAGATTGAAATGAATCTCATTTGGATATTCTTTCTTCCCAATAAACTTTCCAGTATCATTTTGGAAAACACTTTTGTTGTTTAAATTAAAATCAATAACTGATTGATAAACACCTTTATGCAAATGTTCAAAACCATTTTTTTTAACTGCACAAGAAGAATTAGAATTGTTTGCCACATGTGCAACTAGAGCTTCTGATGATGATTTACCATAATCGTGCATAATGAGCTCCAGGGAGTCATCTTCCTCTTGTTCTGTGTTGACTACAGCATAGAAGCATTTTCTGATTTCACCTTTTTCATTCCCAACTTCCATTTGCTCATCAATCGTGGATATACAACTTATGGTCTCAGATGAACTGTCAACACTTTCAACTTCAATACAGTTGTTAGAAGCATAAATAAAATCAAGAGTATCCCAAATATCTTTAGCACAAGAGCAAAATTTTATTTTCTCAAAATCATTTTCTGTCAATGTACTATATAAAATTTTCATTGCTCTAATGTTTAGTGAAAACATTTTCTTTTCTTCTTTTGTCCAATCCTTTCTTGGTTTGAAATCAAAAGCATTAGTAAAAACATTCCACATATCAAAATCAGATGCTTTAAGAAAACTTGTCATTCTAGTTTTCCAAAATCAAAAATCAATATCTTTGAAAAATGGTGGAACGGTATAATCAAAACCTTGTGAAAGCAAGCAACACCCAAAATTAGCCATTGTGACTCTTGAGACTGTTAAGTCCTTTAAACAAGAGACTTACCTCTGATACCAAATGTTGGACCTGGCTATCACCCAAGAGGGGGGGTGAATTGGGTGTTTGATAAACTTTAGGAACTTTTTAAAAAAAACTTTTCGCAATTTATAAATTGACAATTAGATATTCAAAGATGAGCATATACTGGAAATGTAAAAGATAAGGGAAGAGAGTATGCAAACTGTGATTTATCCTGGTTCGGTCCAATCCTTGACCTACGTCCAGTCCCCAAGCTTCACTTGAGATTTTCAATCCACTATTTACTTTGAACTTGATTACACGTTCTGTACTTGAAGTAATCCTCTCACTAGGATTCACTCCCCCTTACAAACCGTAATCAATTCACTTGCTTTATTACACACTCTGTACTCGAAGAAATCCCACACTTGGATTCACTCCCCTTACAAGCTATAATCACAACAAAGTGTTTCCCACTCAAGATCACCCAATCTTGAGTAACTCTCAGAATAATATGATGATTACAATGAATCTTCTCTCTCAAAAGTAAGTGAATAAACACTGAAGCACAATGAGATATTCAGAGAGTAGATGAAGCAGACGTTAGAATATTGGCATTTTCACTGTGTAAGCTCACGTCCCTGTTCTTGTTCTCCCTCTTGTGTCTGTGTCTCTTGTTCATCATTTATGGGCTTCTTATATAGATGAAGAAGAGGAATTAGCCGTTGCATTTTCTTCTCTTTGATTCTTCAAAGTTCAGCAATAAATTTGGAATATGACAGTTGCATATTTTGCTCTGTTCTTTCAATTCTCAGCTGGAATCTTGGAATATGTTGTTGCAGAGCGTCTTCCAGATTTTTTTCATTCCATGATCTTAATTCAACTGTTTGAAGTGATCTTAATGTGTTGCAACGGTCTGAACTGAACATCTGGGATAAGGGAGAAAGATCAGCCCTGTTCTTGGTTCTTCATTTAATGCACTTATTCTGGATCTTGATTTCGCCTTGATCTTGTGATGAACCTGTCTGAAACTTATCAAAAACTTGATCAATAATGTTAGGAATAATAATATAACATGATATGATAATTTCATATCAACCCATGAAGATCTCACAAATTTGCGCAATCTGGTTCTTATACTTCAGCGACGCAAACTGGAGTTTGGAAATCTGAACTGGAGTTTGCAGCGGGCTAAACTAGGGTTTAGAAATCCAAACTCGAGTTTAGGCCTTCCAAAGAGGAATGTTGTGATTTGAGTTTTGGAGCACACTTGAACGTAAGGCTAAACTCGAGTCATTAAGTGACTAACTCGAGTTTGGGGCTTTGTTACGAGGATAAGCCTAAGTTCAAGAACTTCCAGACTGGAGTTTAGAAACACAAACTGGAGTTTGTCAAATCAAAATATTGAGGAGCTCTATGTCTGCCACAAACTCGAGTTTACTAACTCAATTCACCCCCCCTCTTGGGTGATAGCCAGGTCCAACAAGAACAAAGACATTCTTCGAGACATTCTTATTCCAGCTTTCAAGTACAACCAATGGCACAATACATTAAATGTAAGAAGCTGAAGATTCGACTGTCCATTTTAATTAACGAGGAACTTGAGCCTAACAGAAATTTAAACAAGTGACAACGGTCACCTTCCAGTTTCTCCCAACGGCATTAATGGCGAAGGATATAAAAGCCCAAGCATTCAATATCGCCAACAACCGAAAACTCTACGCATTTACTCTGAGTTGTTATCTTAACAGTTTCATTACTCTCAACTTGTACTTCAGTGATCATTTATTATTCAACTCGTGAGGAGTTACTTAAACATTCAATTTTCATTCGTTTGTAAAATCTTAAGGTTGTGGAACCTTAAGTAAGGGTGTACAATTACAAGTAGTAAGGGGGAGTGAGTTTGAGGGATCATCCCGAGTTGTGTAATTGTATTATGAAGATAGTGAAAAATCCCAAGGTGTTCTTAGGGACTGGACGTAGGTCAGGATAGACCGAACCAGGATAAATTCTCTCGTGTTCCTTCTCATTTAAACTCTTGCTCAGTTAGTTCATTAATTTGTGAAAATTTTGATTAAGCAGTTAGATTTTTAAATCACCTATTCACCCCTTCTCTAGGTGATATTCCACCTTCATTTGGTATCAAAGCCAGGTTGCTCAGATCGGATTAACATTTAGAGTTCGATCATGGACGGAATATTACCTGATGGTGCTTCAATCAACCGACCGCCAGGATTCAATGGCCAACACTACTCGTTCTGGGAAAACAAATTCAAAGTGTTCGTGATGGCCACCGAGTTCGGTTTATGGAGGGTCTTCGAAAGAGGAAACTACGAGCCAACCATTCTCGACAATGGTCTCAGATTGCCAAAGCTGGAAGAAGATTACGATGATAATGATAGATGAAATGTTACTCTAAACATCAAGGCCATACTCTTGCTTCAGAGTGCACTCAGTCAACAAGAATACTTTCGTATTTGCAATCTGGAGACAACTAGAAAAATGTAGGTGGCCTTGGAGGTTGCTTATGAAGGAACAACAACTATAAAGGAAAACAGAGTCAATACTCTCACAACAGAGTATGATCTGCTGAGAATGAAGAGCAGAGAGTCAATTGCTGAATTTCAACTTCGTTATACTCATCTGATAAACCAGCTAGCTGTAT
Source organism: Acacia confusa (assembly GCA_037074495.1). Taxonomy (NCBI): domain Eukaryota; kingdom Viridiplantae; phylum Streptophyta; class Magnoliopsida; order Fabales; family Fabaceae; genus Acacia; species Acacia confusa. Next base: position 20,949,346 of record CM073509.1, on the reverse strand, counting down.
TGGGTAAGAGCTATGAACAATGTGCCCAAGTCAGAAAAATTCTGAATGTACTAACCAAAGACTGGGAAGCCAAGGTTACAGCTATAGAAGAGGCTCGAGGTGAGTCAATGGCTTCAGTGGTAGCCTTATTCGGAAGCTTGTCTGAGTATGAAAGCAAACTAAAATTCAAGAAAGATTTGGACGAAATCAATGGCAATAATAAGAATAAAGGAGTTGCTCTCAATGCAGTTAAAGAAAAGGAAGAAAATGATGAAGATGACGAGGACAATGAAATGGGTATGTTCGTGAGAAAATTCAAGAAATTCTACAGAAGGGATTAAGGGTTCAGAAATCGATTCCAGAAAGGAGGCTCCAGTAGTAGACGTGAATCCAAAGAGAAAGATCAAATCATCTGCTATGAGTGTGAGAAACCCAATCATTACAAATCGGAATGTCCTCAGCTAAAGGGAAATGAGAAGGACAAAAAGAAGAAGTTCAACAACCTCAAGAAGAAGGCATATGTCTCAGCTATCTGGGGAGATGATACCTCAGAGGAGGAAAGTGAAGAAGAAGTTGAGATAGCTAATGTGTGCTTAGTTGCAGAAGAAGAATAACTTGAGGTAAACAATTCATTACCTAGTTATGATGAGCTACTTGATGAATACAATGAAATGCAATCTGAATTTGAAAAACTTGCTGACAAATATTTTGATTTGGAAAGGAAAAATATCTCTCTTGAAATGCAAGTTAAAAATTTTACTGACAAAAACATACTGTGTGAAGATTGTCTTGATTTGGAGAAAAGGAATTCATATCTTACAAAAACTTTGGAGAAATTCACCAGAAGAAGTGAAATGCTTAATGTGATCTTAAATGCCCAACGTTTTACAAATGATAGATCAGACATAGGATATAATCCTGTTTTTGACAAGAAGAAGGGCAAAAAGAAAACTGGTGGAAAATCATACTTAAATTATTTTCAAAAGTCAGTGCATTCATCAAATCCTTTTGCTCATTGTAATTATTGTAATCGGAAGGGTCATAGCACATCATCATGTTTTCATAAAAAGGAAAGCAGAGATAGACCTGTAGGAAATTATCAATGGGTACCCAAAGGAACCTATGTTCCTATACCTCATACTAACCCTAAAGGACCCAAGAAAAGATGGGTACCTAAAACTTAATCTCTTTTTTCTTGTAGGTGTGTCTAAAAGCATCCAGAATAAACAAATGGTACATTGACAGCGGATGTTCAAGACATATGACGGGTGATGAAGAGAAGTTCATTGCCTTAAATTCAAGAGATGGTGGTAAAGTCACCTTCGGAGGAAATCAATCTGGGAAAAATCACTGGCATAGGTGAAATTGGAACTAAAGAAGGACCTCTCGTCAAGGATGTTTATCTAGTAGAAGGACTATGCCATAACCTTCTAAGTGTGAGTCAAAGTGCCGATAAGAACAATTAGATCATATTTGACTCAGAAGAATGTCTCATTGTAAATAAAGACGACCTTGCAATTGACAAAGGTAAACTCAAGGCTTTATTCAAAGCTCCTATAGAAGGTAATTGTTATACCTTAGATCTTCCAAAAACCATTTCAGAAAAATATTTTGTTAGTAACTTGGATGAGAGCTGGCTATGGCATAAACGACTTGCACATGTGAATATGCATCAGCTGGACAAGTTGCTCAAAAAGGATTTAGTAATTGGTTTGCCCAAAATTCATTTTAGAAACGATATGATTTGTGATGCATGTCAAAAGGGTAAACAAACTAAATCTTCTTTCAAAAACAAAACTGAGATTTCAACAAATAGACCCCTTCAGCTACTTCACATGGATTTGGTTGGACCTGCCAGAGTGAAAAGCTTAGGGGAAAATTTATACACTTTATTTATATTAGATGATTATTCCTGTTTTACATGGACAATATTTTTATCTTCAAAAGATGAAACATTTGATCTGTTTTGTGTGTTTGCAAAGAAAGTGCAAAATGAGAAAGGTATATGCATTGTAGCTATTCGAACTGATCATGGTGGTGAATTTGAGAATCAGCTCTTTGAAAGATTCTGTGAAGATCATGGCATAGATCACAATTTCTCAGCACCAAGAACACCTCAACAAAATGGTGCGGTGGAAAGGAAAAATAGAATGCTGACTGAAATGGCCCGTGCAATGCTGAATGAACATCAGACTTCACAAGTCTTATGGGCAGACGCCATGAGTACAACTAGCTACATTTCAAACATAGCCTATGTACGAAAGAAATTAAATAAGACACCCTATGAACTTTACAAAGGGAGAAAACCAAACTTGGTTCATCTTCATATTTTTGGCTGTAAATGCTTCGTGCATAATAATGGTAAGGATAATCTGGGTAAGTTTGACTCTAAATCTGATGAAGGTATATTTGTGGGGTATTCCAATAGAAGCAAAGCATATAGAATTTTCAATAAACGTACTCGTACAGTTGAAGAGTTCATTCATGTGGTTTTCTGTGAGTCAAAATCAGCTAATTCAAAGGATGAGGATGATGATCTCATTCACAAAAATCAGTTCTTTTCAAAATTTATTGAAACTTCTAAAGACATATTTGAAAACGATTCTCATGATCATCATCCTGATCAATCTCAGCCCATAGCTTGGAAATTTATTAGGAATCACCCTCTTGACCAAGTTATAGGAGATGTGAATCAGGGAGTCAGAACCAGAAACAGTGTTTTGAATGAGGTTACATTCTCTGCTTTCATGTCTGAAATTGAGCCCTAAAAAATTGACGAGGCCTTATCAGATAATGATTGGGTCATCGCAATGCAAGAGGAGTTACACCAATTTGATAGAAATCAAGTTTGGGACTTGGTACCTAGGCCTAAGGATCATCCGGTCATTGGCACTAAATGGGTATTCAAGAACAAACGAGATGAATCCGCAATTATAGTCCAAAATAAGGCTAGACTTGTTGCCAAAGGCTATAATCAGGAAGAAGGTATTGATTATGAAGAAACATACGCTCCTGTAGCTAGATTGGAAGCCATACGTGTCCTTCTAGCCTTTGCTTGCATCAAGGGGATCAAGCTCTATCAAATGGATGTTAAAAGTGCTTTCCTTAATGGATTTATACAGGAGGAAGTTTATGTAGAACAACCTCCTGGTTTTGAAAATGACCAATATCCTGATCATGTATACCGTCTAAAGAAAGCCTTATATGGTCTTAAATAAGCTCCTAGAGCTTGGTATGAGAGACTAAGTAAATTTCTACTTGATCAAGGTTTTGTTAGAGGAAAAGCAGACACTACACTCTTCATCAAAAATAATAAGTTTAATGAATTATTGATTGTGCAAATATATGTTGATGATATTATTTTCGGCTCTACTAATGATTCTTTATGTGAGAAATTCTCTAAGAAAATGCAGAGTGAATTCAAAATGTCTATGATGGGTGAGCTGAATTATTTTCTCGGTCTTCAAATCAAGCAACGAAAGGATGGGATATTTATTTCTCAGACCAATTTCTTGCGGGATTTGTTCAAAAGATTTGGAATGGAAAATTGCAATGGTGTAGACACACCGATAAGCTCAACAGCTTCACTGGATGCTGATACTGAGAAGCGAAAAGATTTCAACATCACCAAATATAGAGGAATGATCGGATCCTTACTTTACCTAACAGCAAGCAGACCAGATATTCAATTCAGTGTAGGCATGTGTGCCAAATTCCAAGCTGCACCAAAGGAGTCACATGTAGAGCATGTGAAAAGGATATTTCGGTATCTAGCTGACACAAAGGAACTTGGACTATGGTTCCCAAAGGGACAACAAGAATATCTGGTTGCATACTCAGATTCTGATCATGCTGGATACAAGACTGATTGGAAGAGTACTAGTGGTCAGTGTGAGTTTCTTGGAGGATCATTTGTATCATGGTTAAGTAAAAAACAAACCACTGTGGTTGTGTCCTCAACTGAAGCAGAATATGTTGTAGCCTCCAGTTGTTGTGCACAAGTCCTCTGGTTAAAACAACAACTGTCAAATTTGGGAGTACGTCTGAAGGAAATTCCAATTCTCTGTGACAACACAAGTACAATATGCCTAGCGAAAAATCCAGTACAACATACCAGAACAAAACATATAGATGTTAGACATCACTTCATCCGAGATCATGTCCAAAGAAAAGATGTGAAAGTGATGTTCATTCCCACTCATTTGCAATTGGCAGACATCTTCACCAAACCTCTTGCCAAGGAACAGTTTCTCTTTATCATAAGAGAATTGGAAATGGTAAATCCCAATGAGTTGAGTGATTCACATTTAATCTAGTATGTTTCAAGTTAATTCACTTAATCCTAGACTAATTTGAGCTTCGGAGTGTGTAGATGTTATTTTGCAGGTGTCTTTGTTATGGATGATTAAAACAGGGATGATCAGAGGAAGTCAAAACTTGAGTTTAAAGCTCAAGAACTCCAGTTCTTTCGATGGTTGGAAATTATCAGGTAAAGAACTCGAGTTTCTGGCTCAATCTTTCATGTTTTGATGATATGCAATTCAAGAACTCTAGTTCTTGAGCAAGAACTAGAGTTCATGACTAAAGTTCTTATGTAAGAACTAGAGTTCATGTCGTTCTAAATTTGTCGATGTGCTTACTGCATTTGCGAAAATTAAGAACTCGAGTTCTTAATTTAGAACTCTAGTTTCGAACTAGAGTTCTTGAAAGAAAACTCGAGTTCTTAGGGTATCTGGTCACTGGTTTGCTTCAGCCAAATAAGAACTAGAGTTCTTAAAGAAGAACTCTAGTCTTGAACTCGAGTTTTGGCTTCAAGAACTTGAGTTCCTCAGTGGTTAGTTCTTTTTATCAGTAAGTTCTCTTAGCAGAACTCGAGTTCTTCAGTTATGAACTTGAGTTTCTGTAAACCTATATAAAGCTGAGTGATCTTCCTTCATTCATTTCGTGCTTTTCGTGCTCTTTGAACCCTAAAACTTTAGTTCATACTCTCTAACTCCTTCATCTGTCCAAAATGCGAACCAAAAATCCTGAGAAGCGTGATGATTCTTCTACTCCATCACTGTCTCCTGAATCCGAATCTCCCAACTCATCTCCTCCTCCTAAACCTCCTTCTCCTAAGCGGCCTCGTCGCAATAAAATTCCACCCAAACCTTACAGACCCAAGGTCACGAAAGATGTCGGACCTCCGTCATCCACTCCTCCTTCTCGACCTAAAACAAAGGGGATTGTGATCAGGGAACCGAGTGAGCAACAGGAAAGCAAGCTACTTCTCCACCCGTTGAAGGACGAGGGAAAGAGAAGGTGGGTGCAACTCCACGCAAACCTACACCATCTCGAGGACAAGGTTCATCTTCCAGAGGTCAATCTCAATCTCAGCCTGTTATTTCATCCTATATAGCCATTACTAGAAATCCCATTCCTCCTAAAGATTTTCATTTGTAATCCCATTTCAATACCCCCATCTAATGCTCGTACCTTTCGGTCTGACTATGGAATTAGAAACTTTTGTCCAAATATATATGTTGATTTCCAAACTTTTCAATCTGAGTGTGGCCTCGACTTATCTGCTTACCTCAACTCATTCAAACCTTTTCTGGGTATTCAAGCCCCGTATTGTCCTTCAGTGGTTAGAGCATTTTATTTCTTCATGCGAGTTTCCAATGAGATTGGCTCAGATGAAACCCTCGTAGAAGAAAGATTGATAACTTTTGTTCGCGGTAAACGCGTAACTCTAACTGCTGAAATTCTAAACATTATGTTAGGTGTCATAGATCCTCCTCTTCCACCTGTTCTTGAGTATACAGATGCTCAAATATTCCATATTCTTAGACCAGGTGATCCAATTGGGCCTTTGAACTTTCAGCCAATTGATATGCTTGCCTTGCACAGAGTCCTGTGGTATATTTTCACTAGGAATCTGGTGCCCAAAGGTAGAAATTGTACTCATCTTGCCCAAAGAGATTATGGTTTACTTGCAGCTATTGTCTCTAAAACTTAGTTTAATCTCGGTTACTGGCTCTTTCATGAGATTAAGAAATTTAGATTTGAAGGGCAGAAGAAAGCTCACCTTCCCTATGCTCATTTAGTATCTCTAATTCTCTTCCACCATAAAATCTGGTATCTTGAGTTAGATACCAAACCTATCAAACCAACTAAGATGGGTCAAAAGTAGCTCAACTATATGAGACTGTTATTTGCTGAGGGGTCTGGGCAGTCTAGGGCTCCTTCCAGATCAAGGACCAAAGCTACTCAGTCCAGAGCTATACATTCTAGAGCTGCAGAGGATCAATCTTCAGCAGCCAGAGCATCAATTCCTACTCAAGCTGCAGCCCCTACTTCTCTGTTTGGAGCCTCAATTCTAAACATCATTAACAAAGCAATATCTGAAGCAGTATCTTCTTTTCAAGCAAATATGATCACTGAATTATCCAATAAGATAGAGACTGAAGTGAAGAAAGGGGTTGATGAGGTTCTCAAGAGCTTCAAGTCCCTGGATAAAGTCCAGGATGAACAGGTAGATGAAATAGCAGACATTAATGTGAAGCTTGATGCAGTTACTGGACATTTTGAAGATCTTGGTCCACGGTTTGAAGCTACTCATACTGCATATCAGTCTCTAGACAAGGAAGTAGAGCAGTTTCTGAAACAGACTACACCTGCAGGTCCATCTGGTCCTTCTCCACCTTATTCTCCTCCTCATTTTACTATGCCTGATCCCATATTTCATTCTACCCCTCATATCTCTCCTCATGTGTCTCCATCCCACTCTCCTGAACCATTTTCCTCTCATTCCTCTCCTATCCTAACTCTTGCTCTCTCATCTCTAGCTCCAATTTCTGAGCCTACATCTTCCAAACCTACTATAGCATTATCTCCTGCACCCACTCCTGTATCTACTCATCCATTCACTTCTTCATCCATTCCTATATCATCCTCTTCCACCTCTTCAAAATCCCCCTCTACCTTTGCAGAAGTCCTTCACCTTCTCAAGACTCCTCTCACAGTAACTCCTATCTCCATGATCCTTCCAGATGATGATGACAAAGGGGGAGAGGAGTAGATGCTAGTTGCTGATAGAGTAGATACTAGTTACTGTACTTAGTTGTTTTAATATATTTTTGTATTTTTGTGGAATAGTTGTGAGTGTTGTTGTTGCTGTGATTTTGCTAACATTCTGTATACAGTAGCAAATATTTTGATTTCTTAGACTGAAAGCCTGTGTACTTTCTTTGCTATTAATCAATGTACAGTGTTGCTAAGAATCTGTGATTCAATCTCTTGAAGTATCTCTTGACACTGAAATTTTAACTTCAATTGTTATTTAAAAACCAGCTATCTCTTCTAAAATATATTACAAGTGTTGTCATCATCAAAAAGGGGGAGAATGTCAGTTCTCAACTTAAGTTTTGATGATAAAAACACTTGTTAGTTGTTGGTTTAACAAGAACTAGAGTTCTGGTTCTTAAAACTAGAGTTCTGGGCATTAAAACTCAGGTTTTAGAAAAGTTGAGCAGTAAGAACTCGAGTTCCTGGTCATAGAACTCGAGTTCGCGGCCTCTGATAAGAAAGTTCTCAATCTGTCGAATTGAGAACTTGAGTTCTTGGAAGTAGAACTCGAGTTCGCGTCTTTTGATAAGAGAGTTCTCACCCAGGTAAGTTGAGAACTCGAGTTCTTGGGAGTAGAACTTAAGTTCGCGGCCTTTGCATCATACAAAATTTTTCAAACCATGAGAACTAGAGTTCTTAAGTGAAGAACTAGAGTTCTTCATTGAAGAACTAGAGCTCTTGGCATAAGAACTCGAGTTCGTAAAATTATGTTCTGTCTAGAATTCTCCAGGAACATAAGAACTAGAGTTCTTGAACAAGAACTAGAATTCATGACTAGAGTTCTTAAACAAGAACTAGAGTTCTTCATTTTGTAAAACAGCGAAGTTCCTTTGCAAACACAAGAACTAGAGTTCTTTATCAAGAACTAGAGTTCTTGAGAAAGAACTAGAGTTCTTTATAAAGAAAAACGCTCGGACCTTTTTGGAAAGTACAAGAACTAGAGTTCTAAAGTAGAGTTCTTCTTTAAGAACTCGAGTTCCTTTGAAACTGGGTCTGGGCCATTACACAGAACTAGAGTTCTTATACGGAAAAAACTGTGAATCATTTCTGGAACTCTCCAAATGCTTTAAATTTAAGCAGATACTTGCCAGATTGATAAATAATCTTTTATAAAATACTTTCAACATGTTTGCTAGTGATTTCAGGATTCAAAACGAAGCAATAAATGAAAAGCAACATAAAGCCAATGCTCACGTCATCCATTTATTGACAGCAGAAAGAGCAGAAAAACAGAGCAACATATGGAATTAACGTTGCAGCAGAACAAAGACATTCTTCGAGACATTCTTATTCTAGCTTTCAAGTACAACCAACGGCACAATACATGAAATGTAAGAAGCTGAAGATTCAATGGTCCATTTTGATTAACGAGGAACTTGAGCCTAATGGAAATTTAAACAAGTGACAACAGTCACCTTCCAGTTTCTCCCAACTACATTAATGACGAAGGATATAAAAGCCCAAGCATTCAATATCGCCAACAACCAAAAACTCTGCGCATTTACTCTGAGTTATTATCTTAACAGTTTCATTACTCTCAACTTGTACTTCAGTGATCATTTATTATTCAACTCGTGAGGAGTTACTTAAACATTCAATTTTCATTCGTTTGTAAAATCTTAAGGTTGTGGAACCTTAAGTAAGGGTGTACAATTACAAGTAGTAAGGGGGAGTGAGTCTGAGGGATCATCCCGAGTTGTGTAATTGTATTATGAAGATAGTGAAAAATCCCAAGGTGTTCTTAGGGACTGGACGTTGGTCGGGATAGACCGAACCAAGATAAATTCTCTCGTGTTCCTTCTCCTTTAAACTCTTGCTCAGTTAGTTCATTAATTTGTGAAAATTCTGATTAAGCAGTTAGATTTTTAAATCACCTATTCACCCCCTCTAGGTGATATTCCACCTTCAATTAGTTCCTAGGGCATAGTTTCCAACAGTTCCTCCACATAAATAATTTACAGGGTCCTTTGCCACAACAATTAGGAAACTCTTCTTCTTTAATTGTCCTGCATCTAGCTCAAAAAGAACTTCACTGGAGAGTTACCACCGCAAGTTTGCAAAGGTGGCAAGCTTGTAAAATTTAGTGCTTCCTACAATAGTTTCACTGGCCCAATCCCAATAAGCCTGAGAGATTGCCCATCTTTATATAGGGTTCGGATGGAATATAACCAATTAAGGGGTTATGCGGATCAAGATTTTGGAGTGTATCCTAATCTTACTTACATGGACTTTAGCTACAACAACGTGCAAGGTGAACTCTCTTGAAATTGGGGAAGCTGCAAAAACTTGCAATACCTTGGTATGTTTGGGAATTCAATAGGTGGTCCTATACCAGATGAGATTTTTCAGCTGAAGCAGCTTGTAGAGCTACATTTGTCTTCCAATCAAATATCAGGAGAGATTCCACAAAAAATTGGGAATTCCTTGAGCCTGTGCACTCTATCTTTGAGTTGCAACAAACTTTCAGGTTTGATAACACAAAGCATTGGGAAGTTGTCGAATTTGGGAATTTTAGACTTGTCAACAAACATGCTAAGGGGACCGATCCCCTATCAGTTAGGAGATTGCTCAAACTTGTTGTCTTTAAATTTGAGCAACAATGACATTTTTGGCAAAGTCCCATACCAACTTGGAAATCTTGAATTCTTATAAGGTTTTTTGGACTTGAGTTATAACTAACTTTTTGGTGAAATCCCTGTAGATCTTGGCAAACTCTAAAGCTTGATATACTAGAGGCAATGGCGAAAATCTATTCTCACTATGGCATTTTGATGGAAGACTTTGCTATAAAAAGGTTTTGCTATAAAAAGGTTGGTATGTGAAGCTGATAGCATAGACATTGAGAGTATAAAAGCTTTTGAAAGTGAGATCAAAGCCTTGACACAAACTCGCCATCGAAACATAGTCAAGCTATATGGATTCTGTTCATAAAGCTGGATGCACACATTTTTGGTTTATGAGTACATGGAAAGAGGGAGCTTAGTTGATGTTCTCAGAAATAATGAAGAAGCATTAGAGTTAGATTGGTCAAAAAGGGTTGAGATTATCAAAGGCGTAGCACATGCTTTATCGTACATGCATCATGATTGTAATCCTCCAATTGTTCATAGAGACATATCAAGCAAAAATGTTTTATTGTCTGCAAATCTTGAAGCCCGTGTCTCAGACTTTGGCACGGTAAGGTTCTTGAAGCCTGATTCAGTGATTTGGACATTTGCTGGAACGTATGGTTATACTGCTCCTGGTGAGTATTAATTTTCAACTAGTTGAAATAAAGTTTTTGTCTCTGATTCTACTAAGCAAATCATTTCTTCATTTTATATTGTGTAGAGCTTGCATACACAGTGGCAGTGACTGAGGAAGTTGATGTGTATAGCTTTCGTGTTCTGGCTATTGAGGTGCTTATGGGAAATCATCCTAGTGATATAATATCCCGTAACCAAACATATGGGATTAATGAGATCAATTTTCAAGAGATTTTAGACTCTCGGTTATCATCAAGGGAATATAACATAAAGAAATTGTCATTGATTTGGGATCTAGCACTTTCGTGCCTGGAGACAAACCCTCAATCTCGACTAACTAAGAGACGCATCGCCCAGATGATGGAAAAAGAGACCACTCATTGATGTATGTTTTTTCTATTTCCCTATCTCTTAAATAATTGCCTAATGTGAAAGCTATTAGACGTTTGGAACACTTACACTCGTACATATTTGTCCTATGCACATTTGTTTTACACATTTTCTTTTACATGCCACTAATCAATTTGATGTTTTTCTATTTCCAGGGACTAATTAAGTACTCAAGATAGAACAAATTATCGAAAATGAGACCAGTCACCATCACCATCACCATTCAGTGCATCAGATAATAGAAATTAATGGGCTTGCAAGATTTGTTTGTTTACCTTCTTGGTTAAGGCTTTTGTATACCACCAGTATTGTAATCTTCTCATATAAATAAATATTTCATTTTTAGTATCAAACAAATATTTCGTTTCGAATTGAATCTTGTAGTTGAAGACCATAGAAATTATGAATTTTTATATTGGTGGCATTCTTGTGTTATACATATCACTACTACAAAAAGGCGTTTTAATGTCCTTTTTTTAACCCATTATACATACGTCCTTAATTAGCAGGACACCTATCCATGAGGCGTAGTAAGGTAAGACTTATAACGTCCTAAATTTTTTAGGATGATTTTTTTTTAAAAAAAAAACCCCCCAAACCTCAGGTTTAGGGGTTGGCCATGGAAGTCTTGATCGTGGAAGAAGAAAGAAACCATCAACATATTTTTAGAAGAACCGACAAGAACTGCACATCAACATTCAACAATAAAAAAGACACAGGAGTAGCACAATTGACATCTATCACCAATTCAAGCAAAAACACTGAAGTTTAGATCTCAGGAGGAGCCATAATCGGCATTTATCACCAATTCAAAGAAAATCAAGAAGGAGAAAAATTAAAATCAAAATCAAAGAAAAAAGTTAAAATAAAAGCATAGAAGAATTGTGAGATCTAGAGAAATCAAGCAAGTTGAACAAATCTGGAAAAGTCGAATAGGTATGGGTCATATCTCAAACAACTCTGATAAATTCGAACAGATAAGGAAAAGTCGAATAAATCTAAAAAATTTGAAGCTTGCTTGCGAAGTTGTAGATCTTTAAAAAGGAAATATACTCAAAATTAAATTTAAACAAAGTACACAAATTTTATAGAGAGAGTCAAACAAGGTTGAAACAGATGATAATTGAAATCCAGAGAAGCATTGGAGCGTCGCTAATTGCTCTGAAGGAGATAGAGAGAAGTAGAGAAGAGGCACGAACCAGCAGATCTCCAGAAAGAAACCTTTCGACGGAGGAGACTTGTGAGGAGGGAGGAGCGACGTTTGGCGGTGACGTGAAGCAGAAAATGGGAAGAGAGGCTCTGCATAGAGGCGCAAAAAAAAAAAAGACTTTTGGCGTCTAATTCCAAAAATTAGACGCTAAAAGTCTTTTTTCCCCCCTTTTTTCCTCATTCCTCGGATTAGATGCTCATAAAAAAACAAAAATATCACTTTTGGCGTCTAATTTAAAAAATTAGACACCAAAAGTGATGCTTTTGGCATCTAAGTTCTTAAATTAGATGTCAAAAGTGATGTTTTTTTTAAAAAAAAAAGTTGGACGGAGGAGCGGCAAATAAAAAGGCTTTTGGTGACTAATTTCAGAAATTAGATGTCAAAAGTCATTTCAATTTTTTAACAAATAAGTTTCTTGGCATAAAAATGAAAAAAAAAAAAGTCAGGTTTATGTTAGCATAATATGGTATTTATAAGATTTTTTGTGGGATAAATTTATAAGATCATCTTGTTTTGCAAGATCATTCATTAGTTTTGTGTGGCATATTTGCTGTATCTAATTCTTTTAATAATTTTTTTCCAGCTAGATAATCTATCAATCTGATATCTAATCTTATCTAATAAAATATGATAATCACAACTCTTAATTTCAATACAACAACAAAATATTTTGGTATAAAAAAATGGAGGAAAATATATATTCCTCAACTTGATCGCTGGAAAAATTTCCTTGGTCATTCTAACAATTTAATCAATAAACAAAATAAAAAATCCCACCCCTGTTTCACCCAATTCACAAACCAGAAAAGCAATTGAAATCGATCACCCTATATGGTTGTTAGGATTTCCAACTTCAAAATTCTAAATAAGCACAAGCTGTCAATTTTTTCCTGTATTATATATTTAATTAATGAGGAAAGATCTATATATTAAGAGAATAAGTACAATCTTGTAAAAATTATCAAGTTATAATCATTAGATTGCTGAAAGAATAATATCAAAATACTATAATATAACATCTTGACTATATATTATCATGGTAATTAAACCGGAAACCACCGAACCGGCCATGAAACCGGTTCGGGCTACTGTAGAAACCGGCGTCTGCTTTAAAAAAAATTTTAACATCGATTTTAGCTTCAATAGCTCTAACATAGAAAGACAAAGGTAGAAGAGAGAGAGATGGAGTCTGGTAGCCAAATCTGCGTCCTTCAAGACTTAGACACTCGGATTGGAGTCCTTCAAAGTTGTTAGATTGCCAGTGAGAAAAGAGAGCTTTCCGATAATTACTAGCAAGAAAGATGGTGAGCGTGCGATTATCGGTGTCGGTGTCTCCACCTTCTCCATCGTCTTCGAACTCCTCTCTTCTTCCATTTGCTATCTTTTTCCCAGATCTTAACTTCATTTCATAAATGAAAGGTCTGCTGAATGTGGAATGAATCATAATGCCTTTGACGTTATTTACAATCACCACGGTCCAAGATCTGAACATTGCTCTAACTTCCGAATGATGGAGATTTCGAATATAATCAATATATGAAGATGAAGTTCAGCGGTCAACTTCATTGCTCTTATCACGAGATTTCTGAACATATCACGTGCTTGAATTAATTGTAACTAAGACTTTTCTGTTGGACCTGGCTATCACCCAAGAAGGGGTGAATTGGGTGTTTGATAAGCTTTAGGAACTTTTAAAAAAAACTTTTCGCAATTTATAAATTGACAATTAGATATTCAAAGATGAGCATATATTGGAAATGTAAAAGATAAGAGAAGAGAGTATGCAAACTGTGATTTATCCTGGTTCGGTCCAATCTTTGACCTACGTCCAGTCCCCAAGCTACACTTGAGATTTTCAATCCACTATTTGCTTTGAACTTGATTACAGGTTCTGTACTTGAAGTAATCCTCTCACTAGGATTCACTCCCCCTTACAAACCGTAATCAATTCACTTGCTTCATTACACACTCTGTACTCGAAGTAATCCCACACTTGGATTCACTCCCCTTACAAGCTATAATCACAACAAAGTGTTTCCCACTCAAGATCACCCAATCTTGAGTAACTCTCAGAATAATATGATGATTACAATGAATCTTCTCTCTCAGAGGTAAGTGAATAAACACTGAAGCACAATACATGTAATCTCACTCTTTAAGCTAGATATATGATCATTGAGATATTCAGAGAGTAGATGAAGCAAACGTTAGAATATTGGCATTTTCACTGTGTAAGCTCACGTCACTGTTCTTGTTCTCCCTCTTCTATTTGTGTTACTTGTTCTTCGTTTCTGGTCTTCTTATATAGATGAAGAAGAGGAACTAGCCGTTGCATTTTCTTCTCTTTGATTCTTCAAAGTTCAGCTGTAAATCTGGAATATGACAGTTGCATATTTTCCTCTGTTTCTTCAATTCTTGGCTGGAATCTTGGATTTAGTTGTTGTAGATGGTCTTCCAGAATTCTTGTCATTCTATAAACTTAATTTGACCGTTTGAGATGATTCTTATGAGTTACAACGGTCTGAGCTGAACATCTGGGATAAGGGAGAAGGATCAGGCCTGTTCTAGGTTCGTCATTTAATGCATTTATCCTAGATCTTGATCTCACCTTGATCTTGGCTAAACCTTATCTGAAAAACACTCAAAACTTCATCAAGGACATTAGAAACAATAATATATATGAGGAAATAATTTCAGGAAGACCCATTAAGATTTCGCAGATCAACATCATTTGATTTTTCAAAATCCCCGATGCAAACTTGAGTTTGTTCTTCCAGACTCGAGTTTGGGGTTCATCCAGAAAGCATGTCTGTTGATTAGTGGTCTAAACTTGCATTCTGTAAAAGCTAACTTGAGTTTGCCTTTTACAGAGAGAACTATCGGGCTCTAGACTTGGGATGAAATTTTGTTCCTGCTACTAGACTCGAGTCAACTAGTGACTGACTCGAGTTTGGGGATAAGTAAAGAAGACTTAGCCTTATTCCTAGAGTCTTCAGACTGGAGTTTAGGGTCAGAGACTTGAGTTTGTAGTATAGCCAAAATGGATGATCTTTCTATATGATCCAGACTTGAGTTTGGGAAGCAAACTCGAGTTTCAGTGACTACTGAAATATTTGAGGTTTATCTAGGTCAAGTGCAAACTGGAGTTTGGAAGGCCAAACTAGAGTTTGGGAGTCTATTAAGTTTTCTGGGTTCCTTTCTGTTTAGTCTAAACTCGAGTTAGGGAATCTAGACTCGAGTTTGGCTTGCTTGGGATTCTGAGTGCTCTCTGTATCTTCCAGACTTCAGGTTTGATTTGCAAACTGGAGTTTAGCTTAATGTGAAAATTTTGGATTCATTTTTGTGTCTGTACAGACTCGAGTTTGTCTATGCAGACTCGAGTTTGGCTTTTATGTAAAATTGAATATCTTTCTGTCAATTCTCAAAACTGGAGTTTGCTAACACAAACTCGAGTTTTCTTCTCCATGGCTCAGTCAAATATCCTTCTCACAAGTTCTTTGCTTTCTTACCTGATAAAGATCAATCCCTAGAATCTAGTACCTATCTCCATAAAGCTCTTTAAGTCTTCTTTCCATTGCAAGAAGAATCAGCTCCAAACTCACTGTATTCTGATAGTTATGATCTGATGAATGAAGGTTGTTCTTTTCCAGCGTTTTTGCAGCATCTTGAATTTATAGTCAACTTTCGAAGATCATATCTCACTCATTTGATCCTTTTTTTCCATGATCTTTATGTTTCTGGAAAGGTATGTGAGTCTACTTTCATATGCCACCGATTTCAGCTCATTCTGATGTGTAGATTGTGAGATACACTCAAATCATTGAAGCTTGGTCTGCTGTGTGGCGTGAATTCCTGTTCCAACTTCTGAAATTCATAACTCTCTCATTTCAGCTTCTTTGGGCATGAAAATTTGTCAAGATGACGCATTGGATGTCTAGTTTCATACAAAATTGATTTCACCTTAAACCTATCTCTGGTTTGGGAGATATCATCGAATTACCAGAGGTCGCCAATTCTGATCGTGAAACAGAGTTAGACAGAGTTGCTGAAAGCTTGCTAAACTCAAGTCATTAAGTGACTAACTCGAGTTTTGAGTTCCAAACTCGAGTTTACATTGGCTAACTCTAGTTTTCATGATCCAGAGACGCCAGAGTTGCTGAAGACTTTACAAACTCGAGTGATTAAGTGACTAACTCGAGTTTTGAGTTCCAGACTCGAGTTTTGTGTCCTAAACTCGAGTTTTCTCATAATCCAGAGGCAGATCACTTCCAGTAATGCAGTAAACTTAACTTTTAAGTATCTGGCTCGATTTTGCTCATCCAGAACCTGATATATGCTTGTTTTAACTCTGAATTGAGTTGTTCTAACTTTCATTTGATCATGGAGACTTCTAGAATCAAACTAAGAAGTTGTATAATGATTTTCTTAGTTTATTCAGCAAGTTCTTCTTTCTTTCTTCTCTCTTCTTGATTATTCTCCATGAATCAACTCTTTCTTTCTTCTCTTCTCTTGTTCTTTCTCCACATGAACAAATCTACATTAAATGTAACAATTAGTTAATGTATATAGTATAAACTTTATGATATAAACTTTTTGCTCTTGATAATGGCATCTATATAAGACATCATCAAAACTAATCATAACCAACATTTTCTTTTCAAGGTTTAAAAAATATTATTACTCAATCTAATATTACTTTTTCAAGTTAGGAAATTATATTATTTTTTTATAATTTTACATTAATAATCTAAAATCTTCCCACTCTCACCGGTTTGGTCCCGGTTTAACTCTCGTCTGATCCACTAACCTTGACCCAGTACCCAGACCGGTTCAGTGACCGGTCGGTTTTAATAACCTTATATATTATACCTTCTCTTCCTTAGTTACCCTTTCTTTCATATAGAGCATATGTGATAGAAAAGGAATTTATTTTTTAAAAAAGCAAAACACCGAAAAAACAAAAATTGAAATGACTTTTCGCATATAATTTATGAAAATAGATGCCAAAAGTGATGCTTTTGACGTCTAAGTTTTAAAATTAGACGCTAAATGTGGTTTTTTAAAAAGTTGGGCGGCAAATAAAAAGTTAGGTGGCAAGCTTTTGGCGTCTAACTTTTATACTTAGACGCCAAAAGTCAACTTTTCTCACATATAATTACAAAAATGTCATCGCCTTTAGTTTTTAATTCCTTTTTATAAAAAATGATGCCTTTTAGGGAAGTAAAAGCCCCTTTTTGTAGTAGTGTATATATAGATCTGTTTTTTTTTTGAGAAAAATCTCAATAAAATGCCCTTGAAATACCCAAAACCTAAGTTAGTTCTATATTTTTTACTGATTCTTGATCAATCCAAGAACAATGAATAGGGATTTCAAAATTTTATCAAATAACAGTACCCCTATATAGTTAAAGAATCAGAAAAAGAGAAGGCAGAACATAACATTGTAAATGGAAACTAGTTAATTTCTATGGCTATTTTGTGATCATAAATTTATTTTAAGATACTGGGAAAAAAATCAGGCTAGTGAGTTATCTTGAAAAAAAGATTCTTAGTATTGCCAAGTAATAAGAAAATACTTAAGAATACTTATTGGTACTGAAAAATATTGATGATAGTAGAGGACAAAGAAAAATTGAAAAAAGTAACTATTTTAAAACTTAGGTTTTGGCTCTAGAATAGCTTCTAAATATTTTTAGAAGCATTTGACAAACTTTTACCAAAAACATAAATTTTGAAGCTTTATATTCTCTCCATTTGTTTTTCTCCCTCAACAAATTTTGAACTTCCCACGATTTAACTTAATTGGCAAAAAGAAAATGATTCACATTTGCCATTTTGCTCATTAGATAACTGTTTGAACTTTAAAGCTTCAACCCTACTGCACAAATTAGTGCCCTCTTCTTCCACTTCTCTTTTCCCTCTTTTTCTTTCACAAATCGGTGCCTCCATTACTTCTGCTAATAGCTTCCCTCATGTAACACCCCTAATCCATACTACTTAATATGTGTGTTAACATGTAATATATATGAATATCATTAGAGTGGAGCAATAGAGCGTGTGTGTTGAGTAACTACTGATACATATATAAGGCTACAAATTTAAACTAACAACGGTATATCCAGTTAGTATAATAACAGTACAATTATCTGAGTATTTAAGTATTTAATATCTAATAGTATAAATACAGTTAAAATAAAACTCCAGCTGAGTCTTCACGCGTGCATCTTACCCTTTGTATATGCTCCTGATCCTCCAGATCCTGAAGCTAGGGTCAAGTTTGAGATTCAATTCTCATTGAATCTCAGGTAACAATTAACCTCATGTTCAAGTAATAACAATATATATGACAAATATTCATTACATTCAGTAAATAACAATACATAGCACACAACAGATGTATGTTAACAAGAACAACAACAATACATAGCACACAACAAATGCATGTCAACAGTGTTTGCACTAACCAGTGCCATGAATCCATGTTTCCTCAACTCTAGGAAAACATACAAGCGGTATTATCAAAACTATAACCTACATTAAGCTTAATCTACAGCTAAATTAAATGTATATAAACATGTGATGTAAGATCGAGTCTTAGCCACGGTGCATGGCCCAGTGCCTCATCTTGTCCATCACTTAACATGAATCAAACAATTATATATAATCATACAAGAAACATAAGAGTTAAAGTTATAGTGCGTGTCCTTACCTTTTTCACTTGGTACGATACTCTTTCTCAGTATCGATTCCTAACTTTCCTGGATAACCTATAATACCATTATCATATTATGATATTATATCGAACACCATATACTTAGAATGATATCCTAAGAGGTATTCTTGCCAATATTGAACTTTTTAACGCTAGTGGATTTAATATTCCAATTTTACCATTACATTTCCTTAAAATGGCGTTTTAGCATTTATGCTCATATTTTTCACTAAATTTGAAAAATCATAAATAATTTAAAAAAATGTAAATGATGTGAAACAAAATCCAAACTTTCCCTTGATAAGTCTAATTTTAGGAAAAAATAACGCCTTTAACTCGAAATCATAAGGTCATTCCCAGTTTTAGTTTCTTCAATTACTGTTCTAGTTGCTAGATTAGAGACATGGGCCAACTTGGAAAATTCACATCTTTTTGTAAAAAATTCAAATAATTACATGTTATACATGGATGGAAATCCCTTCATGTCTATTATACCTATGAAAAAGTTCAAGATTTTTAAATGTTGGGATTCATACACGCAGCGGAATGAAATTTATCCAATAAATTAAGAATCCCAACAAGAGGATCTATCAACAACGTTTAAATTGGGTTAGTAATTAAAAATCGTACCTATGCAAACTCATGTGCGTGGTTTGTAAACTCGTGGGCTAACACCTTCTTGGTCAATCAATCTCTAGGAGCTGACTCTATAAATCCACTCCCTCTACCAGTATCCACACCGAACAGCACTCCAACACTAACGACAGCGTACTAGCACCTTTAAGTTTTTGTCTCACGTCTCTATTATAGGGTTCTTTATGGCTCTTCAATTCTCTTGTGTGTGTAATCGAATTACTTACAACCTAAGGGTATTTATAACCCTAATGGGCCGCATAAAATATTCAAAATCAATCTTATTAATTTTAAAATTGAATTAGAAATTAAATCTGTCTAACCGATTCAATCCAATCTATTTATCTAATATGAATTAAAAGCCAATTGATTTGATTTATCTTCATAAATCAAATATGAGATATGATATCTAGACATTATAGCTCGTCTTAGGCTATCTTGTGTGCGACCTTGTAGGCTCACATGAGATCGGTAGTGAGCCAATACCAACTAGCCCACAAGTTGCAAGTGGCCTCTAACAAGACATTACAACTACCCAATTCACACAAGGATCGATTATTTGATACAACCTATCATACAACCATGCCACATCCCTTTTGTCATGAGATATTTGGTCAAGGATGAAGCATGGATAGTGTCATCCTCCAGTTCTTGACCATTACTTTCTCGATTCTTGAATAGTCTAATAATTCAAATAGAAACTCTTTTCCATCATAGTATGTCCATACATTTCAAAGACTCACTCATCGAGGGGCCTAGTATTATCTCTCTACAAATGTGAGGGACAAATTCCATCTTCACCATTCATATTCCTCTACATAAAAATCACTAACCCCGATCGAAGCCTTTATCATCACCAGGTCAAAGGTGACTTTTGACTAGGCCAAAGATCAATGACTCTCATGTAGGAATCCATGATAATCTTAAGTCATAAGGCATTGTGACGTGGTTTTACATGAGAAAAGCTTATGACTTAATCCATGCAACTTTCTTATAGTGGGTAGGTCCTAAAAGACCTGGCTGAACCCAAGACGAGGGTGAATTGGGTTAAGATAAGAACTTTCAATCTTTGAAATTTTTTTCACAATTCGTTGAAATCAGTTTAAATGATATTAAAGAGTTATAAAACTATAAACAATTATTCAAACATGTATTGTAGAAATAAAGAGTTTAGGGAAGAGAATTGCAAACAGAGATTTATACTAGTTCGGTCCAATCCTTGACCTATGTCGAGTCCTCAAGCTCCACTTGAGATTTCCACTATCTCCTTGTTTAACCAGGCACAAGAGAAAAGCTTTTACAACCTCACAAGTTTATTCAGACACTTGTGCAGCCAAATCTCACACCGAGATCCTCCCCTTTACTACTCGTAAGGTTGCAATCAATTTCCCACTCAAGACCACCCAATCTTAAGTATCTTTCTGGAAAATATGATTTACAATGATTCTTCTCTCAAAGAAGTGATTATGATAAACACGAAAGGTCATTACACATGATTTCACTCTCTATATGATAAACTATGAAAGCATTGAAAAACAGAGAGTAGGAGTTTAAGAATTCTAGCATTATAAAAGTATGAGCTCACTCCATCATCATCTTGCATTTTTAATCTAGTTCTATTTATAGATGAAGATCTTCTAAACGTTGAGAATATGACCGTTGTGAATGGAGACATTGAGAATATGACAGTCACAAAAATATAGCCATTAGTTTTTCTTTTGGGACTTGACAACTCAGCAACTTGATCTTCATGTAGTCCCTCGTTTAATCATCTGAAACATGTCCATAAATGATTTAAATGATGTTAAGAAGTGTTATAGATCATTTGGGTAAGGATCTGGATGATTTAGATCAGATTCAGGATTTTTGACACTTTGATTTTTCTAAAGTTACGGTGTATACTCGAGTATTGACTTGAATACTACGGCATTGAGCTTATTTCATTACTTTAGATTCGTCTCTATCTGTCCAATACTCGAGTATTGACCTACATACTCGAGTATTGAAGATTGTATAACGTTAATTGCTCTCTGTCTGAGCTATACTCGAGTATTCACTTGTAAACTCGAGTATTGAGGTTGTTCTTGACTTTGGTTGCTTTTCTGTCTTGATATAGCTTCAATTTTGGCAAACCAATTATCCCCATATAGCTCCTTGTGTCTTCTTTCCAATGTAGCAATAATCAGATCCAAACTCGTTGGATTTTGTCCGTTAACCGATGAAAGAACATTATCCTTTACCAGCATTTTTTGCAACGCTGAATTGTAAGTCAACTTTTGAGGAGCATATCTCTCTGGTCTAATCTTCATTTTAGTTGAATCAAGTCATGATTGAAATCCTTATGTGCCCTCTTTCATATGCCACCAATTTTAGCTCATTCCGATTTGTAGATTGTGAGTTATACTCAAAACATTGAAGCTTGATCTGATGTGTGGCATGAACATTTGATCCAACTTAAGAAATTCAAAGCTCCCTCATCTGATCTTATTTAGATTTTAAACTTTGTCAAGATGACTCATTAGATGTCTAGTTTCATCCAAATTTAATTTCACTTCAATCCGATGTATAGTTTAGGAGATATCAGCGAATTACCAAACCCGCCCAAAGTTGTACGTGAAACAGAGGTGAACATAGTTGCTGACAGAGTTGGATACTCGAGTAATGAAGAGGAAACTCGAGTATTGTTAGGTCCAGATGCGTGAGAGAAGCTGAAAACACCCAATACTCAAGTATATAAGTCCCATACTCGAGTATTGACTCCCATACTCAAGTTTTGACTCTTTGACTCCTAAACCGGAGTTTCCCAAACTCTAGTTTTCCAAACTTGAGTTTTCTCATCCATAAGCAAATTTCTGCAGTAAGCTTGTAAACTCAAGTTTTCACATGGATACTTGAGTTTTCTCTTCCAGAACCTGATTTTTGCTGTTTTCAACTCTGAATTGACCCTCTCCAACTTCCATTTGATTTGGGACACTTCTATAATCAATCTTAGAACATGAATAATGATATCTTCAGCAAGTTATTCCTTTTTCCAAGTTCCATCTTGATCAATATTTCCTCTTCTTCTTTTTTTTTTCTTTTTGAAATATCTTCTCTCATGATCATTCTCCATAATCCAACTCTTTCTTTCTTTCAATCTTCATAAGCATTCTCCACATTTATATTTGAGCTGACCTTGAATATTGATTATCAACTTCTTCTATCTTTCATCATTTCACATCTTGATCATTCTTTATCATTTAACTTCAGCTCATCATTTTTCTGCAAGTTCTTTAATATTTCCTCTTCTTCTTGAACTCAACATTTTCTTCAATTTCTTCTTTCTGAAAACTCATCTCTTGATCAATCTCCATTATTCAGCTCTTTATTGTTGGCTATGATTAGTTTTGATGATGTCTTATGCCATTAGTAAGAGCAAAAAGTTCATATCATATACATTGACGAATTGCTACAATTTAATGTAGATTTGTTCATGTGGAGAAAGAACAAGAGAAGAAAAGAAATCATGAGTTGATTCATGAAGATCCATCAAGAAGAGAGAAGAAAAAAATAAAAGCTTGCTAAATGGATTGAGAAAATCATTACACAAGTTCATAGATTGATTGTTGAAGTTTCTACGATCAAGTGGAAATTTGAATGAGTCAATTCAGAGTCAAAATGAGCAAGTTGAAGCTTCTGGATTAGTAATGATCTACTTACTCCAGTAATACACATATTACTCCAGTCATATATGTGTATTTTGTGTTGTTACTCTAGTTACGACGCATTACTCCAGTCGTCACTTAGTTACTACAGTAATACGCGCATATCAGCAGCTGAATTCATTTCTGTTAGATGGTTACTGCATTAATCATTAACGTACTGCAGTAATGGTTCATACAGAAAGCTTCTGGCACGAAATTACTGCAGTAAGGCCCGCGTTACTCCAGTAATAAGCATGTTCCAGCAATTCTATCAGCGTTTCACCTGGCGACGTTCAGTAATTCGATGATATCTCCCAAAATAGAGATTGTATTGAGATGAAACCAATTTTGGATGAAACTAGACATTCAGGGCGTCATTCTGTCAAAAATTCAGGTCCAAAGAAGATCAGATGAGAGAGCTATGAATTTTTGAATTTGACCCACCTGTTACTGTCTTGCATCAGACCAAGGTTCAGAAATTTGAGGATATCTCACAAACTACACATTGAAATGAGTTGAAATCAGTGGAATATTAAATTAGACTCACATGCCTTTCCAAAAATATCAAGATCACCGAAAACAAAGATCAACGAGAGAGATGTGATTTTTGGAAATTCAGGTTCTGTTCAGAAATCTGGAACTGATTCTCAAACAAGTGAAGAGTTGATGGCTACTCCAGTCGACATCTTATTACTCTAGTAATTTGTGGCCTATTCGCCTCTGTTTGAACATTACTCCAGTAATGGTTTCTTACTCCAGTAAGCGTGACTCCAGTAGTTACTTACCTACTCCAGTAAGTCACTTTTTTCAGACATGCCCAAGAGTAAACCCGATAGCTTGTCAATTGTAAAACATGTTACTCCGGTAACAATTTTGTAACTCCAGTAATCATTTAAGTACTCCAGTAGCTCTTCACTTTCAGACTCTTCCAGAACCAAAACCCAATATTACTCCAGTAACAAAAGTGTTACTCCAGTCATATTGGAACATTTACACTAGACTTACTCCAGT
Organism: Acacia confusa; assembly: GCA_037074495.1. Taxonomy (NCBI): domain Eukaryota; kingdom Viridiplantae; phylum Streptophyta; class Magnoliopsida; order Fabales; family Fabaceae; genus Acacia; species Acacia confusa. The sequence continues at coordinate 20,925,376 of CM073509.1, read as the reverse complement.
CACCAAAAAGCTACTCCAGTCAAAATGAACACAGAACCGAAATGAACTTACATTACTCCAGTAGTTAAATGATGACTCCAGTAATGTCGAGGACAGAAACAAAATGAAGTTGAGTTACTCCAGTAACCAAGCTATTACTCCAGTAATATCGCAGACAGAGAGCAAATGAACCTGAGATACTCCAGTAACCAAGTTCTTACTCCAGTAAGGTCGAAGACAGTAACATTACAGAACTAAGGTTACTCCAGTCGTTTGGTGATTACTGCAGTAAGATTCAAGACAGAGAGCAAATCATTTTGTTACTGCAGTCATCCATGATTTACTGCAGTAATGTGCAGTCAGAAAGTGACTGATTCCATTTCAATCCGAAGTTATTGCAGTCATACATAAACTACTGCAGTAATGCGAAGACAACATCAGTAAATCACCATGCTCGTAAAATGAAAATCATTGATTATGATTTCATTACTTTATATCTTGACTTACTATTATTCCTAACATTATTTAAGCAGTTTTCTAGTAAGTTTCAGATGATCAAATGAAGTTTGGAGCTGAGATCAATAGACTCCGTTTTGCTGAGCTGTAAAGTGGATTCTCAGCATGGAGTGCCAACATATGTGTCAGGAATATTTGCAACTTGGATTAAACAAATATGGACATTCCTCTGTTGCCCACTCTGATAAAGGAAGATTAATATTATCTTCAAATTAAATATACTTCAGATTCAGAAATCAAGAATCATTGCTGGAATCAGAAATCAGAAACGCTCCAAGCCATACACTCGGTGGGCATCCATAGTCAAAATTTTCAGTGGAGCTCCAACAGTCAGATTCCGATAAGCAAGATCAATATTATCTTCCAATTGATTATCCTTTAAATTAAAAAGATTGCCAGCCATCACTAGGACCAGAAGCAGAAATCAAGAATGTTCAGATGGCAATCAGCAAACGTGGATTTCCAACGACTACATCTTCAAGTGGACTTCTAACAGCTATTTTTGAATGGACTTTCAACAGTCATATTCTGAATTCAAAGTGGTCTACTTCATCTATATAAGAAGCCCAGAAACGATGAGCAAAGACGAAGGAACAAGAGTGACGAAAAACAGGGACGTAAGCTTACGCAGTAATAATGTCAATATCCTAACGTCAACTTCATCTACTCTCTGAATATCTCAATGATCCTATATTTAGCTTAGAGAATAAGATTATATGTAATGTGCTTTAGTGTTTATTCATTCACTTCTGAGAGAGAAGATTCATTGTGAATCAGTTTATTTGAGAGTTACTCAAGATTGGGTGATCTTGAGTGGGAAACACTTTGTTGTGATTATAACTTGTAAGGGGAGTGAATCATAGGGAGAGGATTACTTCAAGTACAGAGTGTGTAATCAAGCAAGTGAATTGATTACAGTTTGTAACGGGGAGTGAATCCTAGGGGGAGGATTACTTCAAGTACAGAACGTGTAATCAAGCTCAAATCCAATAGTGGATTGAAAATCTCAAGTAAAGTTTGGGGACTGGACGTAGGTCAAGGATTGGACCGAACCAAGATAAATCATTGTTTGCATACTCTCTTCCCTACACTCTTATATTTCCAGTATACATATTTGGATAACTGATTATTGTCATAGAACTGATTTCAATTAGTTGTGAAAAGGTTTTTAAAGTTCATAAAGTTTTATCAAACACCCAATTCACCCCCCCTCTTAGGTGATAGCCAGATCCAAAATTTATTTCTTCAATCTCTCATCTTCTTCTTTTTCTTCTCTTCCTTTTCCTTATCCTCATCTACATCCTCGACCTCTTTGATCTTCTTCTTTTCCTTCTTTTTGATTCTACATTAAAGTCAAGAATTGATCAATGAAGAAGATAAACATATGACATCATCAATCTTTTTGCTCTTACTAATGGCATATATATAAGACATCATCAAAACTAATTATATCCAAAATTCTCCCCCTTTTTGATGATGGCAAATACTTTAAGAAAAATATGTATGATTATGAAAATATATTAAGCCCAACATATTTTTCTTGTCATTCTCTCCCCTTATTTGTCATTAGCAAAAAGTTGAGACAAAGAAATACCTGAAGAGACAAGGATAAAATCATAAATGAATCAAGAGATTGATTTTCTCTCCTCGACCGGTTTGAAACAAATATGAAATGAAAGTATAATGAGCCAATAAAATGATTTTCTCTCGCCATTGTGAAAATATTTTCTCTCCCCCCTTTGAAAACAAAATATGTGCAGAATTCCCACAATGAAAGCATATAGATACCAAACATGTGCAAAATTTCTACTGATTATAAAGAGGTAGAGTTTAGAAATGCTCATGTTGGTTTTGCAGATTGATGAATGATCTCAGAAGTCCATTTGCTTGCTTTCCTATTGTAGGAGATCTGTGATAGCTTCAATCCTTTGCCTTCTCTTCATATAACTCTTCTATAGAGCATATTTCAACTTCAATGATGGAGCATGAAGGAAATATTCCTCAATTTGATAGTTTCTCCTTGTGGTGCATTAAGGAATATCAAAATCTCCTGCTACAAGTTGAAAGCTTTTCTTTGCAAAAGAACTTTGTTAGTGCATATATCAGAATATCCCTTTCTACATGATATTTTCAAATATAAGATAATGAAAGGAAAATATGATATTAGCTCATCATCAAAACTAATAAGCCATAGTGAATACAAATGAGTATTTTGAAAAGAGTTTTCTTCATATAAAGGAAATGAGCTTTTAAGATACAAAACACATGTAAATGTGAAGCTCCCCCTTAATGATTACATAGTTAAAAAATGAATTTCTCTTTAATGATACCATATAATAATGTGACGCCAAAAGTTATACCGAATGAAATTCTGAAGCAAATGAAATTCCTTAGCGGAACCTCCATTGTGGCATTACATTATAGCTCAGAACTAAAACCTTTCTGAAAAATCTGGCTAAACCCAAGAGGGGGAAGAATTGGGTGAAGATGAAAACTTTCATACTTGTAAGAACTTTTCGCAACTCGTTAAAAACAGTTTGATTGATAATAAAGAATTATAAATGTTTAAACAATCATTCAAACATATATGCTGGAATTAAAGAGTTCAGGGAAGAGAATTGCAAACACAGATTTATACTAGTTTGGTCCAACCTTGACCTACGTCCAGTCCTCAATCTCCACTTGAAATTTCCACTATTCTCCTTGTTTAACCAGGCATAAGAGACAAGCCTTTACACTGTCCTTATTTGATCAGGCACAAGAGACAAGCCTTTACACTGTCCTTGTTTGATCAAGCACAAGAGACAAGCCTTTACACCATACAAGTTTATCCAGGTACTTGTTCAACCTTCACAATCTCTCTCAGAGACTCCCCCTTACTTCCAGTAAGGTTACAACCAATCTCCTAACTCAAGGTCACCCAACCTTGAGTATCTCTTAGAAAATATGGTTTTACAATAATTCTTCTCTCAAAGAAGTGATTATGATAAACACTGAAGTGCATAAGAGATCATTTCACTCTTTCAAAGATAAGCCATGAAGACATGAAAAACAGAGTGAGAAGAGGATTCAGAATTTCAACATTATGATTGTATAAGCTCACTCTTCCACCTTCTTGCGTTTTGAATCTGGTTCTATTTATAGATGAAGGTCTTCTGAACATTGAGAATAGAGCCATTGAGAATATGAATGTTGAGACTATGACAGTTGCAAAAATATAGCCGTTAGAATGCTTTTTCAACTTGACAGCTCAACAACTTGATCTCCATGAAATTCTTCATTTGATCATATGAAACATGTCTACAAATGATGATAACAAGTGTTACAAATCATTTGGGTAAACTTCTGGATGATCTAGATCAGATTCATAATTTTCGCAACAATGGTTTTTTTTATCTAAAGGAGAATACCGCAGTATTGTTCGGCATACTCGAATATTGAGCTTATTTTATTACTTTAGATTCTTCTCTGTATGTCCTATACTCGAGTATTGAAGATTCTCTCACATTCATAGCTTTTTATCTGAGTTATACTCGAGTATTCATTCGTAAACTCGAGTTTTGAAGCTTTTTCAGTCCTCGGTTGCTCTCTGATTGATTAACTCCAATTTTTGCAAGCTACTTATCCTCCATATAGCTCTTAGATTCTTCTTTCCACAACAACAATAATCAGATCTTAATTTGTTGGAATTTGTCCGTTATGATCCGATGAAAGAAGATTGTTCTTTAACCATCATTTTTGCATCGTTATGAACAGTCAGTCAACTTTCAAAGACCATATCTCTCTGGTATGATCTTCAATTTTGTTGAATCAAGTATTGATGGAAAGCCCTATGAGTCTTCTTTCAAACGCCACTAATTTCAGCTTATTTCGATTTGTAGATTGTGAGTTATACTCAAATCATTGAAGTTTGGTCTGATGTGTGACGTGAATATTTGATCCAACTTTTGAAATTCATAGCGCTCTCATTGATCTTCTTTAGGCATAAAACGTTGTCAAGATGACGAATTAGATGTCTAGTTTCAGCAAAATTTGATTTCACCTCAATCCAATCTCTTGTTTATGAGATATCATCAAATTACTAGAGCTTGCCCATTCTGATAGTGGAACAGAGGTGAACAAAGTTGTTGTAGGAGCTGAAAACTCGAGTATTGAGGAGGAAACTCGAGTTTTGTCGGGTCCAGACGCGTGAGAGAAGCTGAGAACATCCCAAACTCGAGTATATAAGTGACTCTTTGACTCCCAAACTGTGGTTTCCAAAACTCTGGTTTTCCAAACTACAGTTTTCTCGTCTAGAAGCAAATTTTGCCTTAAGCTTGTATACTCAAATTTTGACCTGGAAACTCGAGTATTCTCTTCCAGAACCTGATTTTCACTGTCTTTTGCTCTGAATTGACCCTCTTCAACATCCATTTGATTGTGGACACTTCTATAATCAATCTTGGAACATGAATAATGATATCTTCAGCAAAATATTCCTTTTTCCAATTTCCATCTTGATCAATCTTCATTGTTCAAATTTAGCTCATCACTCTCTACATCTTCTTCATTCTTCAATATCCATAAAGTCAAGCTATACTGAACTTCCTCTAGAATTTCATGTTTCTTTTCTCTGTTTTTCCATCTTTTGATTATTCTTCATAATCGATCTTGAATATTGCTATTCCCATTCTATTTGACAATATCTTCTCTTTCTTTCTTTGGTTTCTCCTCTTCTTCTTTCTGTAATTTCTGATTTCCTTCTTAATTATTTCTCATCTCTGAACAATCTCTTGCATTCAATACTTCTTTATCAATCTTCTTCATGATCATTCTTAATAGATAACCTTCACATCTTTGATTCTACATTAAGCTCAAGAATTTAGTCAATGAAGAAGATAAATATAGTATGCAAACTTTTTGCTCATACAAATGGCATCAATATAAGGCATTATCAAAACTAATCATATCTAACACTTTCAAGTGCACATTATTGGTATAAAGAAATTATCTATGCTTTTTATGATGATAAAAAGATATTTAAAGCATAAGGATCATTTTAGAAATGAGTTTGTTCAGGCTAAACTGTAAAATGTGAATGAATAAAATCAAATGAATCCGAAGAGATCAACAAGAGCAAGAAAAAGACTAAACTAATACATAATGCACCATTAATTTGTGCAAGCGACTTAGTAAGAGGATCAACAACATTGTCTTCTTTTGGTGCTTTGCATATTTTTATGTCACGTCTATCATTGATTTCTCTGATAAGATAAAAACGCCTGAGTATATGCTTAGTCCTTTGATGTGACCTTGCCTCTTTGGCCTGTGCAATAGCCCCAACGTTATCACAAAACAGGTCTATTGGATTTGAGATGGTAGGAACTACCTCTAATTCAATAATGAACTTTCTGATCCAAATGGCATCCTTAGTTGCATTTGATGTTGCTATATACTCAGCTTCCGTTGTAGAATTTGCTACACTGCTCTGCTTAGAGCTCTTCCAACTTACCGCACCACCATTCAAAAGGAATACATATGCAGATTGCGATCTTAAATCGTCTTGGTCAGTTTGGGAACTCACATATGTGTAACCAGTCACACAAAGCTCATTAGCCAATCCACTATATACCAAGAATAAGTCCTTTGTCCTTTTTAAGTACTTCAGGATATTCTTGACAGCAGTCCAATGACCCTCACCAAGATCTTGTTGATATCTTCTGGTCATACTTAAGGCAAATGAAACATCCGGTTGAGTACATAACATGGTATACATGATAGATCCAATGGCAAAGGAATGTAGAATCTTACTCATGCGATCTCTTTAATCAGGTGTACTAGGACACTAATCTTTACTGAGATGGATGTAATAAGACATGGGCAGTAACCCCTTTTTGAATCCTGCATACTGAATCTATGCAGTATCTTGTCTATGTATGTGCTCTAACTTAGGCCTATTAGCCTCTTGGATCTATCTCTATAGATCCTGATCCCTGAAAGACCCGGTTGAACCCAAGTAGGGGGTGAATTGGGTGAAGATAAAAACTTTAGACCTTTGAAAATCTTTTTACAATTCAGTAAAATCAGTTTATATGATAGTAAATAGATATAAAGCTATGAACAATCATTCAAACATGTATACTAGAAATAAAAAAGATTAAGGAAGAGAATTGCAAACAGAGATTTATACTGGTTCGGTCCAATCCTTGACCTATGTCCATTCCTTAAGCTTCACTTGAGATTTTCACTATCTTATTGTTTAACCAGGCATAAGAGGAAAACCTTTACAACCTCACAAGTTTAGCCAGACACTTGTGTAGCCTTCACAATCTCTCACTGACATTCTCCCTTACAACCCGTAGGGATACAATCAATTTCCCAGTCAAGGTCACCCAACCTTGAGTATCTTTCAAGAAAAAATGATTTACAATGATTCTTCTCTTTAAGAAGTAAATGAATAGTCACTGAAGTGCATTACAAATCATTTCACTCTCTATATGATAAGCCATGAAACATTTGAAGAACAGAGTGACTAAGAGATTCAGAATATTGGCATTATGATAGTGCAAACTCTCTCTATTATCGTTTTTCATTTTGAATATTGTTTCATTTATAGATGAGGGTGATCTGAACGTTGAGAGTATGACCGTTTATGAATAGAGCTATTGAGAATATAGTTGTTGGAAATATAGCCGTTATAGGTTTGCTTTTTGAACCAGTTGTGACACTAGTATTTTCTTCATCCTTGATCTTTAGTTTAATACCCTTTGATCATCTGAAATATGTACACACATGATATAAATGATTTTAAGAAGTGTTATAAATCATTTGGGTAAGCATCTGGATGTTCTTGATCAAAAACGAGATTTTTGACAAGTTGATTTTTCTGAAGCGAAGGTATAAACTCGAGTTTTCATTTGAATACTCGAGTATTGAGCTTGTTGCATTACTCCAAATCCCTCTTTGTCTGTCTGAAACTCGAGTTTTGAGTTGCATACTCAAGTTTTGAAGAACTTCTGATGTTTGTTGCTTTCTGTTTAAGCTAAACTTGAGTTTTCTCTTGTAAACTCGAGTTCTCAAGTTGTTCTTGACCCTAGTTGCAACTCAACTATCCCCATTTATCCCTTTGAGCCTTTTTTTCCAATGCATAAAAAATCAGCTTCAAAGTTGTTGTATTTTGTCCATTTTGATCCGATGAATGAGAGTTGTTCTTAACCAATGTTTTTCCAATGTTCTGAATTATCAGTCAACTTTATAGGACCATATCTCATTGGTCTGAACTTCATTTTGGTTGGTTCAAGTCTTAATGGAAAGCCTTATGAGTATTTTTTTCATATGCCACCGAGTTTAGCTCATTCTGATGTGTAGATTGTGAGTTACACTCAAAACATTGAAGCTTGGTCTGCTGTGGGACGTGAATTCTTGATCCAACTTTCAAAATTCATGGTTCTCTCATCTAAACTTCTTTGAACATGAAACTTTGTCAAAATGACACTTTAGATGTCTAGTTTCATAAAAATTTGGTTTCACCTCAATCTGATGTCTAGTTTAGGAGATATCATCGAATTACCAGAGCTCGCGCAAAGTTGAATGTGACACATAGGTGAAGGGAGTTGCTGATCAGTGCTGAAAACTCGAGTTTTGATTTGGAAACTCGAGTTTTGTCGGGTCCAGAGATGCTGAAGACACTCCAAACTTGAGTCATTAAGTTCCAAACTCGAGTTTTGACCCCCAATTCCATATGCAAATCACTGCAGTAAGGTAGTAAACTCGAGTTTTGACCTAGAAACTCGAGTTTTCTCATCAAGAACCTGATATTTGCTAACTTTAACTCTGAATTGACTCATCCTGTTGGATATAATTAAGTTTTGATGATGTCTTGTACATGCCATTAATATTAGCAAAAAGATTGAGTAGTATGTTTATCTTCTTCATTGATTAATTCTTGAATTTTCATGTAGAATCAATGATGTGAAGTTTACTCATGAAGTATGATCAAGAAGAAGAAGAGAGTTGGACGATGGAAGAAGTTGTTATTCAAGATCAATTCAAGTTTATCTATGAAGAATAATTGCAAGAAAGAAAGAGTTGAAGTATGAAGAATGATCAAGAGATTTCATTAAGAAGAAAATGAAGAAGAGGAAATTTTAAATAAGATGATGGGCTAAAGTTAAATGATGGAAATTGATCAAGATGGATCTTGGAAAAAGGAATAACTTGTTGAAGATATCAATATTCAAGCCTCAAGATTGATTACAGAAGTGTCCATGATCATGTGGAAGTTGGAGAGGCCAATTCAGACTTAAATACAGTGAAAATCGAGTTCTGGAAGTCAATACTCGAGTTTCCAGGTCAAAACTCGAGTATATAAGCTTACTGGAAAAATTTTCTTTTGGACGAGAAAACCTTGGTTTAGAAAACCACAGTTTCTGGAAACCACGGTTTGGGAGTCAAAGAGTCAAAAGTTGAGTATTGAAGTCAATACTCAAGTTTGGAACTTATATACCACAGTATTGGGAGTCTCCAACTTGTCTCGCGCTTCTGGACCCTACAAAACTCGAGTTTGTGAATGAAAACTCGAGTTTCCAGCTCCTTCAGCAACTTTGTTCACCTCTGTTCAACGATTAGAATGGGTAAGGTCTGGTAATTCGAAGATATCTCTTGAACCAAACATCGAATTGAGGTGAAATCAAATTTGGCTGAAACTAGACATCCAATGCATCATCTTGACAAATTTTCATGACCAAAGAAGATCAGATGAGTGAGCTATGAATTTCTAAAGTCGAATCAGAAATCCACGCCATACTTCTGACCAAGTTTCAGTGTTTTGAGTATAACTCACAATCTACAAATCAGAATGAGCTGAAATCAGTGGCATTTGAAAGAAGACACATAAGGATTTCCATCAAGACTTGATTCAACACAAATTAAGATCAGACCAGAGAGATACAGTCTTCAAAAGTTGACCGACTAAGCAAGACATTCCAAAAAACGCTGGTAAAGAAAAGTCTTCAATCATCGGATCATAATGGACAAATTCCAACAAGTTAAGATCTGATTCTTGTTACTATGGAAAGGAGGACCAAGGATTTGTATGAGGATTATTGGTTTGCCAAAATTAAAGTGATATCAAGTTAGAAGGCAACCAAAGTGTTGAACAAGTTGAAAACTCGAGTTTACAAATGAATACTCGAGTATAGCTCAGACAAAGAGCAATGAACGTTAATGGATCTTTAATACTCGAGTATGGGAAGCAAAACTCGAGTATCAGGCTTATAGAGACGAATCTGAAGTAATGAGATAAGCTCTATAGCGCTGTATTGAAGTCAAAACTCGAGTTTACAGCGAAGCATCAGAAAAATCAAAATGACGAAAATCCTGAATCTGATCCAGATCAACCAGAAGTTTATCCAAATGATTCATAACATTTATTATTATCATTTACATCATTTATGGATATATTTCAGATGATCAAACGAGGGATTCCATGAAGTTCAAGATGCTAACCTGTCAAAGTGAAATAACTGCTAGTTTTTCCATTTGCTGAGCTCTCAACGGTTCTAAACACAACGACTCTATTCTCAACGGTTAGAAGACCTTCATCTATAAATAGAGCTGGAATCAAAATACAGAAAGGTGGAGGAGTGAGCTTATACTATCATAGTGTCGAAATTCATAATCCTCTCCTATTCTCTGTTTTTCAATGTCTCATATTTTATCATATAGAGAGTGACATCATTTATAATGAGCTTAAGTGTTTATCATAATCACTTCTTAGAGAGAAGATATATTGTAAACATTATATTTTCTGAGAGATACTCAAAGATTTGGTAATCTTGAGTAGAAATTTGAATGTATCCTTTGGGTTGTGAGGGAGAATCTCTGTGAGAGATTGAGAAGGTTGCACAAGTACCTGAAGAAACTTGTGGGATGTAAAGGCTTGTCTCTTGTGCCTCATTAAAAAAGGAGAGTGTAAAGGCTTGTCTCTTGTGCCTAGTTAAACAAGGAGAATAGTGAAAAGCTCAGGGTGCCTGAGGACTGGATGTAGGTCAAGGTTGGACTGCACCAGTATAAATCTGAGTTTGTAATTCTCTTCCCTTAACTCTTTATTTCCAGCATATGTGTTTGAATGATTGCTTATAACTTTATAGCTCTTTATTATCATTCAAAATGTCTTAACCGAATTGCAAAAAGTTTTTGAAAGGGAGCAAGCTTTTATCTTAACCCAATTCACCCCCTCTTGGGTTCAGCCGATCCTAACACATCCAACTTCCACTTGATTGTGAAGACTAATAATATCAATCTAACACCGTGAATATTGATTTTCTCATTCTATTTGACAAGATTTTCTCTTTCTTTATTCTCTTCACTTGGTCATTCTCCACAACTCTATTCTTTCTTTCTTTTCTTTTCTTGAACATTCTTCACATTTATATTTGAGCTGATCTTGAATATTGATATTCTCATTCTATTCATCAACTTCTTCTATCTTCCATAATATCCCATCTTGATCATTCTTTGTCATGGACTCATTATTTTCTGTAAGTTCTTCAATATTTCCTCTTCTTCTTGAACTTAACATTTTCTTCAATTTCTTCTTTTTAAAATATCTTATCTCCTTCTTGTTCCATAATTCAACTTTTTCTTTCTTTTCTTCTCGTGATCATTCTTTATCATTTGACTCTTCTTTGATTCAGTTTTCCCCTCATTCAATACTTCCTTATTGATCTTCTTCTTGACCATTCTTCATAAATGATCTTCACATCTTTGATTCTACATTAAATTTTAGAATTTGTTAAATGAAGAAGATAAATATAGTATACAATCTTTTTGCTCTTACTAATAGCATTTATATGAGACATCATCAAAACTAATTATATCCAACAATCCCTAGGATGTAAGTGGCTTTGCCTAAGTTGTTCATTGAAAAAGACTTTCCTAACCAAGACTTGACACTCTGCAAGGTAGAGATGTCGTTCCAAATGAGTAGGATGTCATCTACATAAAGCACAAAAAATACAACTGTGCTCCCATTAATTAACCTTCTTGTAAACATAAGGTTCATCAATGTTTTGAATGAATCCAAGCTCTTTGACTACTTCATCAAAATGATGATTCCAACTCCGAGATGCTTGCTTCAATCCAAAAATGGATCTTTGAAGCTTGCAAACTTTACCAGATATCTTGGACACATAAAGCCTTCAGGTTGTGTCATGTACACATCCTCAAGTAGCTTTCCATTAAGGAAGGCTGTTTTGACATCCATCTGCCATATTTCATAGTCATAATCTGCTGCTGTGGAAAAAAGGATTCTGATTGATATGGTCATTGCAACTGGAGAAAAGGTTTCATCATAGTCCACACCATGTGTTTGAGTGAATCCTTTTGCAACCAGTCGTGCTTTGAAGACACTTATGTTGGTTATGATTAGTTTTGATGATGTCTTATACAGATATTATTATTAAGAGCAAAAAGTTTTATGTAATCTATTTATCTCCTGCATTGATTAACTACCTTGTTTAATATAGGTAAGTCTAAAGTTGAATTATAGAGAATGATCAAGAGAGGAGATTGAAGAAAGAAGAGATTGATCAATATTATGAGAATATCAATATCCAAGTCTCTATGATCAAATAGAAGTTGGAATGGCACAATTCGAAGTCAAAATAAGCAAGATCAAGCTTCACGATGAATAGTATCCGAGTTGCTACAGTAATAATGCTACAGTGAACAAGTTGCTACAGTGAAACTTCAAAAATCTAACATTTCTCAAGAATTCATTCTACATTCTCGAGAATGGCTCTCGAGAATGTGTGCCAATTCTTGAGAATCCAGTGTCTCTCTCTACTCTGTTTCACGTCTCAGCTGGGCGACCTTTGTTAATTCGATGATATTTCCCAAACTAGAGATCGAAATGAGGTGAATTTAATTTTAAATGAAAATAGACTTCCAATGCATCATATTGGCCAATTTTCAAGTTAAAAGAAATTCAAATGAGTGAGATATGAATTTTGCAATCTACCCCATCTGTTACCGTCATATAGCTGGACAAGGTTCAGTAATTTGGGTGTATCTCACAAAATACACATCGGAATGAGGTGAAATCAGTGGCATATGAAAGTAGACTCACATACCCTTCCAAAAATATCAAGATTACAGAAAAAAAAAAGATCAAATGAGAGAGATATGGTTTTTGGAATGTCATAATCTGTTCAGGATTTTGCAAAAATGTTGGTTCAAGAACAACTTCTATTAATCCGATCATAATGCTCAACATATAGTAAGTTTGGAGCTGATTCTTGTTGCATTGGAAAGAAGACTTGAAGAGCATTGAGTGGTTTGTCATGAAGTTATTAAGTTTACCGAAAGTTACTACTGCAAGTTGTTGGTTATGATTAGTTTTGATGATGTCTTATATAGATGCCATTAGCAAGAACAAAAAGTTTATATCATATACATTGTCTAATTGCTACATTTAATGTAGATTTGTTCATGTGGAGAAAGAACAAGAGAATAGAAGAAAGAAAGAGTTGATTCATGGAGAATAATCAAGAAGAGAGAAGAAAGAAAGAAGAACTTGCTGAATAAACTGAGAAAATCATTATACAAGTTCTTAGTTTGATTCTTGAAGTCTCCAAGATCAAATGGAAGTTGGGATGGCTCAATTCAGAGTTAAAACGAGCATATATCAGGTTCTGGATGAGCAAAATCGAGCCAGATACTCAAAAGTCAAGTTTACTGCATTACAGGAAGTGATCTGCCTCTAGATTATGAGAAAACTCGAGTTTAGGACACAAAACTCGAGTCTGGAACTGTCAAAACTCGAGTTAGTCACTTAATGACTCGAGTTTGTAGTGTCTTCAGCAACTCTGGTGTCTCTGGATCAGCAAAACTCGAGTTAGCCAATGTAAACTCGAGTTTGGAACTCAAAACTCAAGTTAGTCACTTAATGACTCGAGTTTAGCAAGCTTTCAGCAACTCTGTCCAACTCTGTTTCACGATCAGAACTGGCGACCTTTGGTAATTTGATGATATCTCCCAAACCAGAGATCGGTTTAAGGTAAAATCAATTTTGTATGAAACTAGACATCCCATGCGTCATCTTAACAAATTTTCATTCTCAAAGAAGCTGAGATGAGAGAGATATGAATTTTTGAAGTTGACCCATCTGTTAACGTCACCCAGCAGACCAAGCTTCAATGATTTCAGTGTATCTCACAATCTACACATTAGAATGAGCTGAAATCGGTGGCATATGAAAGTAGACTCACATACCTTTCCAGAAACATAAAGATCATGGAAAACAAAGATCAAATGAGTGAGATATGATCTTCGAAAGTTGACTATAAATTCAAGATGCTGCAAAAACGCTGGCAAAGAACAACCTTCATTCATTAGATCATAACTATCAGAATACAGTGAGTTTGGAGCTGATTTTTCTTGCAATGGAAAGAAGACTTAAAGAGCTTTATGGAGATAGGTACTGGATTCCAGGGATTGATCTTTATCAGGTCAGAAAGCAAAGAACTTGTGAGAAGGATGTTTGACTGAGCCATGGAGAAGAAAACTCGAGTTTGTGTTAGCAAACTCCAGTTTTAAGACTTGACAGAAAGATATTCAATTTTATATAAAAGCCAAACTCGAGTCTGCATAGACAAACTCGAGTCTGTACAGACACAGAAATGAATCCAAAATTTTCACATTAAGTTAAACTCCAGTTTGCAAATCAAACCTGAAGTCTGGAAGATACAGAGAGCACTTAGAATACCAAGCAAGCCAAACTCGAGACTAGATTCTCTAACTCGAGTTTAGACTAAACAGAAAGGAACCCAGAAAACTCAATAGACTCCCAAACTCTAGTCTGGCCTTCCAAACTCCAGTTTGCACTTGAACCAGATAAACCTCAAATATTTCAGTAGTCACTGAAACTCGAGTTTGCTTCCCAAACTCGAGTCTGGATCATACAGAAAGATCATCCATTTTGGCTACACTACAAACTCCAATCTTTGACCCTAAACTCGAGTCTGGAAAATCACGAACTTAGGCTTGTTCTTCAAACATAGACCCAAACTTGAGTTGGTCACTAATTGACTCGAGTTTAGCTTCCGGACCAAAATTCCATCCCAAGTCCAGAGCCCGATAAACTCGAGTTAGCTTTTACAGACTGCAAGTTTAGACCTCTAATCAACAAACATGCTTTCTGGATGAACCCCAAACTCGAGTCTGGAAGAACAAACTCGAGTTTGCATTGGGAATTTTGAAAAATCAAATGATGTTGATCTGCGAAATCTTAATGGGTCTTCCTGAAATTATTTCCTCATATGATATTATTGTTTCTAATGTCCTTGATGAAGTTTTGAGTGTTTTTCAGATAAAGTTTAGCCAAGATCAAGGTGAGATCAAGATCTAGGATAAATGCATTAAATGACGAACCTAAAACAGGGCTGATCCTTCTCCCTTATCCCATATGTTCAGCTCAGACCGTTGTAACTCGTAAGAATTATCTCAAACGGTCAAATTAAGTTTATGGAATGACAAGAATTCTGGAAGACCATCTACAACAACTAAATCCAAGATTCCAGCCAAGAATTGAAGAAACAGAGGAAAATATGCAACTGTCATATTCCAGACTTACAGCTGAACTTTAAAGAATCAAAGAGAAGAAAATGCAATGGCTAGTTCCTCTTCTTCATCTAAATAAGAAGCCCAGAAACGAAGAACAAGAGACACAGATACAAGAGGGAGAACAAGAACAGTGACGTGAGCTTACACAGTGAAAATGCCAATATTCTAACGTCTACTTCATCTACTCTCTGAATATCTCAATGATCATATATCTAGCTTAGAGAGTGAGATTATATGTATTGTGCTTCAGTGTTTATTCACTTACTTCTGAAAGAGAAGATTCATTGTAAACATCCTATTATTCTGAGAGTTACTCAAGATTGGGTGATCTTGAGTGGGAAACACTTTATTGTGATTTCAGCTTGTAAGGGGAGTGAATCCGAGTGTGGGATTACTTCGAGTATAGAGTGTGTAATCAAGCAAGTGAATTGATTTTGGTTTGTAAGGGGGAGTGAATCCTAGTGAGATGATTACTTCAAGTATAGAACGTAAAATCAAGTTCAAAGCAAATAGTGGATTGAAAATCTCAAGTGAAGCTTGGGGACTGGACGTAGGTCAAAGATTGGACCAAACCAGGATAAATCACAGTTTGCATACTCTCTTCCCTTATCTTTTACATTTCCAGTATATGCTCATCTTTGAATATCTAATTGTCAATTTATAAATAGTGAAAAGTTTTTTTAAAAGTTCCTAAAGCTTATCAAACACCCAATTCACCCCCCTCTTGGGTGATAGCCAGGTCCAACACAAGTGAGAATGTTCTCGAGAATGCTTCGACAGATCAAAATGATAGAATGATATTGCTCGTGTGGTTCTTGAGAATAAAAATCAATTCTTGAGAATAACTCTCGAGAATTAGCTATCAATTATCGAGAATGGCTCTACGGATCACAGTGGAACTAACTTGCTGAGATGACTATCGAGAATCAGAGATCAATTCTTGAGAATGGTTCTCGAGAATGTAAGTCAACTCTCGAGAATAAACGAATACAATTTCATCTGTCATATTCTTCTGAAGTGATTATCGAGAATCAGAGATCCATTCTCGAGAATGGTTCTCGAGAATGTAAGTCAATTCTTGAGAATGAATGAAAGCAATAAGTTCGACATTAACTTGGGATATTCTACTGAAGTGATTCTCGAGAATCAGAAACCAATTCTCCAAAATGGTCGTCGAGAATGTGAAATGAATTCTCAAGCATTAACGAGAGCAATCTGAACCTATATGTTTTCAGGTTATCATTCTCAAGTATCATCAGGTATAATGTTTGGTAAGCTTATAGCTCTCAAGAATGTATGGGTACTTCTCCAAAATGCATTTCCTACTTGTACATCATGTTTCACGCATCAATTACCTCTGAAATTCTATGGGCCATTACCTAACTTTGGTTAATCATCTTTAAACTCATCTATTCATATTTAATCATGTATTTGATCGAGTTTCAGTTAATTAGCATTGCTTAGTTTGAAATTGAGCGAAGAGCAATCCTACATGGCAATACACTTGTCTCAAAAAACAGAGCAACGGATTTTGCTTAGCTGGAATGACGCAACCACGATATGGTGTGTTGATTGTGTACATCAAGAAATGTCTACAACTTCAATAAAGAAATACAATCGTCCAAATGCTGCCCATCCTGATAAATGGACATGGAGCCATCAGACCATGAGAATGTCGGCCATTGATGAATCTGTCAGAAAATTCAAATAGTTACAACGGCTATTTCTCTTTGAGCAGATGAACGCCACAACGAAGGACAACTGACAGCGAAGCACAGACGCTCCAAATGAACACATTCAAATTCCTCCAACGGTCGAATGCTCGCAACGATCAAAAGACGATTATCTATAAATAACGAAGCCTTCAAACTGGAAGAGGTGATGAGTGATGATAGATGACGATTGACGAATGAATTGGCCAAGCTAATGAAATGACTCTCACCGACAATATGTCAATACCCACTTAGCTAATATACTCTCTATTTCTCCATGTTATATATTTTACCATAGAGAGAGTCATATGATCGATTATGTATTTCCGTGATTATTCATTCACTTATGAGAGAGAAGATTTATCTGTAAATCATTTTATCTAAGAGTTACTCAAGATTGGGTAATCTTGAGTGGGGAACAGATTGTAACCTTACGGTGTGTAAGGTGGATTATCTCGGTAAGAGATTGTGAAGGCTACACAAGTGTCCGACTAAATTTATGAGATTGTAAAGGCTTCTCTTGTGCCTGGAGTAAACAAGAAGATAGTAGATTGGAAAATCTCAAGTGGAGCTTGGGGATTGGACATAGGTCAGCATTCGGCCGAACCGGGATAAATCACAATTTGCATATTCTCTTCCCTAAACTCATTTATTTCCAGCATATATGTTTCAATGAATGACTATTGATTTGCAACTTATTACTGTCATACGAATTGCTTTCTGTAAGTTGCAAAAAGATTTTCAAAGTTCATAAGTTTTTATCAAACACCCAATTCACCCCCCTCTTGGGTGACAGCTAGATCCTACAACTTACTTTACCATCCATTTCAGTTTTCTCCTTGAAAACCCTCTTGCACCCAATGGTTTTTACACCTTCAGGTGGATTGACTAAGGCCTATGCCTTATTGTCATACATTGATTGCATTTCAAACTTCATGGCATCTAGCCATCCTTCAAAGTTTGGTCCCACTGTGGCTTTTCGATAGGTAGTTGGCTCACTCTACTCAATAAGAAAGATATCACGACTTCCTGTAGTCAGAAGTACATATCTCTGAGGCTTTTGTCCTACCCTATCAAACCTTCGTGGGCCTTGTGTTACTAGAGGAGACTCCTCAACTTGTTGTGAGTCTTCTCTTATTTCCATTTGTGGTTCTACGTTATTTTGTGACTGTCAAACTTCTTCATGGTTCACCTTACCCCCACTGGTCCTTTTAGAGATAAACTCTTTCTCCAGAAAGACACCATTCCGGATAACAAACACTTTGTGATCGGTAGGATTGTAGACATAGTAGTATCCTTTAGTTTCCTTAGGATACTCCACAAAAAGGCATTTTGAGGATCTATATGATAATTTATCAAAGATTTGTTGTTTAACTTAAACCTTACATCCCCAAATTTTAAGAAATGACAAACTGGGTTTCTTCCCATTCCAGATCTCATATGGTGTATTTTCAACTGCCTTTGATAGAACACGATTTTGTGTGAACGTAGCTATTTCTAGGGCATGGCCCCAAAAGGACGACGGAAGATCGGTTTGACTCATCATAGACCGAACCATATCTAATAGAGTTCGATTCCTCCGCTAAAAAACACCATTCCATTGTGGCGTTCTTGGAGGAGTAAGTTGTGAGATGATCTCGCAACTCCTAAGATGGTTGATAAACTCTTGGCTTAAATATTCACCACCTCAATCAGATCGAAGTATTTTAATTATTTTGCCAAGTTGGTTTTGCACTTCATTTTGGCATATTTTGAACATTTTAAAAGACTCATACTCATGTTTCATTAGATAGATATACCCATACCTACTAAAATCATCTATTAATATAATGAAGTACATATAATCTCCTCTAGTTGATGTATTCATTGGTCCACACACATTAGTATGTATAAGGCCCAATTATAAGTGGCCCTCTCAGTATGCCCAGTAAAAGGTGCCTTTGTCATCTTTCCCAATAAACAAGACTCACATGTATCAAATGATTCAAAAACAAATGAGTTAAGAAATCCATCTTGATGGAGTTTTGAACTGTGTTTCTCATTTATATGGCCTACACGATAATGCCATAGGTAGGTCAGATTCAAATCATTTGACTTGATCCTTTTGGTAGACATGTTATAGATATGTCCATTATTTGGATGTTCTAAATTTAGTGAACAATGACCAAATTGCAAATCACCATCAGCATAAAAAATGTCATTATGATAAATAGAACATTTACCATTCCAAGTAATGGAAGTAAAACCTTCCTTATCCAAATAAGAAAGAGACACAATGTTGCTACTCAAAGCAGTAACATAAAAGCAATTGTTCAAAATTAACAAAAGCCCACTAGGCAAAACTTGTTAGTTCTCTACGTGTTTTGATGATAACTGACAATTGTAAACTTGGCATAAAGTTTGTCTCTGGTAAGTTGAAAAACTTACTGTCAAAGGCAAACTCGAGTTTAGGTATGTAAACTTGAGTTTGAGACTTGACAGAGAGCTGCTCAATTCTGCAAGAAAGCCAAACTCCAGTTTGTGAAAACAAACTTAAAGTCTGGGAGATACAGAGAGCACTCAAAATTTTGAGCAAGATAAACTCGAGTCTAGACCATGAAACTCTAGTTTAGACTAAACAAAAAGAATCCAAAAAACTCAGTATCAGACTTGCAAACTCCAGTCTGTGTTTCCAAACTCCAGTTTACACTTGACCAAAGAAAATTTCAAAGTTTCAGCTCTTACTGAAACTCGAGTTTGCTTCCCCAAACTTGAGTCCGAGTCATACAGAAAGACCACCAATATGCTTGCTTTGCAAACTCCAGTTTATGCTGCTAAACTCCAGTCTGGAAATTCTTGAACTTAGGATCATCCTCTTCACATAGCCCTAAACTCGAGTTAGTCATTAATTGACTCGAGTTTAGGTACATATCTAAAGTTCCATTCCAAGTCCAGGCCCGATAGTCTTCTCTGTAAGAACCAAACTCGAGTTAATATTTGTAAACTGCCAGTTTGGACCGTTGATCAACGATTACAAACTCGAGTTTGCATCAGTGATTTTGAAAAACCAAATGATGTTTATCTGCGAAATCTTTATGGGTCAACCTGGAATCATTTTATCATATGATACTGTTGCTTCTAATGTCTTTGATGAAGTTTTGAGTGATTTTCAGATAAGTTCAGCTAAGATCAAGATGGAATCAGATCTAGAATAAAGTGCATTAAATGAAGAACCAAGAACAGGGTTGATCCTTCTCCTCTATCCTAATGGTTCAGCACAAACTGTTATAGTTCAATTAAATCTCTTTCCAACGGTCAAATGAAGATTTTGGAATGACTGAATACTTAGAAGAGCTTCTGGATCAACATATTCCAAGATTCCATATGAGAATTGAAAGAACAGAGCAAAATATGCAACTGTCATTTTCCAGATTTGCAGCTGAACATTAGAGAAGAAAATGCAACGGCTAGTTCATCTAGTTAGCCTATAAAAGGCTATGAAGACTCAGAGCAAGACACACAACCAAGCTACTTTGATTATATTTTACAATTTGAGTCTGTATTGTGATTTTAAAATTGATCTTCAGTGTTTATCATTATTTACTCTTTTTGAGAGTCTTGATTCTTTGAAATCAAAAGTTGTTGGTGTAAACTCAAGGTTGTGGAAACCTGTGAGTGGGGTACCTTAATTACAAAATGTAAGGGGGAGCAAGTCCTACGTGAATAGGATTGCTTGTAGTTTACATTGTTGTAGTTAAAGCTTGTTGAACTAGTGGAAATACCTAGAAGATATCTAGGGACTGGATGGAGGTGAAGGTTAAGACCGAACCAGTATAAATTCTGTGTGTCAAGCTTTTCTTCCCTCACTCTCTTGTTATTTACTTTTCAATTGTTTCGAAAAAGAGTTCAAAAAGAATTTTTGAAATCCCCAATTCACCCCCCTCTTAGTGATTTCTTCCATTTTCATTTGGTATCAAAGCCAGGTTGTCTACTCAAAGGATTAACATCCTAGACAAAAAGATCCAATGGAAGGAATTCTACTAGATGCTGCCTAAATAAACAAACCACCGGGTTTTAATGGTGAACACTACTCATTATGGAAATCCAAATTCAAAGTATTTGTGATGGCCAGTGAGTATGGTCTGTGGGAAGTAATTGAGGAAGACAACTATGTCCTTACTAAGAAAGTAGGAGAAAATATTGTACCAAAAGCAAAGGCTAAATTTGATGAAAATGATCAAAAGAAAGTTGTCCTTATTAGCAAAGCTATTTTGATGTTACAAAGTGCATTAAGCCAAAAGGAGTACTTTCGCATTTGCAATCTGCCTAGTGCCGAGGAGATATGGGATGCATTGGAAGTGGCTTACGAAGGAACTTCAGGAATCAAGGAAAACAGAATCAACACCCTCACAACTGAGTAAGATCTATTACACATGAAGATCGGACAATCAATTACAGAATTCCAGCTCCGCTTTACTCATCTCATCAACCAATTGTCAGCTTTAGGGAAGGTATATGAACAGAAAGCTCAGGTAAGAAAAATTTTAAATGTACTAACCAAGGATTGGGAAGCTAAAGTGATAGCTATTGAAGAAGCCCGAGGAGAATCCATGCAATCTGTAGCTGCCCTCTTTGAAAGTCTATCAGAATATGAAGGCAAAATCAAGTTCAGAAAAAGGACTTGATGAAATGGAAGGCAAGCAGAAAGGAATTGCTCTCAAAACCACCAAAGATGATAGAAGTTCTGATGATGATGAGGTTGATGATGAAGAGATTGGGATGATGGTCCGGAGATTCAAAAAATTCTACAAGAAGGATCAAGGATTCCAGAAGTTTCACAAGAACAACAACAACAAGGAAACAAAGAAACCAATCATATGCTATGAGTGTGACAAGGCAAGTCATATTAAGTCTGAATGTCCCCAGCTGAAGAACAATGAAAAAGAAAAGAAAAGATTCAACTCCTTCAAAAAGAAAGCCTATGTATCTACCATCTGGGGAGATAGCTCATCTGATAAAGATGAAGAGGATGAAGAACAAACAGCAAACCTTTGCCTGGTCGCTCAAGAAGAATCTGACTATGAAGAGGTAAGTGATTCTGAACCAACTTTTGATGAATTACTCTCTGAATACAATAGTTTTCGTTCTGAATTCAAAAAGATTTCCAAGGAACTATTGATTTCAAAAAGAAGGATAAAAGTCCTAGAGAAACAAGTTCAAAATACTCCATCTCCCATTTCAGAAAAAACTTGTGAACACTGCTATTCTTTACAGAAAAGAAACGATTATCTTTCCAAAACTCTTGAAAAATTCACCCAAGGGAGTAAAATGCTTAATGTTATTTTGAAACAGCAAAAGTTTACAAATGACAAGTCAGGTATTGGCTATAAACCTGATCTTGATAAAAGGAAAGGCAAGAAGAGAATAGGAGAAAAGAACTACTTGAGCTATTTTCAAAAATCAGTTCACACTTCCAATCCATTCACCCACTGTAATTACTGTAATAGAAAGGGTCATTCTACCTCATCTTGTTTTGATAGGAAGGAAAGGAAAAACAAACCTGTAGGCAACTATCAATGGGTGCCTAAGGGATCTTATAAGGCCCCCAAGACATGTACTAACCCAAAAGGACCCAAGATGAAATGGGTACCTAAAACTTAACTTCACAAATTTGTAGGTATGTTTAAGAACATCAAAATCAGGTAAATGGTACATTGACAGTGGATGCTCTAGACAGATGACAGGAGATCAATCCAAGTTCTCAACAATCACTCACAAGGAAGGTGGCAAGGTTACATTTGGAGGAAATCAATCCGGAAGGATAGCTGGTATTGGAGAAGTTGGCAATAATGATAGACCAAAAATACAAGATGTCTACCTTGTGGAAGGCATATGCCATAATCTCCTTAGTGTAAGACAAAGTGCAAATAAAGGTAACCTAATCATCTTAAACTCAGAAGAATGTCTGATTGTGGGCAAGGATGATCTCTCCTTAGATAACATTAAATCAAAAGCCTTATTCAGGGCTCCAAGAGAAAGTAATTGCTACACTCTTAACCTTTCTAATAACTCTCCATCTGAAAAGTGTTTCATTAGTAACTTCGATAAAAGTTTGTTGTGGCATAAACGGTTAGCTCATGTCAACATGTTGCAACTTGATAAACTAATGAAAAAGGACTTGGTTATTGGATTACCAAAACTTGATTTCAAAAAGGATATGATTTGTGATGCATGTCAAAAGGGAAAACAAACTAAATCATCTTTTCATTCAAAAACTGAGATTTCAATTAATAGACTACTTCAATTACTACATATGGACTTAGTTGGTTCAGCTAGAGTAAAAAGCTTTGGTGGAAATTTGTATACTCTAGTTATAGTTGATAATTTTGAAAGTGGAAGAAATCACCAAAAGGGGGGTGAATTGGGGATTTTAATAATTCTTTTCAACTCTTAAAAATAAAGCTTAAGAAATGAATAATGAAAGAGTAGAGAAAGAAAAGCTTAGACACACAGGATTTATACTGGTACGGACTTAACCTTGACCTACATCCAGTCCCCAGATACCTTCTAGATGTTTCCACTAGTTCAACAGGTTTTTAACTAGAACAATGAAGACAAGACACAATCCTAATCACCTAGGACTTGCTCCCCCTTACACCTTGTAATTAAAGAACCCAACTCACAGGTTCTACAACCTTGAGTTTACACAACCAAATACTTTAAAAGAATTTCAATCTCTAAAAAGGAGTGAATATTGATAATCACTGCAGAACAGATAAAAGAATCACAATACAGACTCAAAAATGCAAATGTTTTCAAGTGTAGCTTCGTTGTGTTTTGCTTTGAGTCTTCATAGCCTTTTATAGCCTAGCTAGATGAGCTAGCCATTGCAATATCTTCTCCAACGTTTGGCTGCAAATCTGGGAAATGACAGTTGCATATTTTGCTCTGTTCTTTTAATTCTTTGCTGAAATCCTAGAATGTGTTGTTGTAAAACGTCTTCCAGATTTTTAGTCATTCCATGATCTTAATTCGACCGTTTGAAATGATCTTAATGTGTTACAATGGTCTGAACTAAACATCTGGGATAAGGGAGAAGAATTAGCCTTGTTCTTGGTTCTTCATTAAATGCACTTATGCTGGATCTTGATTTCACCTTGATCTTGTGATGAACCTATCTGAAACTTATCAAAAACTTGATCAATAATGTTAGGAATAATAATACAACAAGATATGATAATTTCAGATTAACCCATAATGATTTCGCAGATTGATTCAATCTGGTTTTTGAAAATCTCCGATGCAAACTCGAGTTTATAATCCTAGACTTGAGTTTGAGGTTCATCTAGAAGATATGACTATTGAGCATTGGTCTAAACTGGCAGTTTGCAAAAGCTAACTCAAGTTTGGTTCTTACAGAGAAGAAAGTCGCGATTTGATCTTGAATGGGATTTTGAACACATGGCTAAACTCGAGTCATTTAGTGACTGACTCGAGTTTGAAGCTTTTATGAAAATCTTAATTTTAAGTTCATAGCTTCAAAAATGGAGTTTAGAACTGCAGACTGGAGCTTACAAGACCTGAAATATTGTATAGCTCTTTGTATGATCCAGACTCGAGTTTTGATATCCAAAACTCGAGTTTCAGTGAAAACTGAAACTTTTGAAATATCTTCATAAGTGTAAACTAGAGTTTCCATTTTCCAAAACTGGAGTTTTCAAATCAGTCATTTACTCGAGTGTTTTTTATTTGAGCTAAACTCGAGTTACCAAAATCTTGACTCGAGTTTCAGTGTGAACTGAAACATTTGAAACATCTTTGAAGGCTCAAACTGGAGTTTTCGTTTTCAAAACTGGAGTTTAGAAATCATGTAATAGCTTGAGTATTTTCAGTTTGTCCTAAACTCGAGTCTCTAGAAACTAGACTCGAGTTTCAGTGGTAGCTGAAGCTTTGAAAACTTGTTGTTAAGCTTAACCTGGAGTCTCTGAAATCAAAACTGGAGTTTACAAAGTAAACAAGAGCTCGAGTGTCTCTGTTATAACCCAGACTCGAGTCTTCTACGTCCAAACTTGAGTTTCAGTTGAAAACTCTAAACTTGAAGACTTTTGTATTTGGTAAACTGGAGTTTGTGGATATGAAACTAGAGTTTTGAAATCTTTATAAAGCATTGAAGCTTCTGTTTGATCCTAAACTCGAGTTTCCAAAACATAGACTCGAGTTTACAGTTCTTAAGAATTTTGATTGCTCTCTATGTAATGCAAACTCGAGTTTGTCTTACACAAACTGGAGTTTGGCCAGCTTTGTAAAAACTGAGTTTCTGTCTGTCAAGTCCAAACTCGAGTTTCGTTACCTAGACTCAAGTTTGCCTTGAACAGTAAGTTTTACAACTTACTAAAGACAAACTTCAAATTTAGTTTACAATTGTCAGTTATCATCAAAACATATAGAGAACTAACATTCTCCCCCTTTTTGATGATGACAACACTTGTAAACTAAATTTGCAAAGAGTTTGATTAAATTTATCATTTTGAAAACATTTTAAAAAATGTGCTTATAAATTACAGATATCAGAGTTTAATGGGCAGAAGCATGATGAACCAAAATGAGATTATCATATAAATCATTAAGCAACATTTTCAGTTCTTGGAAAATAAACACAAGAAGGTAAATTAAGAATAAACTAAACAAAGTTAACACAGACTAAATGTTGGACCTGGCTATCACCCAAGAGGGAGGGTGAATTGGGTGTTTGATAAACTTTAGGAACTTTAAAAAAAAACTTTTCGCAATTTATAAATTGACAATTAGATATTCAAAGATGAGCATATACTGGAAATGTAAAAGATAAGGGAAGAGAGTATGCAAACTGTGATTTATCCTGGTTCGGTCCAATCCTTGACTTACGTCTAGTCCCCAAGCTTCACTTGAGATTTTCAATCGACTATTTGCTTTGAACTTGATTACACGTTCTGTACTTGAAGTAATCCTCTCACTAGGATTCACCCCCCCTTACAAACCATAATCAATTCACTTGCTTCATTACACACTCTGTACTCGAAGTAATCCCACACTTGGATTCACTCCCCTTACAAGCTATAACCACAACAAAGTGTTTCCCACTCAAGATCACCCAATCTTGAGTAACTCTCAGAATAATATGATGATTACAATGAATCTCATCTCTCAGAAGTAAGTGAATAAACACTGAAGCACAATACATGTAATCTCACTCTCTAAGCTAAATTTATGATCATTGAGATATTCAGTGAGTAGATGAAGCAGACGTTAGAATATTGGCATTTTCACAGTGTAAGCTCATGTCCCTGTTCTTCTTCTCCCTCTTGTATCTGTGTCTCTTGTTCTTCATTTCTGGGTTTCTTATATTGATGAAGAAGAGGAACTAGCCGTTGCATTTTCTTCTATTTGATTCTTCAAAGTTCAGCAGTAAATCTGGAATATGACAGTTGCATATTTTGCTCTGTTCTTTCAATTCTCAGCTGGAATCTTGGAATATATTGTCGCAGAGCGTCTTCTAGATTTTTAGTCATTCCATGATCTTAATTCGACCGTTTGAAGTGATCTTAATGTGTTGCAACGGTCTGAACTGAACATCTGGGATAAGGGAGAAAGACCAGTCCTGTTCTTGGTTCTTCATTTAATGCACTTATTCTGGATCTTGGTTTCCCTTGATCTTGTGATGAACCTGTCTGAAACTTATCAAAAACTTGATCAATAATGTTAGGAATAATAATATAACATGGTATGATAATTTCAGATTAACCCATGAAGATCTCACAAATTGGCGCAATCTGGTTCTTATACTTCAGCGACGCAAACTGGAGTTTGGAAAACTAAACTGGAGTTTGCAGCGGGCTAAACTGGAGTTTAGAAATCCAAACTCGAGTTTAGGTCTTCTAGAGAGGAATGTTGCGATTTGAGTTTTGGAGCACACTTGAACATAAGGCTAAACTCGAGTCATTAAGTGACTAACTCGAGTTTGGGGCTTTGTTACGAGGATAACCTAAGTTCAAGAACTTCCAGACTGGAGTTTAGAAACACAAACTGGAGTTTGTCAAATCAAAATATTGAGGAGCTCTCTGTCTGCCACAAACTCGAGTTTACTAACTCAAACTCGAGTTTCCTTAAAAGATGAAAACATCTTGCTCTCTGTCAAGTCGAAAACTGGAGTTTGCTAACACAAACTTGAGTTTTCTTCTCCATGGCCTAATCAAATATTCTTCTCACAAGTTCTTTGCTCTCTGACTTGATGAAGATCAATTCCTGGAATCCAGTACCTATCTCCATAAGACTCTTTAAGTCTTCTTTCCAATGCAAGAAGAATAAGCTCCAAACTCATTGCAATCTGACAGTTATGATCCGATGAACGAAGGCTATTCTTTAGCTAACGTTTTTCCAGCATCCTGAATTGATTGTCAACTTCAAAAATCATACCTCACTCATTTGATCTTTGTTTTCCATGATCTTTATGTTTCTGGAAAGGTATGTGAGTCTATTTTCATATGCCACCGATTTCAGCTCATTTCGATTTGTAGATTGTGAGATATCCCCAAATTACTGAACCTGGGTCTGCTAGGTGACGTTAACAGATGATTCAACTTAAAAAATTCATATCTCTCTCATCTCAGCTTCTTTGGGCATGAAAATTTGTCCAGATGACGCGTTGGATGTCTAGTTTCATACAAAATTGATTTCACCTTAAACCGATCTCTGGTTTGGGAGATATCATCGAATTACTAAAGGTCGCCAGTTCTGATCGTGAAACAAAGTTGGACAGAGTTTCTGAAAGCTTGATAAACTCGAGTCATTAAGTAACTAACTCGAGTTTTGAGTTCCAAACTCGAGTTTACATTGGCTAACTCGAGTTTTGTTGATCCAGAGATACCAGAGTTGCTGAAGACACTACAAACTCGAGTCATTAAGTGACCAACTCGAGTTTTGAGTTCCAAACTCGAGTTTACATTGTCTGACTCGAGTTTTGCTGGTCCAGAGACGCCAGAGTTGCTGAAGAGACTACAAACTCGAGTCATTAAGTGACTAACTCGAGTTTTGAGTTCCAGACTCGAGGTTTGTGTCCAAAACTCGAGTTTTCTCATAATCTAGAGGCAGATCACTTTCAGTAATGCAGTAAACTTGACTTTTAAGTATCTGGCTCGATTTTGCTCATCCAGAACCTGATATATACTTGTTTTAACTCTGAATTGAGCTGTTCTAACTTTCATTTGATCATGGAGACTTCGAGAATCAAACTAAGAACTTGTATAATGGTTTTCTTAGTTTATTCAGCAAGTTCTTCTTTCTTTCTTCTCTCTTCTTGATTATTCTCCATGAATCAACTCTTTCTTTCTTCTCTTCTCCTGTTCTTTCTCCACATGAACAAATCTACATTAAATGTAGCAATTAGTCAATGTATATGGTATAAACTTTATGATATAAACTTTTTGCTCTTGATAATGGCATCTATATAAGAATTCATCAAAACTGATCATAACCAACACTCAAGACTCATCAACTTTCTCTCCCCCTTTGTCTTGCTCTTCAGTTTTCTCTCCCCCTTTGTCATCAACAAATGAGGGTTGAGCAGGGGTAATGGCAGTTATGGGATCAATAGGAGGAGTAGAGGGAAGTGTGGTCTGAGGTGCAGAGGTGGAAGCAGGTGCAGGTGCAGCAATATTCAAGTGTCTCAGAATCAGTTCCAATTGCACCTTCATGGCCTCCTGGGTTTCGGTTATGGCTTGATTGGTCTTGATCAATTCAGAAACCATTTTGCCAACCTTATTCTTAATGTTTGTTGCCAGATTGGTAATGGCAACATCCACTATCTCCTGGATTTTGGTAGTTAAATCTAAAGGAAGAGGAGGCTGAGGATGTGCAGCTGATTGAGCTTCTTGACCCATAGCATGAGTGGCTCTAGTCTTTGATGGAGCGTGAGAATGGCCAGAACCTTCTTCATTGAAGTTGATCTTAATTAAATGCAATTGTGGCTTTCCAAATTCATAAGGTTTCTGGATTGTATCAGACCACCAAGAGGCCAGATTTTGAAGTAGAAAATGATCACAGAGATAAAGGAAGGAAAGGGAACATGGTAAGGAAAATGCTTTATCCACAAGAATGGTAAGGAAAACTTAGGTAAATTTGATTCCAAAGTTGATGAAGGTACATTCCTTGGCTATTCCTCTAGGAGTAAAGCATATAGAATATATAATCTTTCTACTCGAACTATAGAAGAATCAATCCATGTTGTTTTCTGCAAAATTAACTCTAACAAATCCATGGTTGATGATGATGATGAAATTCAAAATCAATCTTCTTCAAAAACTTCCTCTGTTTTGACAAATTCTGAAAAATAATTTGCAAAGAGAACCTGAAGCTGAAACTGAACATGATTGTGAAAACCCTGGTCAAACTCAACTTAGAGCTTAGAAATACAGTAGGAATCATCCACTGGACCAAGTTATAGGTGATGCAAATCAAGGAGTTAGAACCAGACAAAGTATTTTGAATAAAGTCACCTTTTCAGCTTTTATTTCAGAAATAGAACCCTCTAAGATTGACGAAGCCCTTTTAGACAATGATTGGGTGATAGCAATGCAAGAGGAATTACATCAATTTGAAAGAAATCAAGTTTGGGACTTGGTACCCAGGCCTAAAGACCATCCAGTCATTGGCACAAAATGGGTATTCAAGAACAAACGTGATGAGTCTGCAATCATTGTCTGCAACAAGGCAAGATTGGTAGCCAAAGGATATAATCAAGATGAAGGAATTGACTATGAAGAAACTTATGCTCCAGTTGCAAGATTGGAAGCAATAAGAGTCCTTCTAGCCTTTGCTTGCATTAAATGTTTCAAACTATATCAAATGGATATGAAATCAACATTTCTAAATGGATTTATTCAAGAAGAGGTTTATGTAGAACAACCTCCTGGGTTTGAGGATGAATTTCATCCAGATCATGTTTTCAATTAAAGAAGGCTTTATATGGCTTAAAACAAGCTCCCAGAGCTTGGTATGAAAGACTAAGCAAATTCCTTCTAGATCATGGATTTGTAATAGGAAGAGCATATACCACCCTGTTTATCAAAAGTAACAAGCTTAATGAAATTTTACTTATACAAATCTATGTGGATGATATAATTTTCGGTACTACTAATGATGCTTTGTACAAGGAATTTTCTGAGACTATGTAGGGAGAATTTGAAATGTCAATGATGGGAGAGCTCAACTATTTTCTTGGTTTACAAATCAAGCAACGTAAGAATAGGATATTTATCTCATAGACCAAGTACCTAAGAGACTTGCTCAATAAATATGGTCTTTAAGATTGTAATGGGGCAGACACACCAATGAGCTCAACTACTGCCTTAGATGCCGATGAGAAGGGAAAAGACTTTAATATCACAAGGTATAGAGGCATGATTGGATCATTACTCTACTTGACAGCAAGCAAACCAGATATACAATTCAGCGTGGGAATGTGTGCTCGATTCCAATCCGCACCTAAGAAATCTCATGCTGAACATGTAAAAAGAATCTTCAAATACCTGCGTGATACAGAAGAATTGGGCCTGTGGTTTCCCAAAGGTCAACCTGCACACTTAGTCGCCTACTCTGACTCAGATCATGCAGGATACAAGACTGACCGTAAAAGCACAAGTGGACAATGTGAATTCTTTGGAAACTCACTTGTCTCATGGTTTAGCAAACAGTAGCAGTAGCTGTATCCTCAACTAAAGCTGAGTATGTTGCTGCCTCAAGTTGTTGCTCACAAGTCCTGTGGCTCAAGCAACAGATCCAAGATCTTGGAACTCACTTGAAGGAAATTCCCATCCTTTATGATAACACTAGTACCATCAGCTTAGCCAAAAATCCTGTCTATCATACCAGAACAAAGCACATTGATGTTAGACACCATTTCATTCGAGATCATGTTCAAAAGAAAGATGTCAAAGTCATGTTTATCCCAACTCATCAACAACCTGCTGACATCTTCACTAAACCCCTTGCGAAAGAACAATTTACCTTCATAAGAAGAGAATTGGGAATGGTAAATCCCAATAAATTGTAAGATCTCTCTATCCCATTGTTAGTAAATTAGTGTTTTGATAATTAATTGTTACTAACTTAAGCATCAAAGTGCTTAGATGTGTTTTTGCAGGATGAATAATAAAGTCTGCCAGAGGCAATCTCGAGTTTATCAAGCTAAACTCGAGTTTATTGTGGACAAACAACAACTGAGTTTCTGAAATTAGGCCAGACTCGAGTCATTAAGTGACTGACTCGAGTCTGCATTAAACAAGAGAAATCCTGAAGTCCTTGAAGAGCCTCCAAACTCGAGTCATTAAGTAAGTGACTCGAGTCTGCACCACACAAAGAGAGACCTGAAACTTTGAAGAGACTCCAAACTCGAGTCAGAATTTACAAACTCGAGTTTGTCGGGGATTCGAGGATTCACAGATATATCCTTAAAGTTCAGGTAAGTATTCACTCATCCAAACTCGAGTCTCATAGTATAAACTCGAGTTTGTCAAAACCCTATATATATGTGATTGCTGTGTTTGTTCATTTTCAACTCTCAAAACTCAAGTTTGCCCTAAAGTTTCCTCTGTAACCTCTCTATTTCATCTTCAAATCCACTCTCTCTCAACCTACAATGGCCTCCAACCAACCCTCCAGACCTTCCCAAGATGATGAAGCTTTGAAATCATCCTCACCTTCTCCTCTTCAACGAAAACCTAGGATGAAATCCATTCCTACCCACAGACCAAGAAGCGAAAAGTTGATCCCCAAGAAGTTTGCAACAGGGATTTACAAGCAAATCCCAGGCATTCCTCACACTTCCCCCATACCGAAGGGAATCTCAATTCAAGAACTTACTGAGGAGCAACCGAGGAAGAAACCAGATGCTGTACCTAGTAAAGAGAAAGAGAAGGTTGATGAACCTTTAAAGGGGTCTAAGAGAAAGAGAACGAGCCAAGCCTCTTCCAAAGCTCAAGCTTCTGCAAATCCAACTTCTGCTGATCAAACTCCTGAAACTCAATCGATAACAAAAGCGATTGAAAATGGAAGAAATCACCAAGAGAGGGGTGAATTGGGGATTTTTAAAAATAACTTTTGAATTCTTTTTCAAAGCCTTTTGATAGTAAATGTTAAGAAGGTAAGAGAAGAAAAGCTTGACACACGGAATTTATACTGGTTCGGTCTTAACCTTGACCTACGTCCAGTCCCTAGATATCTTCTGGATGTTTCCACTAGTTTCAACAAATTTTCAACTACAACAATATAGACCAAACACAATCCTAATCACCTAGGACTTGCTCCCCCTTACATTTTGTAATTGAACAACCCAACTCACAGGTTCCACAACCTTGAGTTCTCACAAACAAATGCTTTCAAAAATTTACAAACTCTCAAAAGAGTAGATAAGGATAAACACTCAAGAACAAGTTGAAAATAACAATACAGACTCAAATTTCAAAGTATAATCAAGATAGCTTCGTTGTGTGTGTTTTTCTTTGAGTTTTCACAGCCTGTTATAGACTGAATGGATGAGTTAGCCGTTGCAATTCTTTCTCTAATGTTCAGCTGCAATTCTGGAAAACTGGCAGTAGCATATTTTGCTCTGTTCTTGAATTCTTAGCTGGAATCTCGGAATTTAGTTGTTGCAGAAGGTGTTCCAGATTTTTAGTCATTCCTTTAACTCAATTTGACTGTTTGAGATGATTCTTATGAGTTACAACGGTCTGAGCTGAACATCTGGGACAAGGGAGAAGGATCAGCCCTGTTCTAGGTTCGTCATTTAATCCATTTATCCTGGATCTTGATCTCACCTTGATCTTGGCTAAACCTTGAATGAAAAACACTCAAAAATTCATCAAGGACATTAGAAACAATAATATCATATGAGGAAATAATTTCAGGAAGACCCATTAAGATTTCGCAGATCAGCATCATTTGATTTTTCAAAATCCCCGATGCAAACTCGAGTTTGTTCTTCCAGACTCGAGTTTGGGGTTCATCCAGAAAGCATGTCTGTTGATTAGTGGTCTAAACTTGTAGTCTGTAAAAGCTAACTCAAGTTTATCGGGCTCTGGACTTGGGATGGAATTTTGGTCCCGAAGCTAAACTCGAGTCAATTAGTGACCAACTCGAGTTTGGGTCTATGTTTGAAGAACAAGCCTAAGTTCGTGATTTTCCAGACTGGAGTTTAGGGTCATATACTGGAGTTTGTAGTATAGCCAAAATGGATGATCTTTCTGTATGATCCAGACTCGAGTTTGGGAAGCAAACTCGAGTTTCAGTGACTACTGAAATATTTGAGGTTTATCTGGGTCAAGTGCAAACTGGAGTTTGGAAGGCCAGACTAGAGTTTGGGAGTCTATTGAGTTTTCTGGGTTCCTTTCTGTTTGGTCTAAACTTGAGTTAGGGAATCTAGACTCGAGTTTGGCTTGCTTGGGATTCTGAGTGCTCTCTGTATCTTCCAGACTTCAGGTTTGATTTGCAAACTGGAGTTTAGCTTAATTTGAAAATTTTGGATTCATTTCTGTGTCTGCCCAGACTCGAGTTTGTCTATGCAGACTCGAGTTTTGCCCTTTATGTAAAATTGAATAACTTTCTGTCAAGTCTCAAACTCGAGTTTATATACCTAAACTTGAGTTTGCCTTTGACAGTGAGATTTTCATTTTGCCAAAAACAAAATTCATATCAAATTTACAATTTCTAGTTATCATCAAAACACATTGAGAACTAACATTCTCCCCCTTTTTGATGATGACAATGCTTGTAAACTTTAAAGTTTCAGAAATTTGATATTCAATTCAAGATTTTAGAAGTTGTTAAGCATAAATCAAGGTAAGTCAATCATTTGTCATTTGATTTTGCAAGAATACACAAATGATTGCAATCACAAGAAAAAAAAGTTTACAAACATAAGAGCAACAAGAAGAGGATAAGCAGTTAAGCAATTGTAGTTACAACTGAAGACTTAAAACTCTAGACTACCCAAGATTGCTCTGAAGTGTTCTCTCCCCCTTTGTCATCATCAATAGGATGGGTGGGATCAACTGGAGGAGTAGAAGGATGAGAAGTCTGAGTGGTGGTTGGATCAGTAGGAATATTGAGATGCTATATGATATGGTCAAGTTGGGCTTTCATGGCATCTTGTGTGTCAATCAAGGCTTGATTTGTCTTTGTGAGCTCAGACACAATCTTTCCTATCTCAGTTTCCACTTTAGCAGTAAAGGTATCCAATGCTGCAGCAACAATCTCTTGGACTTTAGCAGCAAAATCTGAGGGAAAGGAAGTCTGAGGAGGTGGAGGAGCTGATTGGGCCTCATGAACTCGAGAGTAGGTAGCTCTGGTTTTGGAGGGTGCTCTTGATTGAGTCTCAGTGGGCTCTTGAATTGAAATGCCCTTCGGTTTGGGGGAAGTGTGAGGGATCCCTGGGATTTACTTATCGATTCCTGAAGCAAACTTCTTGGGAATCAATTTTTTTCTTCTTCTAG
The DNA here is from genome assembly GCA_037074495.1 of Acacia confusa. NCBI lineage: Eukaryota > Viridiplantae > Streptophyta > Magnoliopsida > Fabales > Fabaceae > Acacia > Acacia confusa. The sequence continues at coordinate 20,891,064 of CM073509.1, read as the reverse complement.
GTCTGTGAGTAGGAATGGATTTTATCCTAGGTTTTCGTTGAAGAAGAGAAGGGGAAGATGATTTGAGGGTTCTTCATCATTAGAAGGTCTGGATGGTTGATTTGAAGCCATTGTGGTGAGAAATAATGTGGATTCGAAGATGAAGAAAGAAGAGAGTACGGAGAACTCTAGGGCAAATTTGAGTCTGAGAGTTGTAAAATGAACAGTCACAACAATCACATATATATAGAGTTCCGATAGACTCGATTTTACAAGCCAAACTCGAGTTTGGAAGAGTGGGATACTTACCTGGACTTCAAGGATGTAGCTATGAATCCTTGAACCCCGATAAACTCAAGTTTGTATAAGCTGACTCGAGTTTGAGGTCACCTCTGATTTCCATATTTCTCTCTGTGAAATGCAGACTCAAGTCACTCACTTAATGACTTGAATTTGGAGACTCTTCATAAACTTCTAGATTTCTTAGGATGATGTAGACTCGAGTCAGTCACTTAATGACTCGAGTTTGGCCTAACTCCAAAAACTCACTTGTTGTTTATCCCGATAAACTCGAGTTTGGGTGCCAGACTCGAGTTTGGCCTGTTTACAGGGGCTCAGTTTCAAACTCAAGTTTACTTCATATCATTAACAACTATTAGCAACAAAGCATCCTGCAAAAACATATCTAAACACTCCGATGCTTAAGTTAGTAACAGTTAACCATCAAAACACATAATTAACATTGAGGTAGGGATATCTTAAAGTTCATTAGAATTTACCATTCCCAATTCTTTTCTAATAAAGGTAAATTGCTCTTTTGCAAGTGGTTTTGTGAAGATATCCGCAAGCTGTTGATGAGTTGGGATGAATAATACTTTGACATCCTTCTTTTGAACATGATCTCGAATGAAGTGATGTCTGACATCAATATGCTTAGTTTTGGTATGATAGACAGGATTCTTGGCTAAGTTGATGGTACTTGTGTTATCAAAAAGAATTGGAATTTCTTTCAGATGAGTTCCAAGGTCTTGGATCTGTTGCTTAAGCCATAGGACCTGTGAGCAGCAACTTGATGCAGCAATATATTCAGCTTCAGTTGAGGATACCGCTACTGTGTTTTGCTTCTTGCTAAACCATGAGACAAGTGAATTTCCAAAGAATTCACATTGTCTACTTGTGCTTTTTCGATCAGTTTTGTATCCAGCATGATCTGAGTCAGAGTAAGCCACCAAGTGTACAGGTTGACCTTTGGGAAACCATAACCCTAATTCTTCTATATCGCGCAGGTATCTGAAGATTCTTTTCACGTGTTCGGCATGAGATTCCTTAGGTGTGGATTGGAATCTAGCACACATTCCTACACTGAATTGTATGTCTGGTCTGCTTGCTGTCAAGTAAAGTAATGATCCAATCATCCCTCTGTACTTTGTGATATTGAAGTCTTTTCCCTTCTCATTGGCATCTAAGGCAGCAGTTGAGCTCATTGGTGTGTCTGCCCATTACAATCTTGGAGGCCGTATTTCTTGAGTAGGTCTCTTAGGTACTTAGTCTGAGATATGAATATCCCGTTCTTACGTTGCTTGATTTGAAGACCAAGAAAATAGTTGAGCTTTCCCATCATTGACATTTCAAACTCACCCTGCATGGTCTCAGAAAATTCCTTGCACAAAGCATCGTTAGTAGCACCGAAAATTATATCATCTACATAGATTTGTACAAGTACGATTTCATTCATTTTGTTACTTTTAATGAATAGAGTGATATTTGCTTTACCTCTTACAAATCCGTGGTCTAGAAGGAATTTACTTAGTCTTCATACCAAGCTCTAGGAGCTTGTTTTAAGCCATATAAAGCTTTCTTTAGTTTGAAAACATGATCTGGATGAAATTCATCTTCAAAACCAGGAGGTTGTTCAACATAAACTTCTTCTTGAATTAACCCATTTAGAAATGCTGATTTTACATCCATTTGCTGTAGTTTAAAACCTTTGATGCAGGCAAAGGCTAGAAGGACCCTTATGGCTTCCAATCTTGCAACTAGAGCATAAGTTTCTTCATAGTCAATTCCTTCTTCTTGGTTATATCCTTTAGCTACTAATCTTGCCTTGTTACGGACAATGATTGCAGACTCATCACGTTTGTTCTTGAATACCCATTTAGTGTCAATGACTGGATGGTCTTTGAGCCTGGGTACCAAGTCCCAAACTTGATTTCTTTCAAATTGATGTAATTCCTCTTGCATTGCTATCACCCAATCATTGTCTGAAAGGGCTTCTTCAATCTTAGAGGGTTCTATCTCAGAAATAAAAGCTGAAAAGGTAACTTCATTTAAGATGTTTTTCCTGGTTCTAACTCCTTGACTTGCATCACTTATGACTTAGTCCAGTGGATGACTCCTACTGTATTTCCAAGCTTTAGGTTGGGTTAGACCAGGATTTTCACAAGTATGTTCAGATTCAGCTTCTCGTTCTCTTTGTAAGTTATTTTCAGAATTTTCCAAAACAGAAGAAGTTTTTGAAGAACGAGGATTCAGAATTTCATCGTCTTCATCAATCATGGATTTGTTAGAGTTGGTTTCGCATAAAACAACATGGATAGATTCTTCTATAGTTTTGGTAGAGAGATTGTAGATTCTATAAGCCCTACTCCAAGAAGAATAGCCAAGGAATGTACCTTCATCAACCTTGGAATCAAATTTACCTACGTTTTCCTTACCGTTCTTGTGGATAAAACATTTGCATCCAAAGATATGCAGGTGAGCTATGTTGGGCTTTCTTCCCTTGAAGAGTTCATATGGAGTCTTGTTCAGCTTTTTCCTGAGATAAGCTCAGTTAGCGATGTAGCAAGCTATGTTCATTGCATCTGCCAAAAACACTTGAGAGGTCCGATTCTCATTCAGCATTGCTCTTGCCATTTCTGTGAGGACCCTATTCTTTCTTTCAACTACTCCATTTTGTTGGGGAGTTCTTGGAGCGGAGAAGTTGTGGTGTATCCCCATTTTATCACAAAGTTGGGACATATTAACATGTGCTAAGCGTTTGTGCCACAGCCATCCTTCATCTAAATTACTCATGAAACATTTTTCAGAAAGTAAATTAGTTGAAAGTTCAAGGGTATAGCAGTTACCTTCCCTTGGTGACCTGAATAGAGCTTTTGACCTTACTTTGTCTAGGGAGAGATCATCCTTGTTCACAATCAAACATTCTTCTGAATTAAAGATAACTAGATTACCTTTATCGGCACTTTGACTTACACTAAGGAGGTTGTGGCATAGTCCTTCCACAAGGTAGACATCTTTTATCTGTGGTCCATTATTGTTACCAATCTCTCTAATACCAACTATCTTTCCGGACTGGTTTCCACCAAATGTGACCTTGTGGCCATCCTTGTGTTTGATTGTTGTAAACTTGGTTTGATCTCCTATCATGTGTCTAGAGCATCCACTATCAATGTACCATTTACTGGATTTTGATGCTCTTAGACATACCTGTAATTTATGAAAGATCAAGTTTTAGGTACCCACCTTTTCTTGGGTCCTTTTGGGTTAGTTTGCACCTTAGGAGACATATATGTTCCTTTAAGTACCCATTGATAATTACCTATAGGTTTATCCTTCCTTTCTTTTCTATGAAAGCATGCAAAAGTAGTATGACCTTTTCTATTACAATAATTACAGTGGGCAAATGGATTAGAGGAGTGAACTGATTTTCGAAAATAACTTAAGTAGTTCTTTTCTCCATTTTTTTTCTTGCCTTTCTTTTTATCTTGATCAGGTTTGTAACCTATTCCAGACTTGTCATTTGTGAATCTTTGCTGTTTTAGAATAACATTAAGCATCTCACTACCTTGAGTGAATTTTTCTAGAGTTTTTGAAAGATAGTCATTTCTTTTCTGTAAAATACAGCAATTTTCGCAAACCTTTTCAGTAAGTTTTTCACAAGCCTTTTCAGAAGTAGAAGATGGAGTTTTCTGAGCTTGTTGCTCTAAATCCTTTATTTTTCTTTTTGAGAATATAAGTTCTTTTGCAATCTTTTTAAATTTAGAGCGAAGACTGTTATATTCAAAAAGTAGTTCATCAAAGGTAGGTTCGAGATCATTTACCTCTTCATTGACACATTCTTCTTGAGCAACTAGGCAGAGATTAGTTGTTTCTTCTTCATCTTCTTCTTCTTCATTTGATGAACTATCTCCCCATATAGCAGAGACAAAGCCCTTTTTCTTGAAAGAATTGAATCTGGAATTTTCTTTTTCTTTGTGCTTCAACTGAGGACATTCAGATTTGATGTGACCGGGTTTGTCACATTCATAGCAAACAATTGGCTTCTTTGTTTCCTTGTTGTTGTTCTTGTATGACTTACGGAAGGCTTGATCCTTTTTGTAGAATTTCTTAAACCTTCGGACCATCATTCCGATCTCTTCATCATCTGAGTTCCTATCTTCCTTGTGAGTCTTGAGGGCAATTCCTTTCTGTTTCCCTTCTATCTCATCAAGTCCTTTTCTGTACTTGATTTTCCCTTCATATTCGGATAAGCTTCCGAAGAGAGCAGCTATAGATTGCATAGATTCTCCTCTTGCTTCCTCTGTGGCTGTTACTTTAGCTTCCCAATCTTTGGTTAGTATATTCAAAATTTTTCTTACCTGAGTTCTTTGATCATATACCTTTCCCAATGTTGACAATTGATTGATCAGGTGAGTGAATCGGAGCTGGAATTCAGTAATTGATTCTCTAGTCTTCATGCGTAGTAGGTCATATTCGGTGGTGAGTGTGTTGATCCGGTTTTCCTTGATCCCTAAGGTACCTTCGTAGGCCACTTCCAATGCATCCCACATCTCCTTAGCACTGGGCAGATTGCAAATGCGAAAGTACTCCTTTTGACGTAGTGCATTCTGCAACATTAAAATAGCTTTGCTGTTAAGGACGACTTTCTTCTAATCATTTTCATCAAATTCTGCCTTTACCTTTGGTACAATATTTTCCCCTACTTTCTTTGTAGGGACATAATTGTCATCCTCAATACCTTCCCACAGACCATACTCACTGGTCATCACAAATACTTTGAATTTGGATTTCCAGAATGAGTAGGGTTCACCATTAAATCCCGGTGGTCTGTTTATTGAGGCACCATCTGGTAGAATTCCTTCCATTAGATCTTTATGTCTAGGATGTTAATCCTTTGCGTAGACAACTTTCCTCTGGTACCAAATGAAAATGGAAGAAATCACCAAGAGGGGGTGAATTTGGGATTTTAAAAAAAAACTTTTGAATTCTTTTTCAAAGCCTTTTGAAAGTAAATGTTAAGAAGGTAAGAGAAGAAAAGCTTGACACACGGAATTTATACTGGTTCGATCTTAACCTTGACCTACGTCCAGTCCCCAGATATCTTCTGGGTGTTTCCACTAGTTTCAACAGATTTTCAACTACAACAATGTAGACCAGACACAATCCTCATCACCTAGGACTTGCTCCCCCTTACACTTTGTAATTGAACAACCCAACTCACAGGTTCCACAACCTTGAGTTCTCACAAACAAATGCTTTCAAAAATTTACAAACTCTCAAAAGAGTGGATATGGATAAACACTCAAGAACAGGTTGAAAATAACAATACAGACTCAAATTTCAAAGTATAATCAAGATAGCTTCGTTGTGTGTGTTTTGCTTTGAGTTTTCACAGCCTTTTATAGACTGAATGGATGAGCTAGCCGTTGCAATTCTTTGTCTAATGTTCAGCTGTAATTCTGGAAAACTGGCAGTAGCATATTTTGCTCTATTCTTGAATTCTTAGCTGGAATCTTGGAATTTAGTTGTTGCATAAGGTCTTCCAGATTTTTAGTCATTCCTTTAACTCAATTTGACTGTTTGAGATGATTCTTATAAGTTAGAACGGTCTGACCTGAACATCTGGGATAAGGGAGAAGGATCAGCCCTGTTCTAGGTTCATCAATTAATGCATTTATCCTGGATCTTGACCTCACCTTGATCTTGGCTAAACCTTGTCTGAAAAACACTCAAAAATTCATCAAGGACATTAGAAACAATAATATCATATGAGGAAATAATTTCAGGAAGACCCATTAAGATTTCACAGATCAGCATCATTTGATTTTTCAACATCCCCGATGCAAACTCGAGTCTGGAGTTCTTCCAGACTCGAGTTTGGGGTTCATCCAGAAAGCATGTCTGTTGATTAGTGGTCTAAACTTGTAGTCTGTAAAATCTAACTCGAGTTTATCGGGCTCTGGACTTGGGATGGAATTTTGGTCTGGAAGCTAAACTCGAGTCAATTAGTGACCAACTCGAGTTTAGGTCTATGTTTGAAGAACAAGCCTAAGTTCGTGATTTTCCAGACTGGAGTTTGGGGTCATAGACTGGAGTTTGTAGTGTAGCCAAAATGGATGATCTTTCTGTATGATCCAGACTCGAGTTTGGGAAGCAAACTCGAGTTTCAGTGACTACTGAAATATTTGAGGTTTATCTGGGTCAAGTGAACACTGGAGTTTGGAAGGCCAGACTAGAGTTTGGGAGTCTATTGAGTTTTTTGGATTCCTTTCTGTTTGGTCTAAACTTGAGTTAGGGAATCTAGACTCGAGTTTGGCTTGCTTGGGATTCTGAGTGCTCTCTGTATCTTCCAGACTTCAGGTTTGATTTGCAAACTGGAGTTTAGCTTAATGTGAAAATTTTGGATTCATTTCTGTGTCTGCCCAGACTCGAGTTTGTCTATGCAGACTCGAGTTTTGCCCTTTATGTAAAATTGAATAACTTTCTGTCAAGTCTCAAACTCGAGTTTATATACCTAAACTCAAGTTTGCCTTTGACAGTGAGATTTTCATTTTGCCAAAAACAAACTTCATATCAAGTTTACAATGTCTAGTTATCATCAAAATACATTGAGAACTAACAGCAATCTATGACATTTACAATCATTCCTCAAGCCCAACTAACTTCTTCATAGAAAACACAATCTTGTCCAACCAACAAGCTACCAAATTCAAGGAAGAATTTGGCAAAAAGCCCTTCTGTCCTGTAGTATCAGTAAACCTGGAAAACCTTAAAAAGGAGTGTAATTTTGACCTTTCCCCCTGGTTGAACCAGTTCAAAAATCTCCTATCCATTTCTGCACACTATACCCCCAACATTATGAGACTATTTTACTTCAATATGCAATGGGGTACCACAGAGGAAGATGATCAAATTTTGGATAAGGAGAGTGTCTCTACCACGGTTAAGGGAGTTAACATCTCCCTTTCTGCTTCCATTCTGAACAAAATCCTAGACATTGACAATCCTCCCCCTCACCATACCATAGAGTATTCCAATAGGCAATGCCTTCAAATATTAAAACCCAATGAGCCTATCACTGAAGACCAGCTACTTTCTCCCAAATTTACCCCAGCCTCTATGTCCCCTATCTTCTATGCCTTATGGTACATCTACTTGCTAGTTCTCTATGTGTTTTGATGATAACTGACAATTGTAAACTTAAGTTTGTCTTTGAAAGTTGTAAAACTTTCTGTTTAAGGCAAACTCGAGTTTTGATATAGAAACTTGAGTCTGAACTGGACAGACAGAAGCTCAGATTTTACAATGTTGGCCAAACTCCAGCTTGCATATACAAATTCAAGTTTGCAGAGTTACAGAGAGCTATCAAAGTTTACAAGAGTTGTAAACTCGAGTTTGTGTTTATAAACTCGAGTCTAGATCAAAGGCAGTGACACTCGAATTTCAACTTGTTTCCAAACTCTACCTTTGATTCTGATAAACTCTAGTTTACAAGAAAGTTTATGTGCTAAAAGTTTTAAGACTTGTAAACTCGAGTCTATGATTTGGAAACTCAAGTTTGAGATCAAACAGAAGCTTCAACGTTTTATCAAGTTTTCCAAACTCCAGCTTCAGCTTTACAAACTCCAGTTTGCAAAATGCAATAGCCTTCATGTTTTCAGTTTTCACTGGAAACTCGAGTTTGGATTATGTAGACTTGAGTTTGGCATAAACAGAGATACACGAGTTGATACATGTTTTCTAAACTCCAGTTTAAATTTCAATGACTCTAGTTTGTACTTAAATGAAAAGTTTTCAAAGTTTCAATGTACACTGAAACTCGAGTCAGATTTATGGAGACTCGAGTTTAGGACTATTTGAAAATACTCGAGCTATTACATGATTTCTAAACTTCAGTCTGCATTTCTAAACTCCAGTTTTGAAGCTGTGAACTTAAACTTAAGTTTTTCATAAAAGCTTCAAACTCGAGTTAGTCACTAAATGACTCGAGTTTAGCCAAGTGTTCAAAATCTCATTCAAGACCAACTCGCGACTTTCCTCTCTGTAAGAACCAAACTCGAGTCAGTTACTTGTCAACTCGAGTTTAGGAAACTTTCAAACATACCTTGCTCTATGGATGAACCTCAAACTCGAGTCTAGAACACCAAACTCAAGTTTGCATCAGTAACTTTTGAAAACCAGATCAAATCAATCTGCGAAATCATTATGGGTTAATATGAAATTATCATATCTTATTGCATTATTATTCCTAACATTATTGATCAAGTTTTTGATAAGTTTCAAACAGGTTCATCACAAGATCAGAGAGAATCAAAGATCCAGAATAAGTGCATTTAATGAAGAACCAAGAACAGGGCTGATTCTTCTCCCTTATCCCAGATGTTCAGTTCAGACCGTTGCAACACATTAAGATCACTTCAAACGGTCAAATTAAGATCATAGAATGACAAAGAATCTAGAAGACATTCTGCAACAACATATTCCAGGATTTCAGCAAAGAATTGAAAGAACAAAGCAAAATTTGCTACTGTCATTTTCCAGATCTGCAACTGAACGTTGGAGAAGATATTGCAACAGCTAGTTCATCTAGTTAGGCTATAAAAGGCTATGAAGACTCAGAGCAAAAAAAAAACAGAACGAAGCTACACTTGAACACATTTGCATTTTGAGCCTGTATTGTGATTCTTTTATCTGTTCTTTAGTGATTATCAATATTCATTCTTTTGAGAGATTGAAATTCTTTAAAGTATTTGGTTGTGTAAACTCAAGGTTGTGGAACCTGTGAGTTGGGCTGTTTAATTACAAGGTGTAAGGGGGAGTAAGTCCTAGTTGATTAGGATTGTGTCTTGTCTTCATTGTTGTAGTTAAAAACCTGTTGAACTAGTGGAAACACCCATAAGGTATCTGGGGACTGGACTTAGGTCAAGGTTAAGACCGAACCAGTATAAGTCCTATGTGTCTGAGCTTTTCTTTCTCTACTCTTTCATTATTCATTTCTTAAGCTTTATTTTTTTTAAGAGTTGAAAAGAAATTTTAAAATCCCCAATTCACCCCCTCTTGGTGATTTCTTCCACTTTCACTACTCTAGGAACCTAGTTCAGAAAGGTGGCAATTTCACCCACCTTACCAAGAGAGATTATGCCCCTTTCGCTACTGTTGTGGATAAGATACCAATAAATGTGGGCCAATGGATGTTTGAGGAGATGGTCAGATTCAGATTTGGATCTAGAGTAACATCACATATTCCATTCCCTTCCCTCATATCTGTTATCCTCTTTCACTTCAAGATCTGGCATGTTGGGGCCATAGACACTATCATTCGACCTCCAGCTTTTGGGAAGCCTCAACTCCATCTCATGAAGATCAGCTTTGATGCTGAAGGGTCTGGGCAGTCAAGAGCACCCTCCAGAACAAGAGCTTCCTATTTCCGAGTTCATGAGGCTCAGTCAGCTGCTCCACCCGCTCAGCCTTCTCTTCCTTCTGATATCACTGCAAAAATTCAGGAGATAGTTGATGTTGCCATTACCAAATTGGCTACAAACATCGAAAATGAGGTTGCCAAGTTAGTGGCTGAGCTCACCAAGACCAATACAGCATTAACTGAAGCTCAAGATGCCATGAAGGCACAATTAGACCAGATTATGCAACACTTCAACATCTCAACCTCTACATCTCAGACCTCTCATCCTTTTACCCCTCCAGTTGACCCCACACTTCCCATTGATGATGACAAAGGGGGAGAGAAAACTACAGAGCAGTCTTGAGTTTAGTCTTGAGTTTTGTTTTGAGTTTTGTTTTTTGCTTGTTATTTTGAGTTGTTGCTTGTTGCTAATTATTGCTTGCTCTTGTGTTTATGTAAACATTTGTGTGTATTATTGCTGAATTAAATGACAAATGTTATACATGTTGGACTTATTTTGGTCCATGCTTCTTCTGTGATTGAGAATTTCTAAATCTTGTACTGCATATCAAAATTTTAAAATTTTAAGTTTACAAGTGTTATCATCATCAAAAAGGGGGAGAATGTTAGTTCTCTCTGTGTTTTGATGATAACTGACAATTGTAAACTTGGCATGAAGTTTGTCTTTGGTAAGTTGAAAAACTTACTATCAAAGGCAAACTCGAGTTTAGATATGTAAACTCGAGTTTGAGACTTGACAGAGAGCTGCTCAATTCTGCAAGAAAACCAAACTCCAGTTTGCTTAGTCAAACTCGAGTTTGAGAAGTCATAGAAAGCAATCAAAGTTTTTCTCAACAAGTCAAACTCCAGTTTGTGAAAACAAACTTGAAGTCTGGGAGATATGAAGAGCACTCAGAATTTTCAGCAAGACAAACTCGAGTCTGGACCATGAAACTCGAGTTTAGACTAAACAGAAAGAATCTAAAAAACTCAGTATAAGACTTGCAAACTCCAGTCTCTATTTCCAAACTCTAGTTTATACTTGACCAAAGAAAATTTCAAAGTTTCAGCTCTTACTGAAACTCGAGTTTGCTTCCCTAAACTCGAGTCCGAGTCATACAGAAAGAACACCAATATGCTTGCTTTGCAAACTCCAGTTTATGCTACTAAACTCCAGTCTAGAAATTCTTGAACTTAGGGTCATCCTCTTCACATAGCCCTAAACTCAAGTTAATCATTAATTGACTCGAGTTTAGGTACATATCTAAAGTTCCATTCCAAGTCTAGAGCCCGACAGTCTTCTCTGTAAGAACCAAACTCGAGTTAATATTTGTAAACTGCCAGTTTAGATCGTTGATCAACATTTATGCTCTCTGGTTGTACCCCAAACTCAAGTTTAGGATTACAAACTCGAGTTTACATCGGTGATTTTTAAAAACCAAATGATGTTGATCTGCGAAATCTTTATGCGTCAACCTGGAATCGTTTTATCATATGATATTGTTGCTTTTAATGTCTTTAATGAAGTTTTGAGTGATTTTTAGATAAGTTCAGCTAAGATCAAGATGGAATTGTTAGTTCTCTATGTGTTTTGATGATAACAAGACATTGTAAACTTGTTGCAAAGGTTTAAACATGTTTAAAGATTGATTAAAATTGGTTTAAATCTTATAAGATATGTTAAACTCGAGTTTGGATATGTTAGACTCAAGTTTTCAGTTAAAAGAGATGATAATAAACATTTTGAACTTGAGCAGACTCGAGCCTAACCTAATAGGCTCGAGCCTGTGCAAGACAGAGAGCATATTTCATGATTCTGTCTTCGGCAAACTCGAGCCTAACATAATAGACTCGAGCCTGCTCGTGACAGAAACAAAAATCATCTTTTATAACTAAGGTAAACTCAAGCCTATTATATTAAACTCGAGCCTGTCCCTTCCAGAGAATGATTAAAGATTTTCACAATCATAGGCTCAAGCATAAACTTATGGACTCGAGCATATTTCGGTTTGAAAAGCATTCGCACAACTTTTTGGTGAAACAGACTCGAGCCTGGGTCAGGCAGAGAGCTATCCAAGTGACAGAGCCCAAGCAAACTCGAGCTTAAGTCTTTAGACTCGAGCCTGTGCTTTTGTAATCAGCTCTAGACTCAATCCTGTCACTAATAGACTCGAGCCTGGGTCAGGCAGAGAGCTATCCAAGTGACAGAGCCCGAGCAGACTCGAGCCTAAGTTTCTAGACTCGAGCCTGTGCCTTTGTACTTAAGCTTCAGCATGTTGCAAACAGTTCCAGACTCGAGCTTATCACTAATAGACTCAAGCCTATGCGCTACCCCAAAATATTTTTAAAGATTAAACACGTTATACAAAGGGGAGACTCGAGCCTACCAAGATTGTGCATGAGTGTTGATGAACAAACTCAAGCCTATCAGTTATAAACTCAAGCCTAACAGATCTCTATTTTAAATATCACGCTTTTCATTTCTCATATTCGATCTTATACATTGTTTTACACTTAAATGAAATTACGAATCATTATATATCCGTTTATTATGTTTGTTCATGAGTTTCAGATTCCATTAACACATTTCAAGCTACAGATTCTCATTTTCGCTGAAAACGCTCCAAAGTGAAGAAAATATTCAGAAATTCAGCTTTACAGCTAAGAAGTCCACTGAACTGCCAACTAAACCTTATCTTCAGACAAAAAGATTATTCAAACACTATGGCAGACAATCAGACGTGGGCAAGCAATGGAGAGGAGCCTAATGTCTCAATCTGAACTCTCCAACGTCTTTCTTTCCTGCAGAAGCTTCAACGGTCATCAATCTCCAACTCTATATATAGAGAGCTTCAGCAACTGAAAATTATACAGAGAGAACCCAATGAACGAAATATCAAGAGACTCTAAGCTTTCATCTTGTATTCATTTCATTAGTCTTATTCATTTATATTGAGCTTTAGTGATTATTTCATCTTACTCTTAGAGATAGTATTTGTGAAATTAGAATCAAACTTGTTATGTAAACTCAAGGTAGTGGGACCTTGAGTGTGAGATCAGATTACAACTTGTAAGGGGGAGTGAGTCTTATTATGAGAGGATCATCCTAAGTTACAGAGTGTGTAATTGATCAAGTGATAGTGAGAAATCCCAGAGTGTCTGGGGACTAGACGTAGGTCAAGAGTTAAGACCGAACCAATATAAATCATCTGTGTCAAGCTTTCTTTTCCTTTCTTTGTTTTATTCGCTTCTGTCCAGTTTTTAAAAGCTAACCAAAAAAAAAGGTTTTTGAAATCCCCAATTCACTCCCTCTTGGCGATTTCCTTCCTCTACATTTGGTATCAGAGCAAGGTTATCTATTTGAAGGATTAACATCCTCGATAAAAAGATCCAATGGAAGGAATTCTGCCCGAAGGAGCCTCTATCAACAGACCTCTAGGTTTTGATGGAGAACACTACTCATTCTGGAAATCTAAATTTAGAGTTTATGTTATGGCTACTGAATTTGGGTTGTGGAATGTGTTTGACAAAGGAGATTATGTCCCAACCTCAGTGGAGGATGGAATCAAAAATCTAAAGTTGGAAGAGGAATACACAAAAAATGATAGAAGGCTTGTCACTCTTAACAACAAAGCCATTTATGTTCTTCAAAGTGCTCTAAGTCAGAGAGAACACTTCAGAATTTGCACACTACCTTCTGCAAAAGATATGTGGAAGGCTTTGGAGATTGTTCATGAAGGAACTGCTGGTATTAAGGAGAATCGGATCAATACTCTCATGACTGAATATGATTTACTTCGTATGAAGTCAGGAGAATCTATTGGTGAATTCCAACTCAGATTCACTCATCTGATTAATCAACTTGTTGCCTTGGGAAAAGAATATGATCAACAAGTTTAAGTGAGAAAAATCCTGAATGTTCTTACCAAAGAAAGGGAAGCCAAAGTCACAGCCATTGAAGAAGCACGTGGAGAATCAATGACTTCGGTTGCAGCTCTCCTTGGTAGTCTATCTGAATATGAGGGAAAAATCAAGTTCAGAAAAGGACTTGATGAAATTGATGGTAAAAACAAGGGTATAGCTCTCAAAACCATCAATGACTCAAATGAATCAGATAATGAGGATGAAGAAGAGTTTGGCATGATGGTCAGAAAATTCAGAAAGTTCTACAAGAAGAATCAAGGATTCAGAAAGTCTTATAAAGGTGGCACAAGTTCAGAATCAAAGAAAACCATCATCTGTTATGAATGTGACAAACCTGGCCATATTAAATCTGAATGCCCTCAGCTAAAGGACAAAGAAAAAGAAAAGAAAAGATTCAGCTCATTCAGAAAGAAAGCCTATGTATCTGCCACTTGGGGAGATAGTTCATCTGATGAGGATGAAGAGAATGAAGAGCAAACATCTAACATTTGTCTAGTTGCTCAGGAAGAATAAGACAATGAAGAGGTAAATGACTCTGAACCAACTTTTGATGAATTACTTTCTGAATATAATGAACTACATTCTGAATTCAAAAAGATTGCAAAGGAACTCATTGCATCGAGAAAAAAAAAACAAATTACTTGAAGAACAAAGTAAAGAATTTTCTCACGGTTGTAAAAAATGTTGTGATTCTCAAGACAAACCTCCGTATAATGAATTATTTGCTGAATATAATAACTTACAATCAGATTTTGAGGAAGTCAATGAGAAATATGCATCTTTGAAAACGAATAATATATTTCTTGAACAAAAAATTGAGTTCCTTTTGCATACTGATTGTGAAGAATGTGTTGAACTTGAGAAAAGAATTCAGTATCTTACAAAAACTCTTGAAAAATTCACTCAAGGAAGTGAAATGCTTAAAGTAATTCTGAAACTACAAAGATTTACAAATGATAAATCAGGAATAGGGTATAGACCTGATTTGGATAAGAAGAAAGGTAGGAAGAAGTTTGGAGAAAAATCATACTTGAATTATTTTCAAAAATATGTCCATACTTCAAATCCTTTTGCTCATTGTAACTATTGCAATAGAAAAGGTCATTCCACATCGTCTTGTTTTCATAAAAAGGAAAGGAAAAATAAACTTGTAGGTAATTATCAATGGGTACCTAAAGGAACATATGTGTTTCATAAGGTGCACACTAACCCAAAAGGACCCAAGAAAAGATGGGTACCTAAGACTTGATCATGTAAAATATGCAGGTTTGTCTAAGAGCATCAAAATCCAGCAAATGGTATATTGACAATGGATGCTCTAGACATATGACAGGAGATCAATCTAAGTTTACAACAATCAAGCACAAGGAAGGTGGCAAAGTCACATTTAGTGGAAACCAATCTGGAAAGATAACTGGTATTGGTGAAATTGGCAACAATGATGGACCTCAAATAAAAGATGTCTACCTAGTGGAAGGACTATGCCACAATCTCCTCAGTGTAAGCCAACGTACAGATAAAGGTAATTTAGTTATCTTTAATTCAAAGGAATGCTTGATTGTAGACAGATGATATCTACTTAGAAAATGTGAGATCTAAAGCCTTATTCAGGTCTCCAAGAGAAGGTAACTGTTATGCTCTTAATCTCTCAAATGATTCAGTTTCTAATAAATGTTTTATCAGTAACATGGATGGAAGTTGGTTATGGCACAAGCGATTAGCTCATGTTAACATGATTCAACTTAATAAATTATTGAGAAATGACTTGGTTATAGGTATACCAAAACTTCAATTCAAAAATGATATAATATGTGATGCTTGTCAAAAAGGTCCAAAACGAGAAAGGTATTGCCATTGCAGGAATTCGCATGAATCATGGAGGAGAATTTGAAAATCATGCCTTTAACAAATATTGTGAAAACATGGGCATTGATCATAACTTCTCAGCTCCTAGGACTCCTCAGCAAAATGGAGATGTGGAAAGGAAGAATAGAGTACTCACTAAAATGGCAAGAGCAATGCTGAATGAGAATAACACTTCTCAAGTATTTTGGGCTGATGCTATGAGTACAACATGCTATGTTTCCAATAGAGCATATCTCAGGAAGAAGTTGAACAAGACTCCTTATGAGATATATAAGGGAAGGAAACCATGTTGGACCTGGCTATCACCCAAGAGGGGGGTGAATTGGGTGTTTGATAAACTTTAGGAACTTTTAAAAAAAACTTTTCGCAAGTTATAAATTGACAATTAGATATTCAAAGATGAGCATATACTGGAAATGTAAAAGATAAGGGAAGAGAGTATGCAAACTATGATTTATCCTGGTTCAGTCCAATCTTTGACCTACTTCCAGTCCCCAAGCTTCACTTGAGATTTTCAATCCACTATTTGCTTTTAACTTGATTACACGTTCTGTACTTGAAGTAATCCTCTCACTAGGATTCACTCCCCCTTAAAAACCGTAATCAATTCACTTGGTTGATTACACACTCTGTACTCGAAGTAATCCCACACTCGGATTCACTCCCCTTACAAGCTGTAATCACAACAAAGTGTTTCCCACTCAAGATTACCCAATCTTGAGTAACTCTCAGAATAATTGGATGATTACAATGAATCTTCTCTCTTAGAAGTAAGTGAATAAACACTGAAGCACAATTCACATAATCTCACTCTCTAAGCTAAATATATGATCATTGAGATATTCAGAGAGTAGATGAAGAAGACGTTAGAATATTGGCATTTTCACTGTGTAAGTTCACGTCCCTGTTCTTGCTCTCCCTCTTGTATATGTGTCTCTTGTTCTTCATTTCTGGGCTTCATATATAGATGAAGAAGAGGAACTAGCCGTTGCATTTTCTTCTCTTTGATTCTTCAAAGTTCAGCAGTAAATCTGGAATATGACAGTTGCATATTTTGCTCTGTTCTTTCAATTCTCAGCTGGAATCTTGGAATATGTTATTGCAGAGCGTCTTCCAGATTTTTAGTCATTCCATGATCTTAATTCGACCGTTTAAAGTGATCTTAATGTGTTGCAACGGTCTGAACTGAACATCTGGGATAAGGGAGAAAAATCAGCCCTGTTCTTGGTTCTTCATTTAATGCACTTATTCTAGATCTTGATTTCGCCTTGATCTTGTGATGAACCTGTCTGAAACTTATCAAAAACTTGATCAATAATGTTAGGAATAATAATATAACATGATATGATAATTTCAGATTAACCCATGAAGATCTTACAAATTGGCGCAATCTGGTTCTTATACTTCAGCGACGCAAACTGGAGTTTGGAAAACTAAACTGGAGTTTGCAATGGGCTAAATTGGAGTTTAGCAATCCAAACTCGAGTTTAGGTCTTCCAGAGAGGAATGTTGCGATTTGAGTTTTGGAGCACACTTGAACATAAGGCTAAACTCGAGTCATTAAGTGACTAACTCGAGTTTGGGGCTTTGTTACAAGGATAAGCCTAAGTTCAAGAACTTCCAGACTGCAGTTTAGAAACACAAACTGGAGTTTGTCAAATCAAAATATTAAGGAGCTCTCTGTCTGCCACAAACTCGAGTTTACTAACTCAAACGCGAGTTTCCTTAAGAGATGAAAACATCTTTCTCTCTGTCAAGTCGAAAACTGGAGTTTGCTAACACAAACTCGAGTTTTCTTCTCCATGGCCCAATCAAATATTCTTCTCACAAGTTCTTTGCTATCTGACTTGATGAAGATCAATTCCTGGAATCCAGTACCTATCTCCATAAGACTCTTTAAGTCTTCTTTCCAATGCAAGAAGAATCAGCTCCAAACTCATTGCAATCTGACAGCTATGATCCGATGAACGAAGTCTGTTCTTTAGCTAACGTTTTTGCAGCATCCTGAATTCATTGTCAGCTTCAAAAATTCATACCTCACTCATTTAATCTTTGTTTTCCATGATCTTTATGTTTCTGGAAAGGTATGTGAGTCTATTTTCATATGCCACCGATTTCAGCTCATTTCGATTTGTAGATTGTGAGATATCCTCAAATTACTGAACCTGGGTCTGCTGGGTGACGTTAACAGACGGGTCAACTTCAAAAATTCATAGATCTCTCACGTCAGCTTCTTTGGGCATGAAAATTTGTCCAGATGACGCGTTGGATGTCTAGTTTCATACAAAATTGATTTCACCTTAAACCAATCTCTGGTTTGGGAGATATCATCGAATTACCAGAGGTCACCAGTTCTGATCGTGAAACAGAGTTGGATAGAGTTGCTGAAAGCTTGCTAAACTTGAGTCATTAAGTGACTAACTCAAGTTTTGAGTTCCAAACTCGAGTTTACATTGGCTAACTTGAGTTTTGCTGATCCAGAGACACCAGAGTTGCTGAAGACACTACAAACTCGAGTCATTAAGTGACTAACTCGAGTTTTGAGTTCCAAACTCGAGTTTACATTGTCTAACTCGAGTTTTGCTAATCCAGAGACGCCAGAGTTGCTGAAGACACTACAAACTCAAGTCATTAAGTGACTAACTCGAGTTTTGAGTTCCAGACTCAAGGTTTGTGTCCTAAACTCGAGTTTTCTCATAATCCAGAGGCAGATCACTTCCAGTAATGCAGTGAACTTGACTTTTAAGTATCTGGCTCAATTTTGCTCATCCAGAACCTGATATATGCTTGTTTTAACTCTGAATTGAGTTGTTCTAACTTTCATTTCATCGTGGAGACTTCAAGAATCAATCTAAAAACTTTTATGATAATTTTCTCATTCCATATGGCAAGTTTTTCTTTCTTTCTTCTCTTTTCTTGATCATTCTTCATGATTGAACTATTTCTTTCTTTTCTTCTCTTGTTCTTTCTCCATATAAACAAATCTACATTAAATGTAGCAATTAGTCAATATATGTGCTATAAACTTTTTGCTCTTACTAATGGCATCTATATAAGACATCATCAAAACTAATCATAACCAACAAACCAAACTTAGCACATCTACACATTTTTGGTTGCAAATGTTTCATCCACAACAATGGTAAGGACAATTTGGGTAAGTTTGATCCCAAATCAGATGAAGGTATCTTTCTTGGTTACTCAAATAGGAGCAAAGCATACAGAATATTTAATTTACGTACTCACATTGTTGAAGAATCAATACATGTAGTTTTCTGTGAAAGCAAATCTAACAAATCCATTGATGAGGAAGATGATAATGTTCTTCAAAATCAATCTTTTCTGAAATCCCCTTCTGTTTCAACAAATTCTGAAAGTTTTCTTCAAAAAGAACCAGAAAACAATTGTGAAAATGTTTTGGAAGAACCTGTTCAGTCTCAGCCTCAACCACGTGCCTGGAGATACAGCAGAAGTCATCCTCTGGATCAAGTTCTAGGTGATGTAAATGAAGGTGTGAGAACAAGGAAAAACATTTTAAATGAGGTAACCTTTTCAGCCTTTATTTCTGAAATCGAACCATCCAAAATTGAAGAAGCCCTTTCAGATAATGATTGGGTGATAGCAATGCAAGAGGAATTACATCAATTTTAAAGAAATCAAGTTTAGGACTTGGTACCTAGGCCTAAGGACCATCCGATCATTGGCACTAAGTGGGTATTCAAGAACAAATGTGATGAATCTGCAATCATTATCTGAAACAAGGCAAGATTGGTTGCCAAAGGCTATAATCAAGAAGACGGAATTGATTATGAAGAAACTTATGCTCCAGCAGCAAGATTGGAAGCTATAAGAGTTATTCTAGTCTTTGCTTGTATCAAAGGTTTCAAACTTTATCAAATGGATGTAAAATCTGGTTTTCTAAATGGTTTCATACAAGAAGAAGTTTATGTAGAACAACCTCCTGGTTTTGAAGATGAATTTTATCCAAATCATGTCTACAAACTGAAGAAAGCTTTATGTGGTTTCAAACAAGCTCCTAGAGCTTGGTATGAGAGACTAAGTAAGTTTCTTCTTGATCAAAGATTTGTTAGAGGCAAAGCAGATACTACTCTATTCATAAAAAGTAATAAACTGAATGAAATCTTAATTGTACAAATTTATGTAGATGATATTATCTTTGGTGCTACTAATGAAACTTTGTGCAAGGAATTTTCTGAAGCTATGCAGGGAGAATCTGAAATGTCAATGATGAGAGAACTAAATTATTTCCTTGGTCTTCAAATCAAGCAACACAAGAAGGGAATATTTATTTCTCAGACCAAATATCTAAGAGATTTGCTCAAGAAGTATAGACTTCAAGACTATAATGGAGCTGATACACCAATGAGCTCAACTGCCGCACTAGATGCTGATGAGGAGGGAAAAGACTTCAACATCACAAGATATAGAAGGATGATTGGTTCACTACTTTATTTGACAACAAGAAGACCTGATATCCAGTTCAGTGTGGGAATGTATGCTCGATTTCAATATGCTCCTAAAGAATCTCATGCTGAACATGTGAAAAGAATCTTCAAATACTTGCGTGATACTAAAACTTTGGGTTTATGGTTTCCCAAAGGTCAAGCTGAATATTTGGTAGCATATTCTGGTTCAAATCATGCAGGATACAAAACTGATCGTAAAAGCACTAGTGGACAACGTGAATTCTTTGGAAATTCACTTGTTCCATGATTTAGCAAGAAGCAGAATATAGTGGCTGTATCATCTACTGAAGCTGAGTATGTTGCTGTTCACAAGTTCTTTAGCTCAAGCAACAGATCCAAGACTTGGGAATCCATTTGAAGGAAATTCCCATTTTGTGTGACAATACCAGCACCATTAGCTTAGCCAAGAATCCAGTCCATCTTATCAGAACAAAGCATATTGATGTTAGACATCATTTCATTCGAGATTATGTTCAAAAGAAAGATGTCAAAGTGATGTTTATCCCAACTCATCAACAATTTGCAGACATCTTCACAAAACCACTTGCAAAGGAACAATTTATGTTGATTAGAAGAGAATTGGGAATGGTAAATCCCAATGAATTGTAAGATGTTTCTGTTTGTGTCAATTATACTTTTGATTGTGTTTTTGATGATTAATTGTTACTAACTTAAGCTTCGGAGTGTTTAATCATGTTTATGCAGGTT
Source organism: Acacia confusa (assembly GCA_037074495.1). NCBI lineage: Eukaryota > Viridiplantae > Streptophyta > Magnoliopsida > Fabales > Fabaceae > Acacia > Acacia confusa. The sequence goes on along the minus strand of CM073509.1, from coordinate 20,870,421 downwards.
ATACATTGACCTTTGTATGAAGTTTTATTGTCAAGAGATTTTAAACTCAAGTTTATGTAATGTATGCTTGAGTTTACAGAAGAAAGGAAGCGCAAATCACGTTTTGTAGGCGAGCAAACTCGAGCCTGTGAGTGACAGACTCGAGCCAAGTGCAGACAGAGAGGTATTGAATTGCCAACGAGAAGGACAAACTCGAGCCTAGTATAGCATGCTCGAACTTGCACGGGCAAAAAATCCAAACCAGGCTCAGGGGAAGACACAAACTTGAGTTTATTAGTGATAGGCTCAAGCCTATCGTCGAAGGTCAAGTGTTCACAGTACACACTTAACGTCCAGGTTAGTGCAATTTCATACAGACTCGAGCCTGTTCTTTCAAACTCGAGCAGGTAACTCGAGCCTGCAAGTTTTAGGCTCAAGCCTGGTATGTCCTATATATATCAAATGCTGAACAGTCGCTCTTCACTCGCCATTCTCACTCGAGCCCGACCTAGTTTCTCTGAAACATTCCTCCTTCTCTCAAACCCATTCAATTTTGTTCTCTGTAATGGCCCCCAAACATTCCGTAACTGCTGCTTCTTCTGATTCCGCAACAAATTCAACCTCTCCTCCACCTCTCAAAAGACCTAAGAGGGAGAAATTTGCTCCCAAGAAGCTTCAATCAGGGATAGATGCTAGAATTCCAGGAGTAGCAACCAATAAACCTATTCTTGCGAGCAAACCGAAGAAGCTGGTCATCCAGGAACCAACTGGAAGTTCTAAGAAGAGAGTCATCGACCCTGTAATAGCGTACAAGAAAGATAAATAGAAGATCACCGAAGAGGCCAAGCCAGTCAAGAAGAAGAAGGTGACTGTCTCTAGGTCAGAATTTCGTGGAACAAGCAAAGACCAGGGCTCTTCCAAATCCTCTCCAATGAAATCTCAACCCAAGTTACCCAAAGAAATCCCTGCCATTTACAAAATCAATGATACCCCTTCTAAACCAAAAGAATTCCTAGACAAACCTATAGAATTCTTAGGCAAAGAAGCCACTATGTTCAAAGAACAATTTGCACATAGGAGTTTCTGCCTAGTAGTATCTGTCAATCTGCAGAAAATCAAAGAAGAGTGCAATATTGATCTTTCTCTATGGCTCAAGCCATTTGAGACCCTTTTATCCATTCAAGCCTCATATAGTCCATCCATTGTCAAGACCTTTTACTTCAGGATGAGGACTGATAATGTATTAGATGGAGATGAAAATTTGCTAGAGGAGAGATTTACTACTAAACTCAGAGGCAAGAAGATCACCATATCTGCTAAGTACCTGAATGATCTCCTGCAAATCTCCAAACCTCCACCAGCCACTAAATACAAGTATAATGACCAAGAAATCTTCAAACTTCTCAGACCGAACACACCCATCCCAACCTCAGGAAAACTTCTGAATTTCACCCCTGCTGCTATGATCCTCGAATACAAAGCAATCTGGTATATTTATGCCATAAATCTTCTCCAAAAAGGCAGCAACTTCATCCGTTTTGCCAAAAGAGATTTTCCACTCTTTGCCTCAATTATTGATAAAAGGCCCCTCAATGTTGGGCATTGATTCTGCAAGAGATGTTGAGGTTCAGGTTTTCCTCTAAATTGTCCTCCCAGATCCCCTTCCCATCCTTAGTCTCAGTGATTCTCTTTAATCAGAAAATTTGGCCTTTGGCCAATGATGACCCTATACCAACCCCAATCTTCGGGAAGCATTACCTGAATCTCATGAGGATCAATTTACAAGAAGGTTCAGGGCAATCCAGAGCTTCGTCAAAACCAAAAGCACCTGTATCCAAGCCAACTGAAGCTACCTTTCTCCCATCTGAGCATCAGGACATTGAGTCCCAACCTCCTTCCTCAGACCTTCAAGCGTTCATCAAGACCACAGTTGAAAAAGCCATCACTAGTGTCTTTCACAACTTGGAATTCACCTTGAATGCCCGATATCTGGAATTGATAACTGCAGTTAACAACAAGATCGGTGCAATGGTTGACAAGGTCACTGACAGCCACAACTCCCTAGTCACAGTCCAAATTGCTCAAAGTGAGCAAATAAAGCTATTGAATGAGAACTTGGAGGCACTCACCAAATTCTTGAAAGCCCAGCAACATTCTGATCCTTTTCCTCAACCATCGACCCATTCATCATCTTCCTCCTCCACCAAAAGTATCCCTCTACACACTTCTCCTATTGCCTCACCTCCTCACCGTTCTCCACCATCTCCTCACATTTCATCTCACACTGCCATCTTACCTTCTCCAACTCATCCTTTATCACCACCTAGGACAAATTCTCCAATCCTAGACATTATTCCATAAGTCCCTCATGTTCCCCAATCCTCTTCTATACCTATCATCTCCCTTCCATCCTCTTCAGACTCTTCTTCATCACCTCCACCTCCACCTCCCAATGTCCCTCTCCTCAAGACAACCCTTCCCATCACTCCTATCACCATTGTCCCTGCCTCTAATCCACCCTTTTTTGATGATGCCAAAGGGGGAGAAGAAAAGTGAAAAGTGAAGAGTGAAGAACTGTTCTGTTGGTTATGATTAGTTTTGATGATGTCTTATATAGATGTCATTAGCAAGAGCAAAAAGTTTATATCATATACATTGACTAATTGTTACATTTAATATAGATTCGTTCATATGGAGAAAGAACAAGAGAAGAGAAGAAAGGAAGAGTTGTGGAGAAAGATCAAGAAAAGAGAATAAAGAAAGAAGAACTTGTTGAATTGATTGAGAAAATCATTATACAAGTTCATAGATTGATTCTTGAAGTTTCCATGATCAATTGGAAGTTGGAATGGCTCGATTTGGAGTTAGAACAAGAAAATATCAGTTTCTGGATAAATAAACTCGAGCCTATACTTGTAAACTCGAGCCTGGGATGAATAAACTCGAGCCTGTCACTTATAGACTCGAGCCTGGATGTTTTCTAGTGATTCTAGCTCTTCTGGTACGAATAAACTCGAGCCTAAACATGTAAACTCGAGCCTGGGATGAATAAACTCGAGCCTGGATGTTTTCAAGCAATTCTAGCTCTTCTGGTACGAGCAAACTCGAGCCTAAACATGTAAACTCGAGCCTGGGATTAATAAACTCGAGCCTGTCACTTATAGTCTCGAGCCTAGATGTTTTCCAGCAATTATGGATCTTCTAACCTGAGCAAACTCGAGCCTATACTTACAGGCTCGAGCCTGACTGGTTTCCAAAAACATTGTCCACCTCTGTTTCGCGTTCAGCTGAGCGACCTTAGGTAATTTGACGATATCTCCCAAACCAGGAATTGTATTAAGGTGAAATCAAATTTGGCTGAAACTAGACATCCAATGCATCATCTTGACAAAGTTTCATGTCCAAAAAAGATCAGATGAGAGAGATATGAATTTTTGAAGTCGACCCATCTGTTAATGTAACTCAGAAGACCAAGGTTCACTAATTTGAGGATATCTCACAATCTACACATCGAAATGAGCTAAAATTGGTGGCATATGAAAGTAGACTCATAGGGCTTTCGATCGATACTTAATTCAACTAAAACGGAGTTCAGACCAGGGAGATATGGCCTTTGGAAGTTGACTGAAAAACTCAGGACGTCTCAAACTCGAGCCTATCACTTATAAACTCGAGTTTGACTCAGACAGAGAGCTATCAAGGATTTCCAATTCGATAAACTCGAGCCTAAAACTAATAGACTCAAGCCTAACTCAGACAGAAAGCTATCAAAGGTTTCTAATTTGATCAAACTCGAGCCTGGACACATAAATTCGAGCCTAGCTTACCCAGAAAGTTTCTCAAAGCCTTTCAAAACGTTCAAACTCGAGCCTAAGAAGTTAGACTCGAGCCTATCACTCACAGAGAGTTTTCAAATATTTATTTCAGGCAGGAAACTCGAGCATAAAGTTATAAACTCAAGCCTGTAGCAGATCAAGAGTTTTCAAAGGTCTTTTAACTGAAGCAAACTCAAGCCTAGATAAATAAACTCAAGCCTGCATGAACAAACTCAAGCCTGCTGAAACAGACTCAAGCCTAAGACGTTCTGATTTTACATACACTTTGATTAGATCCACGAAATCTTCTTGAATGATTTACAAACTTCATATCATCTATTACTACTGTTCCTAATCTCATTTAAACGATTTTCTAGTAAGTTTCGGATGATCAAATGAAGAATTTCATGAAGAGTCAAATGTTGAGCTGTAAAGTGGGAATTGCACTACTGCATGTTTTCTGGAAGATGTCTATGATTAAACAAATAGGATTATACAGGAAAGATCAACATTATCCTTAATATCCTCCAGATAAAAAGGTTGCTGAACATCATGGGAGACATTCTTGAAGGGACAAAACTCATATTTAAATCTGCAAATGTTCCCAACAGTCATATTGAAACAAAAGTGGACACAACAACTAGATCCATGGAGAAACTCTCACAACAGCTATATTTTCGAATGGATTCAAGTCACAACGGATCCACAACGTTCATATACTTCAAATCAGTATAAATACATAAAGATTTGAAGACTCAAGGAGTAGAAAAACGCACAGAACACAATTCAAAAGAAATATACTCAAGTTACTTCATTCTTCTGTTTCATATCTTTAAGTATCTTGTGATACATTTGAGCTTTAGTGATCATCAATATCTACTCTTAGAGAGAGTTTCTTTCTGTACAATCACTTGTTTGTAAGAATCTCAAGTCAGGGGACTTGGAGATTGGGAATATCTGTGTACAACTTGTAAGGGGGAGTGTATCCTAGTAAGAGGATAACTTTTGAGTACAGAGTGTGTAACTGATTAAGAGTGATAGTGGAAATCCCAGAGAGTCTGGGGACTAGACGAAGGTCAAGAGTTGAGACCGAACCAGTATAAATCTTGCCATGTCTTGATTCTCATTTCTTTTCTCTGTTCAACTCTGTTTTAGCATAAACATTACAGAGCATTGTCAGATTAATTTTTTTAAATCCCCAATTCACCCCACCTCTTGGTGATTTCCTCCACTTTCATGTTCTGTTTGTGTTTGTGTTAAGTTTTTTTTTTATTATTGTAAGCTTTGATGTTGTCTTTGAATGTTTCAAGTTAATTTAGTAAATTTTCGCATGTCTTCAGCAATTTCATAATTCTTAATTCTGCTCAAATAAAACTAAGCTATCATGTTCAATCTCTATTTCTGAAAATCTCAAAATCTTTGTCAAATTAAGTTTATGAATGTTGTCATCATCAAAAAGGGGGAGAATGTTAGTTCTCTATGTGTTTTGATGATAACAAGACATTGTAAACTTGTTGCAAAGGTTTAAACATGTTTAAAGATTGATTAAAATTGGTTTAAATCTTATAAGATATGTTAAACTCGAGTTTGGATATGTTAGACTCAAGTTTTCAGTTAAAAGAAATGATAATAAACGTTTTGAACTTGAGCAGACTCGAGCCTAACCTAGTAGGCTCGAGCCTGTGCAAGACAGAGAGCATATTTCATGATTCTGTCTTCGGCAAACTCGAGCCTGCTCATGACAGAAACAAAAATCATCTTTTATAACTAAGGTAAACTCGAGCCTGTCCCTTATAGAGAACGATTAAAGATTTTCACAATCATAGGCTCAAGCATAAACTTATGGACTCAAGCATATTTTGGTTTGAAAAGCATTTGCACAACTTTTTGGTGAAACAGACTTGAGCCTGGGTCAGGCAGAGAGCTATCTAAGTGACAGAGCCCGAGCAGACTCAAGCCGAAGTCTTTAGACTTGAGCCTGTCATTAATAGACTTGAGCCTAGGTCAGGAAGAGAGCTATCCAAGTGACAGAGGCCGAGCAGACTCGAGCCTAAGTTTCTAGACTCGAGCCTGTGCCTTTGTACTTAAGCTTCAGCACATTGCAAACAGTTCCAGACTCAAGCCTATCACTAATAAACTCGAGCCTATGCGCTACCCTAAAATATTTTCAAAGATTAAACACGTTATACATGTTGGTTATGATTAGTTTTGATGATGTCTTATATAGATGCCATTAGCAAGAGCAAAAAGTTTATATCATATATATTGTCTAATTGCCGCATTTAATGTAGATTTGTTCATGTGGAGAAAGAACAAGAGAATAGAAGAAAGAAAGAGTTGATTCATGGAGAATACTCAAGAAGAGAGAAGAAAGAAAGAAGAACTTGCTGAATAAACTGAGAAAATCATTATACAAGTTCTTAGTTTGATTTTTGAAGTCTCCAAGATCAAATGGAAGTTGGGATGGCTCAATTCAGAGCTAAAACAAGCATATATCAGGTTCTGGATGAGCAAAATCGAGCCAGATACTCAAAAGTCAAGTTTACTACATTACAGGAAGTGATCTGCCTCTGGATTATGAGAAAACTCAAGTCTATAACATAAAACTCGAGTCTGGAACTCAAAACTCGAGTTGGTCACTTAATGATTCGAGTTTGTAGTGTCTTCAACAACTCTTGTGTCTCTGGATCATCAAAACTCGAGTTAGACAATGAAAACTCGAGTTTGGAACTCAAAACTCGAGTTAGTCACTTAATGACTCGAGTTTAGCAAGCTTTCAGCAACTCTGTCCAACTCTGTTTCACGATCAGAAATGGCGACCTCTGATAATTCGATGATATCTCCCAAACCAGAGATCGGTTTAAGGTGAAATCAATTTTGTATGAAACTAGACATCCAATGCATCATCTTGAAAAAGTTTCATACCCAAAGAAGCTGAGATGAGAGAGCTATGAATTTCAGAAGTTGGAACAGGAATTCACGCCACACAGCAGACCAAGCTCCAATGATTTGAGTGTATCTCACAATCTAAACATCAGAATGAGCTGAAATCGGTGGCATATGAAAGTAGACTCACATACCTTTCCAGAAACATAAAGATCATGGAAAAAAAAGATCAAATGAGTGAGATATGATCTTCGAAAGTTGACTATAAATTCAAGATGTTGCAAAAACGCTGGCAAATAACAACCTTCATTCATCAGATCATAACTATCAGAATACAGTGAGTTTAGAGCTGATTCTTCTTGCAATGGAAAGAAGACTTAAAGAGCTTTATGGAGATAGGTACTGGATTGCTGGGATTGATCTTTATCAGGTCAGAAACCATAGAACTTGTGAGAAGGATATTTGACTGAGCCATGGAGAAGAAAACTCGAGTTTGTGTTAGCAAACTCCAGTTTTGCACTTGACAGAGAGCAAGATATTTTCATCTCTGAAGGAAACTCGAGTTAGTCACTTAATGACTCAAGTTTAGCATTAAGTTCAAGTGTGGTTCAAAATTCAAATCACGACATTCCTTTCTGGAAGACCTAAACTTGAGTTTGGATTTCCAAACTCCAGTTTAGCTTGCTGTAAACTCCAGTTTAGTTTACAAACTCCAGTTTGTGGCAGAAAGAGAGCTCATCAATATTCTGAACCTTCTAAACTCCAGTTTGCATTTGAAAACTCCAATTTAGAGCTTTGTGGACTTAAGCTTATTTTCACTTCAAAAGTCCAAAACTCGAGTTAATCACTTAATGACTCGAGTTTAGCCTTATGTTCAAGTGTGCTCCAAAACTCAAATCGCGGCATTCCTCTCTGGAAGACCTAAACTCGAGTTTGGATTTCTAAACTCCAATTTAGCCCGCTACAAACTCCAGTTTAGTTTTCCAAACTCCAGTTTGCGTCGCTGAAGTATAAGAACCAGATTGCGCCAATTTGTGAGATCTTCATGGGTTAATGTGAAATTATCATATCATGTTATATTATTATTCCTAACATTATTGATCAAGTTTTTGATAAGTTTCAAACAGGTTCATCACAAGATCAAGGGGAAACCAAGATCCAGAATAAGTGCATTAAATGAAGAACCAAGAACAGGGCTGATCTTTCTCCCTTATCCCAGATGTTCAGTTCAGACCGTTGCAACACATTAAGATCACTTTAAACGGTCGAATTAAGATCATGGAATGACTAAAAATCTGGAAGACGCTCTGCAACAATATATTCCAAGATTCCAGCTGAGAATTGAAAGAACAGAGCAAAATATGCAACTGTCATATTCCAGATTTACTGCTGAACTTTGAAGAATCAAAGAGAAGAAAATGCAACGGCTAGTTCCTCTTCTTCATCAATATAAGAAGCCCAAAAATGAAGAACAAGAGACACAGATACAAGAGGGAGAACAAGAACAGGGACGTGAGCTTACACAGTGAAAATGCCAATATTCTAACATGCACTTCATCTACTCTCTGAATATCTCAATGATAATATATTTAGCTTAGAGAGTGAGATTACATGTATTGTGCATCAGTGTTTATTCACTTACTTCTGAGAGAGAAGATTCATTGTAATCATCATATTATTCTGAGAGTTACTCAAGATTGGGTGATCTTGAGTGGGAAACACTTTGTTGTGATTATAGCTTGTAAGGGGAGTGAATCCAAGTGTGGGATTACTTCGAGTACAGAGTGTGTAATCAAGCAAGTGAATTCATTACGGTTTGTAAGGGGGAGTGAATCCTAGTGAGAGGATTACTTCAAGTACAGAACGTGTAATCAAGTTCAAAGCAAATAGTGGATTGAAAATCTCAAGTGAAGCTTGGGGACTGGACATAGGTCAAGGATTGGACCGAACCAGGATAAATCACAGTTTGCATACTCTCTTCCCTTGTCTTTTACATTTCCAGTATATGCTCATCTTTGAATATCTAATTGTCAATTTATAAATTGCGAAAAGTTTTTTTTTTAAAGTTCCTAAAGTTTATCAAACACCCAATTCACCCCCCTCTTGGGTAATAGCTAGGTCCAACAATACAAAGGGGAGACTCGAGCCTACCAAGATTGTGCTTGAGTGTTGATGAACAGACTCGAGCCTATCAGTTATAAACTCGAGCCTAACAGATCTCTGTTTTAAATATCGCGCTTTTTATTTCTCATATTCGATCTTATACATTATTTTACACTTAAATGGAATTACGAATCATTATATATATGTTTAATATGTTTGTTCATGAGTTTCATATTCCATTGACACATTTCAAGCTACAGATTCTCATTTTCGCTGAAAATGCTCCAAAGTGAATAAAATATTCAGAAATTCAGCTTTACAGCTAAGAAGTCCACTGAACTGCCAACTGAACCGCCAACTAAACCTTATCTTCAGACAAAAAAGATTATTTAGACACTATGATAGACAATTAGACGTGGGCAAGCAATGGAGAGGAGCCTAATGTCTCAATCTAAACTCTCCAACGTCTTTCTTTCCTGCAGAAGCTTCAACGGTCATCAATCTCCAACTCTATATATAGTGAGCTTCAGCAACTGAAAAATATACAGAGAGAACCTAATGAACGAAATATCAAGAGACTCTAAGCTTTCATCTTGTATTCATTTCATTAGTCTTATTCATTTACATTGAGCTTCAGTGATTATTTCATCTTACTCTTAGAGAGAGTATTTGTGAAATTTGAATCAAACTTGTTGTGTAAACTCAAGGTAGTGGGACATTGAGTGTGGGATCAAATTACAACTTGTAAGGGGGAGTGAGTCTTATTGTGAGAGGATCATCCTAAGTTACAGAGTGTGTAATTGATCAAGTGATAGTGAGAAATCCCAGAGTGTCTGGGGACTGGACGTAGGTCAAGAGTTAAGATCGAACTAGTATAAATCATCTGTGTCAAGCTTTCTTTTCCTTTTTTGTTTTATTTGCTTCTGTCCAGTTTTTAAAAGCTAACAAAAAAAGGTTTTTGAAATCCCCAATTCACCCCCCTCTTGGTGATTTCCTTCCTCTACAGGAATCAGATCTGGAATAAAGTGCATTAAATGAAGAACCAAGAACAGGGCTGATCCTTCTCCTCTATTCCAATGGTTTAGCACAGACCGTTATAGATCAATTAAATCTCTTTCCAACGATCAAATGAAGGTTATGGAATGACTGAATACCTAGAAGAGCTTTTGCATCAACATATTCCAAGATTCCAGTTGAGAATTGAAAGAACAGAGCAAAATACGCAACTGTCATTTTCCATATTTGCAGCTGAACATTAGAGAATAAAATGCAATGGCTAGTTCATCTAGTTAGCCTATAAAAGGCTATGAAGACTCAGAGCAAGATACATAACCAAACTACTTTGATTATATTTGCAATTTGAGTCTGTATTGTGATTTTAAAATTGATCTTCAACGTTTATCATTATCTACTCTTTTTGAGAGTCTTGATTCTTTGAAATCAAAAGTTGTTGGTGTAAACTCAAGGTTGTGGAAACCTGTGAGTGGGGTACCTTAATTACAAAGTGTAAGGGGGAGCAAGTCCTATGTGAATAGGATTGCTTGTAGTTTACATTGTTGTAGTTAAAGCTTGTTGAACTAGTGGAAATACCCAGAAGATATCTGGGGACTGGATGTAGGTCAAGGTTAAGACCAAACTAGTATAAATTCTGTGTGTCAAGCTTTTATTCCCTTACTCTCTTGTTATTTACTTTTCAAGTGTTTTGAAAAAGAGTTCAAAAAGAATTTTTGAAATCCCCAATTCACCCCCCTCTTGGTGATTTCTTCCATTTTCAAAACTAATTCATAAGTGCCTATGGGTAAAGCAGCAACTTTTTCTCTGTTTCCAACTCGTAGGTCAACTTTGCCCTTCTTTAATTTTCTACTGTCCTTGAGACCCTACACATTTGTGCAAATGTGAGAACCACATGCAATATCTAATACCCATGTAGAGGAAGTAGAAAAATGAATGTCTATAACATAAATACTTGAAGAGATAGCTCCACCATCCGTCTTGTTCTTTTTCAGATCTTCAAGGTAGAGTTTGTAGTTCCTCTTGCAATGACCAAGTTCCTCGCAGAAGAAGCAGACCCTGTCCTTCAAAGGCTTCACCTTCTTGGCTACAGGCTTAGTTTCGGGCTTGTTTGACTCTCTGGTCTTACCAATTGAGCCATTACCCTTTCCTTTGCCCTTGCCTTTCTTTTTCATATCATTTCTTTCGTGCTTGAGAACAATTCTCAAGTTTCTAAACCAGTCAAGAGAGTTGGTCCGATTTAGTTTGTCCTTCTCAAGGGTTGATCACAGTGATAATGTAGCGGTATTACTAGTCGACATGATTCTACAATTAAAATATGCAAAGTTGGTTAGTAATCTCCCACTGAATTAATAACCCCCAATATTATTAGTGGGCTAATATCCATATTTGGCTCAAATTTAAGTTCTCTTTGGAGGGACGCTTAAAATCAAGTTATTTAGGCAAGCATCCTCTTTGCCAATTACATCACATATAACTCTTAGATCTTTATGGGATTGGATCATCATATGACTAGTGTCAATTCTCTATGGGTTTTGATGATAACAAACAATTGTAAAATCAAGATTGAAGTTTGCCTCAAGTAAGTAAAAATTTGCTGTATGAGGCAAACTCAAGTTTCAGCATCAAAACTTGAGTTTTGTCCTTACAGAGAAAAGCTCAATTTCAATGGACAAAGGCAAAACTACAATTTCCATTTAGAAACTCGAGTTTTAGCCTTACAAAGAGCATTGTAAGTTTTTCATCAAGACAAACTCGAGTTTCGGTTTGGAAACTCGAGTTTAGGCCAAAGAGATTCTTCAATATTTCCCAAAGGAAATGAAAACTCCAATTTCCATATTTTCTAAGTTTTCCAAGTTTTGGGAAAACTCGAGTTTCAGCTTGGAAACTCCAATTTTGGAGGTTAAAATGTTTTCATACTTTACATATATGAAAGCTTAAGTTTCTGCAATGAAAACTCCAATTTCCTACTTGGCTCCAAAATTCAAATATGTTCATATTTTAAATGGAAATTTGAGTTTAGCTTTGTAAACCCGAGTTTTGGTCCAAGCACAAATGATCACTTTTCTTCAATAGATTTATAAACTCTGGTTTGGAAAACTCCAATTTCGAAAAATATAGAGAGCATCGATAGTTTTCACTGATTCTAATACTCCAATTTTGAATGAAAACTCAAGTTTTGAGGTTTTGGACATATATTCATTAAGAGTCCAAAACTTGAGTTTTGCTTGAAAACTCGAGTATTAGTCCCAAGCTAAAATGGTTCCAAAACTCAGATTGCGACTTTCCTCTCTAGAAAGAGGAAACTTGAGCATCGACTTGGAGACCCGAGTTTATACTTAAGTTCATAATGTCAAACTCGAGTATTGATACACAAACTCGAGTTTGTTCGCGGCCGTTGAAAATTCAAATCTGCCAAATTTGTAAAAACTATCTTGTTTGAACTGAATGCTTTCTAACATTAATTATACACTTGATTAGATATGTTTAATGTGCTTGCTAGTGTATTTCAGCTGATATAGAGATGATTTAAGAAGATCTTAATTGTTGTTTCAACACAGGCAAAAAAGAGCATGTCAGAGCATTAAATGCAAGGACACTAAACTTGCCATATTTTAATCTACCAAGCTCTACACGATGCAAAAAGGTCGAATGCACCTTGCCTAATCAAGACACTGACATTCTAATGTATAGAAACATAAGGAAGTTAACTTTTATCATACAACACAAGGAATGAACAAAAGAGTAGAGAGAGAAGAGACCAAAGTGCCTCCAATAGATAGACAACTACACCAACGGTTATATTAAAGCTTGTAACAGTTATTAATCACTCTCTATGTATAAATAGAGCAGCATTCAATTCTTCTCAACAACCATTAAGCCAGAAAACAAAAACGCATTCAAGATGTTCATCTACTCTCTAAGTTTTTCTGTATAGAGTATCTTTTGATATTATTGAGCTTCAGTGTTTATTCTTATTCACTCTTTAAGAGAGTTCTTTGATTGTATTTCATTTATTGTAAACAATCTCAAGTCAGGAGTGTTGGAGATTGGGGTTCATTGATTACAACTTGTAAGGGGGAGTAAGTACTGGTGAGAGAATTACTCTGGAGTTACAGAAGGGTGTAATTGATTGATATAGCGAAATACTCAGGGTGCCTGAGTACTGGACGTACGTCATAGAGTTGGACCAAACCAGTATAAACCTTTGTGTTTTACTCATCTTCCCTTCACTCTGTTTTACCCTGTTCCATCATTTCTAAAATAGAACCTTCAAAAAGAATTTGTATAAATCCCCAATTCACCCCCTCTTAGTGATTTAGCTCTGTTTTCATCTAGCACGTTTAATCCCATCTAATGCCTTAAGATCCAAAACCGTTTTGATAATCTTAATTAAGTCAAGACAATAATGAATGTTGAGTATCACCATTACTCACTCTTGTCCCACCAAGATAACTCAAGTGCATCCACTTTGGTAGAACATACAAATACGCAATCTATGCTTTGATAAGTATTTATTGATTGACAGCATTATCACTTAAGATTTCATTTAGAGGGTGTTAGTTCTCTATGTGTTTTGATAATAACAAACAACTGGAAAATCAAATTGAAGTTTGTCTTAAGTGAGTGAAAAACTTACTGTCTAAGACAAACTCGAGTTTTAGAATCAAAACTCGAGTTTTGGCTTGACAAAGAAAAGCTCAATTTTAATGATCAAAGGAAAAACCACAGTTTTCATTTGGAAACTTGAATTTTGACCTTACAAAGAGCATTACAATTTTTTCATCAGGACAAACTCGAGTTTTGATGTGTAAACTAGAGTTTAGGCCACACAGAGACCCTTCAATATTTTCTGAGGAAATGCAAAACTCCAGTTTTTCTTATGGAAACTCGAGTTTTGATCATATAGAGAGTCATCTAAGTTTCTGACTTGAGAAAACTCTAGTTTTAAAAAGGAAACTTCAGTGTCCAAATTTTCTAAGTTTTTCCAAGTTTTGGGACAACTCGAGTTTCAGTTTGGAAACTCGAGTTTTAGCATGAGAAACTATTTTCATGCTTTGAACATTTTAAAACTCAAGTTTTAAATTGAAAACTCTAGTTTCTCACTTGGCTCCAAATTTCAAATGTTTTCATTTTTAAGGGGAAATTTGAGTTTAGTTTTGGAAACTCGAGTTTTGGCCAAAGCACAGATGATCACTATTTCTCCTTATATTTAAAACTCCAATTTTGGAAACTCTAGTTTTGCCAACTCTGGTTTTCGCAATAACACATATCTCTCTAAGTTTAAAATTTTAAAATGGAAACTCGAGTTTGGTTTTGGAAACTCGAGTTTTGGTCCTACAGAGAGTATCAATATTTTTCACTGATTACAATACTCCAGTTTTAATTGAAAACTCCAGTTTTGAGATTTTGGACTCAATTAAGTTAAATGTCCAAAACTCGAGTTTATGTTTAGAAATTCGAGTTTTGCCTTTAGTCCAAAATATGCACCAGGCTCAAACCGCTGTTGGACCTGGCTATCACCCAAGAGGGGGGGTGAATTGGGTGTTTGATAAACTTTAGGAACTTTTAAAAAAAACTTTTCGCAATTTATAAATTGACAATTAGATATTCAAAGATGAGCATATACTGGAAATGTAAAAGATAAGGGAAGAAAGTATGCAAACTGTGATTTATCCTGGTTCGGTCCAATCTTTGACCTACGTCCAGTCCCTAAGCTTCACTTGAGATTTTCAATCCACTATTTGCTTTGAACTTGATTACACGTTCTGTACTTGAAGTAATCCTCTCACTAGGATTCACTCCCCCTTACAAACCGTAATCAATTCACTTGCTTGATTACACACTCTGTACTCGAAGTAATCCCACACTCGGATTCACTCCCCTTACAAGCTGTAATCACAACAAAGTGTTTCCCACTCAAGATCACCCAATCTTGAGTAACTCTCATAATAATAGGATGTTTACAATGAATCTTCTCTCTCAGAAGTAAGTGAATAAACACTGAAGAACAATACATATAATCTCACTCTCTAAGCTAGATATATGATCATTGAGATATTCAGAGGGTAGATGAAGCAGACGTTAGAATATTGGCCTTTTCACTATGTAAGCTCACGTCACTGTTCTTGTTCTCCCTCTTGTATCTGTGTCACTTGTTCTTCGTTTTTGGGCTTCTTATATAGATGAAGAAGAGGAACTAGCCGTTGCATTTTCTTCTCTTTGATTCTTCAAAGTTCAGCTGTAAATCTAGAATATAACAGTTGCATATTTTCCTCTGTTTCTTCAATTCTTTGCTGGAATCTTGAATTTAGTTGTTGTAGATGGTCTTCCAGAATTCTTCTCATTCCATAAACTTAATTTGACCGTTTGAGATGATTCTTTTGAGTTACAACGGTCTGAGCTGAACATCTGGGATAAGGGAGAAGGATCAGTCCTGTTCTAGGTTTGTCATTTAATGCATTTATCCTAGATCTTGATCTCACCTTGATCTTGGCTAAACCTTATCTGAAAAACACTCAAAACTTCATCAAGGATAATAATATCATATGAGGAAATAATTTCAGGATCAGTCCTGTTCTAGGTTTGTCATTTAATGCATTTATCCTAGATCTTGATCTCACCTTGATCTTGGCTAAACCTTATCTGAAAAACACTCAAAACTTCATCAAGGATAATAATATCATATGAGGAAATAATTTCAGGAAGACCCATTAAGATTTCGCATATCAACATCATTTGATTTTTCAAAATCCCTGATGCAAACTCGAGTTTGTTCTTCCAGACTCGAGTTTGGGGTTCATCCAGAAAGCATGTTTGTTGATTAGTGGTCTAAACTTGCAGTCTATAAAAGCTAACTCGAGTCTATCAGGCTCTGGACTTGGGATGGAATTTTGGTCTGGAAGCTAAACTCGAGTCAATTAGTGACCAACTCGAGTTTGGGTCTATGTTTGAAGAACAAGCCTAAGTTCATGATTTTCCAGACTGGAGTTTAGGGTCATAGACTGGAGTTTGTAGTGTAGCCAAAATGGATGATCTTTCTGTATGATCCAGACTCGAGTTTGGGAAGCAAACTCGAGTTTTAGTAACTACTGAAATATTTGAGGTTTATCTGGGTCAAGTGCAAACTGGAGTTTGGAAGACCAGACTAGAGTTTGGGAGTCTATTGAGTTTTCTGGGTTCCTTTCTGTTTGGTCTAAACTCGAGTTAGGGAATCTAGACTCGAGTTTGGCTTGCTTGGGATTCTGAGTGCTCTCTGTATCTTCCAGACTTCAGGTTTGATTTGCAAACTGGAGTTTAGCTTGATGTGAAAATTTTGGATTCCTTTCTGTGTCTGCCCAGACTCGAGTTTGTCTATGCAGACTCGAGTTTTGGCCTTCATGTAAAATTGAATACCTTTCTGTCAAGTCTCAAACTGGAGTTTGCTAACACAAACTCGAGTTTTCTTCTCCATGGCTCAGCCAAACATCCTTCTCACAAGTTCTTTGCTTTCTGACCTGATAGAGATCAATCCCTGGAATCCAGTACCTATCTCCATAAAGCTCTTTAAGTCTTCTTTCCATTACAAGAAGAATCAGCTCCAAACTCACTGTATTCTGATAGTTATGATCTGATGAATGAAGGTTGTTCTTTGCCAGCATTTTTGCAGCATATTGAATTTATAGTCAACTTTCGAAGATCATATCTCACTCATTTGATCTTTGTTTTCCATGATCTTTATGTTTCTGGAAAGGTATGTGAGTCTACTTTCATATGCCACTGATTTCAACTCATTCTGATGTGTAGATTGTGAGATACACTCAAATCATTGAAGCTTGGTCTGCTGGGTGACGTGAATTCCTGTTCCAAATTCTGAAATTCATAGCTCTCTCATCTTAGCTTCTTTTGTCATGAAACTTTGTCAAGATGACGAATTGGATGTCTAGTTTCATACAAAATTGATTTCACCTTAAACCGATCTCTGGTTTGGGAGATATCATCGAATTACCAGAGGTCGCCAGTTCTGATCGTGAAACAGAGTCGGACAGAGTTGCTGGAAGCTTGCTAAACTCGAGTCATTAAGTGACTAACTCGAGTTTTGAGTTCCAAACTCGAGTTTGCATTGGCTAACTTGAGTTTTGCTGATCCAGAGACACCAGAGTTGCTGAAGACACTACAAACTGGAGTCATTAAGTGACTAACTCGAGTTTTGACAGTTCCAGACTCGAGTTTTGTGTCCTAAACTCGAGTTTACTCATAATTCAGAGGCAAATCACTTCCTGTAATGCAGTAAACTTGACTTTTGAGTATGTGGCTTGATTTTGCTCATCCAGAACCTGATATATGCTTGTTTTAACTCTGAATTGAGCCATCTCAACTTCCATTTGATCTTGGAGACTTCAAGAATCAAACTAAGAACTTGTATAATGATTTTCTCAGTTTATTTAGCAAGTTCTTCTTTCTTTCTTCTCTCTTCTTGATTATTCTCCATGAATCAACTCTTTCTTTCTTCTATTCACTTGTTCTTTCTCCACATGAACAAATCTACATTAAATGTAGCAATTAGACAATGTATATGATATAAACTTTTTGCTTTTGCTAATGGCATCTATATAAGACATCATCAAAACTAATCATAACCAATAGTAGGTTCCTGGATGACCAACTTCTTGGGTTTGGCCGAAGAGACAGGTTCATTTGCTGCAACTCCAGGGATCCGAGTATCTATCCCAGTCTGGAGTTTCTTGGGAGCAAATTTCTCCCTCCTAGGTCTTTTCAGTGGTAGAGGAGAAGCAGAGTTTGTCTCAGAATCAGATGAGGTAGCAGTCAAGTTTTGGGGGCCGTTTTGGATTATGAGTACGAATGAATTTAAGAGAAGGAGGAGCGTTTCAAAGAAGTTAGGTCAGGCTCAAGTGAAAGTGGCGAGTGAAGTGCAGCGTTTGAGCTTCTGATATATATATAGCACACGACAGGGTCGAGTCTAAAACTTGCAGGCTCGAGTTTGCAAGAATAGGCTCGAGTCTGTTCACAAATGAACTAACCTGGATGTCAAGTATGTATCTTTGAACACTTGACACACATCGATAGGCTCGAGCTTGTCACTAATAGGCTCGAGTTCGGTGACTTCCTGAGATTGGGTTGAGTTTTATCCCTAGTAGGCTCAAGCTTGCTCTGCTAGGCTCGAGTTTTGTCCTTTGTCAGTAGTTGAGTTGCTCTCTATCTTCATTAGGCTCGAGTCTATTATTATAGGCTCGAGTTTGGTCGCCTACAAAATTTGATTTGTGCTTTCTGCCTTCTACAAACTCAAGCATACTTTGTTAGGCTCAAATTTGCTTATCCTGTCAGCATCCTTTACACCATGGACAATTTAAAAACCTACATAAAACATAGCTAAACACTCTGATGCTTAAGTTAGCAACAATTAATCATCAAAAACATAATTAACATTGAGATAGAGTCATCTTACAATTCATTGGGATTTACCATTCCCAATTCTCTTCTAATGAAAGTAAATTGCTCCTTTGCAAGTGGTTTGTGAAGATATCCACAAGCTGTTGATGAGTTGGGATAAATATCACTTTGACATCTTTCTTTTGAACATGATCTCGAATGAAATGATGTCTGACATCAATA
The DNA here is from genome assembly GCA_037074495.1 of Acacia confusa. Taxonomy (NCBI): domain Eukaryota; kingdom Viridiplantae; phylum Streptophyta; class Magnoliopsida; order Fabales; family Fabaceae; genus Acacia; species Acacia confusa. Next base: position 20,852,014 of record CM073509.1, on the reverse strand, counting down.
TGCTCTGTTCTAGTGTGATAGACAAGGTTTTTAGCTAAGCTGATAGTGCTGGTGTTATCACAAAGGATGGGAATTTCCTTCAAGTGAGTTCCAAGATCTTGGATATATTACTTAAGCCATAGAACTTGTGAGCAGCAACTTGAAGTAGCAACATACTCAGCTTCAGTTGAGGATACAGCTACTGAGTTCTGTTTTTTGCTGAATCATGAGAAAAGTGAATTACCAAAGATTTCGCATTGTCCACTTGTGCTTTTATGATTAGTCTTGTATCCGGCATGGTCTAAATCAGAATAAGCTACTAAGTGTTTAGGTTGACCTTTGGGAAACCACAAGCCCAATTCTTCTGTATCACGTAAGTATGTAAAGATTCTTTTCACATGTTCAGCATGAGATTCCTTAGATGCAGATTGGAATCGAGCACACATCCCCATACTGAATTGTATATCAGGTCTGCTTGCTGTCAAGTAGAGTAATGACCCAATCATGCTTCTATACCTTGTGATATTAAAGTCTTTTCCTTTCTCATTGGCATCTAAGGCAGCAGTTGAGCTCATTGGTGTGTCTGCCCCATTACAATCATGAAGACCGTATTTCTTGAGCAAGTCTCTTAGATACTTGGTCTGAGAAATAAATATCCCATTTTTACGTTGCTTGATTTATAGACCAAGAAAATAGTCGAGCTCTCCCATCATTGACATTTCAAATTCATCTTGCATAGTCTTAGAAAATTCCTTGCACAAAGCATCATTAGTAGCCCCAAAAATTATATCATCCACATAGATTTGTACCATTAAGCTTGTTACTTTTGATAAACAGGGTTGTATCTACTCTTCCTCTTACAAACCCATGATCTAGAAGAAATTTACTTAGCCTTTTATACCAAGCTCTAGGAGCTTGTTTTAAACCATATAAAGCATTCTTTAATTTGAAAACATGATCTGGATGAAATTCATCCTCAAAACCAGGGGGTTGTTCTACATAAACTTCTTCCAGAATAAAGCCATTTAGAAAAGCTGATTTTACATCCATTTGATATAGTTTAAAACCTTTAATGCAAGCAAAGGCTAGAAGAACTCTTATTGCTTCCAATCTTGCTACTGGAGCATAAGTTTCTTCATAGTCAATTCCTTCTTCTTGATTATATCCTTTAACTACTAATCTTGCCTTGTTACGGATAATGATTGCAGACTCATCACTTTTGTTCTTGAATACCCATTTGGTGCCAATGACTGGATGGTCTTTGGGCCTGGGTACCAAGCCCCAAACTTGATTTCTTTCAAATTGGTGTAATTCCTCTTGCATTGCTATCACCCAATCATTATCTGAAAGGGCTTCTTCAATTTTAGAGGGTTCTATTTCTGAAATAAACGCTGAAAAGGTAACTTCATTCAAAATACTTTGTCTAGTTCTAACTCCTTGATTTGCATCACCTATAACATGGTCCAGTAGATGACTCCTACTGTATTTCCAAGCTCTAGGTTGAGTTTGACCAGGGTTTTCACAAACATGTTCAGATTCAGCTTCTGGTTCTCTTTGTAAGTTATTTTCAGAATTTTCCAATTCAGAAGAGGTTTTTGAAGAATATTGATTCTGAACTTCATCATCATCATCAACCATGGATTTGTTAGAGTTGGTTTCACAGAAAACAACATGAATTGATTCTTCTATAGTTCGAGTAGAATGATTATATATTCTATATGCCTTACTCCTAGAAGAATAGCCAAAGAATGTGCAAATGTGCTATGTTGGGCTTTCTTCCCTTGAAAAGCTCATATGGACTTTTGTTCAGCTTCTTCCTTAGATATGCTCGGTTAGAGATGTAGCAAGCTGTATTCATTGCATCTGCCCAAAATGTTAGTTCTCTATGTGTTTTGATGATAACTTGACAATTGTAAATAATAAAGATCTTGATTTTATTCACTCACTAAGTTTCTGAATAATTGACAAAAGTTTTAGAAAAATCTTACTCCAGTAATGTTCTCCTTACTCCAGTAATATCACTTGTTTTGAACCTTTATTACTCCAGTAAGTCGTGCATTACTCCAGTAATCTGCTTTGTTAAATCACATTTCAGTGAAACATTACTCCAGTAATATTTCAGTTACTCCAGTAACGTGACTGTATTCAAAAGGTCTTCAAGTCTGATTACTCCAGTAAGCTTACGCTACTCCAGTAACTTGTGTTGATTCATAATGTTTTTTCAAAAGTAATCTTACTCCAGTAGTGCTCACGGTGCTCCAGTAATATATCTTTGTACAAAGTATTTTTCAAAGTGCATTACTCCAGTAAATGTGTCATAAAAACTTCTGTAAAACCTTTCTGTGTTTACCTTACTCCAAGTAATGTTTTTGCTATTCCAGTAAGGTTACTCCAGTAGTCACTTAACTACTCTAGCAACCCTTCATTCTCAGTTACCTCCAGAACCAAAACCCGATAGCCTTTCGAAGTTACTCCAGTAACTATCTTGTTACTCTAGTTACATTACTGCAGTAGTCACTTAACTACTCCAATAATGCTTCACTATCAGACAAGTTCCAGAGTCCAAGCCCGATATTACTCCAGTAGCTAAATGATTACTCCAGTCATATCACAGACAGAAACAAAATGACACATAGCTACTCCAGTAAGATCGAGACAGTAACATCTCAATACCTTCAGATTACTCCAGTAATAAAGATCTTACTCCAGTAAGATTGAAGACAAAAACGTAATGAGAGCCAAACTACTCCAGTAAGCTTTGAGACAGAAGTGAAATACACATCAGTTACTCCAGTAATGCATAGCTACTCCAGTAGACTTGAGTCAGGAATGTTAAAAGATGCGATATTACTCTAGTAACTTAGCAATGACTCCAGTAAGCCCTCATGCAGTATACATTGAGTAGTTATAGACTACTCCAGTCACATTTTCCTTATCACTTGGATATTTATTGTTTCCACTTTTTATTACTCTTCTTCATGATTAACCATTCTATTTAGTGAGTTTCAGCTAAATTTTGAAGCAGAAATCAACAGGACCTGATTGCTGAGCTGGAAAGTAAAAAAAAAAAGTACAGCATGGAGACGCAGTGCACTTGTCGGGAATCTGAGCAAGTGGAATTAAATAATTTTAGACATTCCTTCTGCTGCCCATTCTGTTGGAAGATGATTAATATTATCTTCAAAATTAAATATACTGAAGGGTAAGAAAGCAACAGACATCACAGAACCAAATACAAGCTGGAATCCAGAAATGCTCAACAGTCAAGCTCATGGTAGATGTCCAACGCCAAAATTCTAAGTGGAGCTCCAACAGCTATATTCTAATATAGAACATTCAAATTAACTTCCTCAAGTATAAAAGGAAGCTCAGAAACGCAGGAAAATACAGAAGCTTACATATACAAGATTACACCTATTACTTCAGTTCTTCTGTAATATTCCTTAAGAGAAATCTGTACTTCAGTGATTATCATTATCTACACTTAGAGAGAGTGTTTTGTATTGTTAAATCATTTCTTTGTAAGAATCTCAAGTCTGGGGACTTGGAGATTGGGAATATCAGTTTAAAACTTGTAAGGGGGGGTGTATCCTAGTTAGAGGATAACTTCAAATACAGAGTGTGTAATTGATTGTGAGTGATAATGGAAATCCCAGAGAGTCTAGGGACTGGATGTAGGTCAAGGAGTTAGACCGAACCAGTATAAATCTTGTTGTGTCTTACTTTCTTCTTCTAACCTCTGTTCATCCCTGTTCTAGCGCATACTTCCCAGAGTATTGTCAAGAAAATTTTTAAATCCCTAATTCACCCCCCTTTGGTGATTTGCTCCGCTTTTCACAAAACACTTGGGAGGTCAGGTTTTCATTTAGCATTGCTCTTGCCATCTCTGCGAGAACTCTGTTCTTTCTTTCTACTACTCCATTTTATTGGGGAGTTCTTGGAGCAGAGAAATTATGATCTACCCCCATCTCATCACATAATTTCTCAAAGGAGTGATTTTCAAATCCTCCTCCATGATCAGTTCGGATTCCTGCAATAGATAAACCTTTCTCATTTTGGACCTTCTTGGCAAAAACAACAAATTCATCAAATGCTTCATTTTTAGCAGATAAAAATAAGGTCCATATATATCTTGAGAAGCCATCAACTATAACTAGAGTGTACAAATTTCCACCAAAACTTTTTACTCTAGCTGGACCAACTAAGTCCATATGCAGTAATTGAAGTGGTCTATTAGTTGAAATCTCAGTTTTTGAATGAAAAGATGATTTAGTTTGTTTTCCCTTTTGACATGTATCACAAATCATATCCTTTTTGAAATCAAGTGTTGGCAATCCAATAACCAAGTCCTTTTTCATTAGTTTATCAAGTTGGAACATGTTGACATGAGCTAACCGTTTATGCCACAACCAACTTTCATCTAAGTTACCAATGAAGCACTTTTCAGATGGAGAGTTATTAGAAAGATTAAGAATGTAGTAATTACCTTCTCTTGGAGCCTTAAATAAGGCTTTTGATTTAATGTTATCTAAGGAAAGATCATCCTTGCTCACAATCAGACATTGTTCTGAGTTGAAGATGATTAGGTTACCTTTATCTGCACTTTGGCTTACACTAAGGAGATTATGGCATAGGCCTTCCACAAGGTAGACATCTTGTATTTTTGGTCCATCATTGTTACTGATTTCACTAATGCCAGCTATTCTTCCTGATTGATTTCCGCCAAATGTAACCTTGCTACCTTCCTTATGAGTGATTGTTGAAAACTTAGATTGATCCCCCGTCATGTGTCTAGAGCATCCATTGTCAATATACCACTTACCTGATTTTGATGCTCTTAGACATACCTACAAATTTGTGAAGTTAAGTTTTAAGTACCCATTTCATCTTGGGTCCTTTTGGGTTAGTACGTGTCTTGGGGGCATTATAAGATCCCTTAGGCACCCATTGATAGTTACCTACAGGTTTACTTTTCCTTTCCTTCTTATGGAAACAAGAAGAAGTAGAATGACCCTTTCTATTACAGTAATTACAGTGGGCGAATGGATTGGAACTGTGAACTGATTTTTGAAAATAGGTCAAGTAGTTCTTTTCTCCTATTATCTTCTTACCTTTCCTTTTATCAAGATCAGGTTTATAGCCAATACCAGACTTGTCATTTGTAAGCTTTTGTTGTTTTAAAATAACATTAAGCATTTCACTCCCTTGGGTGAATTTTTCAAGAGTTTTAGAAAGATGATCATTTCTTTTCTGTAAAGAATTGCAGTGTTCACAAGTCTTTTCTGAAATAGGAGATGGAGTATTCTGAACTTGTTTTTCTAGGACTTTTATCCTTCTTTTTGAAATCAGTAGTTCCTTAGAAATCTTGTTGAATTCAAAATGAAGACTATTGTATTCAGAGAGTAATTCATCAAAAGTTGGTTCAGAATCACTTACCTATTCATAGTCAGATTCTTCCTGAGCGACCAGGCAAAGGTTTGTTGTTTGTTCTTCATCCTCTTCATCTTCATCAGATGAGCTATCTCCCCAGATGGCAGATACATAGGCTTTCTTTTTGAAGGAGTTGAATCTTTTCTTTTCTTTTTCATTGTTCTTAAGCTGGGGACATTCAGACTTAATATGACCTGGCTTGTCACACTCATAGCATATGATTGGTTTCTTTGTTTCCTTGTTGTTGTTCTTGTGAAACTTCCGGAATCCTTGATCCTTCTTGTAAAACTTTTTGAATCTCCGGACTATCATCCCAATCTCTTCATCATCAACCTTATCATCATCAGAACCTCTATCATCTTTGGTGGTTTTGAGAGCAATTCCCTTTTGTTTGCCTTCCATTTCATCAAGTCCTTTTATGAACTTGATTTTGCCTTCGTATTCTGATAGACTTCCGAAGAGAGCAGCTATAGATTGCATGGATTCTCCTCGGGCTTCTTCAATAGCTGTCACTTTAGCTTCCCAATCCTTGGTTAGAACATTTAAGATTTTTCTTACCTGAGCTTTCTGTTCATATAACTTCCCTAAGGCTTACAATTGGTTGATGAGATGAGTGAAACGGAGCTGGAATTCTGCAATTGATTCTCCAAACTTCATGCGTAATAGATCATACTCAGTTGTGAGGGTGTTGATTCTATTTTCCTTGATTCCTGAAGTTCTTTCATAGGCCACTTCTAATGCATCCCACATCTCTTTGGCGCTGGGCAGATTGCAGATACAAAAGTACTCTTTTTGGCTTAATGCACTCTGTAACATCAAAATAGCTTTGTTGTTAAGGACAACTTTCTTTTGATCATTTTCATCAAATTCAGCTTTTCCTTTTGGTATAATATTTTCTCTTACTTTCTTAGTAAGGACATAGTTACCTTCCTCAATTACTTCCCATAGAACATACTCACTGGCCATCACAAATACTTTGAATTTGGATTTCCAGAATGAGTAATGTTCACCATTGAAACCTGGTGGTCTGTTTATTGAGGCACCATCTGGTAGAATTCCTTCCATTGGATCTTTTTGTCTAAGATGTTAATCCTTTAAATAGACAACCTTCCTTTGATACCAAATGAAGATGGAAGAAATCATCAAGAGGGGGGTGAATTGGGGATTTTTAAAAAATTATTTTCAAAGATATCTAAGTTTTGAAAACTTGAAGTAAAAAGGGAGAAGGAAGAAAAGCTGGACACAAAGGATTTATACTAGTTCGGTCTCAACTTTGACCTACGTCCAGTCCCCAGATATCTTCTGGGTATTTCTAATATCTCAGTGAGCTTTAATTACAACAGTGTAAATCACATGCAATCCCAATTACCTAGGACTTTCTCCCCCTTACACTTTGTAATTAAACTACCCAACTCACAGGTTCCACAACCTTGAGTTTTCACACAACAAGTTAGTGTTTGTTATGATTAGTTTTGATGATGTCTTATATAGATGTCATTAGAAAGAGAAAAAAGTTTATATATATCATATATTTTGGCTAATTGCTATATTGAATGTAGATTTGTTCATGTGGAGAAAGAACAAGAGAAGATAAGAAAGAATGAGTTGATTCATGGGGAGTAATCAAGAAGATTTGTTCTTGTGGAGAAAGAACAAGAGAAGGTAAGAAATAATGAGTTGATTCATGAAGATTAATCAAGAAGAGAGAAGAAAGAAAGAAGAACTTGTTAAAAGGATTGAGAAAATCATTACACAAGTTCATAGATTGATTCTTGAAGTTTCTACGATCAAGTGGAACTTGGAACGGGTCAATTCGGAGTTAAAATGAGCAAGTTGAAGCTTCCGGATGATTAATGAGTGAGTTACTCCAGTCATCCATATGTTACTCTAGTAATCTTGTGTTTTAGAAGGTCTATTTGCATTTGTCTGATGGCTTACTCCAGTAATACATGCATTACTCCAGTAATACATGTGTTCTTGAGCTCATTACTCTAGTCGTCACTTAGTTACTGCAGTAATTCACGTGTTTCAGCTGCTAGTTTTGTTTCTGTCAGATGGTTATTGCAGTAGTCATTAACGTACTGCAGTAACGGCTCAGATAGAAAGCTTTTGGTTCAATAATACTGCAGTAAACCCCGACTTACTCCAGTAATAAGTGTGTTACAGCAGTTCTGTTAGTGTTTCACCTGGGCGACATTCAGTAAATCAATGATATCTCCCAAACCAGAAATCGTATTGAGGTGAAATCAATTTTAGATGAAACTAGACATCCAAGTCGTCATTTTGTCAAAAATTCAGGTCCAAAGAAGATAAGATGAGAGAGCTATGAATTTTTGAATTTGAGCCACCTGGTAACGTTTTGTAGCTGAACAAGGTTCAGTAATTTGAGGATATCTCTCAAACTACACATGAAAATGCATTAAAATCAGTGGCATATGAAACTAGACTTATACACCTTTCGAAAAATATCAAGATCACAAAAAACAAAGATGAAATGAAAGAGATGTGATTTTTGGAAAGTCAGTGTCTGTTTAGAATTTTGGAACTGATCCTCAAACAAGTAATGTTTCGATAAACTCCAGTAATGGTCTTGCTACTCTAGTAATATTGTGCTCTGAATATCACTTTTGTGAAGTCATTACTCCAGTAATGAAATGGCTACTCCAGTAGTCACTTACCTACTCCAGTAAGTCATCTTTTTCAGACATGTCCAAGAGTAAACCCGATAACTTGTCGAGAGTAAAACATGTTACTCCAGTAATCATTTAACTACTCTAGTAGCTCTTCACTTTCAGACCCTTCCAGAACCAAAACCCGATCTTACTCCAGTAAGCCTATTGTTACTCCAGTCATAGTACAACTTTTAAACTAGAGTTACTCCAGTAACTTCATGACAGAAAGTTGGCAAGACTTACATTACTCCAATAGTTAAATGATGACTCCAGTAATGTCAAGGACAGAAACAAAATCAAGTTGAGTTACTCCAGTAACCAAGACATTATTCCAGTAATATCGCAGACAGAGAGCAAATGAACCTGAGTTACTCCAGTAACCGAGTTCTTACTCCAGTAAGGTCGAAGACAGTAACATTATAGAACTAAGGTTGTTCCAGTTGTTTGGTGATTACTCCAGTAAGATGGAGACAAAGAGCAACTGATTCTCATTCAGCTCCAGTCACGTAAAATGCTACTGCAGTCAAGATGAAACTAAAGGTAGTTGATTTAAGTCATCAAGAAATCTACTCCAGTAACAGAAGAATTACTCCAGTCATAATAGAACATTTTCAATAGAGCTACTCTAGTCATCGCTAGGCTACTCCAGTCAAATTTGACACATAAACGAAATGATCCTTAGTTACTCCAGTAACAAAGTTGCTACTCTAGTAATGTGAAGACAGAATTCAAGGAAGCTCTGAAAATCACCGTGCTCGTAAAATGGAAATCATTGATTATGATTTCACTACTTCATATCATCACTTACTATTATTTCTAACATTGTTTGAACAGATTTTTAGTAAGTTTCAGATGCTCAAATGAAGAATTTCATGAAGAGTCAAATGATGAGTTGTAAAGTGGAAAATGCACTACTGCATGTTTGCTGGAAGATGTCTATGATTAAACAAATAGGATTATATACGAAAGATCAACATTATCCTCAAAATCCTCTAGGATAAAAGAACTGCCAGCCATTATTGAAACTAAGAGCAGAAATCAAGAATTTTTCAGTGGATCCTCAACAGCAAAATTCTGAAGTGGATTTCCAACAGCTACACCCAAAGTGCTCTTCTAACATTCAAATTTTGAAATGCTCTTCCAACAGCTAGTTTCTGCACTCATATGTTCTTCCTTGCTTAGATAAAGCCCAGAACGAAAATCAGAAGCAATAGAGAATACAATTCAAAAGAACAACACTCAAGTTACTGCATTCTTCTGTTTTCATATTTGTAAAGTATCTTGTGATACTTTTGAGCTTCAGTGATTATCAATATCTACTCTTAGAGAGAGTTTGTTTCTGTAAAATCACTTATTTGTAAGAATCTCAAGTCAGGGACTTGGAGATTGGGAATATCAGTGTACAACTTGTAAGGGGAGTGTATCCTAGTAAGAGGATAACTTTCAAGTACATAGTGTGTAATTGATTGTGAGTGATATTGGAAATCCCAGAGAGTCTGAGGACTGGACGTAGGTTAAGAGTTGAGACCAAACCAATATAAATCTTGCTATGTCTTGATTCTCATTTCTTTTCTCTGTTCAGCTCTGTTTTAGCATCAACATTGCAGAGCATTGTCAGTATAATTTTTTTTTCAATCCCCAATTCACCCCCCCTCTTGGTGATTTCCTCTACTTTCAGTAATCAGAAATGATTTTCGAAATCACACTCTCTTAAAGAGCAAATAATTATAAACACTGAAGTTCAAAAATATTTCGCATAAACAGAGCTTAAAGATCAGAGAAGCAATCAGATGTAATTCTGTTGTATATCTTGCTCTTCGTCTTCGCGGGTATTTATAGATTAACTAGTGAAACTAGCCGTTGCATTTTCTTCTCTAATGTTCAGCTGCAAATCTGGAAAATGGTTGTTGCATATTTTTCGTCATTTCTTCAATTCTTGGCTGGAATCTTGGATATAGCCGTTGCAGATGTTCTTCTAGTATTTTTGCCATCCATAATCCATTTTTAACTATTGGAGAGTGATTTGGTTGATCTATAACGGTCTGTCCTGAACCATTAGGATAGAGGAGAAGTTTTAGGCTGGTTTTTAGTCCTGTGTTAAATGCTCTTAACCCAGATCTGATCTGAAGCTCAAAACGTGTTAATGTAATCCGTGACTCATGAACAAACTTATCAAACATATATATGATGATTCGTAAACTTATATAAGTGTAAAACGTATCATGAGAATGAATCAGAAATATCAAACACGCAAAGAATAAAACAGAGATCTCGTTAGGCTCGAGTCTAACATCAGTAGGCTCGAGTTTGTTCGTGTGCACTCATGCATAAAGTCAGCAGATTTGAGTTTGCCCTTTGGATTTTAGCATTTATCGTGATGAGTGTTTGAAAGTATTATGGAACATTGCACAGGCTCGAGTCTATTAGTGATAGCCTCGAGTCTAGAGTTGTTTGCAATGAGAAGAAGTTTAAATACAAAGTCGTAGGCTTGAGTGAAAATCCTTAGGCTCGAGTCTGCTCGGGCAATAAAACTTTTATAGCTCTCTATTTGTGCCAAACTCAAGTCTGTAAGTGTTAGGCTCGAGTTTGTTTCAGCCATACGCTTTTGAGACTTCTTTAAATCTGAAATAGGCTTGAGGGAAAAACATTATGCTTGAGCCTATTTTGAGTGAACATTTGATTGCCCTCTGGAAGGGTCAGGCTCGAGTCTATTCACATGAAATTCTGTTTGAGGAGCTCTCTGTAAGACTTAGGCTTGAGTTAAGAAATCTATGCTCAAGTGAAAAATGTGACATGCTCTCTGTAAGCCACAAGCTTGAGTTTATTTTAGGTGGGCTCGAGTCTAACTGAGAGCCAAAAACTTGATTTGCTCTCTGTAAGACGCAGGCTTGAGTCTACCACAACAGGCTCGAGTTTGCCTTAGCTATAAAACATGAACTTTACTCTCTGTCATAAGCAGGCTCGAGTCTATTAAGTTAGGCTCGAGTTTGCCTAAGTTCAAAACACTTATTTTTCTTTCTGCTAAAAGACTTTTAGTTTACAATGGTATGTTATCATCAAAACACATATAGAACTAACATTCTCCTCCTTTTTGATGATGACAACACTTGTAAACTAAATTTGACAGAGATTTTGAGATTTTTCAAAAAGATTAAGCATGTAGATTCATTTGAGCAAAAATTAGAGATATAGATTTTCTATGTGTTTTGATGATAACTGACAATTGTAAACTTAATTTGAAGTTTGTCTTTGGAAAGTTGTAAAACTTTCTGTTTAAGGCAAACTCGAGTTTCGGTAGCAAAACTCAAGTTTGGACTTGATAAGATAATTGCTCATTTTTTACAAAGAATGACAAACTCCAGTTTGCTTAGGCAAACTCGAGTTTGCTGAGTTACAGAGAGCAACCAAAGTTTACAAGAGTTGTAAACTCGAGTCTAAGTTTTGTAAACTCAAGTTTAGAGCAAAGGCAGTGACATTCAAATTTCAACTTGTTTTCAAACTCTACCTTTAATCTTGAGAAACTCCAGTTTACAAGAAAGTTTAAGAGCTAAAGAGTTTAAAGACTTGTAAATTCGAGTCTAGGTTTTGTAGACTCGAGTTTGGCATAAACAGAGATACTCGTGTTGTTGCTTGATTTGTAAACTCCAGTTTAGTTTTTCCGTGACTCCAGTTTTTACTTGACAAAAAGTTTTCAAAGTTTCAAAATACACTGAAACTCGAGTCAGGTTTTTGGAGACTTGAGTTTAGGACTGTCTGAAAACACTCAAGCTATTACATGATTTCTAAACTCCAGTCTTGAGAATGAAAACTCCAGTTTGAGCTTACAAAGATATTTCAAATGTTTCAGTTTTCACTGAAACTCGAGTATGGGTTTTGGAGACTCGAGTTTAGCTCAAACAAAAAGCACTCGAGTAAATGCCTAATTTGAAAACTCCAATTTGCGAATAGAAACTCCAGTTTACACTTGACAAAGAAATCTCAAAGCTTCAATTTTCACTGAAACTTGAGTTTTGGATATCAAAACTCGAGTTTGGACCATACAGAGAGCTATGCAATATTTCAGGTTTTGTAAACTCCAGTATGCGTTTCCAAACTCCAGTTTTGAAGCTATGAACTTGAACTTAAGTTTTTCCTAAAAAAGGCTTGAAACTCGAGTTAGTCAATAAATGACTCGAGTTTAGGCATGTGTTCAAAACTTCATTCAAGACCTACTCGCGACTTTCCTCTCTGTAAGAACAAAACTCGAGTCAGTCAGTTATCAACTCGAGTTTAGGAAGTTTTCCAAAACAAGATACTCTATGGATGAACTCCAAACTCGAGTCTGACTTTGTAAACTCAAGTTTGTGACGAACAAATTTGTAAAATCTGATGGCGCCAAATTGCGAAAACCTTGTATTTAATGTTAATACTTCATATCTTTAATTGCCACTGTACCTAACGTTATTTAACAAGTTTGCTAGCAAGTTTCAGATATTTAAATGAATGTTTTTCATCAAGAAAGAAATGATGAGCTGTAAAGTTGAAGATAACACATGTTGTCCAGGCTGTACTTCAACAAATGTCTCCAACTTGGATTAAATAAATACAACTTTAAGCACAACCCATTCTATCAAGGACAATCAACATTATCTTCAGATTAATAAAGTTACAGATAATAAGAATGTCCACAACAGATTAGACAAAGCCAGAATCCATCCATCAATAATATTTTCAGTAGATTCTCAACAGCTACTTTGCTGGAAGTGGAGCTTCAATAGTCAAATTCGTAGTGCTCATTCAACAGCTATATTCTTCATTCAAAATGATCTTCATCTGCTATAAATACAATCCAGATTCGAAGAAGAACTATAGATAAGAGACTCACAGTGAACAACATTCAAATTTTTGTATTCTTTCTTCTGGAAAACATCTTGAGAGATTTAAGCTTCAATGTTTATCAATATCTGCTCTTAGAGAGAGTTTGTTTCTGTAAAATCACTTGTTTGTAAGAATCTCAAGTCAAGGGACTTAGAGATTGGGAATATCAGTGTACAACTTGTAAGGGGGGGTGTATCCTAGTAAGAGGATAACTTTCGAGTACAGAGTGTGTAACTGATTATGAGTGATAATGGAAATCCCAGAGAGTCTGGGGACTGGACGTAGGTCAAGGAGTTAGACTGAACCAGTATAAATCTTGTTGTGTCTTGTTCTTCTCTCACAATCTCTGCACTATCCTATTGCTGCGATTAATTTCCAGAATTGAGCAAAAGAATTTTTCAAATCCCCAATTCACCCCCTGTTGGTGATTTGCTCTATTTTTTCAATTCTTCCACCCCATTCTCATATTCTTCACTTGTTCTCAAAGCATTCATCCAACTATAACCCATTTTATTACTACCTATCCCAACAATAGTCAAGTTCACAACAATATCACCAAGTTAGACATGTTTTTTTTTCTCAATCTTGAAAAAAAAAATTGGGCAGCATTTCCCCTCAACAGTAAGACATCCCAAAATTTCAACAACAAACCATTTAAGCTTAATTCAACAAAACATACTCAGCTTAACTCAATAAAATTTACTAACTAAGACAATTTAGAAAATTTCATCTATTAAATCCAATAATTTCATCAATACAAAATATACAAATATGTCTAAGTTGGAGTTTATATTGTAAATACTTTATATTGTATACAAAGTTAAAGATAGACTCAACAACCCTAAAAGAAGTACTCCCAGGAAGACCATAATTGGCATCCTTTTCCTCATAACATTAATGACCCCTTTTTCTTAGAGAGCTACAAACCACATTTTATTTGCTTGATCAGTGATATAAAAAACTTGTTTCGCCTGGTCTGCCATAATAAAAGGTTCATCTCCAAAACTTGTACTATTGAGATTGACTAATGTAAATCCCAGCCGATCAATCTGAACTCCATTATTGACATTAACCTACTTGCATTTTAAAATGGGAAATCTAATGAAGACATAGTCCACCTCCCAAATCTCTTTAATAACCCCATAATATGGCATGACTGCCAATTCAGGCCGCTTGTCTTTTGAACTGGAGAAGTGCATGGATTTAGCCTCTAACATTACACCACTGTTTTGGATGGTGCTCCTCTCATCTAGGGACTTTGTGTAAAATATGTACTCGCTGATCACATACGAATTTCAACTAATGACATCAACCTCAGGACCACGTGCTAACCATTTCATTGTCTTAGAAACAGATTCCTCTCCCTCGACCTTTTGTTTGAACCAGTTTGCAAAAGTTCTGTTATGCTCCCTAATCAGCCTTTATTCAGTCATTCAGGGATTTTCTTTCCTCACAGCTTCTTTATGTGCAGCTATGTTGGCCTGAACTTCATCAACATTATTCAAGATGTATAAGTGGACTTCTGAGAATGAAAATGGAAGAAATCACCAAGAGGGGGGTGAATTGGGGATTTCAAAAATTCTTTTTATACTCTTTTTCAAAAACCTTTGAAAAGTAAATATCAAGAGAATAAGGGAAGAAAAACTTGACACACAGAATTTATACTAGTTCGGTCTAATCCTTGACCTACGTCCAGTCCCCAGATATCTTCTGGGTATTTTTACTAGCTCAACAAGCTTTCACTAGAACAATGTAAACAATAAGCAATCCTATTCACTTAGGACTTGCTCCCCCTTACACTTTGTAATTTAAGCTATCCCACTCACAGGTTTCCACAACCTTGAGTTTATACCAAAAACTATTGATTTAAAAAATCAAGATAGATAGTGATAAACACTGAAGAGCAAGTTAAAAAATCACAATACAGACTCAAATTGCAAAATATAATCAAAGTACCTTGGTTGTATCTCTTGCTCTGAGTCTTCATAGCCTTTTATAGCCTAGCTAGATGAACTAGCTGTTGCTATTTCTTCTCCAACGTTCAGTTGCAAATCTGGAAAATGACAGTTGCATATTTTGCTCTGTTCTTTCAATTTTCAGCTAGAATCTTGCAATATGTTGACGCAGAAGGTTTTCCAGATTTTTAGTCATTCCATGATCTTAATTCGACCGTTTAGAGTGATCTTAATGTGTTGCAACGGTCTGAACTGAACATCTGGGATAAGGGAGAAAGATCAGCCCTGTTCTTGGTTCTTCAATAAATGCACTTATTCTGGATCTTGATTTCCCTTTGATCTTGTGATGAACCTATCTGAAACTTATCAAAAACTTGATCAATAATGTTAGGAATAATAATACAACATGATATGATAATTTCATATTAGCCCATAAGGATTTCGTAGATTGATTTAATCTGCTTTTTCAAAATTACCGATGCAAACTCGAGTTTGGGGTTCATCCAGAAAGCATGACTGTTGATTAGAGGTCTAAACTTGCAGTTTGTAAAGCCTAACTCGAGTTTGGTTTTTATAGAGAGAACTGTCGGGCTCTGGTCTTGGGATGGAACCTTGGGCATGAAGCTAAACTCGAGTCAATTAGTGACTAACTCGAGTTTGGGTCTGGGTTAGGAGAATGGGCCTAAGTTCACGAACTTCCAGACTGGAGTTTAGGATCATAGACTGGAGTTTGGAGATTAGGCTGGTGCTCGAGTGTGTTTCTGTTTGGTCTAAACTGGAGTTTGGAGACGCAGATTGGAGTTTGCAAGACTTATGTAAAATACTGTGGTTTCTGGGTTCTCTTTTGTTCAGTCTAAACTCGAGTTTGGGGGTCCAGACTCGAGTTTGTCTTGCTTAGAATTATGAGTGCTTTCTGTATCTCGCAGACTACAAGTTTGATTTTGCAAACTGGAGTTTGGCATGATGTGAAAAACTTGGATTGCTTTCTGTAACTCCTCAGACTCGAGTTTGTCTAAGAAAACTTAAGTTTGGCTTTCTTGCACAATAGAGCCGCTTTCTGTCAAGTCTCAAACTCGAGTTTACATACCTAAACTCGAGTTTGCCTTTGACAGTAAGTTTTCATCCTGCCAAAAAAAAACTTCATGCTAAGTTTACAATTGTCAGTTATCATCAAAACATATCGAGAACTAACAGAGAATTCATCAGGATCCACTCTCTTTATTGAGGCCCCCCGTCTACCCCCTTTAACATGCTGACGTTTTAGAAGCTCGATATGTCTTACTTTGGCCAAATAATTTAGACAAAATTCCATGGCCTCTTCAGATACATACTTCTGAACAATTGATGCTTCTAGCCGGTATGCGTTCTTCACGTACCCCTTTAGGAATTTCATAGATCTTTCAATTGGGTACATCCACCATAAATGGATAGGGCCACACAGCTTTATCTCCCTCACTAGATGAACAATTAGATAAACCATTATGTCAAAAAACGAAGGAACAAAAAGTTTCTCAAGCTGGCATAATATCATATATCCTTCATTTTCCAATTCATCCAACTGTTCAATCAGGAACACTTTATTGCAAACAACATTGAAGAAGAAACAAAGCCTGGTCAAAATGTGTCGAATAGCTATTGGGAGCAGCTATTGCATTAATACATGACAATCATGAGACTTCTGGCCTACTAATTTCAAGTCCTTTATTGATACAAGCCTCTTAAGATTTGAAGAATACCTCGAGGGAACTTTTGTCACATGTAAACACTCACAAATGAAAAATCGGAGCAAATCACTAAGAGGGGGGTGAATTGGGGATTTGAAAAATTCTTTTGCTCAATTCTGGAAATTAATCATAGGAATAGGATAGTTCAGAGAATGTGAGAGAAGAACAAGACACAACAAGATTTATACTGGTTTGGTCTAACTCCTTGACCTATGTCCAGTCCCCAGACTCTCTGTGATTTCCACTATCACTCATAATCAGTTACACACTCTATACTTGAAAGTTATCCTCTCACTAGGATACACTCCCCCTTACAAGTTGTACACTGATATTCTCAATCTCCAAGTCCCCCGACTTGAGATTCTTACAAACAAGTGATTTTAACAGAAACAAACTCTCTCTAAGAGCAGATATTGATAAACACTGAAGCTCAAATCTCTTAAGATAATTTACAGAAGGATTAATACAGAAAGTTGAATATTGTTCACTGTAAGTCTCTCGTATATATTCTTCTTCGAATCTGGACTGTATTTATAGCAATTGAAGATCAATTTGAATGAAGAATATAGCTGTTGGAAGAGCACTACGAATTTGACTGTTGAAACTCCACTTTCAGCAAAGTAGTTGTTGAGAATCCACTGAAAAATATCCTTAATGGATGGGTTCTGTTTTGGTTCCAACTTCTGTAGACACTCTTGCAATCTGTAACTTAAATAATATGAAGATAATGTTGATGTCCTTGTGTTGGAATGGGCTGTACTTAAAGTTGTATTTGTTTAATTCAAGTTGGAGCACTTTAAGAGACAACATGTTTTTCGCTCTCTTGCTTTACAGCTAATAATCTGAATCTTCAATGTTTCCTTCATTAGATCATCTAAAACTTGCTAGAAAACTTGTTAAATAACGTTAGAAACAGTAGTAATGAAAGATATGAAATATTAACATCAAACATAAGGTTTTCGCAATTTGGCGCCATCTGGTTTTACAAATTTGTGCGTTACAAACTCGAGTTTACAAAGCCAAACTCGAGTTTGGAGTTCATCCAGAGAGCAAGGCATTTTGAAAAACTTCCTAAACTTGAGTTGATAAGTGACTGACTCGAGTTTGGTTCTTACAAAGAGGAAAGTCGCAAGTTGCTCTTAGATGAAGTTTTGAACACAGTGCTAAACTCGAGTCATTTAGTGACTGACTCGAGTTTGAAGCTTTTATGAAAATCTTGTGTTTAAGTTTAGAGCTTCAAAACTGGAGTTTAGAAAACACAGACTGGAGTTTACAAAACCTGAAATGTTACTTAGTTCTCTGTATGATCCAGACTCGAGTTTTGATATACAAAACTCGAGTTTCAGTGTAAATTGAAACTTTTGAAAAGTCTCTATAAGTGTAAACTGGAGTTTCCATTTTTCAAACTAGAGTTTTCAAAACAGTCAATTACTCGAGTGTTTTCTGTTTAAGCTAAACTCGAGTCTCCAAAACCCAGACTCGAGTTTCAGTGAAAACTGAAACATTTAAAATATCTTTGAAGGCTCAAACTGGAGTTTTCATTTTCAAAACTGGAGTTTAGAAATCATGTAGGAACTCGAGTGGTTTCAGATAGTCCTAAACTCGAGTCTCTAGAAACCTGACTCGAGTTTCAGTGTATTTTAAAACTTTGAAGACTTTTTGTTAAGTGAAAACTGGAGTCTCTGAAAACAAAACTGGAGTTTAGAAAATAAGAAACAACTCGAGTGTTTCTGTTTAACCCAGACTCGAGTCTTCAAAATCCAGACTTGAGTTTCCAGTGAAAACTAAAACTTGAAGACTTTTACATTTGGTAAAGCTGGAGTTTGTAAATATGAAACTAGAGTTTTGAAAACTTGATAAAACACTGAAGCTTCTGTTTGATCTAAACTCAAGTTTCCAAAACATAGACTCGAGTTTACAACTCTTTAAAAATTTTGATCGCTCTTTGTGACTCTGCAAACTTGAGTTTGCCTATGCAAACTGGAGTTTGGCTAGCTTGGTAAAACGAAGCCATTGTCTTATCAAGTCCAAACTCGAGTTTAGCTACCTAAACTCGAGTTTTCCTTGAACAGTAAGTTTTACAACTTACTAAAGACAAACTTCAAATTAAGTTTACAATTGTCAGTTATCATCAAAACATATAGAGAACTAACAACAAAAACTTCTTTTCTCATCCTTAGATAAAGTATGAGAAGCCGGGGGACAATAAGTTCTCTTACCATACGGTCTTGGATGTAAGTCTTCCCGTAATCCTATTGCTTGCAAATCCAATCTTGCCTTTACACCATCCTTAGAACTACCTTGTATGTTGAGAAGCGTGCCAACAATGCTATCACATACGTTTTTCTCAACATGCATGACATCAATACAATGTCTCACATCAAGGTTGCGCTAATATGGAAGATCGAAGAAGATCGATCTCTTTTTCCATATATTTGTTTCTTTTTTACCCTTTGCAGTCTTACCGAAGATGACACTTATATTTTTCACCTTTTCATACACTTGCTCCCTAGTCAATGCCACAGGAGCATCTTCATACTCTTGGCCACCAAAAAAGGATTTCTTTAATCGACGATATGCGTGGCCCCGTCTAAGAAATCTTCGATGTCCAAGATAAACCGTCTTTCTTCCATGTCGAAGTTGATGGTAAAGTGTGCCTTCTTCACAAACCGGACATGCCTTATGGCCTTTTATACTGTACCCTGACAAGTTCCCATATGCTGGGAATTTGTTTATAGTACAAAATATCATGGCTCTCATTTTAAAGACCTCCTTCTTGAAAGAGTCAAAAACATCGACACCTTCTTCCCACAACTCCTTCAAGTCTTCGATCAAGGGTTGATGGTAAACATCAATGTCGTTTTCAGGTTGTTTTGGTCCATAAATCAATATAGACAACATGATGTACTTTCGTTTCATGCATAACATAGGAGATAGGTTGTAAATAATCAGGAGTACAGGGCATGAACTATATATGCTACTAAGGCTTCAATAGGGATTCATGCCATCCATGCTAACGGCAAGCCTAAGGTTCCTAGGTTTTTCCTCGGAGGTTGGAAATAATTGATTGATTTTCTTCCATTGAGAAGAATCGGCCGAATGTCGAAGCTTTCTATAAGAAATCCTCTCATCAGCATGCCACCTCAAATTTCTTGCATCATTTTCATTAGCAAACAACCGCTTGAACCTTGGTATGATTGGAAGATACCACAACACTTTTGCAGGCCTCTTATTTGACTTGTACCTTGGGGTTACACATACCGGACATTTCTGCTTATCTTCAAACTCATTTCTATACAATATGCAACCATTCGGGCATGCATGGATCTTTTTGTACTCCATTCCCAGTGGACAAAGAATTTTCTTAGCATCATAGTACTAATGAGGCAACACATTATCATCTGGAAGCATGTCCTTAAAAGCCTCAAGCATTTCTGAAAAACTCTTGTTGCTCCATCCATGACGTGCTTTCAAGCTAACCAATCTCAAAACAACGTTCAATAATTGGTATTTTTTACACCCAGGGTATAGCGGGGTCTCAGCATCACTGCACATATTACCATATGCATGTGATTGCTCAAAAGCCTCTTCTCCCACATCACGAATAATGTCCTCTATGTGATCATCCATATCCATGTCATTATCATCAAAGGACACTTCACCATGTTGAGATGCACTTGGAACTTTTTCACCATGCCATATCCATATTGTATAGGTCTTACAAAATCCTTCACAAATTAAATGTGTGTATATAACTTTTGGACTTACTCGCCTCTCATTTAAACACTCTACACATGGGCAATAAAACTTCCCACTACCATCATGGGCATTTCTTTTTGTAAACTCTATAAATTCCCTCACCCATTCTCATATTCAACACTTGTCTGTCTCGCATTTATCCAACTATGATCCATAGTATAATTCCTATATATAGATGGAAAGATTTAACATACATTATCCGAAAAAATTGAAAATTGCACATAAACTAAGCCAAGTCCATTAAATGCATATGAGTGAGACTTTGTCCATTGAATGCTGTTGGACCTGGCTACCACCCAAGAGGGGGGTGAATTGGGTGTTTGATAAACTTTACGAACTTTAAAAAAAACTTTTCGCAATTAGATATTCAAAGATGAGCATATACTGAAAATGTAAAAGATAAGGGAAGAGAGTATGCAAACTGTGATTTATCCTGGTTCGGTCTAATCCTTGACCTACGTCCAGTCCCCAAGCTTCACTTGAGATTTTCAATCCACTATTTGCTTTGAACTTGATTACACGTTATGTACTTGAAGTAATCCTCTCACTAGGATTCACTCCCCCTTACAAACCATAATCAATTCACTTGCTTGATTACACACTCTGTACTCGAAGTAATCCCACACTTGGATTCACTCCCCTTAGAAGCTATAATCACAACAAAGTGTTTCCCACTCAAGATCACCCAATCTTGAGTAACTGTCAGAATAATATGATGATTACAATGAATCTTCTCTCTCAGAAGTAAGTGAATAAACACTGAAGCACAATACATGTAATCTCACTCTCTAAGCTAAATATATGATCATTGAGATATTCAGAGAGTAGATGAAATAGACGTTAGAATATTGGCATTTTCAATGTGTAAGCTCACGTCCCTGTTCTTGTTCTCCCTCTTGTATCTGTATCTCTTGTTCTTCATTTCTGGGCTTCTTATATAGATGAAGACGAGGAACTAGCCGTTGCATTTTCTTCTCTTTGATTCTTCAAAGTTTAGCAGTAAATCTGGAATATGACAGTTGCGTATTTTGTTCTGTTCTTTCAATTCTCAGCTGGAATCTTGGAATATGTTGTTGCAGAGCGTCTTCCAGATTTTTAGTCATTCCATGATCTTAATTCGACCGTTTGAAGTGATCTTAATGTGTTACAGCGGTCTGAACTGAACATCTAGGATAAGGGAGAAAGATCAGCCCTGTTCTTGGTTCTTCATTTAATGCACTTATTCTGGATCTTGATTTCGCCTTGATCTTGTGATGAACCTGTCTGAAACTTATCAAAAACTTGATCAATAATGTTAGGAATAATAATATAACATGATATGATAATTTCATATTAACCCATGAAGATCTCACAAATTGGCGCAATCTGGTTCTTATACTTCAGCGACGCAAACTGGAGTTTGGAAAACTAAACTGGAGTTTGCAGCAGGCTAAACTGGAGTTTAGAAATCCAAACTCGAGTTTAATTCTTCCATAGAGGAATGTCGCGATTTGAGTTTTGGAGCACACTTGAACATAAGGCTACACTCGAGTCATTAAGTGACTAACTCGAGTTTGGGGCTTTGTTACGAGGATAAGCCTAAGTTCAAGAACTTCCAGACTGGAGTTTAGAAACACAAACTGGAGTTTGTCAAATCAAAATATTGAGGAGCTCTCAGTCTGCCACAAACTCGAGTTTACTAACTTAAACTCGAGTTTCCTTAAGAGATGAAAACATCTTGCTCTCTGTCAAGTCCAAAACTGAAGTTTGCTAACACAAACTCGAGTTTTCTTCTCCATGGCCCAATCAAATATTCTTCTCACAAGTTCTTTGCTCTCTGACTTGATGAAGATCAATTCCTGGAATCTAGTACCTATCTCCATAAGACTCTTTAAGTCTTCTTTCCAATGTAAGCAGAATCGGCTCCAAACTCATTGCAATCTGACAGTTATGATCCGATGAACGAAGGCTGTTCTTTAGCTAACGTTTTTCCAGCATCCTTAATTGATTGTTAACTTCAAAAGTTCATACCTCACTCATTTGATCTTTATTTTCCATGATCTTTATATTTTTGGAAAGGTATGTGAGTCTATTTTCATATGCCACCGATTTCAGCTCATTTCGATTTGTAGATTGTGAGATATCCTCAAATTACTGAATCTGGGTCTGCTGGGTGATGTTAACAGATGGGTCAACTTAAAAAATTCATAGCTCTCTCATCTCAGCTTCTTTGGGCATGAAAATTTGTCCAGATGACGCGTTGGATGTCTAGTTTCATACAAAATTGATTTCACCTTAAACCGATCTTTGGTTTGGGAGATATCATCAAATTACCAGAGGTCGCCAGTTCTGATCGTGAAACAGAGTTGGACAGAGTTGCTGAAAGCTTGCTAAACTCAAGTTATTAAGTGACTAACTCGAGTTTTGAGTTCCAAACTCAAGTTTACATTGGCTAACTCGAGTTTTGCTGATCCAGAGACACCAGAGTTGCTGAAGACACTACAAACTCGAGTCATTAAGTGACTAACTCGAGTTTTGAGTTCCAAACTCGAGTTTACATTGTCTAACTCGAGTTTTGCTGATCCAGAGATGCCAGAGTTGCTGAAGACACTACAAACTCGAGTCATTAAGTGACTAACTCGAGTTTTGAGTTCCAGACTAGAGGTTTGTGTCCTAAATTCGAGTTTTCTCGTAATCCAGAGGCAGATCACTTCCAGTAATGTAGTAAACTTGACTTTTAAGTATCTGGCTCGATTTTGCTCATCCAGAACCTGATATATGCTTGTTTTAATTCTGAATTGAGTTGTTCTAACTTTCATTTGAACATGGAGACTTCTAGAATCAAAATAAGAACTTGTATGATAATTTTCTCATTCCATTTGGCAAGTTTTTCTTTCTTTCTTCTCTTTTCTTGATCATTCTTCATGATTGAACTATTTCTTTCTTTTCTTCTCTTGTTCTTTTTCCATATAAACAAATCTACATTAAATGTAGCAATTAGTCAATATATGTGCTATAAACTTTTTGCTCTTACTAATGACATCTATATAAGACATCATCAAAACTAATCATAACCAACAAATGCAACATAAATGTATCGCGTACAGTCAATCTAGTATTGTTCCAAAAACAAACAAAAAAACTAAAAAAGACTTTGGTCATTAAATGCAACATGAAGAATCACTCGTGCTCATAAATGTATCACGTACAGTCGATCCAAAAAGCTAAGGAAAATAAATGCATGACGCGGAAAATAAATGCAGACAACAAAAGTAATTACCCTAAGTGCACTTGTTGGTCATTCGGATATGTACACTCAAGTAAAACATAAACTTCAAAGTACAATATCAAAATACAACAGAGTAACCCACGTCAACATTTCACTGATTTCGTGCAAACCATGAATAACCCATAACGAAAAGAGGAAAAATAAAATATATATGTAACTGAAATACACATCTTACGTACAGGTCTATCGCCTTTTAGCTAAGGAACCAACCAGAAGGTGATAAGCTGACCAGCACTAGCTTGTCGAGAGATCTGTCTCGCGGCAGCGATGAAGAAACACACAAACACTTGAGAGTTGAGAGTGAACAGGAATTATTATCACTTTCGGCGGGACAAGAGAAGTTCAGAGAGAAAAATTTAACTTTTCCGCATGACAAAATCATTTATATTTAATGTCATTAAGAACGGTTAATTGTAAAGCATCCAGTCCTAAAGGTATAGAAGTTTTAAGATCGGTTACATATTAAGTATAAGCTCCTAAATGAATTAATTAAGATCGGTTACTTATTAAGCATCCGCTCCTAAAAGTCTCATTTTTTTTAATTTAAGAATTTAGTGAAAGTCCGCATTTTCTTTAAAATTAAACTACAAGATTGCAGCAGCAGCAACTCAATAGTTTTTTGCTCAACAGCAGCAACAATAGAATGAAAATAAAGGATAGTACGTTAAGAATAAGGTTTTTTCCATTAATAAGCTTAGTTCATTTTCATTTTTACTTTAATAAGAACAACAAACTTGCAAATAACAAAAACAACCTACAATGTGACTAAAAGTCCTAAAGCTAATTATCAGCTAATGTCTTGTCGATATTAGCTTTAGCGGCAGAAATTTCCCGCCGGATATCAGTAATTTCCTGTTATATGCGCATCAGTATCACTTCTTTAGGGTTAGGACCAGGAGGCTGGAGAGGGGGATCGGGAACCTCTTCACCATCTGAAATAACAATGGGTCTAACGACTCGACACTCCTCCATCTGAACAAAACGCGTTTTCTTAGTCTGAGTATGACGTAGCCCAACGAGTTGTCTCAAGATCTTCCAACGAGCTTCAGGAGTAGTCCTGCGAGGGGTTATCTTGTATCTAACCATTGTCTAGCTTGGTTTAGGGCAGAGGGGAGCAGAGGGATACAAAATGGGAATGTGAGAATATCGGATTTAATTTGAACATTAATATCAGTTGATTCAGTTCTGTATAAAAGAAATAGAATAATTAATTTTTTTTTTAAAAAAAGACCTTTAGGACCTTTATAAAATGCCGAACCTAAAGGACTTTTAGGACCGGACATTTATTAAAAAGTCGCTCCTAAAAGTCTAGCATATTTTTAAATTATTAAAAACTTATTTTTTAAAAGCCATTTAGGACCGGACTGTTATGAAATATACGGTCCTTAAAGTCTCCTTCAATTTTTGTGGGGTGCGTTGGCAACTTGTGAAAAACTACACAAATGCTTATTATATAGCATTTGAGAAGGCCAAAGTCCTTCAATTTTTTCCATCTCACATGGCAGGACATATGTTTCACTGTTTCAGACATGGGAAAGTGAGAATATTGGATTCAATTGGCAATAAATAATTAGTAATAATATTTAAGACCTAATAATTATATAGGTCCTATAGACTACTAATTTTTAATTTATACCAATCAGAATTTAAGTTGAAATTTGTAATATCTTTAAAAGTATCGTCGATACGAATTCCGATATTGGGAGTTACATCCTAAAATTTAATGCTTCAGTTAGATGAATCTCTTCATATCTTAGAGTTGTGTACTTGGATCCTTAAAGTTGATATTAGAAAATACATATAAGACCGGTTATCTTAGAATATGCGGTCTTAAAAGTGCCTTCGTTCCAAATTCCAAGAGGTGCAGTCGTATCCTTACACTCTGCAATGATGATTGATAGTCTCTTCGGCTTCCGAGAACAATCAAACGATGGTGCTCCATCTATTTAAGCCCCTCGTTACTTTAGTTTCTTCACATTCTTCTCCACATCCTCATTTCTTCTACAATCTCTGATTCTATAATGGCTGCCCCACCATCGGGTCCTCCATTTCCTCGTCCTCCTCTCTTACCTGCGAGACCTCCCCCTCTCCCGTTGAATCCAACAATGAAGCAGATTGTGGAGCATCTGCTAGCCCGCGTCGATCACATAGATCGACACATGGGCAGAATCTGTGGCCTCCTTCATACCGTCAACAAGAAGATCAACATGGTCCTCGACGCCAATGACGTCGAAGTCCCTAATTCTGAAGCAGACACTACATGCTCCTCCTCCTCCTCCTCCTCCTCCTCCTCATCCGGCAACAAAACGGAGGATTAATTAGTTTTTTTTCTTGTATGTTTTTTATGTACTAGCTTGCTAGAGGGGCAGCATAAAAAATATATATATCATGGCGGCCGCGACGGCCTTTTTTTGGCAAACCTGATTGCGTACGCTTGAGAAGTTCCAAAAATGGCTTCGAAATTAACATAAGTTATATAATGACAATTAATTTGTTTAACAAAATATAATAATGACATTAATTAAGAACATAAAAAACATGCAAATTAAAGTCCTCGTGAGTCATCACTAATTGACTTTAAAATTAACCATGATATATTTGCTTAGTTGATTTGATTTGAACATAACATCATTTCTGTATAAAAGAAATAGAAAATTATTTTTATTTAAAAAAGACCTTTAAGATCGTAGACATATGAAAAGATGGTCCTAAAGATCTACTCATGGACTTTTAGGACCAGACTTTTATTAAAAAGTCGCTCCTACAAGTCTAGCATATTTTTAAAATTAAAACGTATTTTTGAAAAGCCCTTCAGGACCGTATTGTTATGAAATAGACGGTCCAAAAAGTCTCTTGGTTTTGGATTTTAGTCTTCTATTTTTTGGTGTGTGAGGCAACCTATGAAAAACTTCACAAATGCTTGTTATACAGCATTTAAGAAGGCCAATTTCCTTCAATTTTTTCCATTTCACATGTCCTAAAAGTCTCCAATATTTTAGTTTAAATTTATCAGGAGAAGAAGATTCCTACATAATGAATGAAATGGTGAAGACTTTTAGGACCGGTCATTTAATAACTAGCTGCTCCTAAAGTATCGCATATTTTAAAATTATATTAAACGTATTTTTAAAAAGCCTTTCTGGACCGAACTTTTATAAAATAGACGGTCCTAGAAGTCTCCAATATTTTAAAAAATTATACTAAGACTTTTAGGACTGGACTTATATGAAATAGACGATCCTAAAAGTCTCACTAGACATTTTGAATTTTTTAATAAGCTCATTTTACAGCATCATGTCCTAAAGGTTTAAGAACTAATTCCATGCAATACATTCAGCAACAAAAAATAGAAAGCATCAATATAATTTGTTGGAAATGAATAAACAATTTTATTAATTATTGATCACTAAACTATACAATTGTTCAATTATTATTTACAGAAGATCAGATGTAATATAGGTCTACAGCACATGCATATTTACAAATTAATCCTGCGGGCATTTGCGATTTTCTGAATGAGAAATTCACAAATGACTTGGCGTATGGGCTCAATATCACCATCAGGAAAGGGGTCAGTGCAATCAAACGTCTATAACATCAAAGACAAAAATATATATTAGACTACCTTAATTCCTTTCATCAAAGGGGTCAGCACGCCAAACGTATGTACGTATAATATCAAATACATTTACCTTTTCAGTGATAGACAGAATTCTTCACATGATAATATCATACATGTGTCGCATGACGTAAAGCCCACATAAGTTAGAAGCATGTGGTTGGCGATGTGTCTAAAATCAAACAAGAAATATATATTTATATATATATAAGAGCACATACACAGTGACGACAGTTCACAAGGCAGTGTCCATGCGTACTAACCTATCATTTGATCCATATAGTATCTTTGACATAATGCCCAGTCTTTCTCTTGGCCTTCTTTTGGTATTCCAACATGGCCCTATTATTGAAATCAAAAATTTCAATTATCAATATTGGTAACTGAAAATTCATAGAAGAGATTTCAAACAAAAATTAGTGACAAAATGACATACGCTACTTACTTATCAACCATCTGCTTTAACATAAGCATTGGTTCGTGATGCAGGAAGATAGAAAGACTACTTTATTTTCCTCCGCGGAAAGGAGGACCAACTGCCAATGGTTAGAATGGTTGAATGGTGCAAGGTACCATCATCTCATATTGTTAGACAACCTCCTAGATATGTATGTTGTTCTTTGATTCATGGTTGCCGCAGTTAGGTGGTTTGGGCACAATAATCCAAAATCATGTTCTCTACCCTGTACTCCCATCTCACGATGCATCAACCTACAATAATGACATGCATAAGTGAATTAACTAGTATATATGTATGTGTACGTGTATAAATGACACCTCTTAAAATTATGTACGTACTCATAGAAGAAGATACTACTTACTTCATGAATAACAACACAATTGCATCAGTTATCTCCTTTTTAGGAAAGATAAGGGAGATTAAATCTTCTTGGTCAATAAAGACCGGTAGCTTCTCTTTTAGGCCTACTTCAACATTTAAAGGCCACAATCTGGTTTCAAAAGTTTGATTGAGTACCAGAAGTCTAATCTCATCCTTGACAGTCAACTTAGGAGCGGGCAAAATATCATGCGGGGCTGCATCTTCATCAGCAGGGGCTGGGGCTTGAGGAGGAGTACACACTGTTAGACCTGGCTGTCACCCAAGAGGGGGGTGAATTGGGTGTCTGAAAAAAAAATGTTTGATAACTTTGAAAATCTTTTCGCAATTTATTGAAATCAATTCGTATGAAAATAATAATCTATAGAGCACTTGTAAGACATTCAAGTATATATGCTAGGAAGATAAGAGTTTAGGGAAGATAATATGAAAACTATAATTTATCCTGGTTCGGCCGAATCCTTGACCTACGTCGAGTCCCCAAGCTCTATTTGAGATTTCAATCCACTATCTTCTTGTTTAATCTAGGCATAAGAGAAGCCTTTACAACCCACAAGTTTACCCAGGCACTTGTGAAGCCAAATCTCTAACTGAGATACTCCCCCTTACACACTATAAGGATATAATCAGTTTCCCACTCAATATTACCCAATCTTGAGTAACTCTCAAATAGAATGATTACAATAAATCTTCTCTCTCTGAAGTGGATAAGATAAACACTGAAGTACATTACAAATAATCTCACTCTCTAAGGTAATTATACAATCATTGAAATATTCAGAGAGTAAGTGCTATGAATGTCAGAGTAGGCATTTTGACGATGCAGCTGTAGTCTCAAGTCTCTCGTCTATCCTTCTATTTTAAATGAAGGTTCTTTTATAGTTGATGAAGAACATTTGATTGTTAAGCATTCTTCCAGTAGAATATGACCGTTGGATGTCCGTTGGAAGTAGCCGTTGAAATATAGCCGTTAGACTTGTCGTTACTTGTTTCGTCAAGTGCTTCGTTGGATTCATCAGTTTCATCTCCTACTCAGCTTCGTTGATATCCGTTGATTTGCCAAGTTAGTCATAGGAATGGCAATAACAAAAATGACTTTTGTTTACTCAGAGATTGGTTGCTGTGATGGTGCTTAGTTTTTGCAATCTCATTTCAAGTCTCTGACACAAAATTGCTTTATGATGCTTTTTGGTTAATACTTCATCTTAATGCCCGAAATCACTAGCAAATAGGTTAAAATCATCTTATAAATGATTATTAATGATTCTGGAAAGTATCAGGTAAAGATCAGATCATTTGGAAGGTTACAGTCTGTGATTCGCGATTTCTGTTCGTAGGAAACTCTAGTTCTTAGGTAAAGAACTCTAGTTCTATGTTTTGCGCATAGACTGATTTATGAAGGAACTCGAGTTTTTAAACTGGAACTCTAGTGATTAAATAAGAACTCTAGTTCTTAGTCTTTCGAAAGAAACCCAGATGTTTTCCAAAGTGAAGAACTCTAGTTCTTTCTCAAGAACTCTAGTTCTTGTGATTTCGAAAGAGACCCAGCTGTTTTCCAAAATGAAGAACTCTAGTTCTCTTACAAGAACTCTAGTTATGAACTCTAGTTCTTGTTCAAGGACTCTAGTTCTTGAGTTCCTTGAAGAATTTTGAATGAGCCAATTTCGCGAACTCGAGTTCTTAGACCAAGAACTCTAGTTCTTGAATCTTCAATAATGAAGAACTCTAGTTCTTGACTAATGAACTCTAGTTCTCAAACTCTCTTTTGTTGTTCGAAGAATTCCAGTGAGACACAACTCGCGAACTCGAGTTCTTAAGGACTTTGTTCGATGATAAAAGGAAGAACTAGAGTTTTCAAACAAGAACTCTAGTTCCAAACTCTAGTTCATTACCCGAGAACTCTAGTTCTCATAACCCTTTCTGATTTTTGAAAGATTTGTGCGATGCAAAGGCTGCGAACTCGAGTTCTACTATCAAGAACTCAAGTTCTCAATTTGACAGATTGAGAACTAATCTATTAAACTTCTCAGGACTTGAGTTTTAAAATATGAAATCAATTTTGTCATTTTGAATGAGGCTGAAAACATAAGTTCTTTGAGACAAAGACAAACATAAGAACTTGAGAACATTGGAGATTCCAATAGGCGTAACGTCTTTGATATAGCTTCAAATTTGACAAACCACCCATGCTCATAAAGTTAATCAAGTATTCTTTTCAATGCAACAAGAATCAGCTCCAAAGTCATTGTATGTTGAGGACTATGATCAGATTAATAAAAGTTGTTCTTGAACCAAGGTTTTTGCATAATCCTGAACAGACTCTCAACTTCCAAAACTCATATCTCTCTCATTTGATCTTTGTTTTCTGTGATATTTATGTTTTTGGAAAGGTATATGAGTCTAGTTTCATATGCCACTAATTTCAGCTCATTACGATTTGTATTTTATGAGATATGCTCAAATTAACGAACCTCGCTCTGCTGTGTGATGATGACAGAAGGTGAAACTTCCGAAATTCATAGCTCTCTCATCTGATCTTCTTTGGACTTGAAATTTTGTCAAAATGACGCATTGGATGTCTAGTTTCATCCAAAAATTTTTTCACCTTAATATGATCTCTGGTTTGGGAGATATCGTCAAATTACTAGAGGTCGCCCAGGTTGAACGTGAAACAGAGGTGAACAGAGTAGGTTGAATAATCACGAACTCGAGTTCTTAAGTGAGAACTCGAGTTCTGAACTTGAGTTCTCAAAAATGAACTCTAGTTTTTCCCTAAGAACTCTAGTTTTTAAGTGAGAACTCTAGTTCTCATGCATATTTTCCTGGAAACTCGATTTTGCTCATTTTAATGCCAAATTGAGTTATTCCAGCTTCCATTTGATCATAGAGACTTCCAGTATCATATATAAGAACTTGAAAGTTGATAGTCCCATTATAATACACAAGTTCTTATTTCTTTCTTCTCTTTTCTTTATCATTCTCCATATGAACAAATCCTTTTTGCTAATGCTCATGCTAAAGGCATTTACATAGGACATCATCAAAACTAATCATAACCAACACACACACGTACAAGCTTCACTGGCCACGAGATAAAGCCTCCCAAGCAATCACTCACAAGTTTCATTTGATCGGTTTGAAGAAGGATAGGTGCATCAGCGATGATCACCTCTTCAACTGACACCTTGACTTCATCATCAGCCATTTGTCAGTGGTGTACAGTTGATCCCAAGTTGTAGAGATTCCCTCTTGCAACTAATCGTCTACCAAGACCCTCCACGTAGAGCTCACAATGTTCCGTTGACTATCCAACAATGCAGCTCCCTTTAGTGCTCTGCTGGACAGGTGGAGGTGAGTGTGGGAAGGGAACAGTGCTCTCGCCACGAGAGCTAACAATCTTCATCATCTCCTCCTTCATCTTTTTTAGCTCGTCTTGAAACTTTGCACTTAATGAAGCTTCCCGCTCAGCTGCTTTCTTCTCAGCTCTGGCCTCTACATCCTCAGTTGCTTTGGCCAGCGTACGTTCCATCTTCTCCCGGGTAACCATTGATTGTCTTTGGCGTTTGGATTTACCAAAGTATTGCTTTAGGCCTACCCGTCCTCCAATTCCCCTTACACGCCTCGCATGATCCGGTTTTCCAGTCGTAACGGTAAGAATATCTTTCCTCCTGTCCAACACAAATGATCCCTCTTGTTCTTGCACTTTGAGTTCTTCCTGTAAGATACATATAACAAGAGCATAATTAGTAACGAAACATGTTTAGTAACTAAAAAGTAACAAATAACAAGAGCATAATTACTTACCATTCTCTCAGCAGCTGTACGAGTTTGTTCACTAGAGTACGCCTTGCCTTTCTTTTTGTGAATATAGAGCCATAACTCCTCACAGCGTATTGGAGATGGCGGCCACGGATCACATATCTCAAAAGGATTGGCTTGAGCTTCATCTTCCAATCTCTTTTGCTTGGTGGCCATCAACTCTTTTTCAGCCTTTTCATATCCGCCACGAGAAGCCGTTTGTCGGCAATCATTCTTTCTTCCAATCTCTTGTGCTTGCTGCCTTCTTATATGTGAATCAGAATAAAAAACAACTATTCATTATGAATTCCAGACCTCAATTCAAACACTAGTCAAATTAACTTCATCGAGTTTCAAGACTTTGTTAAGGAAGATGTAGAATTGTATGTATAATAAATAGGGAGAAACAGAGGAAAGGGAGTTGCAGAACTGCTGCCAACTCAGTCAATTCATTCATTCATCATAACTGGTTTAAACTCAGTCAAGTTTCAATAACAGCATGTACATATACCATTACACACTTAACATACTAACTAACTAATAGCAATGTCTACGTGACCTACTATAACAGAATATCTTACTAAGCAAGCAACATGACTAACGACCTCATAAATGAACATAGTAACATTCACATATCCGTACAGGTTAATAAGTATACAAGAAGGGACAAAAAAAATTAAATATAGACTCACCAAAGCTTCTTCAGTAGTCTGCATCTGTACAAATTGTTGCCATGTTGCTTCATCAAGAAAGGCATACTTGGCGCAAGGATTAGGGGGAGGCTTACCAACCAGAACCTCGGCAAAAATATAGTTGTTCGCTAACTGGGTCTTAAACTTCCTCCAGCGATCAGCACAATACGACAATGTCTTGATTTTCAACTTCTCATCGTCAGGAACATTGTACGTAAGCCGGATAGAGTCCCAGATAACATCCTTCACCTTGTTTTGGTCGACATTTTTCCACTCGTTGACCAAAATGCTTGCCTTGCTGCGTGCTTGTAAGCCGACATAACTATTGTATCTGCTTTTATTAGGGCCGCAGGGAGCCAAATGTCCATCAAACTGTATATCGAGCCTTTCATTGGCACTCCGCCCTAGGGCAAGCTCTTTCAATCGGGTGGGGCCTCTTCTACCACGACGGTGTGCAGGGCGGTTAAGAGGAGGCTCACTCTGAGAAAGAGATGGTTTGTTCTAACTAACACCATTCACATCATCAACTGGCATTTCAGGAAGAGAACTACACTCGTTTCCTCCGTTCATTTTCGAAACAAGAAAAGAGGTTGAGAGAGGTGGTGCAAGAAAGGAATGTCAGAGCAAATGAGAGAGTAACAGAGGATGGTGGCGGTTTGCAAGGAAGAGATGTAATCCAACAGGAAGAGGTGTTTGAGTGTTTCGCAACAAGAACAGGGGTTTCAGTGTTCAGACAGAAAGACGTAAGACACAAGTTAAGGTTTCGCGTGAGAAATATAGTGGGCATTTTTAAGACTGGAGAAACATAAAACAACAATCTTAAAGGTTACAGTGGGAATTTTAAGACCGGTCAAACTCAAAACGATGATCTTAAAGGTTAACATTTCAGAACGTCCTTTTATTAAGTCCGATCTTAAAAGTCATAAACAATTAGTTTAAATTTTTCATTATTTAGTACTGGGTAGAAGTCATGTCTGCTCTTAAAAATATTAACTTTAAGAACGTCATTTATATATGTCCGGTCTTAAAAGTTTTTTACCATTTTTATATATCTTTCCTTATTATTTTGCATCGCAAAAAATATAAGTCTGGTGGTACGGGATTTCTCAATAATTTCATATTATATATAATTATTTTGAATGAGATGTTTTAAGAGCGGTTATTTATATATGTTTGGTCTTAAAACCTTTTTTACCATTTTTATATATATTTCCTTATTATTTTGCACCTCAAAAAAATATAAGTCTGGCTATACGGGATTTCTCAATAATTACATAATATTTATAATTATTTTTAATGAATTTTTTAAGAGCGGTCATTTATATAGGTCCGTTCTTAAAAGTTTTATACAATTATTTTTAAAAATTTCCATGTTATTTTTAACCGCATAAAATATAAGTCGGGATGTCCATGTTTTCTCTTTAAAGTAATTCACATTTCATTTTTTTTTTTATAAATGTTTTAAGAGCAGTTGGTTTTCCATCGGTCTGAATAATATATTTAAGATCTATCGAAAAAGATAAGGTCCAAGATGATCTTTGATATTTACAAAATTGTCACCAGTCATACCTTTAAGACCGGAGATTTATTCATCCGCTCTCACTAAGGTGGTCTTAAAAATTGATGCCGTGGAAGAAGTTCTTTATATTTACAAAATTGTCATCGGTCATTTCTTTAAGAGCGGTGCGTCGATTCTCCGCTCTAAGAGGCATATAAGCAACTTGATTAAGAGGATAATTAAGCTTAATCAAGGAAGCCCTAAAAGTCAACAATGGCAACTAGCACATGTGGGATCAATGGGTGAGATTGATGCACATGTAATCTAATCCAACGGTCTTAATTAATCCCATAAATAAGCTAAATCCTCATGTAATTAAACAGACCAATGGGAGACTTGAACCATAGGATTATGCCACATGGAAAGCTAATCAAGGGCTAGGGAATGGAGGTGCAAGTTGGCCATTAGGTGTAGGGTGGACGTGAGCTCCCTTAATGTGCAAGTTGGATCTAATGGTTGTGAAGAAAGAAGAA
This sequence comes from Acacia confusa, assembly GCA_037074495.1. Classification (NCBI taxonomy): domain Eukaryota; kingdom Viridiplantae; phylum Streptophyta; class Magnoliopsida; order Fabales; family Fabaceae; genus Acacia; species Acacia confusa. The sequence continues at coordinate 20,817,392 of CM073509.1, read as the reverse complement.
ACTTTGGATGACTTTTGTAATTACCATTGTGACATTGGAAGCTTGCCTATAATAGAGGGCTCCCCTCTTCATTCTCTTCAAACCAAATCAAACTCTAAGTAGTTGATTTATAAGAAGTGAAAGTGAGGGAGAATCTTGGAGCAAGGAGAAGGAAGGAGTAAGAACTTCAAGAGGTAAGTTCTTAAGCTCTAGCTTTTAGTTTTTGGTAAAATTATACTTTAATCTAGGAAATTGTAAAGTAAATTTATTTACATGTTTTTAAAGTCTCTAATGTGTCTAAAACAAGAATTAGATTGAAAACATTTTAGGAATAAGTTTTAAAATGAATGGATCAGGATTGTGAAAATCGTAGAATTTCCAGTTTTGGATCTTGTGCTGGAAACGAACAAAGAGGCTGGATTTTATGTATCAAATGAACTTTAAAAATAATTAACTTTTCCAGTTACAAAGTAAACATCTAGAGATTTCCATTGATATAGAATTTGTAACGTTTTAAGCTCTGGACAATGAGTTAGGAATTTTTGAAGTTAGGCCTTATTCAGGATGTTAAAATCTGAACAATGGTTGGAAATATTCAAACTAAGAATGACTCAAGGATTTAGAGTTTGAGGCGTTCTTTTCCATAAAAATAGACTTGCTGAGGGAAATTTTGGCTTTGGTTTCACATCATTTTCGATTTTTTTAGAATTAGTTATGATTTTACAAAGTTACCGAAAAATCTGGCCACAAATTCCAACAATGCGTTTTTAAGGAAAACGTAAAGGTAAAAATGGAAGAACAAATCCTTTAAGGGTAAAAAGGTCAAAGGAGGTAAAAATAAACTATAGGATATTATTTCAAGTTCTATGATATTGATTATAATATCATATAAGTTATGGAAAAAAGAAATAATTTGACAGTAACGTTGTAGGATAACCGAAAAGGCCGGGGTCGGATTCAAGGGATGAGCGTATTGATAACTATGTGATGAAATGTACGTTCATGTACTGGTAACTTTAACTCTGATGTGTCTAGTATGATTATATATGATTGTTTAATTCATGTTGAGTGATAGACAAGACGAGGTCTTGGGTCATGCACTGTGGCTAAGGCTTAGTCTTAGGTCACATGTTTATATATATTCAGGGTAGTTGTGGCTTCAGCTTGACGCTAGTTATAGTCTTGATAATACCGCTTGTAGGTTTTCCTAGCGCTGAAGACACGTGGGTATCGTGTCATTGGTTATGTGCAAACACGACCAACATACATGTGCTGTGTGTTATGTATGGTTGTTTTTGACATGCATCTGCTTTTGTGTTGTGTATTTTTCACTGAATGTATTGAATATCTGTCATATATATTGTTATTACTTGAGCATGAGGTTAACTGTTACCTAAGATTCAATGGGTATTGAATCTCAGCCCTGACTAAAGGTTCAGGAAAGCAACCTGGATCTCAAAAGGCGACGGAGCCGAGAAGAGGTGAAGTGGATAGAGTCGTAAAGAGGCACCGGTCGAAGACGAGGGTCTGAGAAAGTTATTAGGGCCTAGTTTCTGCCATGAATCTAATAAAGTTATTTTAGACCAATTGGTGCTTAAACTGAGAAAGGGTTTATCGATGGGTTGTCATAAGTCGCCGTGAAAGATGGCGAGATTCCTATTAGACTAAACATCGATCTAGCTAATATGTCTGATTAACTGCGTTGGGATCCAAGCCATGAGTCTAGTTTAAGACTTGGTTTATTAGAGAGTTGTATTTAAGTCTCCATAAATTGTATCACATGAATACTCCTTCAAAATATTTAATTTACCAGCTTATGCTTGGGCATTTTGTATCAATTACTTAGCCCAAACGTTAATGCAAGCTCTCTATTATGCTTTATTTTGATATGTACACCATCAACATTGTATATATTCCTGATACGACATGTCACCAGACACAATAAGTAGTATGGAATTTTGGATGTTACATCATCCTCCCCTTACACATCACGATCGACATGCTCCCTCATTCCTTAGCCTTTGATTAGTTTTTCCATGTGTTATTCATCTAATGATCTAATGCTTTCATTGGTCCATTTAATTACAAGAGGATTAAGCCAATTTAGGCAATTAATTTGGACCATTGGATGCATTTACATGTGCACAAATTCTAGCCCTTAATTGTAGTTGCAATTGTTGACTTTTCAAATGTGATTAACAAAGTTTAGTTAGTATCTTAATCAAGTGCTTAAAAGCTTCTTAATTACATTTGTCATTGGTTAATTTAATTGCATGAAGGCTTAAGCTTAATCCCTTGGTTAATCTCCCAAATCACTTGGTCCTCCTTGTTCCACATGCCCTAGACGAAAATGTGGACTTTTGGGACATCAATATTAAGCTTTAATTATGTTCTTAATCTCCTTCTTATTGCAAAGATCTTAGGTTAATTGGTTTGCTAATTAATTCAAGTCATTAGAGCATTATTTGTAATTTAATCTCATCTTTTAATCCCTTGATATTTTCGAAAATAAGTAGCCCATTATCAATGATTTAATCATCTATAATTATGTTGCAATTAATCTTTAATTAATGCAAGCTTAAGTACCTTTTAGCATTTGCTAATTGTTTTAATTTAATTAAGTGTTTCCATTACTTATCTTGCTCTTTTAGATAGGCAATTGTTATCATGTTATGTAATTTTTATATCACATTACATTTCCTTTATATGTAGTCTCAAAACCTTCCATTTAATTATAAATTTCATAAATAAATTTGCCCAAAATTATAATCAATAGATTACATTATTTTGACACACATATTCACCTTCATTTATATTAATTATTCATCAAAATAAAATATTTATGATGAATAAAAATTTAGGTATTACACCTCAAGTCATCCTCTCCGCTACTACGTTCAATTCCCACTTCTAGTACAGAATTGGTCAGGTTAGTTAGTTTCTCTATCACTCTCAGTCACTACGATTTTGTGTGTATTTTTGAATGGATGTGTGTGGATTAAGGCCATTGGTGATGAAATTATTGAGGCACTCATTGACAATAGTGCAAAATTTGAAAAGAAAACATCTTTTTCACATGTATGTTAAGGTATAGAAAAATTGCCCTTTTTTTCGTAACAAGCTTATATTCAATTCAATTTGTGTAGGAGAAATATAGACATAGGAAGCAAAATAAATATGCACCAAAAGTATTACTGAGGCTCCTGTTGGTCAAAGCAAAAGTATTACTGGATCTCTAGAATCTACGCATAACCAATATATATCTTTTCACTCTTTTTCAGTATATTCGAGGTCTACTTTAGGAACTATCCATCAAAAATTAGGTGAAGTTTATCTCGTGTTTAACTATACTCTAGTATTCAATTTTATGCTGCTTATCATTTCCATTAATTAGAGTGAATTCCTTTGGAACTCAACATGAACAATACTGACCAAGCATAATATGCATAAGGAGATTTCTGTATATTTTGTATTAGATAAACCTTGATTAATGTCAGACAAGGATCTTTGCTCCTAAAAAAATGACAAAGAAGTATCATTGTATCTCTGCGTGAAATTCTTTGGATTTAAATAGTAGCAAGAAGAAAGAAAAAAAGAAAGAAGTGGATTGAGCAAGTAATTCGATTTGCTTTGATAGATCTGCATGATATATGAACCTTACTATTTAGTGCTTTTCTAGAAATTTCATGCATTGGAGTTGGCATAAGATGGTGAACGTTCTTATCTTGCTGTGTGTATATTTACTATGGGTTGTAGAGGAAGAAACCCTCTGATTCGATTAAGTTTAATACACAAATAATTGTAGGTAACCTTTTCTATGTTTTAGACATGGAGGATTTGTTTATACGCACATGTTATGCTTCTAAGTATTGTTTGCAAAATGTTTCTCATATTATCTGGTAGTTATTAGGACATATACATTTATCTGGTCATTTGAATTCTATTGCCCTGTCTTTTAATGAAGTATATGTATTTATACTCGATATTTTCTTTAACTATCCAGGTTTCTGCACGTGTGTGGATACATTATCTCTTCTACTCTCTATGGCTAATGTCTCTTGCCACTTAGACATTCTTGTAGTTGATATGGTTGGTGGCCTTCTAACTGGTGCTGTGGCAGAGCATTTAGGAGGTGTACTATTTGTTTTACATAAGTTGGCTTTTAGATTTTGTTCATTTGTTTCCCAGAAATTTTAATTGAATATTAAAAATACTTTGAATGTTACAAAAAAGAAGTTAAAATATGTTAAACCTCACAATGAGACAAAAGCTGACGCATTGCTGCTGTTTTATTTTGTTTCTATTTTTAACTACTCAACGTAAGGAAATTTTAGTAGCTATTATATGCCTTCTACTAATAATAGTATAACTATATTACAGGTACAGGTTTTGTATGCAACTCATATACAAGACCAGCACCGTACTCCATGGATATTGTAAGAATATTTAACTTCAGCGATGAAATTTGCCATTGGTTCTTAACCAGATAATTTTGTTCTAATCCATCACACATTTGTCATAGGGTTTTTGTGAACAAAGTCACTAATCGAGAACATTAAAAAAGAAATAATTTAACATTATTAAGCTTAATGGACTTTATTATTTTGTTCTAATCCTTGTTGAGCTTAATGAACTTGATTATTGCTTTTAGAGAGAAATTCATAACTTTTTGAAACTAGTTAGTGATTGATTTTCATACTACTTACTGTGCCTATTAACATGTAGTATTAGGAATATTAACATAGTTGACGGTGTAAATATCAAAGTAAAGCGGAACAGAGAGTATGCATTAATGTTTGGCCAATGAGTAACTGATATGAAATACCCAAGCATAAGCCGGTAAATTAAACATACTTAAGGAATATTCATATGATACAATTTACAAATACTTAACTACAGCTCTATGCTAAACCAAGTCTTAACTAGACCTATGGCTTGGAACCCAACACAGTTAATCGAACCTATTGGCCAAATCAGTGTTAGTCTAGTGGAAGTCTCCCCATCTTTCACGGTGACTTATGACAACCCACAGACAAACCCTTTCTTAGTTTAAGCACCAAATGGTTTAAAACAACTTTATTGGATTCATGTTAGAAACTAGGATCTAATAACTTTCTTCAAACTCTCGTCTCAATCGGTGCCTCTTCATGGCTCTGTCTATGTCTCCTTCCCGGCTCTGTTGCCTTCTCACATCTAGGTTTCTTTCTTGAACCTTTAGTTAGGGATGAGATTCAATCTAGTTGAATCTCAGGTAATAGTTAACCTGATATGAAAAGTATAAACAATATATGACATATATTCATTACATTTAGTACAACAATACGTAGCATGCAACAAATGTATGTCAACAGTAATAACAGTACATAGCACATAACACATGTATGTTAATAATGTTTTCACATAACCAGTGCCACGAATCCATGTGTCCTCAGTACTAGGAAAACATACAAGCGGTATTATCAAGACTATAACCCGCATTAGCTAAATCCACAGCCAAATTGAATGTATACAAGTACATGTGACCTAAGATTGAGTCTTAGCAATGGTGCATGGCCTAAGAACTCGTCTGGTCTATCACTCAACATGAATCAAACAATCATATATAGATATACAAGACACACAAGTGTTAAAGTTACTAGTGCGCGAACATACCTTTCACCGCGTAGTTACCAATATGCCTGACCTTTGAATCCAACCTCGGCCTTCTCGAGTATCCTATAACGTTACAGTCAGATTATTTCCTTTTTCCATACTTTATATGATATTATAATCAATATCCAATCACTTGAAATAATATCCTAAGTGTTATTTTTACCGCCTTTGACCTTTTTATCCTTAAAGGATTTGTTCTTCCATTTTTACCCTTACTTTTCCTTAAAAACGCATTGCTGGATTTTCTGTCTAGATTTTTTGGTAACTTTGAAAAATCATAACTAATTCTAAAAAAATCAAAATGATGTGATTCTAAAACCAAACTTTACCTTAACCAGTACATTTTTTTTGGAAAAATAACTCCTCAATCTTGAAATCCTTGAGTCATTCCCAGTTCTGATTTTTCCAACCACTGTTCTGATTTTAACATCTAGAACAAGGCCTAACTTCAACAATTCCTAACTCCATGTCAAGAGCTTCAAACATTGCAACTTCTATATCAATAGACAGCCCTAGATGTCTACTTTATAACTAGAAACATTCATGTTTTTTAAAGCTTATTTGATACATAAAATACTAGCCATAACAATCTCTGCCAGCATCGAATCTAAAACCAATAGTTTTCCAAACTTTCGCCATAATAATCTAATGATTCTAAAAATTATTTACTAACATTTTTTCGACTCCCTTTTGCATTTTAAAAGAAATAAATGTTGGGATCCGTACACACAGCGGAATTTAAAACGTTATGAATCCCAAAGAGGATCGCTCAACTGCGTTTAAATCAAAGTTCATTATAAGAAACTGTACCTTTCAAAAGCTCGTACGCGTCTTGTTTTATTTGAACTGCTGGGCTACCTTCTCGATCAGCAGAAGTAGACTCTTCGAATCACCTTCCTCTGCCGGTATCCACACCGAACACCTTTTCAACACAAATGTTAGCATGTTAGTGCCTTCTTAGTTTTTGCGTCTTACGCCTTTTTTCTCTCTAGGGTTTTCTTTTGCGGCTATTCTCTTATTTTAATATGACTAGATCAATGTCTTTTTATAGAGTTTCTAAATCCCTAATTGGGCTGTATTAAAATATTCAAGATTAATCTTAATTAATCTTGGATTCGAATTTTAGATTTAAATAACATTGATTAAATCTATCTAATAGATGTAATCTAATCTATTTATTTAATCTAAAACTAAAAGCCTATAGATTTAATTTATCTCTATAAATTAAATCTAAGAAAAGATATATATCTATTTAATTAAAACTGAGATACTATATCTCAATTTAAATTAAATCAGATATATGATATATTTAATTTGAAAATTAAATCAGAGATACAATATATCTATTTAATTAAATTATAATTGATTTATCTTTATAAATCAAATATGAGATACGATATCTCAATTAGTTTTAGTTATATAATGATTAGCCCCTAGGGCATAGCTTTCCAATAATAGAGACTTCCAAACATGAAAGGAAATTTATCCTACAATTTTCTAAATTAAACTACAATTTTTCCAAAAACTAAAAGCTTAAGCTTAAGAACTTACCTCTTGAAGTTCTTGCTCCTTTCTTCACCTTACTCCTATAAATTTTCTCTAACTCAATCAGCTGCAAAATGAGTTTTTGGTGTGAGGAATGAAGAGTGGGAGCACCTCTATTTATAGGAAAAGTCCAAGCTCATTTGGTGCCTAATTCATCGAATCATTTTCTCCTTCTTCCATCTTAACCTTTGGATTAAATTCAACTTTTTGAAGCTTCATCTCCCACCTACACATAGGCTGTCAACCTCCCTATTATTTCTAAGTCATTAGATGATATTTCATGTGGCATTAATCCAATGGCTTTAGCTTCCAATTGGTTGATTTATTTTCAAGAGGATGAAGTTTAATTAGGTGATTGATTAGGACCTTTAGATTGTAATGCATGTGCAACAATCACAACCATTGATTTTAGTTGCAATTGTTGACTTTTAGGGCTGCCTTGGTTAAGCTTAATTACCCCATTAATCAAGTTGCTTATATGCCTCTTAATTGCATTTGTCATTGGTTAATTGATTTGCTAACTAATCATGACAATTAGTGCTTCACTAAACACGCTTAATTCTTCATTTTTGGCCCTTAATTCTTGAATTGCAACAGTCCTCTTTTTTCATGTATATAATTGTCTCTAATTAAATTGAAGAATTATGCAACTAATCTCAATTAGTGCAATCTTATTTGCTGATGATAATTGTTAATAGATAACAATTAAACTAAATGTTTCCCTATTCCGTTTTCTTGTCTCATGAGCATTTAAAATAGCTATTATTTCATGTGATTTTATGTCACATTTTATAGCTTATAATATGTAGTCTCATTAATTAACCATTAGTTAATTAATTCCGAAGTGAAATTTGGAAGAAAATATAATCAACAGATTATAATTCTTTGAGACACATATTTACTTTTGTATTTTGCTAATTTATTTACCAAAATATAATGTTTACATGTATTATGAAAATAAGGGTATTACACTTCTCCCCCCCCCACTTGTCCATCCTCACAGCCCTTGGTTACGTAGGCTTCACTGCCTGACTCATTCAGCCTCTCGGCTTATCACATGTTGGCCTTCCGGCTCAATCTATTACCACAGCACTTGAGATTCTAGCCTTACCACATGGGGAATCATCCTTAGGTCATAGACATTTCAACTACTACCTGGCCCAACGAATGGTTCGCCAAGTTAAAGATATACTCTATACATACTAGTCTAAAGTCACTATGCCAATCACCATTTCATCTGAACTTTTTATGTTCAAGCTCTTAGACCACTTTCTCCTACTTAGAGCTGTAGCTAGTAAATACTATCTGACTCATCTGGTTCAAATTTCTAGACCATTCTCTTAGTTTCTATTCCTATTTCATAGTCTCCAACTACACCACTTTTGTTTTCAACATAATAGCACCGACAATCATGTTATTGCTATCAAAAACTATCATGTTTGCTCATTTTAAAATTTTCACACATTGAAATATTTTTGTGGTTTCAGTACATTTCATAATCCGCACCATACTAAAAAGTAATAGTGCTTTCACATTTTTCAAAGAAAATGTTATCGATACCAATACCAAATCGTGAAAATACATTCACTGCTAAAGCAATCTTAGAAAACATGTACTATCGACACACATTTTTGAGTAGGATAATCTATTTCACAAAATTTTTTAACAATTAAGAGCACACGCCATACGTGCTTTTCATTATCTTCTTTTCAATGCAGCTTTCCTTTTAAATACCCACAACACCAGGTAGGGATTTAATTCAGATCTTCATTTCTATATCAGGATTCTTAGAGTTTAATAAGAAAACCCATATTATGTGCTATCTTCTCTATCTCTTGTAACATTCATAATTGAATATTTTACACACTTATTTTGTATCTTTTGGGTAATAAATTTAGGATTGTTAGCTAGTAAATAATGGGCTTTAATGATTATTTGGGCTTTGGGCTTTTATTTGGATTTAATTCATTTTCATGATAAAAATTCCAGATTTATATGCTTCATTGTTTTAACCATAACTTTTGAACCAGACATCGGATTTGCCTCATTTTTGTCTCATATTTCAGATGATTCAAAGGGCTACAAATGTTATGAAGACTTAGAAGGCAAATTCAGTCAAGAGGATGGTCAAACTTTGAGCCGAAGTCAGAGACATTTTTCTGGATTTTTATTTGGGCCCGTATTTTGTAAAGGCCCATTTGTTATTTTAGGCTATTTCTTTTGGGCTGGATATTTTATGACTTTGAGCCCCATTTCGTTTTTCCTTTTTAGGTTAAGTCAGATAGAGGCTACAAACAGTTTTGTAATTTCATTTTTAGACTTTTGGGAGATCAAACATAGACTTTTAAAATTCTCTGAAATGTTCTTCATCTGTTCTTTGTGTTCTTCGCTGTTCTACCCAGTTATGCTTGGCTAAATGTCTCTTATTAACCCACGGATTAGGGATTCCACTATCTAGAGGACTCGTTCTTAATGGTAACAAATTCGTTTCTGTTCTGTAATTTCATATTCGATTTACTTTCGGATTGGATGTTAAATCTAACATCCAGATTGAGAAATCCCAAGGATTCTGCCCAAACTAAGTTCAAGTGCTTGTTGTGCGATCGTATAATGACACGCTACTGTTTAGATAAATGCTAGACGATCGTTTAGTTGAGTGGTTCTCTGGATGAACTAGGGATTCCAGTTCGTTCGGAATCAATCATGAGTTTGTTTAAAAATCTGTTTTCATCCAAGGAAGGAAAGTGGTGGAATTCGAAATCCTGGGTTAATCTTCTGTTTATCTCTTTAATCTTTATTTTACTTGTTTGATCTTTACTTTATCTGTTTCTGTTTAGTTCTATTTTAATATTCACTGCATTGAAAAACTTCCCCCCAAATTGTTACTGTCCTGTTTCATTACTATTACTGATTTAAACCTACTGCGAATTCATTGGGAAAAAGATCCAGGTTACACTATATTGCAAATCTTTTGTTAACTTGGTTATTTTGGGAGAGATCACGATAAATTTCTGTGAAAATTTGGCGTCGTTGCCGGGGAATTCGCATTGGTTTGATTAGTAATATATAAGGAGTAGATTAGTGGTTCGGGTGATTGGGCATAAAATTTTTTCTCCCAGATCACTTAAACCAGGGCTTTCTCACATGGAAATTGGCATTTTACACAAAATTCACTCCCTTTTAGGGAATAAGGTCCTACTTCAAATCGCCAAATTCCATCGTTTTAGCCACTTTTTGAGTTTCTTAGTTTTTTTAATTGCATTTTTAGGTCCCCCAATGGTCTAGGAATGTTTCTGTACAAATCCCATAAATTTTAAAAATCATTTGGTAGTGTTTCTGCATTTGTTTTGGTTATTTTTCACTTTGGTTTTGAGTCTTTTAGTGTCTTGTTGGTATTTTGTTGTTTTGTTTCTGTTTTTGGTCGTTTTTTGAGTTTGTTTTTGCTGTTTTGAGAGTTTCCCATTCTACCATATGCTGCTGTATGAGTACCAGGAGTACTACTGATCCCAATGATCTATTTGAAAGGGATCCTGAAATAGAGAGAACCATCCTAGCTGCTAGACGAACCGTGAGCTTAAATCAATTAGTAACTACGGATCCTGTTTCAAATTCTGAATTTGATTCTGTGTCTCTTGAGTCTTCTGAATTTACTGATTCTAGTAGTACTTTTGCTAACTTTGAAAATATGGCAGAACAAGAAAACCGTCCAACTTTGAAAGAATTGGGTGCACCTGCAGTAGTGAATCAACCTTTATGCATTCAATATCCTGAACTTGGTGCTAACTTTGAACTTAAATTTGGTCTTATCCATTTGCTTCCCAAGTTTCATGGTCTTGCAGGTGAATGTCCCCATAAGCATTTGAAGGAGTTCCATGTGGTCTATAGCACAATGAAGCCACAAGCAATTGATGAGGAGCATATCAAACTGAGAGCTTTTCCTTTCTCACTTGAAGGAGGAGCTAAGGACTGGTTGTTCTATCTTCAACCTCAATCTATTGCCAGTTGGAATGATATAGCCAAGTTGTTTCTGGAGAAATTCTTTCCATCTTCAAGAGCTACATCCATCCGGAAAGAAATCAGTGAGATTAAGCAAGTGAATGGGGAGAACCTACATGAATATTGGGAGAGGTTCAAGAGGTTGTGTGCAAGCTGTCCACACCATCAGATTACTGAGCAGCTTCTTATTACATACTTCTATGAGGGTTTGTTGCCTAATGACAGAAATCTGGTTGATGCATCTAGTGGTGGGGCTTTGCAGAATAAGACACCTGAGGAAGCTAGAGATTTGATATCTACCATGGCTGCCAACTCACAACAATTTGGTATTAGAGCAAACAGTACCCCTCTGTACCAGATTCAAACACCTCATATTGCAGATCAACAAAGACTTAAGAATAGACTTAATGACTTGACTTCTCTGGTTAGACAGTTAGCAATTACCCAAACAGTACATGCTTCCCTTCCTCAGATGGGATATTCATGTGGATATTGTGCTGATCCTTACCATCCTACTGAGTCCTGCCCTACTTTCCAAGATCCCAATTATCAGGACCAGTCAGTAGCTGTAGTTGGTGTGTTTCCACGGAAGCCTCAATAACAGCAACAGAACAATGCCTTCTCTAATACTTACAACCCTGGTTGGAGAAACCACCCTAATTTCCGCTGGAACCAAAATCAGGGTAATCAGAGCTACCAGAATCAAGGCAACCAGTTTCAACAAAATCATAATTCCGGTGGTTACCAACAAAGGCAATTTAGACCACCTGGGTTCTCACATTCTGTACCACCTCCTATTCTAGTTCCTCCTCCCCCACCAGCCATATGTGCACCCCCTCCAGTGACACAACAGCCTAGCAGCAGTGGTAGTGGTTCTTCTGGTTCCTCACTTGAGGATATGATGAAGCAATTTGCCAAGAATACCTTGCAATTCCAACAGCAAACTGAAACTTCCATTCAGAGTTTGCAAACCCAAATTGCCCAATTGGCAACATCATTGAACCAGCTCCAACCTCAAGGTTCCAACAACACTCTTCCTTTACAGACCATTCCCAACCCTAAAGGGAACGTGAGTGCTATCTTCCTATGGTCTGTCAAACAATTGGAATAGCCTAGGCTAGCTGCAGATGTGATTACATCGGATAGAGAGTCAGGAAATGAAAAGAGTGACTCTAAAGATAAGGAGGTGGTGAAGCAAACTGAAGTGGACGTTCCTATTCCTCTTCCTTTCCCTCAAAGATCCATTCAATCCAAGAAAGTAGCAGAAAAGGCACTAGCACAAAAGAAGGATATTCTAGAGACATTTAGAAAGGTTGAGATCAACATTCCTCTCCTGGATGCAATCAAGCAGATTCCAAAATATGCCAAGTTTCTGAAGGAGTTGTACACCAACAAGAGGAGATTGAAGGGAAATGAACAAGTGAGCATGAACCAGAATGTATCAGCACTCATTCAGCCTACCATGCCTTGGAAATGCAAGGATCCAGGAATGTTTTCTATCCCTTGTATTATTCATAATTATAGATTTGATGATTGCATTCTAAACTTAGGTGCCTCCATTAATGTCATGCCTGCATCTGTCTATACATCTCTTGGTCTTGGTCCCTTATGTCCTACTTGTGTTATTGTTCAGTTAGCTAATAGGAGTAATGCTCATCCCTCTGGTTTGCTTGAAGATGTATTAGTCAAGGTTAATGGGTTAATATTTCCTGATGATTTTTACATCTTAGATAAGGAGGATGAGTCTCCTAATAGTAGGTCACCAATCATACTAGGTAGACCTTTCATGAAAACAGCTAGGACAAAAATAGATGTGTACTCTGGTACCTTTTCTATGGAGTTTGGTGATATTTCTGTGAATTTCAGTATTTTTGATGCCATGAAACATCCTAGAGAGGAGTACTTTATTTTCTGCATTGATGTAATTGATGATGCTATGGATGATGTTCTTACTTATTGGTATGCTGATTTTCCAGATATTGCATCTATGAGTGATTGTGCTATTTGTGATTGCTCTGATGATAAATGGTGCCCTATATGCACTGAGATTGATGCTGCATTGTGTGATGACATGGATTTTGATTGTGATACTCTTTGTGATGTTGATTGTGAGACTTCTTTGCATGATGTGTTGGATTCTGATTCTAACAGTGAATTGCCTAGACACAGTTCTGCCTCTTTGTGTATGGTTTCCAAGATTTCAGGTGTACACACTACAAAACTTGTGGAACAACCACTTAAGCTTCGTCCCTCCATTGAGCAACCACCCAAGTTGGAGTTGAAATCCCTTCCAGATCATTTGAAGTATGCTTACTTGGAGGTGGGTGAACAGTTGCCAGTCATTGTGCAAACAACCTTCTACAAGAGCAAGAAGAGAAGCTGCTAAGCTTATTGAGGGCAAACAAGAAGGCGATTGGGTAGACACTAGCTGCCATTGTCGGTATTAGCCCCTCCATGTGCATGCATCGGATTTTGTTAGAAGATGAGGCTAAACCAGTGAGGCAACCCCAGAGACGCCTTAATCCCCTTATTCCTGATGTGGTAAAGAAGGAGGTCACTAAGCTTCTGCAAGCTGGTATTATATATCCCATCTCTGATAGCCAGTGGGTTAGCCCGATTCAGGTGGTTCCCAAGAAGTCTGGAGTGATTGTGGTGGCCAATCAAAAGAATGAGCTCATTCCTACTAGAGTCCAAAACAGTTGGAGGGTTTGCATTAATTATAAGAGACTCAATCAAGCCACCCGCAAGGATCATTATCCTTTACCATTCATTGATCAGATGTTAGAGCGGTTGGCTGGTAAGTCTCACTACTGCTTCCTTGATGGATACTCCGGCTACTTCCAGATCCATATTGCTCTCGAGGACCATGAGAAGACTACCTTCACATGCCCCTTTGGAACTATGCCTACCGAAGGATGCCCTTTAGCCTTTGCAATGCACCGAGCACCTTCCAGCGTTGTATGGTGAGTATTTTCTTTGAGTTTCTAAAGGATTACATGGAGGTGTTTATGGATGATTTCACTGTATATGGTTTTGGTTTTGGTGTATGCTTATCTAACTTGTCTAGAGTTTTGCATAGGTGCATAGAGTCCAATCTTGTGCTGAATTTTGAGAAGTGTCACTTCATGGTTGAGTCAGGGATTGTTTTAGGGCATATTGTGTCTAGTAAGGGTATTGAGGTAGATCCTGCTAAGATTGATGTTATTACTGTTTTACCTTACCCTACATCTGTGCGGCAAGTTCGTTCTTTCCTTGGTCATGCAGGTTTCTACCGAAGATTTATCCAGGATTTCAGCAAGATAGCCCGCCCTTTGTCCAACCTGTTGCACAAGGACATCGACTTTGTATTTGATGATGAGTGCAAGTTGGCCTTTGATCATTTGAAGCGGAGCTTGACTACAACCCCTGTAATCCAACCACCGAATTGGCTGCTTCCATTTGAGATTATGTGTGATGCTTCTGTTAGTTGTCAATGTGTTTTGATGATAACTAGCAATTGTAAACTTGATATGAAGTTTGTTTTTGGCAATATGAAAATCTCACTGTCAAAGGCAAACTCGAGTTTGGGTATGTAAACTTGAGTTTGAGGGTTGACAGAAAGCTGCTTACTTCTGCGAAGAAAGCCAAACTCGAGTCTACTTGGATTAACTCGAGTCTGAGGAGTTACAGAAAGCAATCAGAAATTTTCACAACGAGCCAAACTCCAGTTTGCAAAACCAAACCTGAAGTCAGGAAGATACAGAGAGCACTCAGAATCCCAAGCAAGCCAAACTCGAGTCTGGATTCCTAAACTCCAGTCTAGACCAAACAAAAAGACACTCGAATTCCAGGCCAAGTTATAAACTCCAGTCTAGAGTTACAAACTCCAGTCTAGACCAAA
This sequence comes from Acacia confusa, assembly GCA_037074495.1. Classification (NCBI taxonomy): domain Eukaryota; kingdom Viridiplantae; phylum Streptophyta; class Magnoliopsida; order Fabales; family Fabaceae; genus Acacia; species Acacia confusa. The sequence continues at coordinate 20,802,340 of CM073509.1, read as the reverse complement.
CAGAAAGATTTGAATAGTTTCATCTCAAACATAAACTCGAGTTTGTCATTGTAAACTCGAGTTTAGGACAAATAGAGAAACACTCGAATTTCTACCATCTTTCCAAAACTCCAATCTGTCTCCTAAACTCCAGTCTGGAAAATCACGAACTTAGGCTTGTTCTTCAAACATAGACCCAAACTCGAGTCAGTCAATAATTGACTTGAGTCTAGGAGCAAGACCAAAATTCCATGCCAAGTCCAAAGCCCGATAGTTCTCTCTGTAAAAGCCAAACTCGAGTTAGCTTTTACAGACTGCAAGTTTAGACCTCTAATCAACAGACATGCTTTCTGGATGAACCCTAAACTCGAGTCTGGAAGAACAAACTCGAGTTTGCATCGGGGATTTTGAAAAATCAAATGATGTTGATCTGCGAAATCTTAATGGGTCAATCTAAAATTATTCTATCATATGATATTATTGTTTCTAATGTCTTTGATGAAGTTTTGAGTATTTTTCAGATAAGTTTAAGCTAAGATCAAGGTGAGATCAAGATCCAGGATAAGTGCATTAAATGAAGAACCAAGAACAAGGCTGATCTTTCTCCCTTATCCCAGATGCTCAGTTCAGACCGTTGCAACACTTTAGGATCACTCTAAACGGTCAAATTACGATCATAGAATGACTGAAAATCTGGAAGACCTTCTGCAACAACTAAATTCCAAAATTCCAGCTAAGAATTCAAAGAACAGAGCAAAATATGCAACTGCCATTTTTCCAGAATTGCAGCTGAACGTTAGAGAAAGAATTGCAACGGCTAGCTCATCCATTTAGTCTATAAAAGGCTGTGAAGACTCAAAGCAAAAAATACACAACGAAGCTATCTTGATTATACTTTGAAATTTGAGTCTGTATTGTTATTTTCTACCTGTTCTTCAGTGTTTATCCTTATCTACTCTTTTGAGAGTTTGTAAATTTTTGAAAGCATTTGTTTGTGAGAACTCAAGTTTGTGGAACCTGTGAGTTGAGTTGTTCAATCACAAAGTGTAAGGGGAAGTAAGTCCTAGGTGATTAGGATTGTGTCCGGTCTTCATTGTTGTAATTGAAAATCTGTTGAATTAGTGGAAACACCCAGAAGGTATCTGGGGACTGGATGTTTGTCAAGGTTGAGACCAAACCAGTATAAATTCTGTGTGTCTAAGCTTTTCTTTTTCTACTCTTTTATTATCCATTTCTTAAGCTTCATTTTTAAGAGTTGAAAAGAATTTTTTTAAAATCCCCAATTCACCCCCTCTTTGTGATTTCTTCCACTTTCAGCCTCCAACTATGCTGTCGGTGCTATCTTGGCTCAGCGGATTGATAAAGCCTCTCATGTCATTGTATATGCATCCAAGACCTTGGATTCTGCCTAGTCTAATTACACCATCACTGAGAAGGAGTTGTTAGCTATAGTTTAGATCTTATCTGTTAGCTAGTAGAGTTATTGATTACTCTGACCATATTGCATTGAAGTTTCTTTTGACAAAGGTAGATGCCAAGCCCTGACTTATCTGGTAGATGTTGTTGCTCCAAGAGTTTGATGTTGAGATTGAGATAGAAGTGGAGTACAAAACTGGGTGGCTGATCACTTGAGTCGGATTTCTCATTCTCCCTCTCACCGCTCTCCTATCCAGGATGATTTTCCTGATGAGCAGCTTCTTCAGCTACAGGGTAAGATTCCATGGTATACTGATCTGGTTAATTATTTGGTTGCTAGAGTTTTACCTGTTGATTCCACTAGGGCCCAGACTATGAAATTGCAAAGTGATTCTAAATATTATGTTTGGGATAACCCTTGTTTGTGGAGATTTTGTAGTGACCAAGTAATTAGGAGATGTGTGCCTGATCATGGGTTTGAGTCTATCTTGCATTTTTGCCATGCTTCTGCTTGTGGTGACCACTTTGGACCACAAAGAACTGCTAGGAAAGTGTTAGATTGTGGTTTATTTTGGCCTACCCTATTTCATGATGCCCATATGTTTTGTAAGTCATGTGATAACTGTCAGAGAGCAGGAAGTATTTCTCGTAGGCATGAGATGCCCCAAAACCCTATCTTGTTTTGTGAAGTCTTTGATGTTTGGGCTATTGATTTCATGGGTCCATTTCCTGTTTCTTACGGTCATACTTACATACTATTGGCTGTGGAGTATGTTTCCAAATGGGTTGAGGTGAAAGCTACCCTATTTCAGTTTGGAAACTCGAGTTTTGGAGATCAAAATGTTTCATATTTTTCAACATCTGAAAACTTTAGTTTTGGAATGAAAACTCTAGTTTCCCACTTGGCTCCAAAATTCAAATGTTTTCATATTTCAAAGGGAAACTCGAGTATATCATTGAAAACTCGAGTTTCGAGCCAAGCACAGTTGATCAGTATTTCAAGCACAGTTTGATGTTTTGGAATTATATTCATTAAGAGTCCAAAACTCAAGTTTCGCTTGAAAACTCAAGTATTGGTCCCAAGCTTAACTGAAGCTCCAAAGCTCAAATTGCGACTTTCCTCTATGGAAGGAGGAAACTCGAGTATCGACTTAGAAACTCGAGTTTAGACTTAAGTGCATAGTGACAAATTCGAGTATTGATGCAAAAACTCGAGTATGTAGGGGTGAGCATTTGGTGTTTGGTTCGGTTTTTCAGTAAAAACTAAAAAAACCGAAAAGCTGAAATACTCATATTCTAAACATCGAACCAAAACCGAAAACCGAAAAACCGAAATACTCATATTCTAAACACCGAAAACCAAAAAAAAAACAAACCAAAAAAACATAAATATTTCGGTTTGGTGTTAGGAATATTTCGGTTTTTGATAAACTTCCTTCCAGAACTGAACAGAAACAAACTGAGATTTGAAAGCAAGCAAGGGTTCCGCTTCATTCCAAATCCAAGAAAACAGAGAACAATTGAAATAATGCCACACAGATGAGTTTCATACAGCAGAATGGTTGATTGATTTTGTCAATGCCAACAGTCCAACACAATAAAGAGACAAAAGAAAAAAGCAAAAAGCAAAAAAAGACAGAGACCCCTTCCCTTGTATTTGGCTATATCCGAGAGGCATGCCGCAGCCACCCTGATGGCCATGAGCATATCGTCTTCGTCCCCTTCCCTTGCGTCAAGCAAAAATTTTCTAAGAGAAAATAAAATATAAATCGATGAAAATATTAAAATTATTGAAGTACAATACCTGAGAGATGAAAATATTTACAACTTAATTCTTTATTAAAAAAATCTCTAATTTTTCTCCACTTTCTCTCCCAAATTATGGAGATAACGCGGAAATTTTTTGGGAAAAAGAAGAAGAGTGAGAATTTCCTTTCCATCGTTTATCCTAATCAAACGCAACACACACACAAAAATAAATAATGAACATTCACTCACAGTTGATGTGAAAACCAGAGAAAGAGAAAGAGAAAGGAGAAAGAAAGAATGCAACTGTGAAATCGACATTCAGATAGAAATGAGGAGAGATTAAGAGAAAGCGAACAAAAAAGAAGGAGAAGAGTAAAAATACCTAAGAGAAAGCCAGAAACCCTAACAAGAAAAGAGAGGAAGGAGGGAGGGAGGGAAAGAAGGGTGAAGCGTCCTATGTTCCCGCACCTAACAGAAACCCTATGAGTTTGAGGGTCTAAGCAAGAGTGAGGGACTTGGGTTAGACTTAGGGTAATTAGGCATTTGGGCTGGATCGTTAGAGATGAGGTAGGCTGGAGATGATCCGTGAGGCTAAGGATTAAAAGGGGAATACAGTTTTTTATTCGGTTATTTCACTCAAAAACCGAATTAATTTACACACCCAACCGAAAACCGATATAAGTATGTTTTACAAACCGAACCGAAACTGAAAACTGAAGAAACCGAACCGAAAAAAACCGAATAAGCTTCGGTTCGGATCGTTTTTCGGTTTCGTCTTCATTTGCTCACCCCTACGAGTTTGCGTCGTGGTAGTTGAAAATTCAAATTTGGCAAATCTGCAAAAACTATCTTGTCTGATCTGAATGCTTTCTAACATTAATTATCAACTTCATTAGATTTGTTTAACGTGTTTGCTAGTGGATTTCAGTTGTTTTAAAGATGTTTTAAGAAGATCATAAGAGCTGTTTCAACTTGAGCAAAAAGGCACGTCAGAGCATTAAATGCAAAGCCACCTAACTTGCCTTATTTTGATCTACCAAGCTCTGCACGATACAAAAAGGATAGAGAGACATTTACCTAATCAAGATACTGACATTCCAACAGATAGAAACACAAGGAAGTCATTAGCATTTATCCTTCCGACACAAAGAATGAACAAAATAGTAGAAAGAAAAGAGACCAAAGTTCTTCCAACTGATGTACAACTTCATCAGCAGTCATATTGATGCTTGCAATGGTTATTAAACATACTCTAAGTATAAATAGAGTAGCATTCAATTCTTCTAAAAAACTATTGAGCCAGAAAATGAAAAAAATATTAAATTTGTTCATCTACTCTTAAGTTTTTCTGTACAGAGTATCTTTAGATACTATTGAGATTCAGTTATCACTCTTATATGCTCTTTAAGAGAGTTTGTTGTTTGTACTTCATCTATTGTAATCAATCTCAAGTCAAGGGACTTGGAGATTGGGGTTCATTGTTTACAACTTGTAAGGAGGAGCAGGTTCTAGTGACAGAATTGCTCTTGAGTTGCAGAGGGTGTAATCAATAGTTATAGTGAAATATTCAGGGAGCTTGAGGATTGGACGTAGATCATAAAGTTAGACCAAACTAGTATAATCATTTGTGTCTATCTCTTCTTCACTGCATTATGTTTTACTCAGTTCCATCGTTACTAAAATAAAACTTGCAATTCACCCCATTCTTGGTGATTTAGCTCCGCTTTTAGAGGTTGCAGTCTCATAGGGCTGCGTGTCCTAAACAAGGGCTACGGTCCTTGGCCTTTAACTACGGTTACGGTTATTTGTACTTGTAAATGCTTTCATGCTTTAACATGTGCTATTCTATCATTTATGCTTTCATACATGTGCGTGAGATTAATTGTTACCCCTGGGGACCATTCATTTGGACTCCAGACCACATGAAAGATACAAGTAGTGGTTCGGGATCGAAAGGCAAGAAGCAACTTAATGGTTATAGCAGTTGGAACTTTTTTGGAAAATAGGAGTAATTAGATTATACTTCAACATTTATCATTCATCTATTTTGGGATTACTATATCAACATCTAACTATCGGATGAATTCAAATCTCGAAAAATTGGTTCATGTATTTTCAAACTAAGTTAACTGTAAAAAATTTTATTCTAAAATCAAGTTGTCCAAAATTCTTCGATGCCTCTCTGTGTTAACTCTGATAAAATAACGGCCCCACAAGGTGGTCGTCCCAAAAGTAAATACAATAACCAACATACAGTCCCTATAGGGTCATAGTACAGTCATCCCAAATAAAATACTGAGCAGATGGTAAAAGTTTACAATTATCCAAAATATAATGTATAAACATCTTTATAGAGCATTCCTTATTTCTTCACATCATAGCTCCTAACCCTTACCTTTAAGCTCTTGATTAACTCAAGTAGAATGACATGCATCTTTAAGATAATATGGGAACCAAAACTGAATCTCAGAGTAACTGTTAAACTCATATACAATATGTATGTAATGCATGCAAGCAACCATAATCAAGAAAAAACATATCAACAAGGGAAATACATACCACATACATTTAGTACACAATACACACAACAACTTAAAATAGCATACCACATGTGCACATGTTAACTGCAAAAAGGCCAAGTCCTTATAAACGCTAGATAGCTTAACGAAATAAGCCCTAGTTCCACATCGCTAGGAAAATCACGGTAGCCAGACCTCAAACCCTAACTATAGTGAATGCATCACCAGCTCAGTAGCGACCCAAGGATACACAGCCTACTAGGCCGTACAGCCTAAACGCATGTCCCCTCATGAAACATGTTCCACAATCATGGCACAACAAATGGACAAAAGCAACATAAAGTATATAAGTAAACAATTACTACCTAACAGCTAATAAGTGATAATAAAATTTCCCAATGCCCAAATTTTTTTTCATATATGTGCCTACCACAAAAAAAAACAAGTACAACCCACTTCATGTACTTATGTAAACTCTCCTCTTAATTTCATGATTTTCGACGAATAGCCAGAAATTTCAAAATTTATGTTCCAACTTCAAATATTCATAACTAGTTCTAGAAAAATCCAATTAAGGTAATTCCAGTGGTCATTTAGCCATTAACATGTATAGTATTGACTAAAAAAACTTTTTGGAACCATAAAAATTCATATGAATTTACTGTATCAAAATACCACTCTTTGGTCAAAAACAAAATCCAGTTTTTTGGGCTATTTTAAAAAATTCATATTGTTTAGTAGACATCTAGAAAAATCACAAATTATATATCCAGTTAAAGCATGCGATGTCTACTTTAAGCATGTAAACGTTTATGGCCATTGAAAACTATCAAAGTTGGTAGATTTGCCACTTCTTGCAAATTAGTATCTTGAGTTCGAAAATGATGTTCCATACTTATTCCCATACAACTTTTCATTCTAAACACTTTGGAATCATCAAAAATACCAAAATCACATCATAACCTTATATACACATATCTGGCTGAAAATGTTACCACAAGAACAACAATATTGATTTTCATTATAGGTTCATATTTATTAATATTCCTGTTTAAGTCATAACCTTAACTATAAGTACTTGATAATCCATTTTAGTAACTAGGGCAGAATCTCCCCTTTAAAAATATTAATTTCTTTAATCAACCATTATCATGAAAAACCATCCAAAATCCAAAACATAACATCATAAGAATGCTGGAAAGGGTGATTACTTGACTTTGTGATTGATTTTCTTTGAGCTTCTTTCTCCTAGCACCTCTTGATATTTTTGGCCTATGGTCCCTGTAACATCCCTATTTTCATGTGCAATGTACAAAGCATGAAATAATTAAATATTGAGATGTTCTTGGTTACAATTAAATTGTCTTCTTTTATGGGACCTTTCAATTTAATTAAATAGATAGAATGACATATTATGTAAATGATTTTAGTGATCTGATGACAACGCAAAAATCACTATAATGGTGACTAAATTTTCGGCGCCAAATTAAATAAAGGAGGATGAGGAATTGTTTTAATTAGCTAGGGCCATTAAATGGTAGGCTAACTTGTCAAATTTTGCAAGTGTTTAAAGGACATTGAAGAACATATGGTTAGGCCTTTATAAGGCCAAAATTTTGGCCAAGAGGGATAAAAGGAATGAAAATGAAATATTGAAAAGTATGGCACATGAAATCCATTTGATAAAGACCTAGATGACATAAGCTTGTAAGGGAATTAAGAAGCAACATTCTTGTTCTCATTTACTTAAAATTTTGGCCAACATAAGAGAAATATGAGACAACAATATTTTCCATACAAAAAGGGATATTTGGAAGTCAAAGAATTAATATGATATAATATCTTTGACTTAGAAACATTTTCAATTAAGCTTACATTGTCAAAGATGATGTAAGATGGCTTATAAAACAAAAGTCAAAGAAGCATTTGGAAGGCACAAAAATCTTCTCTTAATTCTCTATGTGTTTTGATGATAATTGACGATTGTAAACTCAAGATGAAGTTTGTCTTTGGTAAGTTGAAAAACTTACTATCAAAGGCAAACTCAAGTTTGTGAAATACTTACATTAAGACAAACTTGAGTTTTGTTTTATAAACTTGAGTTTGCACCAAACAGAGAACCTTCAATATTTTATAAATAAGACAAACTCTAGTTTGCTTCTACAAACTTGAGTTTATGTTTCATTGAGAGCTTTTAAGGATTTGTGAAATTGACCAAACTTGAGTTTACCTTTCCAAACTCGAGTTTGAACTTGGTCAATAGTCTTAGTGCTTTTTCATCCTAAGCAAACTCTAGTTTCTTATGACAAACTCTAGTTTGCACATAGCCAAGAGTTTTCTAAGTTTTCATAGATTTGAGAAAACTCGAGTTTATCTTTGCAAACTTGAGTTTGGGCTTGACAGAGAGTTTTCAATTTTTTACTCACTTTAAGGAAACTCTAGCTTGTTTTAGCAAACTCTAGTTTTCTCTTGGCAGAGAGTTTTCAAAGATTTTCAATTTTAAAGGAAACTTTAGTTGGGTTTTGTAAACTTGAGTTTGTGCCAAGTAGAGAGGTATGGTCTATTTATGTGATTTTCAAAACTGTATTTAAGTTTTGAAAACTCCAATTTTGAGCTTTGAGGACTTAAACTTATTTTCTATTCAAAAGTCCAAAACCTGTGTTAGTCACTAATTGACTTGAGTTTGCTCATATGTTCAAAATATACTTCAAAGCTTAAATCGCGACATTCTTCTCTGGAATAACTAAACTCGATTTAGGTTTTGGAAACTCGAGTTTGACCTTTTGAAGCAAAGTTACAAACTCCAGTTTGGATGAACAAACTCGAGTTTATGTCACCCAGTTTGAAAATCAGATTGCTCGAATTTGTGAAATCTTCATGTTTGATCTTAGTACTTCTTGTCATCACTCATTATTTTTCCTAACTATATTTAATCAGTTTTCTTAGTGAGTTTCAGATGGTTTAGATAATTGAATACTTAGCTAAAAGCAAAAAAGTGGCGTCAACACATTTTTTGCAAGGTCCAGAGAGCTTATATCCTTTTGGACAAACATTCTACACACATTACAAAGAAATTAATGTTTTCTTTCCCTATCAAGAAGCTGCTTTTCGAATGGACTTAATTGAAGAGTAGTCAACCATAAACTTCTTTGCAGCTGGATTAAATGAAGAATAGAGAAAGAAGAGACCAAGTATTCCTAACAGATGCTGCAATGTCTTAAACAGTTACATTGAAGTATAAAACAATCATTAAATGCTCTCTTCATATATAAGGAGTTGCATTTAAGTCTTCTCAATAACCAATCTGTAGAAAACAAAAATCATTTAAGTTTCCAACTAATATTTTAGTTTTCTTTTGTAAAGTATTTTTTTTGATACATTTGTACTTTAGTGATTATTATTATACACTTTTCGAGAGAGTTTCATTTTTTGAAATCATTTATTGTAAGAATCTCAAGTCATGGGACTTGGAGATTGAGAATATCAATTTACAACTTGTAAGGGGGAGTGTACCTATTAAGAGGATAACTTCGAGTGCGGAGTGTGTAACTGATTCTAAGTGATCGTGAAAAACCCAAAGTGTCTGAGGACTGGACGTAGCTCAAGAGGATAGATCAAACTAGTATAAATCTTCTTGTGTCTTGCGTCTTCTTCCTTTACTCTATTCTGCTCTATTTGGTGTTCAAGTTTCAGAGAACTTAAAAAAGAATTTTTAAAATTCAAAATTCACTCTCTCTTGATGATTTGTTCTACTTTCATCTTCTTCCCCAATCCTTATATTTCAGCCAAAGAGGGGAAGAAGAAGACAAGGATGAATTTTCCCAAGTTCTTTAATAAAAGACAACTATTATTCTCTTGAATGCTAAATGTCACAATAGGGAATTGGGTTGACCTTTGCAACAAGATTGAAAGGAGAATATCGCCTAGAGGGGGGTGTATAGGTGATTTCGAATTTTCTTCCGTTTCTGAATAATTTGAAGAATTAAAACAAAAAGGAATAAAAGACACAACAGAAATTATACTTGTTCAGTCAAATCAAACGACCTACTTCCAATTCCCATAACAGTATGGGTATTTCACTAATCCTCAAGATTACAATTACACACTCAGTAACTCCTGCGACAGTCCAATCACTCAAGACTCGCTCCCCCTTACTGGTTGTAATTGTACACCCTTTACTTAAGATTCCACAACCTTAAGCAATACTAATAAACAAACAATGTAATTGATTTTCACTCCTCACTGAGTAGATAAAAGCTAAGCATTGAAGTATAGAGAGAAATATTAGATGAAAGCTAATGGAACAGTGAACTTAATTAATTTCAAATTGAATGCTTCGTGTTCCAATGGTTGGCATATTGAATGCTCTGTCCTTTTATATGATCTCCTTATCATGCTTCCTCGTCTTGCATTTAATATATCTGTTGTCTCTATTTAAATTTCTGTTAGACCCATTCGTTCTTTGCAGAAGCAAATCGACCGTCGCGTTCATTAAATGCAGTCGTGCCTTGTATTAAATGCGATTACCGTTGTTTGTACTTGTGTCAGAGAAATAGCTGGAATAAGTATTAAACAATATCAGCTGTTGTCTCAAGTTTTCATTCCGATTGCTTTGTTTCTCTGTCATTATTTAATGCTCGATCCATGTCAGATTTGCTTTTTCTTGAAACTGGATTTAAATATAACTAATCAATCTACAAACCACTTAGTTAGATAAAGATTAACCATATCATAATTATGTGCAAGAATAACTAAACGAGGATTAGTTCAGCAAAATTGATACTAATATAGATATTAGGCTTTACTGGAACTGATTGATTCTCAGGAATTACTGCTTGCAGAAAGTTAAAGAATGACATTGTTGTCCCTTGTTCTTGAGAACCATAAACCCATTCTCAAGAATTGGTGAGATACATATTTCCTTGTTCATGAACTTAGATTAATGAGACCATATTAATGCTCTGGTCATTCTCAAGAATCATTGCATAATTTTCGAGAATTGGTTTGTTCAAATGAGATCATTCTCAAGAATCAATCTCCATTCTCAAGAATCGTATGAGTATGAAAGAATTCAAGTTTCATATGTACAAGTCATTCTCAAGAATTCTCATTCTCATTCTCGAGAATCATCGGCTTTGAGGGGGATGATAATTTGTGATCACTTCTTTGGCTCATGCACTCACATATGTCATTCTCAAGAATTCTCCTTCTCATTCTCAAGAATCATCGGCTTTGAGGGGGATGATAATTTGTGATCACTTCTTTGGCTCATGCACTCACATATATCATTCTCAAGAATGTCTCTTACATTCTTGAGAATCAACGAATGCAAATGGGAAATGGAATATGTATGAGTTAAATCTCTTGTACATGAACTAATAAAGGTTCTCGAGAATTACCTACCCATTCTCAAGAACCAACGAACAAGAAATGAGATTGGACAAAGAGAGGATTATTGCTTTGCACTTGGATTCTCAAGAATCACCTTTGATTCTTGAGAATTGTCGGTGATCACATAATGAGAGGAAGTATACATTTCAAGCACATTCTTGAGAATCAAATTCTGATTCTTGAGAATCAAAGAAGAAGAGCATTTGTTTGAGCATTTGTCATATGCTTTGCTTTAGTATTCTCTGAGAGTTAATTAATGTGGTTCAATTATCAATCTTTATTAAATCAAATCTCTCATATTTGTTATCATCAAAACAACATTCGTAGTCAACAAAGATAATTTTGAAAGGAGAATATCGCCTCGAGGGGGTGAATAGGTGATTTCGAATTTTCTTTCGTCACTGAATAATTTGAAGAAGTAAAACTAAAAGGAATAAAAGACACAACAGAAATTATACTGGTTCGGTCAAATCAAACGACCTACTTCCAGTCCCCACAACAATATGGGTATTTCACTAATCCTCAAGATTACAATTACACACTCAGTAATTCTGCGATAGTCCAATCACTCAAGACTCGCTCCCCCTTACTGATTGTAATCATACACCCTTTAGTTAAGATTCCACAACCTTAAGTATCACTAATAAACAAACAATGTAATTGATTTTCACTCTTCACTGAGTAGATAAAAGCTAAGCACTGAAGTACAGAGAAATATTGAATGCAAGCTAATGGAAAAATGCACTTAATTAATTTCGAATTGAATGCTTCGTGTTCTGGTGGTTGGCACATTGAATATTCTGGCTTTTTATATGATTGCCTTAACAAGCTTCCTTGTCTTGCATTTAATATATCCGTTATCTCTATTTGAATTTCTGTTAGATTCAATCCTTCGTAAAGCCCAGTCGACCGTTGTATTCATTAAATGCAGTGGTGCTTCTCATTAAATGAGTTTTCTGTTATTTGTCCTTGTGTCATAGAAGTAGCCAGAATAGGTATTGCTTAAAAGAATAACAGCTGCTATCTCAGTATCTAATTCCCATTGTTGCCTTGTTTTTCTGTCAACGTTTAATGCTCGATACACGTCGGATTTGCTTTTCCTTAAAAACTGGATTTACTGATAAATCTGTGAAATACTTAGATAAAGATTAAACATAATATAATTATGTAAGAGAGAAATTAATGAACCAATTGGATTAGTCTGACGAAGTGTTGACATGCACAATGACATTCCTAAAGTACAACATTACTTGGTCATACAATACTTAAAAAAAAATCATATAAGTTACATTCGAAAAAGCCTATTCCCATTTGTTCATTCTCAAGAATGTCCCTTTCATTCTCGAGAATCAACAAAAGAAAAGAGAACATGGACGTGTTATAGGTTTTCAGAATCATTATTGGTGTCCTTCATTTGCTCTCGGTATTCTCGAGAATTCAAACATCATTCTTGAGAATCAACGGCTGTGAGGGGATGATGATTTGTGATCACTTCTTTGGCTCATGTACTCACATATCTCATTCTCGAGAGTTCAAACTCCCATTCTCAAGAATTAACGAGCAAGAATTGGAATTGGACGAGAGGATTGTTTCCTTGCTCTTGGATTCTTGAGAATCACCCCATGATTCTTGAGAATTGACGATGATCATATATAAGAGGAAGTATACCCAAGTCGTTCATTCTTGAGAATGAACTTCTGATTCTCGAGAATCTAACAAGAAGAGCAATTGTTATATTCTTTGCTTTAGGATTCTCGAGAGTCAAATTTGAATTCTTAAGAATCAACAAATGCAAATGGAAAATGGAATATGTATGTGTTATAATTCACTAAAGGTTCTCAAGAATTGATTATATCATTCTTGAGAATTGGAGAATTACAAGTTGAGATAAGTGTGCATTTCATGTATCCATTATATCTCATTCTCAAGAATCATTCTCATTCTCAAGAACCAACGAGCAAGAATTAGGATTGGACAAAGAGAGGATTGTTGCTTTATACTTGGATTCTTGAGAATCACCCTTTGATTCTTGAGAATTGTCGATTATCACATAAGGAGAGGAAGTATACATTTTAAGCACATTCTTGAGAATCAAATTCTGATTCTTGAGAATCAAAGAAGAAGAGCATTTGTGATATGCTTTGCTTTAGTATCTCGAGAGTTAATTGATGTGGTTCAATTATCAATCTTTGTTAAATCAAAAACTCTCATGTTTGTTATCATCAAAACAACATTCATGTCAACAAATTTGACACTTGAATAAGGCTTCTAGGAGACAAACTTGTTTCTCCTATAAGCCAAGGAATTCTTCCAAAAGGAGGGAGAAAGAAGGCAATCATAAAAATCACATGTTTGTAACAAACTCAACCAATTTCCCTAGCTTGACAAGTGTCAACTTGGGAATGAAAGTTGACTTTAGGTAGACAAGTTGGAGAAGTTAAATTCAAGGCAATTGAAAGCCAAATATTATTCTCCTACAAGCCACAAATTTCGGCTAGCTATGGACAAAAAGGAAGGAAGGTGATTCAAACGCAAATAAAGCTAAAGAAAGAAGTCAAAAAGTTTAGGAAAATTGGCTAATGAAAAAGAATAAAAAAGGGAATAATTAAAGGCTTCATTTTGTGGCATTAAAGACAAACACTACTATAAAAAAGGGTTACTACTACCTTAAAAGATGTCCTTATTTAAAAAAAGGAAGTTAAAAGTAAACCCAATGACATTCTTGTAATAATTTTGTTAAATTATATGCATTTGGCGAACTAAACATATATTTAGGTTGTCTAAATTTAGTTAAGGTGTCCTGAAATTAATTAAGGACGTCTATAATTTAGTGCCAAAAATTAATTTTTGGCACGATGGGTGCAATCTAGGGAATTTTTAACGCATCAGGACATATTTATTTTTTTTATTTTTTTTATTTAAGGCGTCTTGGTATTGAACTAAGACGCCTTAAAGAAGCTTTTTGGTGCCCTAAATTTTTTCAGGGCGCCAAAAAGCTTCTTTAGGCGCCCTAAATATATTCAAGGCGCCAAAAAGGTGAAAATGGAAGAAATCACCAAGAGGGGGTGAATTGGGGAATTTTAAAAAAACTTTTGAATTCTTTTTCAAAGCCTTTTGAAAGTAAATGTTAAGAAGGTAAGGGAAGAAAAGCTTGACACACGGAATTTATACTGGTTCGGTCTTAACCTTGACCTACGTCCAGTCCCCAGATATCTTCTGGGTGTTTCCACTAGTTTCAACAGATTTTCAACTACAACAATGTAGACCAGACACAATCCTAAGCACCTAGGACTTGCTCCCCCTTACACTTTGTAATTGAACAACCCAACTCACAGGTTCCACAACCTTGAGTTCTCACAAACAAATGCTTTCAAAAATTTACAAACTCTCAAAAGAGTGGATAAGGATAAACACTGAAGAACAGGTTGAAAATAACAATATAGACTCAAATTTCAAAGTATAATCAAGATAGCTTCATTGTGTGTGTTTTGCTTTGAGTTTTCACAACCTTTTATAGACTGGATGGATGAGCTAGCCGTTGCAATTCTTTCTCTAATGTTCAGCTGCAATTCTGGAAAACTGGCAGTAGCATATTTTGCTCTGTTCTTGAATTCTTAGCTGGAATCTTGGAATTTAGTTGTTGCAGAAGGTCTTTCAGATTTTTAGTCATTCCTTTGACTCAATTTGACCGTTTGAGATGATTCTTATGAGTTACAACGGTCTGAGCTGAACATCTAGGATAAGGGAGAAGGATCAGCCCTGTTCTAGGTTCGTCATTTAATGCATTTATCCTGGATCTTGATCTCACCTTGATCTTGGCTAAACCTTGTCTGAAAACACTCAAAAATTCATCAAGGACATTAGAAACAATAATATCATATGAGGAAATAATTTTAGATTGACCCATTAAGATTTCGCAGATCAACATCATTTGATTTTTCAAAATTCCCGATGCAAACTCGAGTTTGTTCTTCCAGACTCGAGTTTGGGGTTCATCCAGAAAGCATGTCTGTTGATTAGTGGTCTAAACTTGCAGTCTGTAAAAGCTAACTTGAGTTTATCGGGCTCTGGACTTGGGATGGAATTTTGGTCCGGAAGCTAAACTCGAGTCAATTAGTGACCAACTCGAGTTTGGGTCTATGTTTGAAGAACAAGCCTAGGTTTGTGATTTTCCAGACTTGAGTTTAGGGTCATAGACTGAAGTTTGTAGGGTAGCCAAAATGGATGATCTTTCTGTATGATCCAGACTCGAGTTTAGGAAGCAAACTCGAGTTGAAGTGACTACTGAAATATTTGAGGTTTATATGGGTCAAGTGCAAACTGGAGTTTGGAAGGCCAGACTAGAGTTTGGGAGTCTATTGAGTTTTCTGGGTTCCTTTCTATTTGGTCTAAACTCGAGTTAGGGAATCTAGACTCGAGTTTGGCTTGCTGAGTGCTCTCTGTATCTTACAGACTTCAAGTTTGATTTGCAAACTGGAGTTTAGCTTGATGTGAAAATTTTGGATTCCTGTCTGTGTCTGCCCAGACTCGAGTTTGTCTATGCAGACTCGAGTTTTGACCTTTATGTAAAATTGAATACCTTTCTGTCAAGTCTCAAACTCGAGTTTATATACCTAAACGCGAGTTTGCCTTTGACAGTGAGATTTTCATTTTGCCAAAAACAAACTTCATATCAAGTTTACAATTTCTAGTTATCATCAAAACACATTGAGAACTAACAAAAGTAAGTGAAAAAATTTATTTTGAATTTTGTTTATTTAAGGCATCTTGGTATTGGACCAAGACACCTTAAATAAGCTTTTTGGTGTCCTAAATTCTTTTAGGGCGCCAAAAAGCTTCTTTAGGTGCCCTAACAGAATTCAGGGCACCAAAAAGGAAGTAAAAAAATTTATTTTGATTTTTTTTTGGTTTAAGGCGTCTTGGTATATTACCAAGATGCCTCAAAGAAGATTTTTGGCACCCTAAATAGGTTTTAGGGCGCCAAAGAGCTTTAATATACATATATTTTCCTCAGCTCAATCCTCCAACTGCGCTCTCTCATTAAGTGATTTCCCTCAATTCGTTCACACTCTCACACAGCTCCTTGCGCCTCATCGATCAGCCCTCCCATTTTTATAAAACCCTAGCTTCCACAGTTACTGGATCAGCCTCCATGGTTACTTGATCAACTTGCTCCTCTGTCTTCCTTCTCGCGGCTCTGTCCCGTTCCCTATTTTCGACGAATCACCTCCGTCCTTAGCTCGCTCCTTCGTCTTCCTTCACGTGGCGCCCTTTCCCTATTTCTGGGAAACTCCTTCGTCTTCTAAGGTGCTTTTTTCTTCCAAGAATACACTCTGGTTTTAAATACATTCTGGTCAAGAAAATGAGAGTGCTATTTATGTGGAAGCTTGTTTTGTGCTTTGTCTCCGTCATTTAAAAACAAAAAGTGACAATGAGATGGAGCTTGTTAATGGAGTCTGTGATCGTTAGTTTATTCTCTGCTCCTATTATATAGTTTGATTTCCTAGTTATAGGATTGAATCTGTTCATCTACAAGATTGAGATTTGCATTTGTTTATCTTTGTCATTAGGACTGGATTCTGTAACTGGATAATTTAGTGTGTGTATGTGTGTTTCCTTCTAGTTTGATGTAATTCTATCTTCTATCATGTTTATGTAAGTGGTATGATTGCATTGTAACAACAGAATTCTAATTATTTGTTACGGTATTATATTATATAAGTTATTATAAAATCTAACCACAATGACAGAAAAAATTTCGTTACTAATTCTTGAAAAATTTGTATTTTCCCACGAGATTTACCAACAGAATTTTTTATTGGCAATCCATTAGTAAATCTACCCACATATTCTTCATTGGTAATCAGTTAATATAACTACTAACAAAAACAATTCTGTTAGTAATTCTGTGTTTTCTGTAGTGACCATACAATTGAGAAAAGTAGCTTTTTAATTCAATTGTGATTTACGATCTATAAAATAGGTGAATATGAGAAAATTTGTCCCAGTTTATATTCTGTAGGGGCAACTAGTTTTTAGGGTTGTTGAGTCTATCTTTAACTTTGTATACAATATAAAGTATTTACAATATAAACTCCAACTTAGACATATTTGTATATTTTGTATCGATGAAATTATTAGATTTAATAGATGAAATTTTCTAAATTGTCTTAGTTAGTAAATTTTATTGAGTTAGGCTAAGTATGTTTTGTTGAATTAAGCTTAAATGGTTTGTTGTTGAAATTTTGGGATGTCTTACTGTTGAGTTAGGCTAAGTATGTCAGTTACACACTCTGTACTCGAAAGTTATCCTCTCACTAGGATACACTCCCCCTTATAAGTTATACACTGATATTCTCAATCTCCAAGTCCCCTGACTTGAGATTCTTACAAACAAGTGATTTTACAGAAACAAACTCTCTCTAAGAGCAGATATTGATAAACACTGAAGCTCAAATCTCTTAAGATGTTTTATAGAAGAAAGAATATAGAAATTTGAATGTTGTTCACTATGAGTCTCTTATCTATAGTTCTTCTTCGAATCTGGATTGTATTTATAGCAGATGAAGATCATTTTGAATGAAGAATATAGCTGTTGGATGAGCACTACGAATTTGACTGTTGAAGCTCCACTTCCAACAAAGTAGCTGTTGAGAATCCACTGAAAATATTCTTAATGGATGGATGCTGCCTTTGTCTAATCTGTTGTGGACATTCTTGTTATCTGTAACTTTATTAATCTGAAGATAATGTTGATTGTCCTTGATAGAATGGGTTGTGCTTAAAGTTGTATTTATTTAATCCAAGTTAGAGACATTTGTTGAAGTACAGCCTGGACAGCATGTGCTATCTTCAACTTTATAGCTCATCATTTCTTTCTTGATGAAAAACCTTCATTTAAATATCTGAAACTTGCTAGTAAACTTGTTAAATAATGTTAGGTACAGTAGCAATTAAAGATATAAAGTATTAACATCAAATACAAGGTTTTTCACAATTTTGTGCCATCTGATTTTACAAATCTGTTTGTCACAAACTCAAGTTTACAAAGTCAGACTCGAGTTTGGAGTTCATCGAGAGAGTATCTTGTTTTGGAAAACTTCCTAAACTCAAGTTGATAAGTGACTGACTCGAGTTTGGTTCTTACAGAGAGGAAAGTCGTGAGTTGGTCTTGAATGAAGTTTTGAACACATGCCTAAACTTGAGTCAGTTAGTGACTGACTCGAGTTTGAAGCCTTTTTTATGAAAAACTTAAGTTCAAGTTCATAGCTTCAAAACTGGAGTTTAGAAACGCATACTGGAGTTTACAAAACCTGAAATATTGCATAGCTCTCTGTATGGTCCAGACTTGAGTTTTGATATCCAAAACTCGAGTTTCAGTGAAAATTGAAGCTTTGAGATTTCTTTGTCAAGTGTAAACTGGAGTTTCTATTCGCAAATTGGAGTTTTCAAATTAGGCATTTACTTGAGTGCTTTTTGTTTGAGCTAAACTTGAGTCTCCAAAACCCATACTCGAGTTTCAGTGAAAACTGAAACATTTGAAATATCTTTGTAAGCTCAAACTGGAGTTTTCATTCTCAAGACTGGAGTTTAGAAATCATGTAATAGCTTGAGTGTTTTCAGACAGTCCTAAACTCGAGTCTCCAGAAACCTGACTCGAGTTTCAGTGTATTTTGAAACTTTGAAAACTTTTTGTCAAGTGAAAACTGGAGTCACTAAAAACTAAATTGGAGTTTACAAATCAAGCAACAACACAAGTATCTCTATTTATGCCAAACTCGAGTCTACAAAACCTAGACTCGAGTTTACAAGTCTTTAAACTCTTTAGCTCTTAAACTAGAGTTTGAAAACAAGTTGAAATTCAAGTGTCACTGCCTTTGATCTAAACTCGAGTTTACAAAACTTAGACTCGAGTTTACAACTCTTGTAAACTTTGATTGCTCTCTGTAACTTAGCAAACTTGAGTTTGCCTAAACAAGCTGGAGTTTGGCATTCTTTGTAAAAACTGAGCCATTATCTTATCAAGTACAAACTTGAGTTTTGCTACCGAAACTTGAGTTTGCCTTAAACAGAAAGTTTTACAACTTTCCAAAGACAAACTTCAAATTAAGTTTACAATTGTCAATTATCATCAAAACACATAGAGAACTAACAAGAATTTATGCAATTTGCTATAAGGAATGTGGCGACAAAAATGGCATGTATTATTGTCCATGTTTAATTGTTTAAATGGGGTTCGAAGGAATATTCCTGATATAAGGGATCACCTACTTTGTGATGGAATAAACCTTTGATACACAACATGGATATGGCATGGTGAGGAAGTAAGTACCAGTGCGTGCCATGAAAATAAAGTTAAGGTAGATGAAGATGAAATGGAGAGAATGATTCATGATGTTGAGGTACAATCTTCTGCACAATAACGTGAATATGATAGCGTGCGGAGTGATGCAGAGAGACTTTGTTCCCTAGGTGTACTAAGTATACATGGTTGACTGGGACCTTACATTTGGTCAACTTAAAGGAAACTTTTGGGTAGACCGATAGTAGTTTCACGTTTGTACTTGAATTGTTGCATGATATGTTGCCAGATGATAATCTACTTCCAAATCATATGTATGAGGCGAAGAAAATCTTGTCTCAGATGGGCATGGAGTATGAAAAGATACACAGTGTCCCTAATGACTACATATTGTATAGAAATGAGTATGAAGACCTTAGTAATTGTCCGAAGTGTAAAACTTCATGATACAAAGTGAAGAAAGGTGGTAGTTCTGGAGATAAGACAACAAAAAGGCAACCTATGAAGGCATTGTGGTATCTTCCAATAATACTGTGGTTTAAGCGTCTGTTTACTAGTGAAGCAATGACGAAGATGTTGAGATAGCATTCTGATAAGAGAATATCTTGTGGAAAATATCTTTGGCACCTGGCTGACTCTCTGCAATGGAAGAAAATAGACGAATTGTTCCCCCAATTTGGGAGTGAGCTAAGAAACCTTCGGCTGGGGCTTTGTACAAATGGCTTCAATCCGTATTGAACTCTTAGTAGCACCTACAGTGCATGGCCCCTTCTCCTTGTAATATACAACTTACCTCCCTGGCTATGTATGAAGCGCAAATATGTGATGCTTTCTATGATGACTTCTGGACTAAAACAGCCCGGGAACAATATCGATGTGTACTTGGTGCCTTTGGTTAAGGATCTGAAGAAGTTATGGGAGGAAGGCGTAGATGTATTTGATGCATATAAGAAGTGAAAGTGGAAGAAATCACCAAGAGGGGGGTGAATTGGGGATTTTAAAAATTCTTTTCAACTCTTAAAAATGAAGCTTAAGAAATGGATAATAAAAGAGTAGAAAAAGAAAAGCTTAGACACACAGAATTTATACTGGTTCGGTCTCAACCTTGACCTATGTCCAGTCCCCAGATACCTTCTGGGTGTTTCCATTAATTCAACATATTTTCAATTACAACAATGAAGACCAGACACAATCCTAATCACCTAGGACTTGCTCCCCCTTACACTTTGTGATTGAACAACCTAACTCACCGGTTCCACAACCTTGAGTTCTCACAAACAAATGCTTTAAAAACTTTACAAACTCTCAAAAGAGTAGATAAGGATAAGCACTGAAGAACAGGTTGAAAATAACAATACAGACTCAAATTTCAATGTATAATCAAGATAGCATCGTTGTGTGTATGTTGCTTTGAGTTTTCACAGCCTCTTATAGACTGAATGGATAAGCTAGCCGTTGCAATTCTTTCTCTAATGTTCAGCTGCAATTCTAGAAAAATGGCAGTAGCATATTTTGCTCTGTTCTTTGAATTCTTAGCTGGAATCTTGGAATTTAGTTGTTGTAGAAGGTCTTCCAGATTTTTAGTCATTCCTTTAACTTAATTTGACCGTTTGAGATGATTCTTATGAGTTACAACGGTCTGAGCTGAACATCTAGGATAAGGGAGAAGGATCAGCCCTGTTTTAGGTTCGTCATTTAATGCATTTATCCTGGATCTTGATCTCACCTTGATCTTGGCTAAACCTTATCTGAAAAACACTCAAAACTTCATCAAGGACATTAGAAACAATAATATCATATCATGAAATAATTTCAGGAAGACCCATTAAGATTTCACAGATCAACATCATTTGATTTTTCAAAATCCCCGATGCAAACTCGAGTTTGTTCTTCCAGACTCGAGTTTGGGGTTCATCCAGAAAGCATGTCCGTTGATTAGAGGTCTAAACTTACAGTCTGTAAAAGCTAACTCGAGTTTTGCTTTTATAGAGAGAACTATTGGGCTTTTGACTTGGCATGGAATTTTGGTCTTGCTCCTAGACTCGAGTCAATTAGTGACTGACTCGAGTTTGGGTCTATGTTTGAAGAACAAGCCTAAGTTCGTGATTTTCCACACTGGAGTTTAGGAGACAGACTGGAGTTTTGGAAAGATGGTAGAAATTCGGGTGTTTCTCTATTTGTCCTAAACTCGAGTTTACAATGACAGACTCGAGTTTATGTTTGAGCTAAAACTATTCAAATCTTTCTATTTGGTCTAGACTGGAGTTTGTAACTCTAGACTGGAGTTTATAACTTGGTCTGGAATTCGAGTGTCTTTCTGTTTGGTCTAGACTGGAGTTTGGGAATCCAGACTCGAGTTTGGCTTGCTTGGGATTCTGAGTGCTCTCTGTATCTTCCAGACTTCAGGTTTGGTTTTGCAAACTGAAGTTTGGCTTGTTGTGAAAATTTCTGAATGCTTTCTGTAACTCCTCAGACTTGAGTTAGTCCAAGTAGACTCGAGTTAGGCTTTCTTCGCAGAAGTAAGCAGCTTTCTGTCAACCCTCAAACTCGAGTTTACATACCCAAACTCGAGTTTGCCTTTGACAGTGAGATTTTCATATTGCAAAAACAAACTTCATATCAAGTTTACAATTGCTAGTTATCATCAAAATAGATTGAGAACTAACATAAGGAGTTCTTCAAGCTGCGTGCAATGATTTTTACCACAATAAACAACTTTCCTGTATACAGAAATTTGTCAGGGTACAGTGTGAAGGGCCATAAAGCATGTCCAATATGTGAAGACGACACAAATTTCCATCAACTGAAGCACGGAAAGAAAACGGTCTACCTCGGTCACAGGAGGTTTCTCCACCGGTTCTACCCATATCGTAAGTTAAGAAAGTGTTTCAATGGCTTACCAAAGCATAGAACGGCTCCAAAGGCATTAACCAGAGAGGAAGTTTATAGTCGGGTGGAACATATCAATATAATATTGGGTAAGCATCAAAGGATTTTGGGTGAGAAGAATATATGGAAGAAGAGATCAATTTTCTTTGATCTTCCATATTGTCGTTCTCTTGATGTGAGACACAGTCTTGATGTGATGCATGTGGAGAAAAATGTTTGCAATAGCCTGGTCAGTACTCTTTTGCACATACCAGGGAAGGCTAAGGATGGAATTAGTGTGACACTAGACCTAGTTGATATGGGAATAAGAGAACAGTTACATCCACAAGTGATGAAAGATGGTAAAAAGGCATACATGGAGCCAACAGCTCATACACTGTCTAAAGCGGAGAAAAAAGCTTTTGTGGGTGTTTATATGACATTAAGGTTCCACAAGGATATTCTGTAGGATCTGGCTGTCACCCAAGAGGGGGGTGAATTGGGTGTCAGATTAAAACTTATGAACTTTTGAAAATCTTTTCGCAACTTACAGAAAGCAATTCATATGACAGTAATGAGTTGTAAACCAATAGTCATTCATTCAAAAATATATGCTGGAAATAAAGGAGTTTAGGAAAGAGAATATGCAAACTGTGATTTATCCTGGTTCAGTCGAATCTTGACCTACATCCAGTCCCCAAGCTCCACTTGAGATTTCCAATCCACTATCTGCTTTCAACTTGATTACACGTTCTGTACTTGAAGTAATCCTCTCACTAGGATTCACTCCCCCTTACAAACTGTAATCACTACACTCGCTTGATTACACGTACTCGAAATAATCTTCTCACTAGGATTCACTCCCCTTACAAGCTGTAATCAACACACTGTGTTTCCAACTCAAGATCACCCAATCTTGAGTAACTCTCAGATAGAATGTTTACATATAAATCTTCTCTCTCAGAAGTAAATGAATAATCACTGAAGTGTAATATTGGTCATCTTACTCTCTCTATGGTAAGATATATAACAAGGATAAACAGAGAGTGTATAGACTAATTGGGTATTGACATATTGACAGTGAAGATCATCTCATTAGCTTCGTCGATTCATTCGTCAATTGTCTCGTCGCCTGTCATCCATCGTACTTCCTTACGGTTTGAATACTTTGCAATTTATAGGTAATCACCATTTAACCGTTGCGAGCATTCAACTACTTCGAGCATTCGACCGTTGGAAAACCATTTGCGTCTATTGGAGCGTCTGTGCTTTGGTTGATGTTGTTCATGATTAAGTGTCTGGTGTGGGAGAAATAGCCGTTGTGGATCTTTGATTCCGTTAGACACAATTTCATCAGTGGCTGATATCTGAATGTCTAAAGGCTCCATTTCCATTTACCAGGATGGGCGTCATTTGGATAGATCTATTTGTTTAATCAATTTGCAGACATTGCTGACATATACTAACACGACATACTTCAGTTGAAACTCTCCAGCTCAGAATGAGTCGTTGCTCTGTTTTCTGAGATACATTCAAATGTATTGCCACGTAGGATTGCTCTTCGTTCAATCTTGGATTAAACAGATTTAATCAACTGCAAACCACTTAGAAAGAGGATTAAATACAATATGAAGAGGTTTGAGTATGATTGAAGAAGAATAGATAATGGCCCAGAGATGTGTACAAAGCGATTCAATGATACAGAGAGAATGCCAATTAGTTAAGAATACATTCTCGAGAATTGCTCATATCATTCTCGAGAATCATTGAACATATGCTTTCTAGTGTATGTATCTCGATGATGCTGATGCTTGAGAATCATATATATATATATATATATAACAAAAGGTGAACAAGTAAGCATTCTCAAGAATCACATCAGAAAAGCATGAGTCTGTCAAAATACCATTCTCGAGAATCCCTTACTCATTCTCAAGAATCAACTCAGATGAGTCATTCGGAGAAGTACCATTCTCGAGAATCCTTGATTCATTCTCGAGAATCAATTTCACAGAGATGCAAATGGAGGTTGTTCTTGATCAGCTAGAATTCAGAAACAGACTGTCAACTTCAAAACATCATATCTCTCTCATTTGATCTTTGTTTTCTGTGATCTTAATGTTTATGGAAAGGTATTTGAGTCTAGTTTCATACGGCACCGATTTCAGCTCATTCCGATTCGTAATTTGTGAGATATCCTCAAATTACTAAACCTTGGTCAGCTGTAGGACGTTGACAGATAGATCAAATTCAAAAATTCATATCTCTTTGATCTGATCTTTTTTGGATCTGCATTTTTGACAAGATGACGCATTGGATGTCTAGTTTCATCCAAAATTGGTTTCACCTCAATACGATCTCTTGTTTGGGAGATATCATCGAATTACTAGAGGTCGCCCGGCTAGAAGTCTAAAACGTGACTGTAGCATGAATACATTCTCGAGAATTGACGGATTCGTAGCAAATTCACTGTTCATCAATGAATATTAATTCGGTACTGTAGCTTTGGCACTGTAACATCTCGTCATTGTACAACTCAGCATGGTACTGTAACAACTCGTTGTACTATAGCAACTCGGTACTATTCATGCTAAATTTTGAGTTTGCTTGTTTTGACGATGAATTGTACCATTCCAACGTCCATTTGATCATAGAGAATTTCATATTAATATTCTCCTTTCTTCAATCTCTTCTCTTAATCATTCTTCATTGTTTAAGCTCCATATCTACATTAATATAAGGATTAATTAAAGTAGAAGATAAATGTAGTATGCAAGCTTTTTGCTCTAGATAATGGCATCAATATAAGACATCATCAAAACTACTCATAACCAACATATTCTTCTACTTTGAGAAGGTGTGTTTCAATGGATGATTTGAAGTTAGTAGGAATGAAGTCCCATGATTATCATGTGTTGATGCAGCAGCTATTACCAGTTGCTATTAGAGGCATAATGAAAGATGAAGTGCGAACCACTATAACAAAATTGAGCATTTTCTTGAATGCTATCTGTAACAAAGTCATTGACATTGAAAAGTTGGATGAATTGGAAAATGAGGGTTATATTATTTTGTCCCAACTAGAGATACACTTTCCTCCCTCATTTTTTTGATATAATAGTGCACCTGATAGTACACTTGGTTAGGGAGGTAAGGCTCTCCGGTCCAGTTTACCTAAGGTGGATGTACCCTTTCGACCGATACATGAAAATCTTAAAAGGGTATTCCAAAAATCCATATCGACCGAAAGCATCAATAGTTGAGAGATATGTAGTTGAAGAGGCTATGGACTTTTGTAAGGATTATCTATCAGGGGTGACGATACGATCTCAACATGATGAGGGGATAAGCGAGAGAACTCGAGGAATCAAACTGAAGAATATGCCTCGTGAAGAAGTATTGCAAGCACACTTCTACGTCTTGAATAATATGGAAGAAGTTCAACCATATATTGATGAACACATAAAGTGTTTGAAGAATATGAATCCAAGGAAGAATGACATGCAGATAGCTAATAAGCAAAAGAAGACATTCATACGGTGGTTTAAAAAGAAGGTATTGCAAGAGACCAGTGTATCAGATACAATCGAGTGGCTTGCCTGGGGGCCTTCTTTCACGGTCATTACTTGGAATGGTTATGAGATAAATGGGTATTCTTTCTACACAAAAGACCAAGATGACAGAAGTTCTGTGCAAAATAGTGGGGTGATGGTTGAAGCTGAATCCATGCACTTTTCGAGTTCGAAAGACAAAAACCCGGTATTAGCATCAATGGCCTATTATGGAGTTATTGAAGAAATATGGGAGATGATCTATAACACCCTCAAAGTTGCTTTATTCAAATGTAAGTGGGTTAGCAATAATGCTGTTGTAATAGATCCTAAATTTGGATTTGTCTCTGTTCATCTTCAAAGACTTGGTCATAAAGATGAGCCATTCATTCTAGCAAGCCAGGTGAAACAAGTGTTGTATGTTACAAACCCTACAAATAAGAAAATTTCCATTGTACTTCAAAGTAAAAAACAGCAGTTTGGTAAAGAATCCTTAAACCTTGATGATACACTCCCTTTCACAACAAATCCACCTACAACATGTGAAGTGGAAGTGGTAGATGATGAAGAATATATTGCAAGAAATGATCATTGTGAAGGAATATGGGAAACCATATAAAGTAAGGTCTTCTATGAAATATTGAACATCTTAAATTGGTGCCTAAAGTATCATGTTATTTTTGTAGTGGTTTAACATGTTAATATTTTCTTTATTAATTTGTCTATTATTTAATAACCTATTTAACATTGATTTATCTTTGTTGAACAGGAATATGTCTAGCTCGTTTAGCTCATCCGAGTCAGTGGATGATGGAGTTGATGAACCCGTTGTCTGACGGGGTAGAGGTAGAACCAAGATGGGTGCGCTACTCACACGTCGTGGCATTCAAAAGAAGAGGCTACATGTTGAGTTCGATGCCAATAAGAATCCAGTAGGTCCAGAAGAAGATAATTTCATTAGCTATCTAGGTTACCTGGCTCGAAGAAAAATTAACATTACAATCCCTCATTGGAAGTTGGTGCCTAAGAAAACAAAGGAGCTGATTTGGGCACAAATTTTGGTATATCACTTTCATTATATCTGCATTTGTATCTTTAGTCTTATTACTCGAAATGTAATTAACTTCTCTTTTACCTTGCAGCAAACATATGATGTCCCTAACACTAAGGAGATGAACAAGCATTAGATGAGCTTAGTTCGAATACGTTAGAAGGATTTTAAGAACAAGCTCACTAAAAAGTATATTTGAGGGCCATTGAGAGACAAGGATCCATGTGCGACGTATGATTACATTTCTCCAGAGGAGTAGAGGGTGTTTTTGGCGTTCCGGCAAACTCCTGAAGTTCTTGTACAATCTCCCTTTCATATCTTATGTCTAATTTGTTTGAATTTACTTGACATCATGACTCAGTTTTATTTGTTTTCGTGTCACAATTACAAGCTCAAGTCAATAAAGAGAAGCAAGCGGCAAATAAGTATTCTCACACCCTGTCTAGAGGTAGATATAGAGAGTTGGAATGGAGGATGATGAAGGAAAAGTTAGAGAGAATGAAGGAAGCCGCCTAATCCGATTCGTCCATTATTAATTAGGACCCTGAACCTCCTCCTCGTCACGAAAAATGGAAGGCAGTGAGAATGAAGGGGGAAAATACGTAAATGCAAATGTTGCTGAGGTTGCCACAAAGATTGTAAGTAGTTCAATTAGAAGTATTAAATAGCTTCAGTTGTTTCATATTATAAGAACTTAGTTTTTTATTTATGACAAATATTATGATATAGGATGCATTTGAGCAGCAGGGCAGCCAAGGTTCATTCACGCCAGGTCCACGGATGGACATTTTGTCAACGATGATTGGGAAGCCTGTTACCCTGATCAGGTTTGAGGGTTGACAAGGGGAGTTACTGTCTCAAAATATTTTGGACGGTGTTCATGTTGTTCGGATGACGATGACAACCCTAATCCTCGGCTCGTAGCAAAAATTATATGATATAAGGAGAATACAGAATGTACAAGCCACACATCCCTAGCCTTCTTCCCCAGCAGTAAAGAAAGTTTTCACCCTCCAGATGTTGATGATGTTGGCAAACCTTCTCACATTCTAGACGTTGATATTAGCGAACCTTCTCACACTCTACATGTTGATGTTGGCGAACCCTCTCACACTCCACAGGGAGGACATCCTTGCACTCTATGTTTGAATGTCCCACATTAGCATATTGTTGTCGATGCCATTGTTTACTCAGAACAAGCCACCCACCATAATAGGCAAATTCCACAAGACTAATGTCGGGTGAGTGTGACTAGTGTGTGAGAGGGGGAAGAGGAGACATCCATCCTGATTTATGATGAGGAGGTTCCCACACTAGGGGAGGCTATAACATCTTTCATCCTTTGGCCGAATCATTTAATTCAGATGGCGACGACACATCCAATGGTAGGGAATAAACTACTGATTGATGGTGAGGAGGTTCTTCTCGATTGATTTTCATTGCTAACCCACTAATAATATGTGTTTTTTTATGTTTCTATAGACTGAACAAGCTCTAAGCAGATTTCCCTACTTAGCACAGCTGCGAGAGCTGTACAGGGACATCGGGTTTATACCCTTGGAGATGCGTACGGGCATTGTGGGCGTAGAAAAAACATATCCCATATCAATTGACAAGACAAATCTGCAACAGTTTATGGATATGGATGATTTAGATATAGGATTTCTTCAAGTTACAATTTTGTAAGTCTTTTAATTTCCCCCTTTAACTATTGCATTGATCTTTTTGTTTTATATATTCAACAACTATAGTATAATGTTATTTCGATCATAGTGTCTGCCACAATATATGCGTCCAGAAAGGGCGAAGGGGTTCATATGGATTTTTGTGTCCTGCAAACATGAGGAATTCCCCGGACAATAACATAGTCAGAAGGGGGCTTTTATGTTGGTTGTACAAGGGGAGAGTTGGGCGGTGATAAGCCTTGTTATCTAGCGCCAATACTTGAAAAGTACGTATTTTAGTTTTGTCTATATAAGATTTTTAAGAATAAAGAACTTTCTTTTCTTAATTTAATATTAATATGTATATGTTGTAGCAACTATTGGACCCTGTGTGTTGTCTGTCCCAAAAGCAACATATGTTATTGGTTCGATTCCTTGGGTGGCAAGCCAAACAAAAGCATCAAAACCATGTTTGCCAAATAAGTTAAGTTTTGTCCATATCATCGATTATTATTTTACTGAATTGTTTTCATGTCTGTTACTTTCCATATTAATGATAGTGGTCTTAAGACATTTAAAGAGATTGTTGGACTTCAAGAGCCGGGTGGACCAAAGTGGTATCATCCTAAGGTAAGTAGTGTCAATTCAAGTTATTTCATTGACACAGTAGCTTTCGATGTGCCTTAGAAATTTTTAACAATTTGCTTTTTATTTATAGTGCCCTCAACAACCAGGGAGCTCGGAGTGCGGATATTACGTTATCAATTTTATGCATTCCATTGTTTCCAGCGGATGTGTTTCAGGTTTTCAATGTGTACGTTATCGCTCCGTGATTCTCAAATGATGATATTTTTGTTGTTGTACTTGCGTTGTTAGTTAATTAGTGCATTCACTTCATTGGTTTATCTTATATACCTTGATTTCCAATTTATAGTTTTTTGATACTTTGGATCCGTACTCAGAGGAAGACATCGATATGGTTCGAGACGTTCTAGCTGGACATCTTCTTCAACACATAGGCTGAGAGGGTATAGTTTATATGATGTTGTCATGTGAATTCTAATTTATTATATGTGAGCACTTTGTTGTGGACTTTGTTGTTGTAGACTTTGTTGTATGTGAGCACTTTGTTGTGGACTTTGTTGTAGAATTGGAGCTCCTTTATAATGATCATTTGAATTGTATGTGAGCACTTTGTTGTTAGAGCTCTTTTAGAACTGTTCATACAATTACTTAGTTTGATATGTAAGGTGTAGATTAAGAAAATCAAAATTATTACAATTTGTGTCTTCTTTGCTGGAAGTTGTTTGTAAACTCAAAAGATGTATGCCTGCTTTGCTTTGAAAGGCCATAGATACACCTGGAAAATTTTAATATGCTTGTAAGCAATATTAAAAAATTATAACTATAAGGCGTCCTAAAAAATTTTTAAGGTGTAAAATATCGATTTTTTGCGTCCTGAAATAATTTTAAGACGCCTTAATTGGTTATTTGGCGTCATGAATTGATTTCAGGACACAAGTTTCAAGGAGTTCCATTAGCAGCGAAAAATCCAAAGCTCACCATGTCCATCGAGCCCAGCGCCAAATACCCTCTGGTCCTTACCCACCGATCAACCTTTCCTCCCTCCTTCTATATATATGACTGCCTTCGTTTCTTTTCATTCTCCTTCGCCTCACCACAAGCCGAAACCAGGAAAACATAAAAGAAAGAAGAGAAAGAAAGAGAGGTGAGACGAGAGTGAGAGACCAAGAGAGAGAAGGAGTGATTATAGTTTTGCTCTGTTTTTAACGTTGAAAACAGAGGGAGTGCAAAAAGGGAGAGGAAGCCGAAAGAAGAAGAAGAAGAAGAAGAGAGAGAGAGAAACGATAATCTTTTTGCCCTGTTCCTTGCTGTCAAGAACAGAGGAGAACAACCAGTAACACCATGCTCCATTAATCTCATTCAATCCTCTTCATTTCAGCCTGAACCTCAAGGTAACCCGTTGAGCTTTCTTTTCCTCCTTTATTCCGTCTGAGTTTTGATCTGTAGTTGAAGCCGAAATGAAAAGAAACAGGGGTTGTTCCCACTTAAATGTATATGATGCATGCACGTGGTGTTAGTCATGGGTTATTGCTGAGCCCATGGGCGGACCCACACTGATGCAAGTGTGGGCGCTTGCAGACATAAACTTTGATGGAAGGGGTGGGAAAAGTGCAGTGAAAATGATGCAAGCTATGAGGCACTGGTACAAGTGTTTGAACTGGTGCAAGTATTTGAATACATGCAGGCTATGAAGGTCAGGTCCAACTCCCACGTGGGCTTGCATATTCTGAATCCACATAAATCTATATATATCACTCACATTATCTGTCAATGGTCTTACTTGATGTGTCAAAGGAATTATGCTATCTGATAATTTTTTCTTACCTTGCTTTGAAAATGATTGAGAAGAGAAAGGATATTGTTTATCCATTGGTCTATTTATTGATAAAGTTGGCACTCACTTTTTGTTAATTTGAAGTTTTCTTTTCTTTTATGGTTTATATTTTTTTATTTTTTAATGCGTTTAAAACTTTCCTTAAAAAAAATTTTCGGGGGCGCTACCCCCGAATTCCACCACTATTGTGCACCCACAAACCTGATATTCTAAGTCCACCACTGGCTGAGCCTAGGACTTTCTGTTTTGGGGAATGAACAGCTAAAACCGAAACGTAAAACAGGGGGGGCTGTTAGAAGCTTGAACACACACACTTATGTAGCTTTCTATGGATATGGAGAAATGGAGAAGAAAAAGGTTGTCATAAATATATATATTGCAAGCCGTGATTGTCTGAGTTATTGCGTGAATGGTGTCTCTGTTTCACAGGGATTTTGTGTGTGTATTTATATATAAAAATGCATGTTTAATGGAAGTAAAGAACTTGAATAAAATATATATGAATATATATAAAAGCAACAGAATACCTTATATGATCTGCTTCCTCTGTCATCGTTTTCTTTTTTTGTTTTTGTCTTGGTAAGAGAGAGGGAAATGTGTGTTTAATGTATATTTGAATAAACAAAAGCATGTTGTGAGTGTAGTTATGTGAATGAGACAAAACAAAGGAAAAGAAGGAAAGAAGAAGAAAAACGTGTCATCCATTTTGTTTCCTCTTGGCATGAATATATATATGTATATATTACCTTACTGCCAAGAAATAAATATATCAAGATTTCAGATGCATATATATGCGTATGTGGTAAGGATCAATCCAAAAAGCCAGGTTGTCACACGTGGATACACACATATAGTACTTGCTGCCATGCTAATGACTAGGCTTCATATGCATATATTTATAATAATTGATAATAGTAATAAATAGTAGTAAAAATAATAATTATATTATTATTAATATTAAGAAAGAAAATAAATAAGGTTATTAAAGATGGAAGATAATTTTCAGATTTTAAGTGAGAGAATGGTATGAGAAGAAATAAATAATAAATTGGATAAATAATAATAATAAATAATATTATTATCTATTGAAGGTAAATAAATAATATATTGAAGCCAGGCTATTTATTGAATAATGATCTTAATAGATACTTATTAAGAGTATTTTGTATGTTGGTATTTCTTGAACTCATCAAGGTCTTAAATTCTATGTATGCGGAAATATTATATTTTGGAAAAGTTATGATAAATACAATAAGCTATAATAATTAGTGATCGTTAAACTCCTAACTTAGGAATAGTGCATGTAATGCTTGTATTAATTAAAATTTGATTTAAAGTGTTAGCATTGAGCTTGTTATTAGGGAATTCAAAGTAATAAATAACAATGGAAATAAATAATGAAGGTATTATTATTAGTATATGTTTAATTACAAAATACAATTGTTAATATGTGGAATTTTAAGGATGTTATTAATTGTTATAAAACTGATTTTTATAGATTAAATTGTGGAGTGTATTTGAGCTATGAAATTAGAAGCAGTGTGAAAGTAGTTAGCTCGGGTAAGAGATAACCATTTTCCACTTATTATGTTATTGATGTGCTGCTTATGAGTATTTATTGAACTGATTATGACTGTTTTAAATAAAATTGCCATGTGGAATTTTTATAAGTTGAAATACATGCATTCAAATGAATTGAGAGCTAATATTTGATGACATGGTTATTATGATTATTTTGGAAATTCCCCTATTAAATTATTATGATAATTTTGGGATGGGAAGAATTAGGAGAAGATGATAAAGTTATATCCACCACGTGATGATGCCTCCATTGGTGCACGATGGTTGGCTTTTTATTGTCCCAATGGTTCAATGAGGGACTAACCCAACAGTTCAAGAGGGCTTACGACACCCCAACTATTCAATGAGGTGAAAAGACCCATGGTCTGGGACAGATGCTTTGAGGATTTTGGTCGGTCCTCATCACTTAACCAGTGAGCTTTCGAGTAACCAGTAACATGGGTGTAACTTAGCCCATGGATCTAGTCGGAGGAAATAAGGTGGTTCAGTTGGATTGATGGGAGGTATTTGGGTATTGAATATGAACAGAAATGTGACATCTATTATGATGCTTATTCTTATTGCGAAAATTAATTGTGAGGATGTTGATGAACTGTTAAATTTTGGAGTGCATTCTTTTAGTCCACTTGGCACCTCACTAGCACATGTTAATATTCATAATGAGCTGGACTGATGGTTACAAAATTTTTCCCAGGTGACCAGTCAGGTCCAGGTCCTTCAGGGAAGCCGACAGAAGCATAGTGTACTGTAATCAAGTAGGGCTTCTGTTTGTTTTTGTGTATGAATTGTTAAATGTATATTGCCACACATTAGGGCTTTTCATGCATACTCTCGTATGTTTTGAAAATTTTAATTTCCGCTCAAGATCTTATTATATGATTACTCTGATTAACTCTGATTAGTAGAGGGTTATTTAGTAAATTAAACGGAGGTTGTTTCATCTACCAAGCGCATAAAGCACCAACACTTAAGTATAGAAAATCAATACTCAAGTGTGACACTTGTGTGAAGATAAAATAACACTTAAGGTTCTAGAAGAGAGCATATTTTTTCAATTGAGCTTCTCATTGAATAGTTTTCTTCAAGAAAGCAATTCATCAACACTCAAGTGTTAAAGAGCAACACTTGAGTGTGACACTCGTGTGTGGGTTGAATGACATTTAAGTGCCACCTGTTCATATACTAAACCTTTGTCTTCATAAATTCAAATTCACTAATTATCATTTTATAACTTATGATTATTGTTGATTATTATTATCAATGCTTCTAAACATGTTTATTAATGAGTTTCAGGTGAATAGATGAAGGATCATATGAAGATCCTTAAAAAACAAGATTTTTGTCAGAACATTAAATGTCATAGCAGAAAACAGAACATGCATGGGAACTCAGGCAGAGAAGGTCAAATGATAATACTCTACAATACCCATTTTGGCGAAAGCAATATTAGCTCAACCTTAGAAAAATACATAGACTAAAGGGATGTAGTATGAAGATATGTTGCAGCGATACCAAAGTGACTTATCCTCAAATCTTCCAACGACTCTAGTTTGTGTCTAATGGAAAGTTTCACCAGTATAATGAGAAAATTGAACAAACCCAATGGAAAGCTCCAATGGTCATTAATACAGTTCACTTATAATATGAGAGCATTCAATTCGGAGCCAACAACCAATGATAATAAATTAATTACTTACTTATTGCTCATTAATACTCTGTGAAATAGCCTGTGCTATTCAAATTCTTTAGTGTTCATATATATACTTTGTGTACCCCAAATTCCTTACTACTTGTTATGTCTGTTAGATGTAGTATTAGGAATATCAATATTGTTGGCGATGTAAAGATCTGAGTAATTTGCAACAGAGAGCATACATTAATACTTGATGATGACTAACTAATATTATATGCCCAAACATATACTAGTTAATATAATTCCCCTCAAGGATACATGTGTATAATTAAAATTCTTGACATAGTAACTATACAATCTCAGACCATGCTATAACTATACCTAAAGCTATAAACCTAACTTAATTATTCATATCATTGGCCAGGTTGGTGTGAATATAGTGGGAGTTTCTCCGTGCTTTCATAACGGAGATTAATTAGGCAACTACTTCAACCCATCATTCCTTAGACACTAACGGTATGAAACAACTTTATCATATTCATTACTGGAAACCACACTCTAAAAACTTCTTCCAATACTCTTCTTGACTGGTGTCTCTTTACTTACTCCATTCACATTGCCTTTCTCAGTCTAGATTCCTTTTCTGAACCATTAGTCAAGTCTGAGATTCAATCAAACTGAATCTCAGGTAACTATTAACCTTATATGCAAAGTATAAACAATATATGACAGATATTCACAAAAAGATTCAATAACCACACTACATATCACATAATAAATGTAATGTTAATAGTGAATGCACTCACTAGTGCCGTGTATCTTAGATATGTGTCCTCAGTTCTAGGAAAACTAAACATGTAGCAATATCATGACCATAATCTACATCTAGCTAAATGAAAACAAACTCATGACCTAAGATCTAGTCTTAATCACAGTGCATGACCTAAGACCTGGTCTTGTCCATGACTCCACAATCCTTAATCGTGCCTTATTGTATGTCTTGCTTGCCATATATGTCTTTTTTATGTCTTTTGTCAAATATACATATAGAGCATATGATGATCGTGTTCTAGCGCTATGGCTTGGTTTGGGCCTAGCCTTGAGTGGTGGCCCAACAGAGACAGGATTGTGATTTCGATAAATCTGGGGCTTGCCTTGGTAAGGCAGCTCGATAGTACGAAGACAGATTGTTGTATATGTTTTTTGTTTTCATATTGTGGTATATATGGCATAATAACTATATGATGTGGTTGCATGTATACACTTTACACATTTAGTGCATGACAATTGATAGTTACTCTAGGGGTCGTCGTCAGACTCCAAAAGCTTCTGAAGATGTAGGAGGTTGTACTTGATTTATAAAGGCCTTTTTGGAAAGGTAAGGGATGATAATGTTGTTGAAGGATAGGGGATACCCTACCATATTTTGTAATTTACTTTTTCGGATCACTATATATTATTTTGGTACTTATATTTGGACGATTATACCTTAACCTTTTAGGGATATTTACCTTGAAACACCTGCCTAAAATACACCCTTTTTAATATGTACACGGAAACTTTTCTTCAAAAATAATTACTGAAGTTACTATTTACGTACAAATAACTTAACCTTCAGTAAAATAAATATGGCGGGACTAAAATCTCTTCTATTCTTGGTTTATACTTCCATGACCTCCTTCTTCATACTTGAGCTTCTTACCCCAGCTGCAAAATCAAACTATTCAAAAATACATTCCTGGGATTCAAATGAATCCCAGTAGTAACATTATTAATCACTCAAATAAAATGCATACACAGTACATGCAAGACGACCATCATTTATACATACCATTCACTCAACACATTCAGCATTCATGCATCTCATATATATATATATATATATATATATATATATATATATATATATAATGGTAAATACATGCATATAGAGGTACACATAATATGTGAGAGAAGAGTTACTACCTTGTGGTATTTCCCGAGTCCAACGTTCTCATTCTCTCTCACACTCTCAGTCTCGTTTCTACATATATGTTTCTTCCTCGTCTCTCCTACTCACGGTCTCAGACTCCTTCTCTATCTCACCCTCGATCTGCTTTTTCTTTCTGGTTGAATCGAGGATGGGAAATGAATAGTTAGGGAGAGAGGAGGTGTATTTGGCTGGAAGAAATCAATGGGATTGGTTTAAATATATATGGCTCAATCGATTAAATGGGTAGATGAGATGTGTGGTATTGCATGTGCATCCATGTGTCTTGAAAAGGGAGGAAGGAGGTGTACGTGGCATGGAAAAAGCATAAAGAAAGGAATATGTATGCATACCTTGTCAATATCCACCAAATCAAAATGAAATGTTGAGCCATAACATTATCATCTCTATTATGCATATGTAATTATCTTGTTATCCTTTACAACTTAGTGCAACAAGCACTTAAATATGCGCACCAAACAACAAACACAATACACACACTACAATATTATATATACATATATCATACAACATGCACACACACATTGCTCACACCAACACAATTTATATATTTTATTATATTATGATAATAAAATATAATATAATAACCATTATATAATATAATATTTTCGAGGTCCAAATAATTTTCCCACTTAAGACCTTTGACTCTTAGGGGTCTAGTAGTCCTCTTATTTTAGGCTAATTCTCAAGTCTTAAGACTCAAAATTCGGGGTGTTACATATCTTTTGTTTATTTACATTTTTACTAGTACAGTAGTTGTCAAAACCAATCCGATGCTCTGTTGCGCATACTTTGATATATAATTAAATTGACTAAAAACAAAGGAAAGGTAACAGTTTAAAAGGAATCCCTCTAACCCGCCACCTGAAAAAGGTGCGGGCATTAGGGGTGAGCTTTCTTCGTTTTTGTTTTTTTTTTTTATAAAAGAAAGGCTTATGGCATCCCTATTTTTAATGGACATTGTATCTTGACTTTACTATGTCTCTACTATAGGCGTCCCCTATTTTCAAACATTAAAAGGCCAAGAAAACATACATTAAAAGTGTCATTTTTTGTATTGAGCCTCTACCTCCTTAAGCTATTCTATAGCTGTTGACCTTGTCAATAGCTAAGTCTAGAAGAAGATACAAGTACTGATATATGACTTTACTTAAATTTTGTTATTAAGCAATTTTTATTCCAAATTTGAGTTAACTATTTCATTATATTGTTGCAATGATTGTAGGTATTATATCATGTGTAACACCCCTACTGGTCTCACCCTTTTGGGTGGCAGGTTAGAGGAATCCCTTAATATTTATTGTCTTTCCTTTCGTTATTCTATGTTAACATACATCAGAGTATTACGCGGTAGAGCATTGAATCGGTTTGGACGAATATGTATACTGGTAAAAGTGAAAAAATTACTACAACATCCAAAATATAAATTCCCTTAGGGTTATGATACAGTAATCCTAAATAAAATATTAAACAGTAAATAACATTATAATCTCATCCAGAATAACTACAATATTAAACCTCCTTAGAACGTCTTCTTCTCGTCGTATCAATATTCCGAGCCTTTACCTTTTATACTCCTGATCAGCTTAATTTGAAACACCTATATTCCTATAACGGTCTGGGATTCAAAAGTGAATCCCAGGGTAACTATCAAACTCAAATACCATATGTATGCAATCCACAATTAGGAAAATCACAACATCAATCATGATAACACATACCACATGCATTTAGTACACATTTCATGTAGTAGCATATAAAACAGCATACCATAAATGCACATGTTTACTACAAAAAGACCAAGTCCTTTCCAACCACAGGACCGCCTAACAAGACAAGCCCCCGATCCTCAGCGCTAGGAAAATCACAGTAGCCAGGGCCTTAAAGCCCAACCACCCTGAATGCATCTCGGCTTGGTAGTGACTTAAGGACACCGTGTTATTTCTCTATGTGTTTTGATTATAACTGACAATTGTAAACTTAATTTGAAGTTTGTCTTTGGAAAGTTGTAAAACTTTTTGTTCAAGACAAACTCGAGTTTCGGTGGCAAAACTCGAGTTTGAACTTGACAAACAGAAGCTCAGTTTTTATCAAAGCAAGCCAAACTTCAGTTTGTGTGGACAAACTCGAGTTTGCAGAATTACAGAGAGTAATCAAAGTTTACAAGAGTTGTAAACTCGAGTCTATCTTTTGGAAACTCGAGTTTAAGATCAAACAGAAGCTTCAATGTTTTATCAAATTTTCAAACTCTAACTTGGATCTCTCTAAACTCCAGTTTACAAGAAAAGTTTAAAAGCTAAAGTGTTTAAAGACTTGTAAACTTGAGTATGGGTTATGTTGACTCGAGTTTTGCATAAACAGAGATACTCAAAGTTTCAAAATGCAATAAAACTCGAGTCAAATTTCTGGAGACTCAAGTTTAGAACTGTTTGAAAAACACTCAAGCTATTGCATGATTTCTAAACTCCAGTCTTGAAAATGAAAACTCCAGTTTGAGCTTAAAAAGGTATTTCAATTGTTTCAGTTTTCACTGAAACTCGAGTCTAGTTTTTGGAGACTCGAGTTTAGCTCAAACAGAAAGCGCTCGAGTAAATGTCTCTTTTGAAAACTCCAGTTTGAAAAACAGAAACTCTAGTTTACACTTAAAGAGATATTTCAAAAGTTTCAGTTTACACTGAAACTCGAGTTTTGTATATCAAAACTCAAGTCTGGACCATACAGAGAGCTAAGTAACATTCCAGGTTTTGTAAACTCCAGTCTGCGTTTTCTAAACTCCAGTTTTGAATCTCTAAACTTAAACTCAAGATTTTCATAAAAAGCTTCAAACTCGAGTCAATCACTAAACAACTCGAGTTTAGCACTGTGTTCAAAACTTCATCCAAGAGCAACTCGTGACTTTCCTCTCTGTAAGAACCAAACTCGAGTCAGTCACTTATCCACTCGAGTTTAGGAAGTTTTTCAAAATACATTTCTTTCTGGATGAACTCCAAACTCGAGTTTGGCTTTGTAAACTCAAGTTTGTAACACATAGATTTGTAAAACCAGATGGCGCTAAATTGCGAAAATCATTTGAATGATGTTGATACTTCATATCTTTAATTGCTACTATTCCTAACGTCATTTAACCAGTTTGTTAGCAAGTTTCAGATGAATTATTGAAGGAAACAGTGAAGATTCAGACTATGAGCTGTAAAGCAAGAGAGAGAGAATATGCTGTCTTTAAAGTGTTTCAACTTGGATTAAATTAATACAACTTTGAGTACAACCCATTCTACACAGAGACATCAACATTATCTTCATATTAATCAAGTCCCATATTGCCAGAATGTCTACAACAGTTGAGACAAAAGCATAATCCATCCATCAAGAACATTGTGAGTGGATTCTCAACAGCTAGTTGCTGGAAGTGGAGTTTCAACAGCCAAATTCGTAGTGCTCTTCCAACAAACATGTTCGTCATTCAAAATAAACTTCAACTGCTATAAATATGATTCAGATTCGAAGAAGAACATACATAGACAATATACAAGACATTTACAGTGAACAACATCCAGATTTCTATATTCACACTTCTGTAAATTATCTTAAGAGTTTTGAGCTTCAGTGTTCATCAATATCTGCTCTTAGAGAGAGTTTGTTTTTGTTTTAGATCACTTGTTATAAGAATCTCAAGTCTGGGGACTTGGAGATTGGGAATATTAGTTTACAACTTGTAAGGGGGAGTGTATCTTAGTGAGAGGATAACTTTCAAGTACAGAGTGTGTAACTGATTGAAAGTGATAGTGGAAATCCTAGAGAGTCTGGGGACTAGACGTAGGTCAAGGAGATAGACCGAACCAGTATAAATCTTGTTGTGTCTTGTTTTCTTTTCTCCTTCTCTGCATTGTTCTGTTTCAACGATTAAATTCCAGAATTGTGCGAAAGAATTTTTTTAAATCCCCAATTCACCCCCTCTTGGTGATTTGCTCCGGTTTTCATTTGGTATCAGAGCAAGGTCTTTTCTTAAAGGATTAACATCCCGAGAAGGATCCAATGGAGGGAATTCTACCTGAAGGAGCTTCCATCAATAGACCTCCAGGTTTTGATGGGGAACATTATTCATTCTGGAAATCGAAATTCAGAGTCTATGTTATGGCAACTGAATTCGGTTTATGGAATGTGTTTGAGAAAGGAGATTATGCTCCATCTACAATGGAGGATAGAGTGAGAACTCCCAAACTATAAGAGGAGTACACTGAGAATGATAGAAGACTTGTCACTCTCAACAGCAAAGCCATTCATATCCTTCAAAGTGCTCTAAGTCAGAGAGAATACTTTCGTATTTGTACTCTACCTTCTGCAAAAGATATGTGGAAGGCTTTGGAGATTGTTCACGAAGGAACTGCTGGAATCAAAGAAAACCGAATCAACACTCTTATGACTGAATATGATTTACTTCGTATGAAGTCAGGAGAATCCATTGGTGAATTCCAGCTTAGATTCACTCATCTAATTAATCAACTTGTTGCCTTAGGAAAAGAATATGATCAACGAGCTCAAGTAAGAAAAATCTTGAATGTACTTACCAAGGAATGAGAAGCAAAGGTGACAGCCATTGAAGAAGCACGTGGTGAATCAATGACATTAGTTGCTGCTCTCTTTGGAAGCCTGCTGAATATAAAGGAAAAATCATGTTCAGAAAAGGACTTGATGAAATTGATAGTAAGAATAAAGGAATTGCTCTCAAAACTATCAATGTTGCTGAAAAATCAGATGATGATGAAGAAGATGATGAATTTGGCATGATGGTTCGAAAGTTCAGAAGATTCTACAAAAGGAATCAAGGATTCAGAAGGAACAACAAAGGTGGTTCCAGCACAGAGGCAAAGAAACCCATCATATGTTATGAATGTGACAAGCCTGGTCACATTAAATCAGAATGCCCTCAACTGAAGAACAAAGAGACCAGATTCAACAAATTGAAAAAGAAGGCATATGTTTCTTCCATATGGGTAGATAGTTCATCTGATGAAGATGAAGAGGATGAAGAGCAAACAATAAATATCTGTCTAGTTGCTTAAGAGGATGAAGAGATAAGTGATTCAGAACCAACCTTTGATGAATTACTTTCTGAATATAATGAACTACATTCTAAATCCAAAAAAAAAATTGTGAAGGAACTCATTGCATCCAGAAAGAAAATCAAATTTCTTGAAGAACAAAGTAAAGATTTTTCTCACAATTGCAAAAGATGTTGTAATTCTCAAGACAAACCTCCATATGATGAATTGTTTGCTGAATATAATAACTTGCAATCAGAATTTGAAGAAGTCAGTGAAAAATATACATCTTTGAAAACAAAATTTTTTTCCTTGAACAAAAGATTGATTTTCTTTCACATACTGATTGTGAAGAATGTGTTGAATCTAAGAAAAGAATTCAGTATCTTACGAAAACTCTTGAAAAATTCACTCAAGGAAGTGAAATGCTCAACATTATTTTAAAACAGCAAAGGTTTACAAATGACAAATCGGGTATTGGGTATAGGCCTGATCTTGATAAAAAGAAAGGAAGAAAGAAGTTTGGAGAAAAGTCATATTTGAACTATTTTCAAAAATCTGTTCACACCTCTAATCCTTTTGCACATTGCAACTATTGCAATAGAAAAGGTCACTCCACATCTTCTTGTTTTCATAAAAAAGAAAAGAAAAATAAACCTGTAGGAAATTATAAATGAGTACCTGAAGGAACATATGCATTTTCTAAGGTATAAGCTAACCTAAAAGGACCCAAGAAAAGGTGGGTACCTAAGACTTGATCTTCCATATTTCGCAGGTATGTCTAAGAGCATCAAAATCCAGTAAATGGTACATCGACAGTGGATGTTCTAGACACATGACAGGAGATAAATCCAAGTTTATAACAATCAAACACAAAGATGGTGGCAAGGTGACATTTGGTGGAAACCAATCTGGAAGGATAACGGGTATCGGTGAGATTGATAACAATGATGGACCACAAATAAAAGATGTCTATCTTGTGGAAGGATTATGCCATAATCTCTTTAGTGTAAGCTAAAGTGCAGATAAAGGTAATCTAGTTATCTTTAATTCAGAAGAATGTTTGATTGTCAACAAGGATGATCTCTCCTTAGACAATGTAAAGTCAAAAGCTCTATTTAGGGCTCTAAGGGAAGGTAACTGCTATACTCTTGTTCTCTCAAATACTTTACCTTCTGGAAAATGCTTCATTGGTAACATAGATGAAAGTTGGTTGTGGCACAAACGATTAGCACATGTCAATATGTTCCAACTTGATAAATTATCGAAAAAGGATTTAGTTATTGGATTACCAAAACTTGATTTCAAAAAGGATATGATTTGTGATGCATGCCAAAAAGGAAAGCAAACTAAATCTTCTTTGAAATCAAAAACTGAAATTTCAACTAATAGACCACTTCAATTGTTGCATATGGATTTAGTTGGTCCAGCTAGAGTAAAAAGTTTTTGTGGAAATTTATATACTCTAGTAATAGTTGATTATTTTTGATCAGTTTGCCATTTTTGCCAAGAAGGTCCAAAACAAGAAAGGGTTACTTATTGCAGGAATTCGAACTGATCATGGAGGAGAGTTTGAGAATCATGCCTACGATCAATTCTGTGAAGCTATGGGCATTAGTCATAGTTTCTCAGCTCCTAGAACTCCTCAACAAAATGGAGTTGTGGAGAGAAAGAACAAAGTGCTCACAGAAATGGCAAGAGCAATGCTGAATGAAAAACAGACTTCCTAAGTGTTTTGGGTAGATGCAATAAACACAGTTTGCTACATATCCAATCAAGCATATCTTAGAAAGAAGCTCAACAAAACTCCATATGAATTATATAAAGGGAGAAAGCCCAACATTGCCCATCTGCACATCTTTGGATGTAAGTGTTTTATTCACAAGAATGGTAAGGAAAACTTGGGTAAGTTTGACTCTAAGGTTGATGAAGGTATTTTCCTTGGCTATTGTACTAGAAGTAAAGCATATAGAGTATTTAATCATAATACTAGAACCATAGAAGAATTAATCCATGTGGTTTTCTGTGAACCCAATCCTAACAAATCCATGGTTAATGATGAGGATGAAATTCAAGATCATCATGTTCCAAAAACTTCTTTTGATTCAACAAATTTCGAAAATGATTTGTAAAAAGATCTAGAAACTGAATCTGAACATGTTTGTTAAAACTCTGGTCAAACCCAACCAAAAGCTTGGAAATACAGTAAGAGTCATCCACTGGACCAAGTTATTGGTGATGCAAATCAAGGAGTTAGGACCAGAAGTAGTATCTTGAATGAAGTTACCTTTTCAACATTTATTTCAGAAATAGAACCCTCTAATATTGAAGAAGCCCTTTCAGATAATGATTGGGAGATAGCAATGCAAGAGGAGTTACATCAATTTGAAAGAAATCAAGTTTGGGACTTGGTACCTAGGCCCAAAGACCATCCAGTCATTGGCACTAAATGGGTATTCAAGAACAAACGTGATGAGTCTGCAATCATTATCCGAAACAAGGCAAGATTGGTTGCCAAAGGCTATAATCAAGAAGAAGGAACTGATTATGAAGAAACTTATGCTCCAGTAGCAAGATTGGAAGTAATAAGAGTTCTTCTAGCCTTTGCATGCATTAAAGGTTTTAAACTTTATCAAATGGATGTAAAATCAGCTTTTCTAAATGGTTTTATTCAAGAGGAAGTTTATGTTGAACAACCTCCTGGTTTTGAAGATGAATTTCATCCAGATCATGTTTTCAAATTGAAAAGGCTTTATATGGTCTAAAGCAAGAGCTTGGTATGAAAGATTAAGCAAATTTCTTCTTGATCAAGGATTTGTTAGAGGTAAGGCAGATACCACTCTATTCATTAAAAGTAATAAACGTAATGAAATTCTCATTGTACAAATCTATGTAGATGACATAATTTTCGGTGCTACTAATGATGCCTTGTGCAAGGAATTTTCTGAGATTATGCAGGGAGAATTCAAAATGTCAATGATGGGAGAGCTCAATTATTTTCTTGGTCTTCAAATCAAGCAGCACAAGAATGACATATTCATCTCACAGACCAAGTATTTGAAAGACTTGCTC
The DNA here is from genome assembly GCA_037074495.1 of Acacia confusa. Classification (NCBI taxonomy): domain Eukaryota; kingdom Viridiplantae; phylum Streptophyta; class Magnoliopsida; order Fabales; family Fabaceae; genus Acacia; species Acacia confusa. The sequence continues at coordinate 20,758,116 of CM073509.1, read as the reverse complement.
AAGAAATATGGTCTTCAAGATTGTAATGGGCTGACACACCAATGAGTTCAACTGCTGCCTTAGATGCTGATGAGAAAGGAAAGAATTTCAACATCACAAGATACAGAGGCATAATTAGATCATTGCTCTACTTGACAACAAGTAGACCAGACATCCAATTCAGTGTAGGGATGTGTGCTCGTTTCCAATCAGCTCCAAAGGAATCTCATGCTGAATATGTTAAAAGAATATTCAGATATCTAAATGATACAGAAGAATTGAGATTGTGGTTTCCTAAAGGTCAACCTGAACATTTAGTAGCATATTCAAACTCAAATCATGCTGGATATAAGACAGATAGAAAGAGTACAAGTGGCCAATGTCAATTTCTTGGTGGTTCACTTGTCTCTTGGTTCAGCAAGAAACAAACTACTGTTTCAATGTCTTCAACAGAAGCTGAATACATTGTTGTCTCAAGTTGCTATTCTCAAGTTTTATGGTTGAAGCAACAACTTCAAGACTTGGGTATGCATTTCAAAGAAATACCAATTTTGTGTGACAACACAAGCACAATAAGCTTGGCAAAGAATCCTATCCATCATACAAGAACCAAGCATATTGATGTTAGACATCACTTCATAAGAGATCATGTTCAGAAGAAGGATGTCAAAGTGATCTTCATTCCCTTTCATCAACAGCTAGCAGATATATTCACGAAGCCTTTAGCAAAGGAGCAATTCACTTTCATAAGAAGAGAATTGAGAATGGTAAATCCCAATGAGTTGTAAGTTTTCCTCTACCCAATGTTGGTTGATTAAGTGTTTTGATGATTAAATTGTACTAACTTAAGCATCAGAGTGTTTAGATGTGTTTTTGCAGGATGTTTGTGAAAGTGGAAGAAATCACCAAGAGGGGGGTGAATTGGGGATTTTAAAAATTCTTTTCAACTCTTAAAAATAAAGCTTAAGAAATGAATAATAAAAGAGTAGAGAAAGAAAAGCTTAGACACACAGAATTTATACTGGTTCGGTCTCAACCTTGACCTACGTCCAGTCCCCAGATACCTTCTGGGTGTTTAACTACAACAATGAAGACAAGACACAATCCTAATCACCTAGGACTTGCTCCCCCTTACACCTTGTAATTAAACAACCCAACTCACAGGTTCCACAACCTTGAATTCACACAAACAAATGCTTTCAAAAATTTACAAACTCTCAAAAGAGTAAATTTTGATAAATACTGAAGATCAAATCAAAAATCACAATACAGACTCTAAAATGCAAATGTATTCAAGTGTAGCTTCGTTGTATGTTCTTTGCTCTGAGTCTTCATATCCTTTTATAGCCTAGCTAGATGAGCTAGCCGTTGCTTTTTCTTCTCCAACGTTCAGCTGCAAATCTGGAAAATGACAGTTGCTTATTTTGCTTTGTTTTTTCAACTCTCAGTTGGAATCTTGGAATTTTGTTGTTGCAGAAGGTCTTCCAGATTTTTAGTCATTCTATGATCTTAATTTGACCGTTTAGAGTAATCCTGAAGTGTTGCAACGGTCTGAACAAAAATCTGGGATAAGGGAGAAAGATCAGCCCTGTTCTTGGTTCTTCATTTAATGCACTTATCCTGGATCTTGATATCACCTTGATCTTAGCTAAACTTTTCTGAAAAATACTCAAAACTTCATAAAGGACATTAAAAACAATAATAACATATGATAGAATAATTTCAGATTTACCTATTAAGATTTCACAGATCAACATCATTTGGTTTTTCAAAATCTCCGATGCAAACTCGAGTTTGTTCTTCCAGACTCGAGTTTGGAGTTCATCCAGAAAACATGTCTGTTGATCAGTGGTCTAAACTTGCAGTCTGTAAAAGCAAACTCGAGTTTAGCTTTTACAGAGAGAGCTGTTGGGCTCTGGTCTTGGAATGGAACTTTGGGCATGAAGCTAAACTCGAGTCAATTAGTGACTAACTCGAGTTTGAGTCTATGTTTGGAGAACATGCCTAAGTTCGTATTCTTCTAGACTGGAGTTTACGATCATAGACTCGAATTTGTAGTGTAGCCAAATGGATGATCTTTCTGTATGATTCAGACTCGAGTTTGTGAAGCAAACTCGAGTTTCAGTAAGTGCTGAAACTTTTGAGATTTATCTGGGTCAAGTGTAAACTTGAGTTAGAAAGGCCAGACTAGAGTTTGGGAGTCTATTGAGTTTTCTTGGTTCCTTTCTGTTTGGTCTAAACTCGAGTTTGATAATCCAGACTCGAGTTTGGCTTGCTTGGGATTCTAAGTGTTCTCTGTATCTTCCAGACTTCATATTTGATTTTGCAAACTGGAGTTTGGCTTGTTGTGAAAAGTTTTGATTACTTTCTGTAACTCTGTAAACTCGAGTTTGCCTATGCAAACTGGAGTTTGGCTTGCTTTTGTAAAATCTAAGCTTCTGTCTGTCAAGTCCAAACTCGAGTTTAGCTATCCAAACTCGAGTTTGCCTTGAACAATAAGTTTTACAACTTACCAAAGACAAACTTCAAATTTAGTTTACAATTGTCAGTTATCATTAAAACACAGAGAACCAACATTCTCCCCTTTTTTGATGATGACAACACTTGTAAACTGAATTTGCAAAGGATTTGATTAAGTTTGTTATTTTGAAATGAATTTTGCAGAATGTGCTCTATGAAGACATCAGAGTTAAACATAAGCAGAAGCAAAGTGAACCATATTAAACTTATCATATTGAACCTTAATCAAGTATGCAAGAACTCAAAATACCAAGTACTTGATAATTACAGACAAGAAACAAACAAGCTCAAACAAACACAAAGCAACTTAAAACAGACACAAGACTATTCTTTCTCTTCCCCTTTGTCTCTTTTGTCTTCTCCTTTGTCTTTAGTTTCCTCTCGCCCTTTGGCATCATCAAAAGAGGGTGAAAGGTCTACTAGAGGGGTAGGAGGTCGAGTGGTCTGGAATGTAGAGGCTGAAATGTTGAGGTGCTGCATGATCTGGTCTAACTAAGCCTTCATGGCATCTTGAGATTCAATCAAAGCTTGATTGGTCTTGGTGAGCTCAGATACAATCTTGCCTATCTCAGTTTCAACCTTTGCAGCAAAAGTATCCAATGCTGCATCAATAATTTCTTTGATCGTGGCAGCAAAGTTAGAGGGGATAGAAGTCTGAGGAGGTGGAGGAGCTGATTGGGCCTTATGAACTCAAGAGTAGGTAGCTCTGGTTCTGGAGGGTGCTGTTGACTGGCCAGACCCTTTAGTATCAAAGCTGATCTTCATGATGTGCAGTTGAGGCTTCCTAAAGGCTGGTGGTCGAATGATGGTGTCTATGGCTCCAACATGCCAGATCTTAAAATGGAAGAGAATGACAGATATCAAGGATGGAAAGGAATATGGGATGTCACTCTAGATCCAAACCTGAATCTAACCATCTCCTCAAACACCCATTGCCCTATGTTTAGTGGCTTCTTGTTCACTATAGCCGCAAAGGGGGCATAATCTCTCTTGGTGAAGTGAGTAAAGTTGCCACCTTTCTGAACTAGGTTTCTGGAATAGATATACCAAAGTACTCGGTAGGTAGGGGACATAGAAGTAGGTTTGAATTGAAGAGAAAGCAACTGGTCTTCAGTTATAGGCTCATTAGGCAGTAGGATTTGAAGACACTCCCTATTTGAATATTCTATGGTATGGTGAGGAAGAGGATTGTCAATACCTAGAATAGAGTTCAAGATAGAAGCAAAAAGGGTAATGTTCACTCCCCTAACTGTGGTGGTTACACTCTCCTTATCCATAATTTGATCATCTTCTTCTGTTGTACCCCATTGCATATTAAAATAGAATAATTTTACAATATTAGGAGTAAAATGGGTAGAGATGGATAGGAGGTTTTTGAACTGGTTTAACCAAGGGGAGAGGTCAAGGTTGCATTCCTGTCTAAGTTTATCTAGGTTGACAGACACTACAGGGCAAAATGGTTTTTTACCAAATTCCTCTTTGAATTTGGTAGCTTGTTCGCCTGACAAGATTGTGTTTTGGGTGTTGAAATCAGAAGGAGGTGAATTGTGGTTGTAAATCTCAAAGATGGCTTTTGTTACCATTTGAGTATCGGGAGATTGATCAATTTGCTCAGGTGCAAAGGTTTGAGCCTTGGAAGAAGTTTGGCTTTGGGTGGTTCTCTTTCTCTTGGAGCCCTTTGAAGATTCAGTAATTTTTTCTTTCCCTTTTCCAGCTACTGCTTCTGTTTTCTTCTTTTGTTGATTCTCAGTGGGCTCTTGAATAGAAATTCCCTTTGGTCTTGGGGAGGTGTGAGGGATGCCTGAGATTTGTTTGTCAATCCCAGAAGAGAACTTCTTGGGTATCAGCTTCTCTCTTCTTGGTTTGTGGGTAGGTATAGATTTCATCCTAGGTTTTCTCTGAAGAGGAGAAGGCAAAGATGATTTCGAGGGTTCTTCATCATTGGAAGGTCTGGAGGTTGGATTTGAAGCCATTGGAGTGTGAGAAAGAGTGAATTCGAAGGTGAAGAGCAGAGAGGGTACGGAGAAACTCTAGGGCAAACTTGAGTTTGAGAGGTGAAAATGAACAGTCATAGCAATAACATATATATAGGGTTTCGACAAACTCGAGTTTACACTACCAGACTCGAGTTTGGGTGAGTGAAATACTTACCTGGACTTCAAGGAAGTTTCTATGAATCCTTGAATCCCCGACAAACTCGAGTTTGTATCTGCTGACTCGAGTTTGGAGTTTCTTCAGATTTTATGTTTTCTCTATGTGTGGTGCAGACTCGAGTCGCTTACTTAATGACTCGAGTTTGGAGGCTCTTCAAGAACTTCAGGATTTCTCTTGTTTGATGCAGACTCGAGTCAGTCACTTAATGACTCGAGTTTGGCCTGGTTCCAGAAACTCGGTTGTTGTAAGTTCCCGATAAACTCGAGTTTAGCTGTACTGACTCGAGTTTGGCACCTGGAAAACCTTGAGGTTCATCCTGCAAAAACACATCTAAACACTCCGATGCTTAAGTTAGTAACAATTAATCATCAAAACACATAATTAGCATTGGGATAGAGTCATCTTACAATTCATTGGGATTTACCATTCCCAATTCTCTTCTAATAAAGGTAAATTGCTCCTTTGCTAGTGGTTTTGTGAAGATATTCGTAAGCTGTTGATGAGTTGGGATGAATAATACTTTGACATCCTTCTTTTGAACATGATCTCCAATGAAGTGATGTCTGACATCAATATGCTTAGTTCTGGTATGATAGACAAGATTTTTTGCTAAGCTGATGGTACTTGTGTTATCACAAAGGATAGGGATTTCCTTTAGGTGAGTTCCAAGATCTTGGATCTGCTGCTTGAGCCACAGGACTTGTGAGTAACAACTTGACACAGCAACATATTCAGCTTTGGTTGAGGATACAGCTACTGTGTTCTGCTTCTTGCTAAACCATAAGACAAGTGAGTTTCCAAAGAACTCATATTGTCCATTTGTGCTTTTACGATCAATTTTGTATCCAGCATGGTCTGAGTCAGAGTAGGCTACTAAGTGAGCAGGTTGACCTTTGGGAAACCACAATCCTAATTCTTCTGTATCACGCAGGTATTTGAAGATTCTTTTCACATGTTCAGCATGAGATTCCTTAGGTACGGATTGGAATCAAGCACACATTCCCACACTGAATTGTATGTCTGGTCTGCTTACTGTCAAGTAGAGTAATGATCCAATCATGCCTCTATACCTTGTGATGTTGAAATCTTTTCCCTTCTCATCAGCATCTAAGGCAGCAGTTGAGCTCATTGGTGTGTCTGCCCCATTACAATCTTGAAGACCGTATTTCTTGAGCAGGTCTCTTAGGTACTTGGTCTGGGAGATAAATATCCCATTTTTGCGTTGCTTGATTTTTAGACCAAGAAAGTAGTTGAGCTCTCCCGTCATTGACATCTCAAGTTCACCTTGCATAGTCTCAGAAAATTCCTTGCACAGAGTATCATTAGTAGCATCGAAAATAATGTCATCCACATATATTTGTACAAGTAAGATTTCATTAAGCTTGTTACTTTTGATAAACAAGGTAGTATCTGCTTTTCCACTTACAAACCCATGATCTAGAAGGAATTTACTTAGCCTTTCATACCAAGCTCTAAGAGCTTGCTTTAACCCATATAAGGCCTTCTTTAACTTGAAGACATGATCTGGATGAAATTCATCCTCAAAACCAGGAGGTTGTTCTACATAAACCTCTTCTTGAATAAATCCATTTAGAAAAGCTTATTTCACATCCATTTGATAAAGTTTAAATCCTTTAATGCAAGCAAAGGCTAAAAGAACTCTTATTACTTCCAATCTTCCAACTGGAGCATAAGTTTCTTCATAGTCAATTCCTTCTTCTTGATTATATCCTTTGGCTACCAATCTTGCCTTGTTACGGACAATGATTGCAGACTCATCACGTTTGTTCTTGAATACCCATTTGGTGCCAATGATTGGATGGTCTTTGGGCCTGGGTACAAGTCCCAAACTTGATTTCTTTCAAATTGGTGTAACTCCTCTTGCATTGCTATCACCCAATCATTGTCTGAAAGGGCTTCTTCAATCTTAGAGGGTTCTATTTCTGAAATAAAGGCTGAAAAGGTTACCTCATTTAAAATGCTTTTCCTGGTTTTCACACCTTCATTTACATCACCTAGAACCTGATCTAAAGGATGGTTTTTGCTGAATCTCCAGGCTTGAGGCTGAGGTGGAGACTGAACAGGTTCTTCAGAAATGATTTCAGCTTCGGTTTCTGGTTCTTCTTGAGAGGAGTTTTTAGAGTTTGTTGAAACAGATGGGATTTTTGAAATGGATTGATTTTGTAAAACATTATCATCTTCCTCATCATTAGGCTTGTTAGATTTGTTTTCACAGAATACTACATGAATTGATTCTTCAACAGTACGACTACGCAAATTAAATGTTCTGAAGGATTTACTTTTATTTGAGTAACCAAGAAATATACCTTCATTTGATCTGGGATCAAATTTGCCAAGATTGTTCTTACCATTGTTATAGATGAAGCATTTGCAGCCAAAGATGTGTAGGTGTGCTAGGTTTGGTTTCCTTCCTTTGTATATCTCATAAGGGGTTTTGTTTAACTTCTTCCTGAGATTTGCTCTGTTGGAGACATAGCAAGCAGTACTCATGGCATCAGCCCAAAATACTTGGGAGGTGTTGTGCTCATCAGCATTGCTCTTGCCATTTCAGTGAATACTCTATTCTTCTTTTCTACAACACCGTTTTGCTGCGGGGTTCTAAGAGCTAAGAAGTTATGATCAATGCCCATATTTTCACAGTATTTGTTGAAGGCGTGGTTTTCAAATTCTCCTTCGTGATCCATACGGATTCCTGCAATGGTAGTACCTTTCTCGTTTTGGACCTTTTTGGTAAACACAACAAATTGATCAAATGTTTCATCTTTAGATGATAAGAATATAGTCCATGTAAATCTAGAGAAATCATCAACAATGACTAAAGTGTATAGATTTCCACCAAAACTCTTGACTCTAGCTGGATCAACTAAATCTATGTGCAGTAGTTGAAGGGTTCTATTAGTAGAAATCTCACTTTTTGATTTGAAGGATGATTTGGTTTGTTTTCTCTTTTGACATGCATCAAAAATTATGTCCTTTTTAAAGTTGAGTTTTGGCAAACCAATAACTAAATCATTTTTCAATAATTTATCAAGTTGGGACATATTAACATGTGCTAAACGTTTGTGCCACAACCAACTTTCATCTAAGTTACTCATGAAACATTTTTCAGAAGGTAAAACAGTTGGAAGTTCAAGGGTATAGCAGTTACCTTCCCTTGGTGCCCTGAATAGAGCTTTTGATCTTACTTTTTCTAGGGAGAGATCATCCTTGTTCACAATCAAACATTCTTCTGAATTAAAGATAACTAGATTACCTTTATCGGCACTTTGGCTTACACTAAGAAGGTTGTGGCATAGTCCTTCCACAAGGTAGACATCTTTTATTTGTGGTCCATCATTGTTACCAATCTCTCCAATACCAGCTATCTTTCCGGACTGGTTTCCACCAAATGTGACCTTGCCACCATCCTTGTGTTTGATTGTTGTAAACTTGGATTGATCTCTTATCATGTGTCTAGAGCATCCACTATTAATGTACCACTTACTGGATTTTGATGCTCTTAGACATACCTGCAATTTATGAAAGATCAAGTCTTAGGCACCCACCTTTTCTTGGGTCCTTTTGGGTTAGTTTGCACCTTAGGAGACACATATGTTCCTTTAGGTACCCATTGATAATTACCTATAAGTTTATCTTTCCTTTCTTTTCTATGAAAGCATGCAGAAGTAGTATGACCTTTTCTATTACAATAATTACAGTGGGCAAATGGATTAGAAGAGTGAACTGATTTTCGAAAATAACTTAAGTAGTTCTTTTCTCCATTTTTCCTCTTGCCTTTCTTTTTATCCAGATCAGGTTTGTAACCTATTCCAGACTTGTCATTTGTGAATCCTTGCTGTTTTAAAATAACGTTAAGCATCTCACTACCTTGAGTGAAATTTTCTAGAGTTTTTGAAAGATAGTCATTTCTTTTCTGTAAAGTACAACAATTTTTGCAAATCTTTTCAGTAAGTTTTTCACAAGCCTTTTCAGAAGTAGAAGATGAAGTTTTTTGAACTTGTTCTAAATCCTTTATTTTTCTTTTCGAAAACATAAGTTATTTTGCAATATTTTTAAATTCAGAGCGAAGACTGTTATATTCAGAAATTAGTTCTTCATCATCTTCTTCTTCATCTGATGAACTATCTCTCCAAATAGTAGAGACAAAGCCCTTCTTCTTGAAAGAACTGAATCTGGGCTTTTCTTTTTCTTTGTGCTTCAGCTGAGGACATTTAGATTTGATGTGACTGGGTTTGTCACATTCATAGCATACAATTGGCTTCTTTGTTTCCTTGTTGTTGTTCTTATATGACTTACGGAAGGCTTGATCCTTTTTGTAGAATTTCTTGAATCTTTGGCCCATCATTCCGATCTCCTCATCATCAATCTCTTCATCATCTGAGTTCCTATCTTCCTTGTGAGTCTTGAGGGCAATTCCTTTCTGTTTCCCTTCTATTTCATCAAGTCCTTTTCTAAACTTGATTTTCCCTTCATATTCCGATAAGCTTCCGAAGAGAGCAGCTACAGATTGCATAGATTCTCCTCTTGCTTCCTCTATGGCTGTCACTTTAGCTTCCCAATCTTTGATCATATACCTTTCCCAGGGCTAACAACTAATTGATCAAGTGAGTGAACCAGAGCTGGAATTCAGTAATTGATTCTCCAGTCTTCATGCGTAGTAGGTTATATTCGGTGGTGAGTGTGTTGATCCGGTTTTCCTTGATCCCTAAGGTACCTTCGTAGGCCACTTCCAATGCGTCCCACATCTCCTTGGCACTGGGCAGATTGCAAACGCGAAAGTACTCCTTTTGGCTTAGTACACTCTGCAACATTAAAATAGCTTTGTTGTTAAGGACAACTTTCTTTTGATCATTTTCATCAAATTCTGCCTTTGCCTTTGGTACAATATTTTCTTCTACTTTCTTTGTAGGGACATAATTGCCATCCTCAATAACTTCCCACAGACTATACTCATTGAAAACCTTTGGCTTGGTTTAAACTTGAGTTTTCTCAAAATATGGAAAACTTTATATAGCCGTTAGCTGGGAATAACCCGTGGTTTAGAATACCAAACTATAGTTTGCTTAACTTTTGAATATTGAAGTGTCTTGTCTAACACAAACTTGAGTTTACTAATACAAACTTGAGCTTTGCTTTAGTTTGAAAAACTTTGAGTGCTCTTTGTTTGACATAAACCGCAGTTTCTAAATGCAAACTATAGTTTGCTTTAAGGTCATAAAACTAAGCTACTCTGTGTGAAGTCCAAACTCGAGTTTTGGAACCCTAGACTTGAGTTTGTCTTCTACAGTAAGTTTTTCAACATACCAAAACAAACTTCACTCTGTGTTTGCAATTGTCAATCATCATTAAAACTCATAGAGAACTATCAAATGGGTATTCAAGAACAAACGTGATGAATCAGCAATCGTAGCCCATAACAACGCTACCTTGGTTGCTAAAGGATATAATCAAGAAGAGGGAATTGATTATGAAGAAACTTATGCTCCAATGAGTATTCAAGAACAAACTTGGATGCTGATGAGGAGGATAAGAACTTTAATATAACTAGATCTAGAGGGATGATTGGATCTCTATTGTACTTGATTGATAGTCGGCCCGACATCTAATTTAGTATGGGAGTGTGTGAAAGATTCCAGTCAACACCTAAAGAGCCTCATGCTAAGAATATGAAGAGAATATTTCGCTATCTTGATGACACTAAGTCATTGAATCTATGGTTTCCTAGGGTCAAGATGAGTATCTTGTAGCATACAATAATTCAGATCTTGCTAGTTACAAAATGGATAGTAAGAGTTCAAGTTGTCAATGCGAATTCTATGGTGGATCATTTATCTCTTGGTTCAGCAAGAAACAAACTTCCGTAGCTGTATCCTCAACTGAAACTGAGTATGTTGCTGCATCAAGTTGCTATGCTCAAGTTTTGTGGTTCAAGCAACAACTTTTAGATGTGGGAATTCACCTAAAAGAGATTCCAATTATGTATGACAACACTAGCACAATTAGCTCGACTAAGAATCTAGTTCAACATACAAGAACCAAGCAAATTGATGTTAGGCATCACTTCATCGGAGATTATATTCAAAAGAAGGATGTCTGAAAGCGGAGCTAAATCACCAAGAAGGGGGTGAATTGGGGGTTTTAAAAATTCTTTTTGAAAGTTATGTTTTTAGACACTAAAACAGGGTATAACAGAGTATGAGTAAGAAGAGTAAGACACAAGAGCTCATATTGGTAAGGTCCCACTCCTTAACCTACATCCAGTCCTCAGGCTCCCTAAGTTTTTCACTATATCAAATGATTACACCCTCTATAACTCAAGAGTAATTATGTCACTAGAACTTACTCCCCTTTACAAGTTGTAATCAATAACCCCAATCTCAAAGTCCCATGACTTGAGATTGTTTACAATAAATGATTTACAATCAATGAACTCTCTTAAAGAGTAGATAGAAATAATCACTGAAGAACAACTGTATCTGAAGACACTTTTACATTGAAAACTCTAAGAGTAGTTGAAACTTGAATGCTTTTTTGTTTTCTACTTCAATAGTTGTTTAAAATAATTGAATTCGACTCTATTTATACATAAAGAGTCATAAATGACTGTTGCAAACTTCATTTTGACCGTTGGTGCATTAATCTAGCTGTTGGAAGCACTTTGGTCTCTTCTCTCTCTACTCTTTTGTTCATTCTTTATGTTCAGAGGATAAATGTTGACTTCCTTTGAGTTTTTTCTGTTGGAATGTCAGAGATTAGTTTAGGTAAGAAGCATTTATCCATTTTGCATCGTGCAAATGTTGTTTGATCAGAACATAGCAAGTTAGTTGTACTTTGCATTTAATGCTCTGACATGCTTTTTGCTTGGGTTGAGACAGAACCTTTAATTCTCTTGAATCATCTCGAAAACAACTAAAATTCACTAGCAAACAGGTTAAACATATCTTGTGGAGATTATGAATGATATTAGGAAGCATTAAGATCAAACAAGAAAGGTTTCACAGATTTGTCAGATTTGAATTTTTAAAAGCTACGATGCAAACTCGAGTTTGTGTATCAAAACTCGAGTTTGTCACTATGCACTTAAGTATAAACTTGAGTTTCCATATCAAGACTCGAGTTTCCTTCTTACATAGAGGAGTATCGCGATTTGAGTCATGGAGGCCAGTTTTTGACTAAAGACAAAACTCGAGTTTCCAAATGTAAACTCAAGTTTTTGACACTTAATGTGATCAAGTCCAAAACTTCAAAATTGGAGTTTTCAATCAAGATTGGATTTTTGAAAACATTGAAAAATAGCGATGCTTTTTGTTTGACCAAAACTCGAGTTTCCATTTAAAGATTAAATTTGGAGGGATTTGTGCTATTTCAAAACTAGAGTTTTGAAAATATTAAAAAATAGTAAACCTCTCGGCTTGGCCAAAACTCTAGTTTCCAAACCTAAACTTGAGTTTCCATTTAAAACATGAAAACATTTGAAAATTGGAGCCAAATGAGAAACTTGTTTTTTCAATTCAAAACTTGGAAATATTGAAAACTAGAGTGTCCTTTCAAAACTAAAGTTTTCCTTTCAAAACTAGAGTTTACACAAGTCAGAAACTTGGATGACTCTCTATATGATCAAAACTCGAGTTTCTAGATGAAAACTGGAGTTTTGCATTTCTTCATAAAACATTGAAGAGTCTCTGTATGACCTAAACTCGAGTTTCCAAATCAAAACTCGAGTTTGTCCTGATGAAAAAATTGGCATGCTTTCTGTGAGGCCAAAACCCGAGTTTCCATACGAAAACTGCAGTTTTGCCTTTGTCCATTAAAATTCAGCTTTTTCTTTATCAAATCAAAACTTGAGTTTTGATTCCAAAACTTGGGTTTGCCTTTAACAGTGTGTTTTTCAACTTACTTAAGACAAACTTCAATTTGATTTTACATTTGTATGTTATCATCAAAACCCATAGAGAACTAATATTCTCCCCCTTTTTGATGATGACAATACTTGTAAACCAAAATTTTGCAAAAGTTTGAAAACTTCGAGATTTGTAAAGATTTTGCATAAAAATTTTGTAAGAACAAGATTTGAAATGCTTGAGAGATATTTGAAGTTTAATATTAAGTCAATTTGCATTGAAATGAGCAAGTATTAAATGTAGTAGCAATTAAGGCAGTTGACAATTAAAACATTATATTCATATCAATTAATTAAGCCGGTACATCTGAATGTTTACATTTGCCAAAATAGAAGCACCCAAATTGACAGAGCTTAATAAAATCCTAATGAGAATGTAGAAGCAAAAACTACACAAATCATTATACAAAACATCCTTCAAACTCTTAAAGGCTTTGGCCTATCTAATGGATTCCCTCCCCCATTGTGATCTTCAAAAGTGGGTGGAGCTGAGAGAAGCAGAATGGAAGGTGATGAGGATGAAGGGTCAGGAGGAGGCTGACTGGATCTAGGGGAGGAAAGGATTTGCAGAATTTTATCCATCTGGGCACCTTGCTGCTTCAGATGACTTTTCAGCACAGTTTGTTCTTCCATCATATCAGTTTGATTTTTCTGAAGGATAGCAACCATGTGACCAACCTGTGATTCAATTTTCTTGGACATTTCAGAGATGTCCTTTTCTAAAATCCGATGAATCCTTGCATCCAGATCTGTTGGGATAAAGGAATCAGGAAGAGGAACATAATGGGTTGTTGCTTTCTGAGCTTTAGATTTCTTTGGCTGAGCAATCCCTTTATCAGTAGAGATCTACATAAAATGCAATTGTTGCTTCCCAAAGCTTATGGGCCACTTGAGAGTGTCAAATGAGCCAATATGCCAGATTTTATGACAGAATATTAACACTGACACTAGGGAAGAAAAGGGAATGTAAAAGACTGAGCAAGAGGAAAAACAAAACTTGGTTATCTACAGAATGGAATTCAGAATAGAGGCAGAGATAATGACTTTATCACCTCTTATAGAGGTGGAGAGTCTTTCTTCCATGACATTGCCCTCAAAATCCTTCAGATTTTCTTTAAACATATTAAAATAGAATATTTTAAAAATGGTTGGGGAATAGAGAGCTTTTATGGAGAAGTAGAACATATAAGGGTTCAACCAAGGAAACAAATCCATGTTCTATTCGTCTTTGATTTTGTCTAAATCCATAGACACCAAAGGATGGAATTCTCTTTTAAGGAAAGTGTCACGAAATTTAGAGGCAGAATCAATGGAGATACCTGCATTCTCTGTCATAAAGCCTTCAGGAGCTTTAGAGTGGATGTTGATCTCAGAAAGAGCATTAGGTATATTGGTAGGAGAAGTGTTATCAGAATGAAGAAGTGAAGGTTGAGACATTACAAAAGAGGACTTTTCCTCTACAATGAGTTCCTTATCATTGCACGTAGTAGTAGTAGGGTCTACCTTCTCTTGTCTGGGTGTGACAAATGGCTCCTGAATCTTGATTCCTTTGGATTTTGTCATGGCAGGAGATTTTTCAGGAGATATTTCATTGATCAATATGCCATGGCGACGAAGAAAATCATTTCCTCGCTTGGCTCTATGTATTAGAATGGATTTCATTCGCACAGGGCGCTGAGGAGGAGATGAAGAAGCAATCTCTGGGGTTGGAACACTTTTAGGAGGAGAGGAAATAGTTTTGTTGGCGGTTTTTCTTGAGGCCTTATAGGAGAACCTCTTGTGTGTGGGTTTCTTCTGTTCATAATGAAGAAGAGATGGAGGTATTGATCCTTCGGAGGATTATGAAGAAATAGCAGTGATTTTTCAGGCTCTTGAATGCATCTCTTAGGTGGATCGTAAGATCTGGAAGAAGAAAAAGACTATGAGAGCAGGAATAGAGAAGGCAAAGAGCTGAGAAGATATTAGGGAAACTAGATTTTGATCGATGGTTTGCAGAACAACACTCTGACAAGAGATTGCCGACCCCTTGTAAAATAACCAAGTTCAGTAAAAAGATTTGCAGTATAAGGAACCTAGATCTTTTCTCACAAAATTGTAGTAGGTTTAATGGTAACAGAAATAAAACAGTAAATGATTGGGGGCAGTTTTTCGAATTGCAATAAAACGAAATTAAAACAAAAATAGTAAAAGAAAATGAGATTATCCAACTAAAATGACTAATCCAGAACCAGGGATTCCAGAAGCTTCATCAGACGAAAATAAAACATCGAACTCACAATTGATTTCTAGACAAACTGAAATCTTTGCGTTCACCCAGAATTTCCCTCAACTAAACAATCGTCTAGAATGTTTTCGAAACTATGGCATGATATTGAACAATCACACAATGATCACTTAAACCCAGTTTGAATTATGTCCTTGGGAATAATCGATTTAGATTTTTTATCAAAAACCCAATCTGAATCTAGAATCGAATCTGATAAAAGAAGACAGAAACGAGTTTAGATGTTACTAATTAAGCGCGACTCCTCTGGAATATGGAATCCCTAATCCATGGGTTAATTAGAGACGTTTAGCCGAGCATAGAAGGGAAACACAACGAAGAACATATGAAGAACATTTCAGAGAATTTTAAAAGTCTATGTTTGATCTTCCAAAGTCTCAAAAACGAAAAATACAATCTGTTTGTAGCCACCATCTGACCTAACTTAAAATAGCAAAATGAAATGGGGCTCCAAGTCATAAAATATCTAGCCCAAAAAGAAATAGACTAAAATAGTAAATGGGCCTTCACAAAATTCGGGCCCAAATAAAAATCTAGAAAAATGTCTCTAACTTCGGCTCTAAGTTTGACCATCTTCTTGACCGAATTTGCCTTCTGAGTTTTCAAAACATTTGTAGCCCTTTGAATCATCTGAAATATGAGACAAAAATGAGGCAAATCTGATGTCTAGTTCAAACGTTATGGTTAAAATAGTGAAGCATATTAAATCTGGAATTTTTATCATGAAAATGAATCAAATCCAAATAAAAGCCTAAAGCCCAAATATGCATGAAAGCCCATTATTTATTAGCTAACAATCCTAAATTTATTACCCAAAAGATACAAAATAAGTGTGTAAAATATTCAATTATCAAATTCCCCCACACTTATCCTTTTGCACTCCTGGGCAAAATCAAAAAGAAAAGAAAGTTGGAAGAAAGAAAATTCTCATTTCTAGTAATTGCCAACAATGTAAAAATTTGAACAAGGAACACAAGGTTTCAAAAAACCAAGCAATCAAGACTGAAATCCTTTCATCTCAAATTACAAATCATGGCAATCTCAATCAATGATGTTGATCACGCAATGTGATTTCTCTAGGGATGCCCTCAATCAATCTCTCAAGTGTATCAGGAGATAAGTGTATCACTCAAATTCTACTCAAAACACATGCATGTATAAATCAAGAGAGCTTATTATTTATGGTTGTAATGGGGTTAGGGTGAAGGTATGTAGAAGTATGGAAAAGAGAGGCTAAACATCAAAGAAATGTAAAAGAGCACTAGTCAAATGAAATGACTAAAATGATATATGTATATTCTTATTCTTCTTTGTTTTTTTCATTTTATTTTTTCCCCTTTTTTTTCCTTTTCTCTTTGTTTCTTTGTTTCTTTTTTTTTTTTCGCCAATGATTTCTAATGACCAAATCAATGTCAATTAATGAAATGATACAAAATCAAATATCTCTCCCCCACACTTAAACTATTGCACTTCTGAGCAACCCCCACACTTAAATACAAAACAAAAGTGAAACCAATACTTAATGTAATTCCAAGGTGCGGTAAAAATTGGTTTTACACTTAGGCTAGTAATGTGGTTTGTAAAAGAATGAGTCACAAAGGCACAAAGGGACTAGCAAAGGGAATATGATGCAAGGGAAAGCTATTTGGCCAAAGTAGGGAAATGAAAGAAAGAAAACAAGCCTCCATCATATTTACACATGTAAGTGAAAATGTAGTTTCAAAAAGAAAGGGAACAAGTTCTAGAAAACATGAATCATGTGTAGATGCACACATAAAAGAAAGAATGGTAAAAGATGAGTTCCATTCAAATAGGCCCAAAATCTCACATAAGGAAATATCAAATCATGCAATCAACACCACAAAATCAACTACCAAGACATATAATCCAAGAGTAGTCTAGAATTGCAGCCATCAGAATAATCTATCAAAACCTAAATGTCCAAGTTTGTAAGATGTGGCAATCATAGAAAGAGAAATTGTATTATTCACCAACTAATTTTATTTGGAAAAAGCAAAGTGTGAAATGGAAGAAACAAAAGCAAAGAAAAGAGAGGGATAGAAAGGAAGAAAGAAGAATACTCCCTAAGGGTTTTATGGAGGATAAGTTGCATCAATGAGGAGGAACTTTGCTTCCTCAGGTTGCTTTATGTCTCCCTCATAGAATTGCTTGAGGCGGTGTCCATTGACTTTGAAGGTCCGTCCAGTGGGTGGATCACACAACTCAACAGCACCAAAAGGGAAAACTTTAGTAATCACAAAAGGGCCATCCCATCTAGATCAAAGCTTACCCGTGATAAACTTCTGGCGGGAATTGAATAGAAGAACTTTTTAGCCCACAAAAAACTCTTTCCTCAAGATGTGCTTATCATGGAATGCCTTTGTCTTCTCCTTGTACAACCGTGAACTCTCATAGGCATCCAATCTAAGCTCATCCAACTCTTGTAGCTACAGCTTCCGTTTCATTCCAAACTTAGCCAAATCCATGTTACACTGCTTAATGTCCCAATAGGCTTGATGCTCCAACTCGACTGGAAGATGACATGCCTTACCAAAGACAAGCTGATAGGGAGACATCCCAATAAGAGTCTTATAGGTGGTACGATAGGCCTACAAAGCATCATCCAATCGCTTACTCCAATCTTTCCGGGTAGAGTTAACAGTCTTCTGAAGGATTTGCTTAATCTATCTATTGGAAGCTTCAGCTTGACCATTGGTCTGGGGGTGGTATGCTGTGGAGACCTTATGAAGTACTTCATACTTGCGTAACAAGGCACCCATGCTTCGATTGTAAAAAAGAGAGCCTTGGTCACTAATGATGGCTCTAGGAACGCCAAACCTGCAGAAAATGTTAGACTTAACAAAATCCACCACCACAGAAGAATCATTAGTTTGGATGGCTTTCACCTCAACCCATTTTGAAACATAATCCACAGCCAACAGTATGTAAGTATAACCATGAGAAATAGGAAATGGACCCATGAAATCAATAACCCAAACATCAAAAACTTCACAAAACAATATAGGGTTTTGGGGCATCTCATGCCTACGGGAAATACTCCCTACTCTCTTACAGTTTCACATGACTTACAAAACATATGGGCATCATGAAATAGGGTAGGCCAAAATAAACCACAGTCTAATACTTTCCTATCAGTTCTTTGTGGTCCAAAGTGACCACCACAAGCAGAAGCATGGTAAAAATGCAAGATAGAATTAAACTCATGATCAGGCACACATCTCCTAATTACTTGGTCACTACAAAATCTCCACAAATAAGGATCATCCCAAACATAATATTTAGAATCACGTTGCAATTTTAAAGTATGGGCTCTAATAGAATTAGCAGGCAAAACTCTAGCAACCAAATAATTAACCAGATCAGCATACCATAGAATCTTACCCTGCAGCTGGAGAAGCTGCTCATCAGGAAAATCATCCTGAATAGGAGAAGGGTGAGAGGGAGAATGAGAAATGCGACTTAAGTGATCAGCCACCCAGTTTTCTGCTCCACTTCTATCACTAATCTCAACATCAAACTCTTGGAGCAACAACATCCACCGGATAAGTCAGGGCTTAGCATCTACCTTTTTCAAAAGAAACTTCAATGCAACATGGTTAGAGTAAACAATAACTCTACTAGCTAACAAATATGATCTAAACTTATCAAAGGCAAACACTATAGCTAATAACTCCTTTTCAGTGGTGGTGTAGTTTGACTGGGCAGGATCCAAGGTCCTGGATGCATATGCAATGACATGAGAAGCTTTGTCAACCTGCTGAGCCAAGATAGCACCAACAACATAGTTGGAGGCATCACATATAATCTCGAATGGAAGCAGCCAATTCGGTGGTTAGATCACAGGGGTTGTAGTCAAGCACCGCTTTAAATGGTCAAAGGCCAACTTTCACTCATCATCAAATACAAAGTCGATGTCCTTGTGCAAAAGGTTGGACAAAGGTTCGGCAATCTTACTGAAATCCTGGATAAATCTCCTGTAGAAACCTGCATGACCAAGAAAAGAACGAACTTCCCGCACAGATGTGGGGTAAGGTAAAGCAGTAATAACATCAATCTTAGCAGGATCTACCTCAATACCCTTACTAGACACAATATGCCACAAAACAATCCCTAACTCAACCATAAAGTGACACTGCTCAAAATTTAGCATAAGATTGGACACTATGCACTTATGCAAAACTCTATATAGTTAGCTAAGCATGCATCTAAACCGGACCCATATACAGTGAAATCATTCATAAACACTTCCATGCAATCCTTTAGAAACTCAAAGAAAATACTTACCATACAACGCTGGAAGGTGCTTGATGCATTGCAAATGCCAAAAGGTATCCTTCGGTAGGCATATGTTCTAAAGGGGCATGTGAAGGTAGTCTTCTCCTTGTCCTCAGGAGCAATATGGATCTGGAAGTAGCCAGAGTATCCATCAAGGAAGCAATAGTGAGACTTACCGGCCAACCGCTCTAACATCTAATCAATGAATGGTAAAGGATAATAATCCTTGCGGGTGGCTTGGTTAAGTCTCATATAATCAATGCAAACCCTCCAACTGTTCTGAACTCTAGTAGGAATGAGCTCATTCTTTTGATTGGTCACCACAATCACTCTAGACTTCTTGGGAACCACCTGAACCGAGCTAACCCATTGGCTATCAGAGATGGGGTATATAATACCAACTTGCAGAAGCTTGGTGACCTCCTTCTGTTGGTTATGATTAGTTTTGATGATGTCTTATATAAAAGCAATTAGCAAGAGCAAAAAGTTTATATCATATACATTGTCTAATTGCTACATTTAATGTAGATTTGTTCATGTGGGGAAAGAACAAGAGAATAGAAGAAAGAAAGAGTTGATTCATGGAGAATAATCAAGAAGAAAGAAGAAAGAAAGAAGAACTTGCTAAATAAACTGAGAAAATCATTATACGAGTTCTTAGTTTGATTCTTGAAGTCTCCAAGATCAAATGGAAGTTGGGATGGCTCAATTCAGAGTTAAAACAAGCATATATCATGTTCTGGATGAGCAAAATCGAGCCAGATAATCAAAAGTCAAGTTTACTGCATTACAGGAAGTGAACTACCTCTGGATTATGAGCAAACTCGAGTTTAGGACACAAAACTCGAGTCTGGAACTCAAAACTCGAGTTAGTCACTTAATGACTCGAGTTTGTAGTGTCTTCAACAACTCTGGTGTCTCTGGATCAGTAAAACTCGAGTTAGCCAATGTAAACTCGAGTTTGGAACTCAAAAACTCGAGTTAGTCACTTAATGACTCGAGTTTAGCAAGCTTTCAGCAACTCTGTCCAACTCTGTTTCACGATCAGAACTGGCAACCTCTGGTAATTTGATGATATCTCCCAAACCAGAGATCGGTTTAAGGTGAAATCAATTTTGTATGAAACTAGAAATCCAATGCGTCATCTGGACAAATCTTCATGCTCAAAGAAGCTGAGATGAGAGAGCTATGAATTTTTGAAGTTGACCTACCTGTTAACGTCACCCAGCAGACCAAGCTTCAATGATTTGAGTGTATCTCACAATCTACATATCAGAATGAGCTGAAATCGGTGGCATATGAAAGTAGACTCACATACCTTTCCAGAAACATAAAGATCATGGAAAATAAAGATCAAATGAGTGAGATATGATCTTCGAAAGTTGACTATAAATTCAAGATGATGCAAAAACGCTGGCAAAGAACAACCTTCATTCATTAGATCATAACTATCAGAATACAGTGAGTTTGGAGTTGATTCTTCTTGCAATGGAAAGAAGACTTAAAGAGCTTTATGGAGATAGGTACTGGATTCCAGGGATTTATCTTTATCAGGTCAGAAAGCAAAGAACTTGTGAGAAGGATGTTTGACTGAGCCATAGAGAAGAAAACTCGAGTTTGTGTTAACAAACTCCAGTTTTGAGACTTGACAGAAAGATATTCAATTTAACATAAAAGCCAAACTCGAGTCTGCATAGACAAACTCCAGTCTGTACAGACACAGAAATGAATCAAAAATTTTCACATTAAGCTAAACTCCAGTTTACAAATCAAACCTGAAGTCTGGAAGATACAGAGAGCACTCAGAAACCCAAGCAAGCCAAACTCAAGTCTAGATTCCCTAACTAGAGTTTAGACCAAACAGAAAGGAACCCAGAAAACTCAATAGACTCCCAAACTCTAGTCTGGCCTTCCAAACTCCACTTTGCACTTGACCCAGATAAACCTCAAATATTTCAGTAGTCACTGAAACTCGAGTTTGCTTCCCAAACTCGAGTCTGGATCATACAGAAAGATCATCCATTTTGGCTACACTACAAACTCCAGTCTATGACCCTAAACTCCAGTCTGGAAAATCACGAACTTAGGCTTGTTCTTCAAACATAGGCCTAAACTCAAGTTGGTCACTAATTGACTCGAGTTTAGCTTCCGGACTAAAATTCCATCCCAAGTCCAGAGCCTGATAGTTCTCTCTGTAAAAGCCAAACTCGAGTTAGCTTTTATAGACTGCAAGTTTAGACCACTAATCAATAGACATGCTCTTTGGATGAACCCCAAACTCGAGTCTGGAAGAACAAACTCGAGTTTGCATCGGGGATTTTGAAAAATCAAATGATGTTGATGTGCGAAATCTTAATGGGTCTTCCTGAAATTATTTCCTCATATGATATTATTGTTTCTAATGTCCTTGATGAATTTTTGAGTGTTTTTCAGATAAGGTTTAGCCAAGATCAAGGTGAGATCAAGATCCAGGATAAATGCATTAAATGACGAACCTAGAACAGGGCTGATCCTTCTCCCTTATCCCAGATGTTCAGCTCAGACTGTTGTAACTCATAAGAATCATCTCAAATGGTCAAATTAAGTTTATGGAATGACAAGAATTCTGGAAGACCATCTACAACAACTAAATCCAAGATTCCAGCCAAGAATTGAAGAAACAGAGGAAAATATGCAACTGTCATATTCCAAATTTACAGCTGAACTTTGAAGAATCAAAGAGAAGAAAATGCAACGGCTTGTTCCTCTTCTTCATCTATATAAGAAGCCCAGAAACGAAGAACAAGTGACACAGATACAAGAGGGAGAACAAGAACAGTGACGTGAGCTTACACAGTGAAAATGCCAATATTCTAATGTCTGCTTCATCTACTCTCTGAATATCTCAATGATCATATATCTAGCTTAGAGAGTGAGATTATATGTATTGTGCTTCAGTGTTTATTCACTTACTTCTGAGAGAGAAGATTCATTGTAAACATCCTATTATTCTGAGAGTTACTCAAGATTGGGTGTTCTTGAGTGGGAACAGTTTGTTGTGATTACAACTTGTAAGGGGAGTGAATCCGAGTATGGGATTACTTCGAGTACATAGTGTGTAATCAAGCAAGTGAATTGATTACGGTTTGTAAGGGAGAGTGAATCCTAGTGAGAGGATTACTTCAAATACAGAACATGTAATCAAGTTCAAAGCAAATAGTGGATTGAAAATCTCAAGTGAAGCTTGGGGACTGGACGTAGGTCAAAGATTGGACCGAACCAGGATAAATCACATTTTGCATACTCTATTCCCTTATCTTTTACATTTCCAGTATATGCTCATCTTTGAATATCTAATTGTAAATTTATAAATTGCGAAAAGTGTTTTTAAAAGTTCCTAAAGCTTATCAAACACCCAATTCGCCCCCCTCTTGGGTGATAGCCAGGTCCAACACCTTCTTCACCACATCAAGAATAAGGGGATTAAGGCGTCTCTGGGGTTGCCTCACTAGTTTAGCCTCATCTTCTAACAAAATCTGATGCATGCACATGGAGGGAATAATACCAACAATGTCAGCTAGTGCCTACCCAATCGCCTTATTGTTTGCCCTCATTAGCTTAGCAGCTTCTCTTCTTGCTCCGGTAGAAGGTTATTTGCCACAATGACTGGCAACTGTTCACCCACCTCCAAGTACGCATACTTCAAATGATCCGGGAGTGATTTCAACTCCAACTTGGGTGGTTGCTCAATGGAGGGGAGGAGCTTGGGTGGTTGTTTCACAAGTTCTGTAGCGTGTACACCTGAAATCTTGGAAACCATACACAAAGAAGCAGAACTGTGTCTAGACAACTCACTGTTAGAATCAGAATCCAGCACATCAAGCAAAGAAGAAGTCTCACAATCAACATCACAAAGAGCATCACAATCAATATCAGAATGCAAAACGACACTCTCACAATCAAAATCAATGTCATCACACAATGCAACATCAATCTCAGTGCATATAGGACACTATGTATCATCAAAGCAATCACAAATAACACAATCACTCATAGATGCAAGATTTGGAAAATGAGTATACCAATCAGCAAGAACATCATCCACAGCATCATCAATCACATCAATGCAGAAAATAGAGTGCTCCTCCCTAGGATGTTTCATGGCATCAAAAATATTGAAATTCACAGAAATATCATCAAACTCCATAGAAAGGGTACCAGAATGCACATCTATTTTGGTCCTAGCTATTTTCATGAAAGGTCTACCTAGTATGATTGGTGACCGACTATTAGAAGACTCATTCTCCATATCTAAGATGTAAAAATCAGCAGGAAATATCAACTCATTAACCTTGACCAATACATCTTCTAGCAAACCAGAGGGATAAGCATTATTCTTGTTAGTTAACTAAACAATAATTGAAGGCATAACATTAATTGACAGATGTAGGACGCAAAGGACCAAGACCAAGAGATGTATAGATAGATGGAGGCATAACATTAATTGAAGCACCTAAGTCTAGCATGCAATCATCAAATCTATAATTACCAATAATACAAGGGATAGAAAACATTCTTGGATCCTTGCATTTCTGAGGCATGGTAGGCTGGATGAGTGCTGATACATTTTGGTTCATGCTCACTCGTTCATTTCCCTTCAATTTCCTCTTGTTGGTGCACAACTCCTTTAGAAACTTGGCATACTTAGGAATCTGCTTGATTGCATCCAAGAGAGGAATGTTGATCTCAACCTTTCTGAATGTCTCTAGAATATCCTTCTCTTGTGCTAGTGCCTTTTTTGCCACTTTCTTGGATTGAATGGATCTCTGAGGGAAAGGAAGAGGAATAGGAATCTCCTATTCAGTTTGCTTTACCACCTCCTTATCTTTAGAGTCACTCTTCACACTTCCTGACTCTCTATCTGATGTAATCACATCTACAACTAGCCTAGGCTGTTCCAATTGCTTGCCAGACCATAGGGAGATAGCACTTACATTCCCCTTAAGGTTGGGAATGGACTGAGAAGGAAGAGTGTTGTTGGAACCTTGAGATTGGAGTTGGTTCAATGAAGTTGCCAATTGGCTAGTCTTGGTTTGCAAACTCTGAATAGAAGTTTCAGTTTGTTGCTGGAATTGCAATGTATTCTTGGCAAATTGCTTCATCATATCCTTAAGTGAGGAACTAGATGAACCACTACCATTGCTACTAGGCTACTGAGTCACTGGGTGCACATATGGCTGGTGGGGGAGGATTTGCTAGAAGAGGAGGAGGTGTAGAATGTGAGAAACCTGGTGGTCTAAACTATCTCTACTGGTAATTGACAAAATTATGTTTGTGTTGGAACTGGTTACCTTGATTCTATAGTTCTGGTTACCCTGATTCTGGTTCCAGCGGAAGTTAGGGTGGTTTCTCCAGCTAGGGTTATAAGTATTGGAGACGACATTGTTCTGTTGCTGGTATTGAGGCTTCCTTGGAAACACACCAACTGCAGCTACTGAATGATCTTGATAATTGGGATCTTGGAAGGTAGGGCAGGACTCAGTATAATGGTAAGGATTTGTACAATATCCACATGAATATCCCATCTGAGGAGGGGAAGCATGTATTGTCTGTGTAACCGCCAACTGTCTAACCAGAGAGGTCAGGTCATCAAGTCTATTCTCAAGTCTTTGTTGATCTGCAACCTGAGGTGTGTGAATCTGGTATACAGGGGTATTGTTTGCTCTAGTATCAAATTGTTGTGAGTTGGCAACCATAATGGATATCAAATCTCTAGCTTCCTCAGGTGTTTTATTCTGCAAAGCCACACCACTAGATGCATCAACCAAATTTCTGTCATTAGGAAAAAGACCCTCATATAAGTAAGTGATCAGGAGTTGCTCGGTGATTTGGTGATGTGGACAACTTGCACACAACCTATTGAACCTCTGCCAATACTCATGTAAGTTCTCCCAATTCACTTGCTTAATGCCACTAATTTTTTTCCGGATGGATGTAGCTCTTGAGGAAGGAAAGAATTTCTCCAGAAACAACTTGGCCATATCATTCCAGCAGGCAATAGATTGAGGTTGAAGGTAGAACAACCAGTCCTTAGCCCCCCTTCAAGTGAGAAAGGAAAAGCTCTCAGTTTGATATGCTCCTCATCAATTGATTGTGGCTTTATTGTACTACAGACCACATGAAGCTCCTTCAAATGCTTATGGGGACATTCACCTGCAAGACCATGAAACTTGGGAAGAAAATGGATAAGACTAGATTTAAGTTCAAAGTTAGCACCAAGTTCAGGATATTGAATGCATAAAGGTTGATTGACTACTGCAGGTGCAACCAATTCTTTCAAAGTTAGACGGCTTTCTTCTTCTGCCATATTTTCAGAGTTAGTAAAAGTACTACTAGAATCAGTAAATTCAGAAGACTTAAGAGACACAGAATCAAATTCACAATCTAAAATAGGATCCATAGTTACTAATTGACTTAACCTCACGGTTCGTCTAGCAACTAGGATGGTTCTCTCTATTTCAGGATCTCTTTCTAATAGGTCATGTGGATCAGTAGTACTCCTGGTACTCATGTAACAACATATGGTAGAATGGAAAACTCATAAAACAACAAAAATAGACTTACAAAACCACAAAAACAGTCACAAAACAGCAAATACACTAAGATGACACTAAAAGACTCAACGCAAAAACAGAAAACCACACTAGAAAATAACCAAAATAAATGCAAAAACACTATCAAATGATTTTTAAAATTTATGGGATCTATACAGGAACACTCCTAGACCATTGGGGGACCTAAAAATGCAATAAAAAAACTTAGAAATTGAAAAAGTGGTGAAAATGATGGAATTTGGCTTAAAAATGAAGACTACATGGTAAAGCGATGTGTCTTGACATTTAGGCCAAAATCTATCAACCTGCCAAATTTCAGCTCAATCAGAGAAAATCGCAAAGTCTAGTAGAAATCCTAGAAACAAATTCAAAAATAGCGGCTATGTCCCGCCGGGAACAAAAATACAGCAAAAATAGGGCTAAAACGATGGAATTTGGTGATTTTGAGTAGGACCTCACTCCGCTAAAGGGGGTGACTATTGTTTAGAATGCCAATTTCCATGTGGGAAAGCCCTGGTTTAAGTGATCTGGGTGAGAAAATTTTCTGCCCAGTCACCCGAACTGATTAAACTAATCCTATGCTACTGTTACTAATCAAACCAATGCAATTCCCCGGCAACGGCGCCAAATTTTGACAAAAGATTGCCGACCCCTTGCAAAATAACAAAGTTCAGTAAAAAGGTTTGTAGTAAGGAACCTGGATCGTTTCCCATAGAATTGTAGTAGGTTTAATGGTAATAGAAATAAAACAGTAAATGATTGGGGGAGTTTTTCGAATTGCAGTAAAACGAAATTAAAACAGAAACAGTAAAGGAAAATGAGATTATCCAAACTAAAATGAATAATCCAGAACCAGGGATTCCAGAACCTTCATCAGACGAAAATAAAACATCGAACTCACAATCGATTTCTAGACAAACCGAAATCTTTGTGTTTGCCCAGAATTTCCCTCAACTGAACAATCGTCCAAAATGTTTTCGAAACTATGGCGTGACACTGAACAATCGCACAATGATCACTTAAACCCAGTTTGAATTATGTCCTTGAGAATAATCAATTTAGATTTTTTTTAATCAAAAACCCAATCTGAATCTAGAATCGAATCTGATAAAAGAAGACAGAAACGAGTTTAGATGTTACCGATTAAGTGCGAGTCCTCTAGAATATGGAATCCCTAATCCGTGGGTTAATCAGAGACGTTTAGCGAGCATATAAGGGGAAAACAGTGAAGAACACGAAGAACAGATGAAGAACATTTCAAAGAATTTTAAAAGTCTATGTTTGATCTTCCAAAGTCTAAAAAACGAAAATACAATCTGTTTGTAGCCACCATTTGACCTAACTTAAAATAACAAAATAAAATGGGGCTGCAAGTCATAAAATATCCAGCCCAAAAAGAAATAGACTAAAATAGCAAATGGGCCTTCACAAAATTCAGGCACAAATAAAAATCCAGAAAAATGTCTCTAACTTCGGCTCTAAGTTTGATCATCTTCTCAACCGAATTTGCCTTCTGAATCTACATAACATTTGTAGCCCTTTGAATCATCTAAAATATGAGACAAAAATGAGGCAAATTGTGGCACCCGGCCTTTGGGGCCTTTAATTAACCAGAGTTATCGCGGAAATAGATCGAGGAGATTTGGACGACTTTTATTTATGAAATAAAAATTTCTGGAATTTACTGTTATATAAAAATACGGGTAAATTTTTCGCGATTCGGTCTCATCCTATAGTTGGACATTAGATACAATAATCCAAAAATAAGTGAAATCATAAACATAAAATATATTACAATGATCCCAAATGTCCAAAAGATTCAACTGCTGTATTCCTTACAACTACTTCTTGCTCTTTGATCCCGAACTGGTTCCTGTATCTTTCACGGGTGCTGGAGTCCAAATGAATGGACCCCAGGGTAACAGTTAATCTCATGCACATGTAGGAAAATAGAAATGACATAATAGCACATGTTTAAAGCATGGAAGAAATAACCGTAACTGTAGTTAACGGCCAAGAACCGCAGCTCTTGTCTAGGACCGCAGCCCCATGAGACCTCAGCCTCAATATCCATGGCCAATCAGGATAATATAAACAAGTAATTCAACCAGCATACATGATCAGCTAATAAATGCATATCATTAACATACATGATTATAAGATTAAAGTTACCTACCTCAACCTTGTATCCCTTTCCTTTGTACTGAATTTGTTGGGATCAGATTATCAAGGTCTGCCTAAACATGTTTATCATCACTGTCAGTCACTTATTTAAATCGCGAATAAACTAATTACATGAATTAATTTAAAGGATTAAAAATTATTAATCCTTTAATTTTCTTCTAACAATAATAAATTATTTATTATTGTTACTATTATTATTTGTTATTATTATCATTATTATTATTATTATTTCAAATAATAATAATAATTCCCCTATTTAATATTTTAAGACACTACCTATCTCTGAAAATAATAACATTGTTTGTTATTATTAAACTTATCCTAATGATCTCATTAATTTATGCTTAAACGATCATAATCAATTTTTTTTTTACTAACAATTAGTAACCCTTAAAAATTACACACATTTAAAATTTCATGAAATTAAAAATATACCAATTTATATCCATTGTTATTTATTACTACATGGAAATCCTCAAATTATTGTATTATTATTGTTACTATTTACTATTTATTCAAAATTATCTTAAACTAATTTCGCCATAATCATTAGTATTATTATAACATTTTTTTCCGGCAAAACACGAATATAAATGGAAATGCTATGCATAAGTCTACTAATTATACAACTCTAGTACGTACATATATGTTTATTAAAACTCCCAGGATATTTACTATGACTTTACATACTTATGGATATTGATAATAAAGTAATTCTCCTTACATGCATCTACTTGTTTTCATTTTCTTTCTTTCTTTTCACACATACATGTTTCACACAACACACATAATAACGCACATACACACAAGATCACGTACACATATATGTTTCAAAAAGTTTTCCTTCTTCTTGCATATAAATATATATTTAACCTTCTTTCTCTTCCTCTTTTCTTTATCAGCAGTAAAAACATGCAAAAACAGATATTTTATGCAGCCAAAAAAAAAACCGAACCTAAGTATTGAGAAAGAGAAATATCTATAATTACAAGAAGTAAAGGGTGATGACAGTAACTATCACGCATAAGACCATACAGCAACTCACGTGGACTCTCATGTTTTCTTTCCCTTCCACGGCATGCACACACAGAAGCTTAATATATATATATCAGTCAAGTTCCAGGCAGCAAGCACATGATCATATATACACACTAGACAAATCATTTCTTTTTCCCTTTTCCTTACTGGGCAACCCGATACACACCTATATATATATATTTGACTCCTCTTCATGCAACTCACCGAACCATCAAGAAGACATGCAGCAACAAAATCATCGGAAAAAGCATGCAGCAAAACAAAATCCCATGACATGCATCACACACTTCATATAAACATGTAGCAGAAAATAAAAACTTCCCCTTATACGTGATACACACACCTGAACATATGTATATATATATATTTTTTTTTTCTTTCTTGCTGTAAATGCCGAAACCTATATATAACAAACAAAAGCAAAATTTCTTTTAACATACCATCAGCAAATTCGTTCGGTACACACACATATATATAACCATGCAAAACAAGAATCCCTCTCTTCTCCTTATACCCGTCATGCACAGACACACTTATACATATATATATCATGCAGCAAAGAAAAATATATACAGCAGCAAAATAACACAAGAAACAGATGCCAAAACCAAAGACCCCCTGTTTTTCGTTTTCTTTTTTGTTTCAGTCTTAGTTGCTTTTATTTCAGTTTGTTCTTGGTTGTATTCAGGCTAAAACAAAACAGAAACGAAGGAAGAAGGAAAAATGAAAATAACCTTCAGTTCCCAAGCTTCAGAGACAATGAACAGCCGCCGGAATTCCCCTCTGTTTTCCGTCGACCTGAACAGAGGAAGGATGATCTTCAGCTAGGTTCTCTCATTTTCTCACTTCCTGTTACTCTTCTCCGACTCTCGGTTAACATTTCAAGGGAATGAAAGATGAAGGAGCCGAGATGGGTTTATATAACCTTAATAATTGATTGCATGCAAGCTGATTTTCGGACACCTAATACTCTTACGTGTTGATTTGCTGCTTCTAATGGTGTTTTTTTTTAATGGTTAATGGATAATTTCCTTTCTATTAGGCTTTGGATCGATTTGGGCTTGATGATGAAAGGGTCTGGACCGAAAGAAATAACTTAAGAATTGGAATTGGATGAATAACGAAACTGCTCCTGTAGACTTGCTGATGGTGTTTGGATGAAATGAAGGATAATTATTACTTTGCTGCTTCTGCACATGGCTCATGAATAGATAGGTTGATTCTAATGTGTTGGATTTGTGTTATGTGGGCTGAGTTGATATGGGTCTCACACATAGCCCATCTGATTGTTTTTTTTAATAGCTTATTTTAAAATTCCCATTCTCATTTTCAATTAACTACTAATTTCTTTAATTAGGATTTTTGCATAATCATAGGAATTACTCATTTTAATTCCATAATACCACATTTATTTGCAATTGGTCTCTAATTGCAATCATGGGAAATAAATCCCTTAGTATTTAATTCTATAGTTATCATTTGCCATTTCCTTAAATTTATTCTTTTCAAAATAAATTAAGGAAAATTAAACCTTAATTCCCAATAATTATTTTAGGCCATAAATTATCCCCAATTAAATAGCCTTTAATTTATGGAAAATATGCCTAAAATTTCAAATTCTCAATTTTTAAAATTCTTCAAGGCCAAATTTTCCATAATTAAATTTTTATTCCCAAAGTCCAAAATTTGGAATGTTACACAAATCCGATGTTTGGTTCAAAAGTTTTGGTTAAAACACTGAAGCATATTAAATATGGAATTTTTATCATGAAAATGAATTGAACCCAAATAAAAGCCCAAAGCCCAAATATGCATTAAAGGCCATTATTTATTAGCTAAGAATCCTAAATTTATTACCCAAAAGATACAAAATAAGTGTGTAAAATATTCAATTATCACACTCATCTATTTATATATGTGAGATGCGATAAACTCGAGTTTTCTATACAAAACTCGAGTTTTGAGAAATGGTTATTAAGTTGGACTTCAAAGATGTAAGGTGAACCTTTGAACTTTCGTGGCTAAAACTCGAGTTTTCACCATTCTTCAAAACAAGTAGCTCTCTGTCTGACGGAAACTCGAGTTTCCAACTTAATGACTGAAGTTTTCATAATTTCCAAAAACTAAAGTGTTTTCTCTGACCCCAACAAACTTGAGTTTTGTTCTGGAAACTCAAGTTTTCTCCTTTTTACAACAAAACATAGATTTTTGAGCATCCTGCAAAAGATTAAACTAAACACTCTGATGTTTAAGTTAGTAACTAATAATCATCAAAACCATAACTAACATTGGGTAAAACATACTTACAACTTATTGGGATTTACTATTCCTCATTCTCTTCTTATAAAATTAAATTGCTCTTTTGCTAATGGTTCAGTGAATATGTCTGCAAGTTGAAGATGGGTTAGGATGAACATTACCTTGATATTCCTCTGCTGAGTGTGATCCCTTATGAAGTGATGCCTCACATCAATGTGCTTGGTCTGAGTATGTTATACTAGATTCTTGGCCAAGCTTATTGTGCTGGTGTTGTCACACAATATTGGGATTTCCATCAAATGAATTCCAAAATTGGATATTTGTTGCTTGAGCCACATAACTTGAGCACAACAACTTGAGGCAGCCACATACTCAGCTTTAGTAGAAGACATAGCAACACTTGTTTGCTTCTTGCTGAACCAGGACATAAGTGAACCTCCAAAGAACTGACGTTGGCTACTTGTGCTCTTTGTTGACTCTGAATGTTTTGATGATAACAAATGCAAAGGTTTTGATTTAACAAAGACTCCACTGTTGAAGCAATTCTTGAGAATCATGGGGTGATTCTCGAGAATACAAGAGCAAAGGAACATCCCTCTTACTATCCAATCTCAATAATTTCTCGTTGATTCTCAAGAATGAGAATTTGATTCTTGAGAACGATTTCACCTAAAGCTAAAATGAATTATGCATAACACAAGTCAAATCTCGAGAATGGATAGAAGATTCTCGAGAATGTTAATACATGAACTAGAAAATATGTTTCATCTGAATCTATCTGACCTATATAATTCTCCAGAATGGAAGTTAATTCTCGAGAATGGAAATCAATGTGAACATCATGTTTTATGCATAAAGCTCGCTAATTCTTGAGAATTGGGTTATGATTCTCGAGAATCCAATGTGATAAGACAATGGAATACTATTCCTGCAACTATGTAATTCTTAAGTATATGTAGATAATTCCTGAAAACTCATTATCTCCAATAAAGACTAGTATTTATATCAGTGATAATTTTGCAGAACTAATTCAACTGATCTTTGTTCAGTTATCCCCAAACTTGATTACATTATGCTTAATCATCATCTAAGTGTGTTGCAGATTGTTTAGTTACGCCTAAATCTAATTTCAAGAAAAAGAAATCTGACATGGATCAAACATTAAATGATGACAGAGAAACAGAGCAATAATCAGAATTAGATACTGAGGCAGCAAATGTTATTCTTTTAAGTAATACGTATTCAAACTATTTCTCCCACACAAGTACAAACATTAGGAACCACATTTAATGAAAGGCGTCACTGTATTTAATGAGGCAATGGTCGATTGGGCTCTACAAAAAAAGAATGAACCTAAAAGAAATTCAAATACAGACAACGACTATATTAAACAAGAGACGATGAAACATTGTGGTAGAATGGTATAAAAACCCACAACATTCAATATCGCAACTACCAGAACACTAAGCATTCAATTCGAAGTTATCATAGTTCATTGTTCCATTAGCTTTTCATTTAATATCGCTTTGTACTTCAGTGCTTAGCTTTTATCTACTCAATAAGGAGTGAAAATCATTTTCATTACTTGTTTATTAGTGAAGCGTAAGGTTGTGAAACCTTAAGCAGGGGTATACGATTACAATTAGTAAGGGGGAGTGAGTCCTAAGTGAGTGGAATGTCTCGAGAAACTAAGTGTGTAATTGTATTCTGATTGAGGATTAGTAAAATACCCAAAGTGTTTTGGGGACTAGACGTTGGTCGCTTGATTTAACCGAACTAGTATAATTTCTCCTGTGTTATTTTATCTTTCAGTTTTACATCCTTAGTTCATTCAACTAATCAAAAAAAATTTTGAAATCACCTATTCACCCCCCTTAGGTGATATTCTCTCTTCATTTTGGTATCAGAGCTTGGTATCTCAGTTGGGAGTAACTTCCTGAGATAGATCATGGATGTAATATTGCCTGAAGGTGCTTCAATCAATCGTCTACCTCGTTTCAATGGCGAACATTACTCATTTTGGAAAACTAAGTTCATAGTTCTCGTCATGGCAACCGAATATGGTCTTTGGGATGTGTTTGAAAAGGGAAACTATGTTCCCAAAAAGAAAGTGGGAGAACGTCAGATTCCGAAAGAACCATCCGAGTTTGATGAAACTGATATACGTTAAGTGACCATGAACAACAAGGCCATTCTGATGCTTCAAAGTGCTCTCAGTCAAAAAGAACACTTTCGGGTATGCAATCTAGCAAGCGCAAAGGAAATATGGGAAGCTTTGGAAATTGCATATGAAGGGACTACTAGCGTCAAAGAAAATGTTAGTTATGATTAGTTTTCATGATGTCATTCTTAAAGGCAAAAAGATTGAGTAGTATATTTATCTCCTACATTGACTAACTGTTGTACTTAATGTGGATTAATCCAAGTTGAATTGTAGGGGTTAATCAAAAAGAAGATCAACAAAGAAACAAGAATTTATTAAAGGTTTTTGGGGGTAATCAAGAAGAAGAAGAGAGATTGAAGAAGAAAGAGTTTATTGTATGGAACATCTTTATTCAAGATCAGTTTAACTTTATTTATGAAGAATGTTCAAGAGAAGAAGAAAGAAATAATAGAGTTGTAGAGAATGACCAAGTGAAGAGCTTGCCAAATAGAATGGGGATGCCAATATTCAAGATCTGCTCAAATATAATTATGGAGAATGATAATGAGAGATGAGATTTAAAAAAAAAAGATGAAATATTGATCAAGATGGAAGATGGAAAAAGAAAGAACTTGCTGAAGAAATCATTATTCGAGTTCTAAGATTGATCATATAAGTCTCCATGATCAAATGGAAGTTAGAGTGGGTCAATTCAGAGTTAAAATCAACAAGAATCAGGTTCTGGATGAGAAAACTCGAGTATGAAGGTCAATACTCGAGTATGTAACTTAATGACTCAAGTATGGGGTGTTTTCAGCTTCTCTGGCGTCTCTGAACCTGACAATACTCGAGTATCCAATTCAATACTCAAGTATCCAGCATGATCAGCAACTCTGTTCATCTCTGTTTTGCGTCCAGCTTTAGGCAAGCTCTGATAATTTGATGATATCTCCTAAACCAAAGATCGGATTAAGGTGAGATCAAATTTGTATGAAACTAGACATCCAATGAATCATCTTGAAAAAGTTTCATGTTCAAGGAAGATTAGATGAGAGAGCTATGAATTTCAAAATTTTGATCAAATATTAACGCCATATATCAGACCAAGCTTTAATGTTTTGAGTGCAACTCGCAATATACATATCGAAATGAGCTAAAATTGGTGGCATATGAAAGAAGACTCATAAGGATTTACATCAAGACTTGATTCATAAAAAATAAAGATCAGACCAGAGTATGAAAGAAGACTCACAGTATGTTCTTGAGGTGGAACATACTCTTCTTGCTTTTAACCAATGCTTCTTTGGATGATTAGACTTTGTGGTTTTAGCAATGGGTACTTCAAGAGTTCTCCTGTTTGATATAGATGTTGTGAACTTCTTCATTGGTGCATGAGAGACTCTTGGCTTCTTCTTTCTCTTATTTATACTCTTATGTCCATTTATTTTCACATCATCCTGCATACATGGAACATTGGATGGACATTTTGGTACCCACTTATACTTGGGTCATTGTATGTTAGTATTGGACCTTACTTGTCCTTCTGGAACCCAAACATATTTACTTCTCATATTTGAATTTCTCCTAATATCGCATGTATGAGAAATATGACCAGACTTACAACAATAATTGCAAATAACAGAACTATGCTTATCATGAACAATTTTGCAAGTATTGTGTTGATCAAAGGATTGAAAATTGAAATAAATCTCATTTGGATGTTCTTTCTTCCCAATAAAATTTCTAGTATCATTTTCAAAAACATTTTTGTTTTTCAAATTAGAATCAGTAGCTGATTGATAAACAACTCTATGTGATTGTTCAAAAGCATTTTTCTTATCTACATAAGAAGAGTTGGAACTTTTTACCACATGAGCAACTAGAGCTTTTTGTGATGATTGATAACAAATGTCCATGAGCTCTTCTTTGGAATCCTCTTTCTCTTATTCTTTTGTGTTGACTGAATCATGTGAGTATTCAATGATTTCTCCTTCTTCAATCTCCAGTTGTTCATCAATGAAAGATGTGCAGTTCATAATTTCTGATGAGCTATCAATACTATCTACTTCAACACAATTGTTAGAAGCATATATAGAATCAAGAGTATCCTATATTTCCTTAGCACTAGAGCAAGACTTGATTTTCTCAAAATCATTTTCAGTTAAAGCACTATATAATATGTTCATTGCTCTAATGTTCAACAAAAACATTTTCGTTTCCCTTTCTGTCAAATCCTTTCTTGATTTGAAATCAAAATCAGTTGTAAAAACTTTCCACATATCAAAATCAGATGCTTTAAGAAAACTTGTCATTTAGCTTTCCAAAACCAAAATTCTATATCTTTCAAAAACGGTAGAATGGTATGATCAACACCTTCTGGAAGCCAACAACACCTAAGATTAGCCATTGTGACTCTTGAGACTGTTAAGTCCTTTAAACAAGAGACCTTGCTCTGATACCAAATGTTGGACCTGGCTATCAACTAAGAAGGGGGGTAAATTGGGTGTTTAATAAAACTTTAGGAACTTTAAATTCGCTACTTATTGAAATCAGTTCGAATGACAGTTAGATAAACAATAAACATATACTGGAAATGTAAAAGATAAGGGAAGAGAGTATGCAAACTGTGATTTATCCTGGTTCGGTCTAATCCTTGACCTACGTCCAGTCCCCAAGCTTCACTTGAGATTTTCAATCCACTATTTGCTTTGAGCTTGATTACACGTTCTGTACTCGAAGTAATCCTCTCCCTAGGATTCACTCCCCCTTACAAACTGTAATCAATACACTTGCTTGATTACACACTCTATACTCGAAGTAATCCTCTCACTAGGATTCACTCCCCTTACAAGTTGTAATCACAACACAGTGTTTCCCACTCAAGATCACCCAATCTTGAATATCTCTCAAATAAACGGATTCACAATGAATCTTCTTTCTCAGAAGTGAATGAATAAACACTGAAGCACAATACAAATCATTTCACTCTCAATTATAAGCTATGTAGGCATTGAAAACTGAGAGTAAATGATATCAAAATCAGAGTATTAGCATGTTGAAGGTGTAAGCTTGTGTCTCTGCGTTTTTCTCTGCTACTGATTCTTCAAGTCTTCAAGTATTTATACTGATTTGAAGTATATGAACGTTGTAGATCCGTTGAGACTTGAACCCATTCGAAAATATAGCTGTTGTGAGTGTTTCTCCATAGATCTAGCTTTTGTGACCACTTCTGTTTGAATATGACTGTTGGGAATAATTCAGATTTGAATATTTGAGTTTTGTTCCTTTAAGAATGTCTCCCATGATGTTTAGCAGCCTTTGTTGGTAGGAGCCTTATTGCCTGCATTGAAGAAAGGTTGGTCTTCTTTCCAGGCTATCATCCATTTGCTTTGGTTGAGAAGATATATTAAAATAATACAAGTGGTTCATGGAGTTGCTTTATTTAATTTTAAAGCAAATCTATATCTTCTGAAATCTGAAACTTAAGCATATCAAGATTGTAGAATGTTTGAATCCATTACAATTTGAGCATTCAGCTTCGTTTCTCTAAGTTTCTCTTTTGGTTCTGCCTTCTTTGCCATTTCTGAAAATCTGCAGCAACCTTCATCTTCATGCTTATGGCAGATTTTGATTTCTATCAAGTTTGATGTTATCTCAAACTTTTAATCATCTGAAACTTGCTAGAAAACTGATTAATCATGATTAGAAACAATAGCAATAGATTATATGAAGTATTAAGATCAACCATGAAGTTTCCACAAGTTGGCGCAATTTGGTTTTTAAAACTTCATCAACTGAAATTGGAGTTTGCAAAACGAAACTGGAGTTTGCAGCGGGCTAAACTGGAGTTTAGAAATCCAAACTCGAGTTTAGGTCTTCCAGAGAGGAATGTCGCGATTTGAGTTTTGAAGCACACTTGAACATAAGGCTAAACTCGAGTCATTAAGTGACAAACTTGAGTTTTAGACTTTTGGAGTGAAAATAAGCTTAAGTCCACAAAACTCAAAACTAAAGTTTTTAAATGCAAACTGGAGTTTTCAAAGTTTGAAATATTGAGGAGCTCTCTGTCTGCCACAAACTGGAGTTTACTAATTCAAACTCGAGTTTCCTTAAGAGATGAAAACATCTTGCTCTCTGTCAAGTCCAAAACTGGAGTTTGCTAACACAAACTAGAGTTTCTTCTCCATGGCCCAGTCAAATATCCTTCTCACAAGTTCTTTGCTTTCTGACTTAATAAATATCAATTCCTGGAATCCAATACCTATCTCCATAAGACTCTTTAAGTCTTCTTTCTAATGCAAGAAGAATCAGCTCCAAACTCACTATAATCTGACAGTTATGATCTGATGTACAAAGGCTGTTCTTTGGCTAGCGTTTTCAGCATCCTGAATTGACTGTCAACTTCAAAGATTCATACCTCACTCTTTTGATCTTTGTTTTCCATGATATTTATGTTTCTGGAAAGGTATGTGAGTCTATTTTCATATGCTACCGATTTCAGCTCATTCCGATGTGTAGTTTGTGAGATACACTCAAATCATTGAAGCTTGGTCTGCTGTGTGGCGTGAATTCCTATTCCAACTTCTGAAATTCATAGCTCTCTTATCTGAGCTTCTTTAGGCATAAAACTTTGTCAAGTTGACGCATTGGATGTCTAGTATCATACAAAATTGATTTCATCTTAATCTGATCTCTGGTTTTGGAGATATCATCAAATTACCAGAGGTTGCAGTGCTGAACGTGAAACAGAGTTGGACAGAGTTGCTGAAAGCTTGCTAAACTCGAGTCATTAAGTGACTAACTCGAGTTTTAAGTTCCAAACTCGAGTTTACATTATCTAACTCCAGTTTTGGTGATCCAGAGACGCCAGAGTTGCTGAAGACACTACAAACTCGAGTCATTAAGTGACTAACTCGAGTTCTGAGTTCCAAACTCGAGTTTACATTGTCTAACTCGAGTTTTGATGATCCAGAGACACGAGAGTTGCTAAAGACACTACAAACTTGAGTCATTAAGTGACCAACTCGAGTTTTGAGTTCCAAATTCAAGTTTTGTGTCCTAAACTCGAGTTTTTTCATAATCCAGAGGCAAATCACTTCCAGTAATGCAGTAAACTTGACTTTTGAGTATTTGGCTCGATTTTGCTTATCCAAAACCTGATGTATGCTTGTTCTAACTCTAAATTGAGCCATCCTAACTTCCATTTGATCCTGGAGATTTCAAGAGTCAAACTAAGAACTTGTATAATGATTTTCTCAGTTTATTCAGCAAGTTCTTCTTTCTTTCTTCTCTCTTCTTGATTATTCTCCATGAATCAACTCTTTCTTTCTCCTCTTCTATTGTTCTTCCTCCACATGAACAAATCTACATTAAATGTAGCAATTAGTCAATGTATATGATATAAACTTTTTGCTCTTGCTAATGGGATCTATATAAGACATCATCAAAACTAATCATAACCAACAATCATGAGTGGGAAATTGAGTGTATCCTTACGGGTTGTAAGGGGGAGGATCTCGGTGAGAGATTTGGCTTCACAAGTGCCTGGTTAAACTTGTGGGTTTGTAAGAGGCTTCTCTTGTGCCTGGATAAACAAGAGGATAATAGATTGAAAATCTCAAGCGGAGCTTGAGGATTGGATGTAGGTCAAGGAGTGGACCGAACCAGGATAAATCTAGTTTGCAATTCTCTTCCTTAATCGCTTTTATTTCCAGCATACATGTTTGAATGATTCTCTATTGTTAGACCTGGCTGGACCCAAGGGGGGTGAATTAGGTGAAGATAAAAACTTGCTCCCTTTTTAAAATCTTTTTGTAATTCGGTTAAATCAGTTTGAAAGGTAATAAAGAGTTATAAATCTATAAACAATCATTCAAACATGTATGCTGGAAATAAAAGGTTAAGAGAAGAGAATTGCAAACTCAGATTTATACTGGTTCAGTCCAACCCTTGACCTACGTCCAGTCCTCAAGCTCCACTTGAGATTTTCACTATCTCCTTGTTTACCCAGGCACAAGAGACAAGCCTTTACACCCCATAAGTTTGTCCAGGCACTTGTGCAGCCTTTACATGGTTTAAACTCAAGCCTAACGGATCTGTATTATACAGATGACGTCTTCTCTTATCTGATTCAAACTTATGAACTAATTGACTCACATTTTATGTTGTGAATCACCATATATATACTTGATCGATATGCTCATTAGTTTCTGATGAATTCAGCAAAGATCAAGGTGGAATGCAATTAACGAAGAACCAAGAACAAACCTGAAATTTCTCCTCTATCCCAATGGTTCAGCTCATGCCGTTATAGATTGTCCAGATCACTCTCCAACGGTTAAATAAGGTTTATGGAACGATGAAAAATTTGGAAGACCGTTTGCAACGACTAAATCCAAGATTCCAGCTGAGAATTGAAGAAATAGAGAAAAATGTGCAACTATCATATTCCAGAGATAAAGTTGAATATTGAAGAATCAAGGAGAAGAAAATGCAACGGCTAGTTCCTCTGATTAAACTATAAATACCTAGGAAGACTTATAGCAACAACACACATAGAATTACAATTGATTCCATTTTTCGATTTGAGTCTTTGTTGTGCATTCTACAGTATTTGAACTTCAGTGTTGATCCATATCTACTCTTTTTGAGAGTCTTGTTTTGAAAATGTTTTGATTACTTGTTTGAGAGAACTCAAGGTTGTGGAACCTATGAGTTGGGTTGTTTATTTACAAAGTGTAAGGGGGAGCAAGTCCTAGGAGATTAGGATTGCTTGAGAGTTACATTGTTGTAATTAAAGAATATTAAGATAGTTGAAAAACCCAGAAGGTATCTGTAGACTGGACGTAGGTCAAAGTTGGATCGAACCAGTATAAATTTTACTATGTCTAGCTTTTCTTCCCTTGCTTTGTTATATTCTGTTTTCGATCAAAATACTTGGATGTCTCGAAAAGTTTTTTAAACTTATCCAGAGTTTTATCAAACACCCAATTCATCCCCTCTTGGCTGATAGCCAGGTCCAACAATGAACAAGTTGCTGCGTCAAGCAAGAACAATTTTAACCTGTTAGAAATGATTAGTTTTGATGATGTCTAATATAGACATTATTATTATGAGCAAAAAGCTTTCATACTACATTTATCTTCTACTTTGATTAATTCTTATATATTAATGTAGATATGGAGTTTTAACAATAAAGAATGATCAAGAGAGGAGATTGAAGAAAGGAGAATATTAATATGAAATTCTCTATGATCAAGTGGATGTTGGAATGGCACAAATCGGAGTCAAAATAAACAAATTCAAATTTAGCATGAATAGTACCGAGTTGCAACAGTACTAGCTGAGTTGATACAGTGACGAGATGCTACAGTGCCGAAACGCTACAGTACCTCAATTAATATTCATTGATGAATAGTGACTTTTCTTCACATGCCTCGAGTCATTCGGGAGTGCCTCAAGTCATGGATTCTAATTGCCTCTAGGTACACGCTAATTGCCTCGAGTCATATATGGTTTCAACACTTTGTTCTACCCTGTTTCACGTTTTAGTTTGGGCGACCTTTGGTAATTCGATGATATCTCCTAAACCAGAGATCGTATTGAGGTGAAACTAATTTTGAATGAAAGTAGACTTCCAATGAGTCATCCTGCCCAAATTTCAAGTCCAAAGAAGATCAGATAAGAGAGCTATGAATTTCGGAAGTCAAAACAGCATTCACCATCATACAGCTGAGCGACCTTCGGTAATCTCAGCATATCTCTCAAAATACATATCGGAATGAGCTGAAATCGGTGGCATGTGAAACTAGACTCATATATCTTTCCAAAAACATAAAATTCATAGAAAAAAAAGATCAAATGAGAGAGATATGATTTTTGGAAGTTGACGGTCCGTTTCAGAAATGTGCAGAAAGTGTTGATCAAGAACAACCTCCATTCATCTAATGATAACATATGAACTACAATGAGTTTGGAGCTGATTCTTCTTGCATTGAAAAGAAGATTTAAAGATGTTTGTGGGGATATATGTGATATGCCATAGTTTAGAGCTTAACGAAGAAATTATGGTTATTGAAACTTTAGTTCTTGCATTTTGAAATGATGGGATTCTAGAAGTTTAGTTAATCAAATAGGACGATCAGACAAAGAGCAAATCCTGTGTGAAGGAGTCTAGCATTTGCCTCGAGTTGCTTGAGGAGCCTGGAGTTAAGGAGATGATTGCTTGCCTCAAGGTGTTTCACTAATTGCCTCAAGGCAAACCCGACGCCTCACGATGATTGCTTGTAGGTACATATTCATGCCTCGAGTCAGCCTCTGCCTGGAGTTGGTAAATGAATGCCTCGAGTCAATCCCGATGAAATATACAGATCAAATACCTCGAGGGACCTCTACTCACCTCGAGTCAGTTAGCTATGACAAAAGCCTCGAGTCATTTTCACATATGCCTCGAGTCATTCCTTCTCTGTTTCTGAAGATCACCATCTCCGGAAAATTCAGATAATTCAAATCTACTGATAATAATTCCATTTCTTTTAATTATTACTCATTAAAATTCTTAAATGCTTCTAATCAGTTTGCTAAGTAATTTTCAGATGATCAAAATGGAAATTCCTAAAAAGCATTAAGAATCAGTGATTGAGCTAGAAAGTGGTTACTGCAATTGCGCCGCAAAAATGTCTGCGCCTTGAATGAAGGAATAGAACAGTCCAAACATTGCCCATAATAAAGATTCATCGAGCTAACAAATCATCCTTCAATTCAAAAGAATGTCGGCCACCTATCAAACTGTGCCTAACGGTTTGAGGAGACACAACGGCTATATTCAACTATCAAAGAATGGATAACACGTGGCAAAGTACAGATGCTCCAAGAAACATGAATGACATTGGAGAATGTTTCATGGTTCAGCAATTCCCTCTGCCACTCACAACGGACACATGTTTGAACATTCTCATCAGACATATTCAAAATCCTCCAACGGTCGATTCCTTGCAACAGTCAAAAGGCAATTACCTATAAATTGCAAATTCTTCAAACCGATGAAATATATGGATCACAGACGATGATTGACGAATGACTCAGCCTAGCCAATGAAATAATTCTCATCGTCAATATGTCAATATACACTTAGCCTATACACTCTCTGTTTCTCCATTTTATACATTTTACCGTAGAGAGAGTGAGAAGCTTGATTATTGTACTTCAGTGATTATTCATTTACTTCTGAGAGAGAAGATCTATTTGTAAATCAGTTTATCTGAGAGTTACTCAAGATTGGGTAATCTTGAGTAGAAGGTTGTAACCTTACAGTGTGTAAGGGGGAGTATCTCGGTAAGAGATTGTGAAGGCTGCACAAGTGCCCGACTAAACTTGTGAGATTGTAAAGGCTTTTCTCTTGTGCCCGGTTAAACAAGGAGATAGTGGATTGAAATCTCAGGAGGAGCATGGGGACTGGATGTAGGTCAGGATT
This sequence comes from Acacia confusa, assembly GCA_037074495.1. Classification (NCBI taxonomy): domain Eukaryota; kingdom Viridiplantae; phylum Streptophyta; class Magnoliopsida; order Fabales; family Fabaceae; genus Acacia; species Acacia confusa. The sequence goes on along the minus strand of CM073509.1, from coordinate 20,715,273 downwards.
CAGCCGAACCAGGATAAATCATAGTTTGCATATTCTCTTCCCTAAACTCTTTTATTTCCAGCATATATATTTGAATGAATGACTATTGATTTACAACTCATTACTATCTTATGAATTGCTTTCTGTAAGTTGCGAAAAGATTTTCAAAAGTTCATAAGTTTTAATCGAACACCCAATTCACCCCCCCTCTTGGGTAATAGCCAGATCCTACATAACCAACAAGACTAATATGTGTAAGAACCAGTTATGATGAATCAATCAATGAATTTACTGAGTTGGCAGCAGTTTTGAAACTCCATTTCCTCTAATTCTCCCAATTTATAATATAATTTTACATCTTCCTTAACAAAGTCTTAATCTTGCTGAAGTGAATTTGACTAGTGTTTGAGGTTTATATCAAGCAGAAGTTCTCTAATTTCTATTAGTGAGATGGTTTGAAATTCATAATTAATAGTTATTTTCAATTCAGATTCATAGAGAAGAAGGCAGCAAGCACAAGAGATTGAGAGATAGAATGATTGCCTACACATAATGTCTCATGGCGGATATGAAAGGGTTGAAAAAGAGATGATCGTGGCCAAGCAAAAGAGTTTGGAAAATGAAGCTGAATCTAATCCTTCTACGATAAGTGATCTGCCATCTCCAATACACTGTGAAGAGTTATGGTTGTATAGTTGTCAAAAGAAAGGTGGGGCTTACACTAGTCAACAAACTAGTATAGTTGCTGAAAGAATTGTAAGTATCATTTTTTTGAGTTACTAAATATGTTCCGTTATTAATTAAGCTCTTGTTATCTATATCCTACAAGAAGAACTCAAAATGAAAGAACCGGAGGGATCATTTGTGTTGGATGGGAGACAGATATTCTTATCGTTACGACAGGAAAATTGAATCACGCGGGGCGTGTAAGGGGAATTGGAGGATAGGTAGGCCTAAAGGAATACTCTAGTAAATCCAAATGCCAAAAACATAATATGGTTACCTTGGAGGAGATGGAATGTATGTTGGGCATAGCGACTGAGGAAGTAAAGGCCAAATCAGAAGCTAAAGCGGCTGAGCGAGAAGCTTCATTAAGTGCAAATCTTCAAGCCTAGCTGAATAAGATGAAAGAGGAAATGATGATGCTTGTGAGCTCTCATGGAGAGACCACTATTCCCTTGCCACAAACACCTACAATGATCCAACAGAGAGCACTGAAAGGAGATGTATTGTTGGATAGTTAGCAGAACCTTATGACCTTTATGTGGAGGATCTTGAAAGATGATTGGTTGCAAGAGGGACTATCTACAACTTGGGATCAACTATACACCACAAACAAATGGATGATGATGATGATATGGTGTCAATTGAAGAGGTAATCACTAATGCACCTATCCCTCTTGGAACTGATCAAATGAAGGTTGTGAGTGATGAAAGTGGAAGAAATCACCAAGAGGGGGGTGAATTGGGGATTTTAAAATTTCTTTTCAACTCTTTTAAAAATAAAGCTTAAGAAATGAATAATGAAAGAGTAGATAAAGAAAAGCTCAGACACACAGGATTTATACTGATTCGGTCTTAACCTTGACCTACGTCCAGTTCCCAGATACCTTCTGGGTGTTTCCACTAGTTCAACAGGTTTTTAACTACAACAATGAAGACAAGAAACAATCCTAATCACCTAGGACTTGCTCCCTCTTACACCTTGTAATTAAACAACCCAACTCACAGGTTCCACGACCTTGAGTTTACAAAACCAAATACTTTAAAAGAATTTCAATCTCTCAAAAGAGTGAATATTGATAATCACTGAAGAACAGATAAAAGAATCACAATACAGACTCAAAAATGCAAATGTGTTCAAGTGTAGCTTTGTTGTGTATCTTGCTTTGAGTCTTCATAGCCTTTTTTATAGCCTAACTAGATGAACTAGCCGTTGCAATATCTTCTCCAACGTTCAGTTGCAGATATGGAAAATGATAGTTGCAAATTTTGCTCTGTTCTTTCAATTCTTTGCTGAAATCCTGGAATATGTTGTTGCAGAACATCTTCCAGATTCTTTGTCATTCCACAATCTTAATTCGACCGTTTGAGGTGATCTTAATGTGTTCCAACGGTCTGAACTAAACATCTTGGATAAGGGAGAAGAATCAGCCCTGTTCTTGGTTCTTCATTAAATGCACTTATTCTGGATCTTTGATTCTCTCTGATCTTGTGATGAACCTATCTGAAACTTATCAAAAACTTGATCAATAACGTTAGGAATAATAATGCAACAAGATATGATAATTTCATATTAACCCATAATGATTTTGCAGATAGATTTGATCTGGTTTTCAAAAGTTACCGAAGCAAACTCGAGTTTAGTGTTCTAGACTCGAGTTTGAGGTTCATCCAGAGAGCAAGATATGTTTGAAAGTTTCCTAAACTCGAGTTGACAAGTAACTGACTCGAGTTTGGTTCTTACAGAAAGGAAAGTCGCGAGTTGGTCTTGAATGAGATTTTGAACACTTGGCTAAACTCGAGTCATTTAGTGACTGACTTGAGTTTGAAGCTTTTATGAAAAAACTTAAGTTTAAGTTCATAGCTTCAAAACTGGAGTTTAGAAATGCATACTGGAGTTTAGAAATCATGTAATAATTTGAGTATTTTCAAATAGTCCTAAACTCGAGTCTCCATAAATCTGACTCGAGTTTCAGTGTATATTGAAACTTTGAAAAACGTTTCATTTAAGTACAAACTGGAGTCACTAAAATTTAAACTGGAGTTTAGAAAACAAGTATCAACTCGAGTATCTCTGTATATGCCAAACTCGAGTCTACATAATCCAGACTCGAGTTTCCAGTGAAAACTGAAAACATGAAGGCTATTGCATTTTGCAAACTGGAGTTTGTAAAACTGAAATTGGAGTTTGGAAAACTTGATAAAACTTTGAAGCTTTTGTTTGATCTCAAACTCAAGTTTCCAAATCATAGACTCGAGTTTACAAGTCTTTAAACTTTTAGCACATAAACTTTCTTGTAAACTGGAGTTTCTCAGAATCAAAGGTAGAGTTTGGAAATAAGTTGAAATTCGAGTGTCACTGCCTTTGATCTAGACTCGAGTTTGCAATTCTTGTAAACTTTGATAGCTCTCTGTAACTCTGCAAACTCGAGTTTGCCTATACAAACTGTGAAAGTGGAAGAAATCACCAAGAGGGGGGTGAATTGGGGATTTTAAAAAAATTCTTTTCAACTCTTAAAAATGAAGCTTAAGAAATGGATAATAAAGGAGTAGGAAAAGAAAAGCTTAGACACATAGAATTTATACTGGTTCGGTCTCAACCTTGACCTACGTCCAGTCCCCAGATACCTTCTGGGTGTTTCCACTAATTCAACAGATTTTCAATTACAACAATGAAGACCGGACACAATCCTAATCACCTAGGACTTGCTCCCCCTTACACTTTGTGATTGAACAACCCAACTCATAGGTTCCACAACCTTGAGTTCTTACAAACAAATGCTTTCAAAAATTTACAAACTCTCAAAAGAGTAGATAAGGATAAACACTGAAGAACAGGTTGAAAATAACAATACAGACCCAAATTTCAAAGTATAATCAAGATAGCTTCGTTGTGTGTTTTTTGCTTTGAGTCTTCACAGCCTTTTATAAACTAAATGGATGAGCTAGCCATTGCAATTCTTTCTCTAACGTTCAGCTGCAATTCTGGAAAAATGGCAGTTGCATATTTTGCACTGTTCTTTGAATTCTTAGCTGGAATTTTGGAATTTAGTTGTTGTAGAAGGTCTTCCAGATTTTCAGTCATTCTATGATCGTAATTTGACCGTTTAGAGTGATCCTGAAGTGTTGCAACGGTCTGAACAGAGCATCTGGGATAAGGGAGAAAGATCAGCCCTGTTCTTGGTTCTTCATTTAATGCACTTATCCTGGATCTTGATCTCACCTTGATCTTAGCTTAAACTTATCTGAAAAATATTCAAAACTTCATCAAAGACATTAGAAACAATAATATCATATGATAGAATAATTTTAGATTGACCCATTAAGATTTCGCAGATCAACATCATTTGATTTTTCAAAATCCCGGATGCAAACTCGAGTTTGTTCTTCCAGACTCGAGTTTGGGGTTCATCCAGAAAGCCTGTCCGTTGATTAGAGGTCTAAACTTGCAGTCTGTAAAAGCTAACTCGAGTTTGGCTTTTACAGAGAGAACTATCGAGCTTTGGACTTGGCATGGAATTTTAGTCCTGCTCCTAGACTCGAGTCAATTAGTGACTGACTCGAGTTTGGGTCTATGTTTGAAGAACAAGCCTAGGTTCATGATTTTCCAGACTGGAGTTTTGGAAAGATGGTAGAAATTCGAGTGTTTCTCTATTTGTCCTAAACTCGAGTTTAAAATGACAGACTCGAGTTTATGTTTGAGCTGAAACTATTCAAATCTTTCTGTTTGGTCTAGACTGGAGTTTGTAACTCTAGACTGGAGTTTATAACTTGGCCTGGAATTCGAGTGTCTTTCTGTTTGGTCTGGACTGGAGTTTAGGAATCCAGACTCGAGTTTGGCTTGCTTGGGATTCTGAGTGCTCTCTGTATCTTCCAGACTTCAGGTTTGGTTTTGCAAACTAGAGTTTGGCTTGTTGTGAAAATTTTTGATTGCTTTCTGTAACTCCTCAGACTCGAGTTAGTCCAAGTAGACTCGAGTTTGGCTTTCTTCGCAGAAGTAAGCAGCTTTCTGTCAACACTTAAACTCGAGTTTACATACCTAAACTCGAGTTTGCCTTTGACAGTGAGATTTTCATATTGCCAAAAACAAACTTCATATCAAGTTTACAATTGCTAGTTATCATCAAAACACATTGAGAACTAACATTCTCCCCCTTTTTGATGATGACAAATCTTGTAAACTGAGTTTTGCAAAGGATTTGATTACGTTTGTTATTTTGAAATGAATTTTGCAGAGTTTGCTCTATCAGATTTAAACACAAGCAGAAGCAAGGTGAACTATATTGAACTTATCATATTAAACCTTAATCAAGTATGGAAGAACTCAAAATACAAAGTAATTCCAAGTACTTGATAATTACAAACAAGCTCAAACAAATGCAAAGTAATAAAAACAGACAAACTTAGAACAGACACAAGACTCAAGACTGTCCTTTCTCTTCCCCTTTGTCTTAAGTTTCCTCTCCCCCTTTGGCATCATCAAATGAGGGTGAAAGGTGTACAGGAGGGGTAGGAGGTCGAGTGGTCTGGGAGGAAGTATTGAGATGCTGTAAAATCATGTCAAGTTGATTCTTCATTGCATCCTGAGTCTCTATGAGTGCTTGATTTGATTTGGTTAACTCAGACACAATCTTCCCAATCTCTATTTCCATCTTTTCAGCAAAGGATTCCAGTGCAGCATCAACAATTTCCTTGACCTTTGCAGTAAAGTCAAAGGAATGGAAGTTTGAGGAGGTGGAGTAGCTGACTGGGCTTCTTGAGCTTGTGAGTAGGAGGCTCTTGTTCTAGAAGGAGCTCTAGACTATCCAGAACCTTTAGTATTGAAGCTTAGCTTCATGAGGTGTAATTGGGGCTTCCCAAATGCTGGAGGTCTTACTATGGTGTCTATGGCTCCTACATGCCAAATTTTGAAATGGAACAGGATAACAGATATGAGAGAAGGGAAAGGGATATAAGAAGTTATCCTAGAGCCAAATCTGAATCTGGTCATTTCCTCAAATATCCATTGCCCTATGTTAATTGGCATCTTATCCACGACTGCAGCAAAAGGTGCATAGTCTCTTTTGGTGAAGTGTGTGAAGTTGCCACCCTTTTGCACAAGGTTCCTGGAATAGATGTACCAAAGAACACAGAAGGTAGGAGTCATGGAAGCAGTGGTAAAGTGAAGAGAAATTTGCTGATCATCAGAAAAAGGCTCATTAGGTTTAAGGATTTCAAAAATTTGCCTATTGGTATAGTTTATAGAGTGGTGAGGAGGGAGATTGTCAATGCCCAGAATTTTATTCAGAATGTCAGCAGATAAAGAAAACTTGACTCCCCTAACTGTGGTTGAGACTCTGTGTTTTTCATTGTCCTCTTCATTGTCCCAATCCATATTGAAATAAAATAGTCTAACAATGTTAGGAGTATAGAGGGTTTTAATGGATAGAAGAGTCTTAAATTGACTTAACCAGGGGGATAGGTCAAGGTTACACTCCTTTTTGAGGCTCTTTAAGTCTACTGAGATCACAGGGCAAAATGGTTTCTTACCAAACTCTTCCTTGAATTTGACAGCTTCTTGGTTGGAGAGGATGGTGGTCTTAGAGAAGAAATCAGAGGGAGGTGAAGAATGATTATAAATGTCAGTAATTGCCTTCTGTACCGTTTGTGGCATTTCTGAAGATTGTTCTTGTTGTTCAGAGGATGGAACAACAGATTGTTGAACTTTAGAGGATCCTTGACTCTTTTCAGCTCGTTTCCTCTTGGAGCCTTTTGAGGGTTCTGCAACTTTCTACTTTCCTTTGCCAGAAACAGGTTCTGGCTTGCTCTTCTATAGGTTCTTGAATCACCACCCCTTTTGATCTGGGAGAAGTAGTGTGAGGGATTCCAAGGATTTGTTTATCGATTCCTGATGCAAATTTCTTGGGAATCAATTTTTCCCTTCTAGGTTTGTGAGTAGCAATAGATTTCATCTTAGGTTTTCGTTGAAGGGGAGAGGGTGAAGAAGATTTCGTGGTTTCATTATCATTAGAGGGTCTGGATGTTTGATTTGAAGCCATTGGTGAGAAATAAGGTGGATTCGAAGATGAAGAAAGAAGAGAGTACGGAGAACTCTAGGGCAAACTCAAGTCTGAGAGATGTAAAATGAACAGTCACAGCAATCACATATATATAGAGTTCCGATAGACTCGAGTTTACAAGTCAGACTCGAGTTTGGAAGGGTGGGATACTTACCTGGACTTCAAGGATGTAGCTGTGAATCCTTGAAACCCCGATAAACTCGAGTTTGTATAAGCTGACTCGAGTTTGAGGCCACCTCAGATTTCCATATTTCTCTTTATGAAATGCAGACTCAAGTCACTCACTTAATGACTCGAGTTTGGAGACTCTTCATAAACTTCAGGATTTCTTAGGATGGTGTAGACTCGAGTCAGTCACTTAATGACTCGAGTTTGGCCTGACTCTAAAGACTCATTTGTTATTTATCCCGATAAACTCGAGTTTGGGTGCCAGACTCGAGTTTGACCTGTTTACAGGGGCTCTGAGTATCCTGCAAAAACATTAGCAACAGAATATCCTGCAAAAACATATCTAAACACTCCGATGCTTAAGTTAGTAACAATTAACCATCAAAACACATAATTAACATTGAGGTAGGGATATCTTACAGTTCATTGGGATTTACCATTCCCAATTCTCTTCTAATAAAGGTAAATTGCTCTTTTGCAAGTGGTTTTGTGAAGATATCCGCAAGCTGTTGATGAGTTGGGATGAATAATACTTTGACATCCTTCTTTTGAACATGATCTCGAATGAAGTGATGTCTGACATCAATATGCTTAGTTCTGGTATGATAGACAGGATTCTTGGCTAAGCTGATGGTACATATGTTATCACAAAGAATTGGAATTTCTTTCATATGAGTTCCAAGGTCTTGGATCTGTTGCTTAAGCCATAGGACTGTGAGCAGCAACTTGATGCAGCAACATATTCAGCTTCAGTTGAGGATGTCGCTACTATGTTTTGCTTCTTACTAAACCATGAGATAAGTGAATTTCCAAAGAACTCACATTGTCCACTTGTGCTTTTCCGATCAGTTTTGTATCCAACATGATCTGAGTCAGAGTAAGCCACCAAGTGTGCAGGTTGAACTTTGGGAAACCATAACCCCAATTCTTTTGTATCGCGCAGGTATCTGAAGATTCTTTTCACGTGTTCGGCATGAGATTTCTTAGGTGTAGATTGGAATCTAGCACACATTCCCACACTGAATTGTATGTCTGGTCTGCTTGCTGTTAAGTAAAGTAATGATCCAATCATGCCTCTGTACTTTGTGATATTGAAGTCTTTTCCCTTCTCATCGGCATCTAAGGCAGCAGTTGAGCTCATTGGTGTGTTTGCTCCATTACAATCTTGGAGGCCGTATTTCTTGAGTAGGTTTCTTAGGTACTTAGTCTGAGATATGAATATCTCATTCTTATGTTGCTTGATTTGAATACCAAGAAAATAGTTGAGCTCTCCCATCATTGACATTTCAAACTCACCCTGCATGGTCTCAGAAAATTCCTTGCACAAAGCATCGTTAGTAGCATCGAAAATTATATCATCTACATAGATTTGTACAAGTAGGATTTCATTCATTTTGTTACTTTTAATGAATATAGTAGTATCTGCTTTACCTCTTACAAATCCGTGGTCTAGAAGGAATTTACTTAGCCTTTCATACCAAGCTCTAAGAGCTTGTTTTAAGCCATATAAAGCTTTCTTTAGTTTGAAAACATGATCTGGATGAAATTCATCTTCAAAACCAGGAGGTTGTTCAACATAAACTTCTTCTTGAATGAACCCATTTAGAAATGCTGATTTTACATCCATTTGATATAGTTTAAAACCTTTGATGCAGGCAAAGGCTAGAAGGACCCTTATGGCTTCCAATCTTGCAATTGGAGCATAAGTTTCTTCATAGTCAATTCCTTCTTCTTGGTTATATCCTTTAGCTACTAATCTTGTCTTGTTACGGATAATGATTGCAGACTCATCACGTTTGTTCTTGAATACCCATTTAGTGCCAATGACTGGATGGTCTTTGGGCCTGGGTACCAAGTCCCAAACTTGATTTCTTTCAAATTGATGTAATTCCTCTTGCATTGCTATCACCCAATCATTGTCTGAAAGGGCTTCTTCAATCTTAAAGGGTTCTATCTCAGAAATAAAAGCTGAAAAGGTAACTTCATTCAAGATGCTTTGCCTGGTTCTAAGTCCTTGACTTGCATCTCCTATGACTTGGTCCAATGGATGACTCCTACTGTATTTCCAATCTTTAGGCTGGGTTAAACCAGGATTTTTACAAGTATGTTCAGATTCAGCTTCTGGTTCTCTTTGTAAGTTATTTTCATAATTTTCCAAAACAAAAGAAGTTTTTGAAGAATGAGGATTCAGAATTTCATCGTCTTCATCAATCATGGATTTGTTAGAGTTGGTTTCGCAGAAAACAACATGGATAGATTCTTATATAGTTTTGGTAGAGAGATTGTATATTCTATAAGCCCTACTCCTAGAAGAATAGCCAAGGAATGTACCTTCATCAACCTTGGAATCAAATTTACCTACATTTTCCTTACCGTTCTTGTGGATAAAACATTTGCATCCAAAGATATACAGGTGAGATATGTTGGGCTTTCTTCCCTTGAAGAGTTCATATGGAGTCTTGTTCAGCTTTTTCTTGAGATAAGCTCGGTTAGCGATGTAGCAAGCTGTGTTCATTGCATCTGCCCAAAACACTTGGGAGGTCTGATTCTCATTCAGCATTGCTCTTGCCATTTCTGTGAAGACCCTATTCTTTCTTTCAACTACTCCATTTTGTTGGGGAGTTCTTGGAGCTGAGAAGTTGTGATGTATCCCCATTTTATCACAAAGTTCCTCAAAGGAGTGATTTTCAAATTCTCCTCCATGGTCAGTTCGGATTCCTGCAATAGATAGACCTTTCTCGTTCTGGACCTTCTTGGCAAATATAGCAAATTGATCAAATGCTTCACCTTTAACAGATAAGAATAATGTCCAAGTATATCTTAAGAAATCATCAACTATTACTAGAGTGTACAAGTTTCCATCAAAACTTTTTACTCTAGCTGGACCAACTAAGTCCATATGTAGTAATTGAAGTGGTCTATTAGTTGAGATCTCAGTTTTAGAATGAAAGGATGACTTAGTTTGTTTTCCCTTTTGGCATGCTTCACAAATCATATCCTTTTTGAAATCAAGTTTTGGTAATCCGATAACTAAATCCTTTTTCATTAGTTTATTAAGTTGGAACATATTAACATGTGCTAAACGTTTGTACCACAGCCAACTTTCATCTAAGTTACTCATGAAGCATTTTTCAGAAGGTAAAACAGTTGAGAGTTCAAGGGTATAGCAGTTACCTTCCCTTAGAGCCCTGAATAGAGCTTTTGATCTTACTTTGTCTAGGGAGAGATCATCCTTATTCACAATCAAACATTCTTCAGAATTAAAGATGACTAGATTACCTTTGTAGGGCACTTTGGCTTACACTGAGAAGATTATGGCATAGTCCTTCTACAAGGTAGACATCTTTTATTTGTGGTCCATCATTGTTACCAATCTTTCCAATACCAGCTATCTTTCTAGACTGGTTTCCACCAAATGTGACCATGCCACCATCCTTGTGTTTGATTGTTGTAAACTTGGATTGATCTCCTATCATGTGTCTAGAGCATCCACTATCAATGTACCACTTACTAGATTTTGATGCTCTTAGACATACTTGCAATTTATGAAAGATCAAGTCTTAGGTACCCCCTTTTCTTGGGTCCTTTTGGGTTAGTTTGCACCTTAGGAGACACATATATTCCTTTAGGTACCCATTGATAATTCCCTATAGGTTTATCTTTCCTCTCTTTTCTATGAAAGCATGCTGAAGTAGTATGACCTTTTCTATTGCAATAATTACAGTGGGCAAATGGATTAGAGGAATGAACAGATTTACGAAAATGACTTAAGTAGTTCTTTTCTCCATTTTTCTTCCTGCCTTTCTTTTTATCCAGATCAGGTTTGTAACCTATTCCAGACTTGTCATTTGTGAATCTTTGCTGTTTTAAAATAACGTTAAGCATCTCATTACCTTGAGTGAATTTTTCTAGGGTTTTTGAAAGATAGTCATTTCTTTTTTTGTAAAGCACAACAGTTTTCGCAAATCTTTTCAGTAAGCTTTTCACAGGCCTTTTCGGGAGTAGAAGATGAAGTTTTCTGAACTTGTTGTTCTAAATCCTTTATTTTTCTTTTTGAAAGCATAAGTTCTTTTGCAATCTTTTTAAATTCAGAATGAAGACTATCATATTCATAAAGTAGTTCGTCAAAGGTAGGTTCAAGATCATTTACCTCTTCATTAACGCATTCTTCTTGAGCAACTAGGCAGAGATTAGTTGTTTCTTCTTCATCTTCTTCTTCTTCATCTGATGAACTATCTCCCCAAATAGCAGAGACAAAGCCCTTCTTCTTGAAAGAACTGAATCTGGGCTTTTCCTTTTCTTTGTGCTTCAGCTGAGGACATTCAGATTTGATATGACCGGGTTTGTCACATTCATAGCATACAATTGGTTTCTTTGTTTCCTTGTTGTTGTTCTTGTATGTCTTACGGAAGGCTTGATCCTTTTTGTAGAATTTCTTGAATCTTTGGACCATCATTCCGATCTCCTCATCATCAATCTCTTCATCATCTGAGTTCCTATCTTCCTTGTGAGTCTTGAGGGCAATTCCTTTCTGTTTCCCTTCTATTTCATCAAGTCCTTTTCTGAACTTGATTTTCCCTTCATATTCTGATAAGCTACCGAAGAGAGCAGCTACAGATTGCATAGATTCTCCTTTTACTTCCTCTATGGCTGTCACTTTGGCTTCCCAATCTTTGGTTAGTATATTCAAAATTTTTCTTACCTGAGTTCTTTGATCATATACCTTTCCCAGGGCTAACAACTGATTGATCAGGTGAGTGAACCGGAGCTGGAATTCAGTAATTGATTCTCCAGTCTTCATGCGTAGTAGGTCATATTCGGTGGTGAGTGTGTTGATCCGGTTTTCCTTGATCCCTGAGGTACCTTCGTAGGTCACTTGCAATGCATTCCACATCTCCTTGGCACTGGGCAGATTGCAAACGCGAAAATACTCCTTTTGACTTAGTGCACTCTGCAACATTAAAATAGCTTTGCTGTTAAGGACAACTTTCTTTTGATCATTTTCATCAAATTCTGCCTTTGCCTTTGGTACAACATTTTCTCCTACTTTCTTTGTAGGGACATAATTGCCATCCTCAATAACTTCCCACAGACCATACTCACTAGCCATCATAAATACTTTGAATTTGGATTTCCAGAATGAGCAGTGTTCACCATTAAATCCCGGTGGTCTGTTTATTAAGGCACCATCTGGTAGGATTCCTTCCATTAGATCTTTATGTCTAGGATGTTAATCCTTTGAGTAGACAACCTTCCTCTAATACCAAATGAAAGTGGAAGAAATCACCAAGAGGGGGGTGAATTGGGGATTTTAAAAAAATTCTTTTCAACTCTTAAAAATAAAGCTTAAGAAATGGATAATAAAGGAGTAGGAAAAGAAAAGCTTAGACACATAGAATTTATACTGGTTCGGTCTCAACCTTGACCTACGTCCAGTCCCCAGATACCTTCTGGGTGTTTCCACTAATTCAACAGATTTTCAATTACAACAATGAAGACCGGACACAATCCTAATCACCTAGGACTTGCTCCCCTTACACTTTGTGATTGAACAACCCAACTCACAGGTTCCACAACCTTGAGTTCTCACAAACAAATGCTTTCAAAAATTTACAAACTCTCAAAAGAGTAGATAAGGATAAACACTGAAGAATAAGTTGAAAATAACAATACAGACTCAAATTTCAAAGTATAATCAAGATATCTTCGTTATGAGTTTTTTTCTTCGAGTCTTCACAGCCTTTTATAGACTAAATGGATGAGCTAGCCATTGCAATTCTTTCTCTAACGTTCAGCTGCAATTCTGGAAAAATGGCAGTTGCATATTTTGCACTGTTCTTTGAATTCTTAGCTGGAATTTTGGAATTTAGTTGTTGCATAAGGTCTTCCAGATTTTCAGTCATTCTATGATCGTAATTTGACCGTTTAGAGTGATCCTGAAGTGTTGCAACGGTCTGAACAGAGCATCTGGGATAAGGGAGAAAGATCAGCCCTGTTCTTGGTTCTTCATTTAATGCACTTATCCTGGATCTTGATCTCACCTTGATCTTAGCTTAAACTTATCTGAAAAATACTCAAAACTTCATCAAAGACATTAGAAACAATAATATCATATGATAGAATAATTTTAGATTGACCCATTAAGATTTCGCAGATCAACATCATTTGATTTTTCAAAATCCCGGATGCAAACTCGAGTTTGTTCTTCCAGACTCGAGTTTGGGGTTCATCCAGAAAGCCTGTCCGTTGATTAGAGGTCTAAACTTGCAGTCTGTAAAAGCTAACTCGAGTTTGGCTTTTACAGAGAGAACTATTGGGCTTTGGACTTGGCATGGAATTTTGGTCCTGCTCCTAGACTCGAGTCAATTAGTGACTGACTCGAGTTTGGGTCTATGTTTGAAGAACAAGCCTAGGTTCGTGATTTTCCAGACTGGAGTTTAGGAGACAGACTGGAGTTTTGGAAAGATGGTAGAAATTCGAGTGTTTCTCTATTTGTCCTAAACTCGAGTTTACAATGACAGACTCGAGTTTATGTTTGAGCTGAAACTATTCAAATCTTTCTGTTTGGTCTAGACTGGAGTTTATAACTTGGTCTGGAATTCAAGTGTCTTTCTATTTGGTCTGGACTGGAGTTTAGGAATCCAGACTCGAGTTTGGCTTGCTTGGGATTCTGAGTGCTCTCTGTATCTTCTAGACTTCAGGTTTGGTTTTGCAAACTGGAGTTTGGCTCGTTGTGAAAATTTTTGATTGCTTTCTGTAACTCCTCAGACTTGAGTTAGTCCAAGTAGACTCAAGTTTGGCTTTCTTCGCAGAAGTAAGCAGCTTTCTGTCAACCCTTAAACTCGAGGTTACATACCCAAACTCGAGTTTGCCTTTGACAATGAGATTTTCATATTGCCAAAAACAAACTTCATATCAAGTTTACAATTGCTAGTTATCATCAAAACACATTGAGAACTAACAAACTGGAGTTTTGCCAACATTGTATCTGTCTGTCAAGTCCAAACTCAAGTTTAGCAACCCAAACTCGAGTTTGCCTTAAACAGAAAGTTTTACAACTTTCCAAGGACAAACTTCAAATTGAGTTTACAATTGTCTGTTATCATCAAAACACACAGAGAACTAACAAGTGATTGCAAGAGAAGCTTTATCTCGTGGCCATTGAAGCTCGTACATGTTTCTACTCCTCCTCAAGCTCTAGCCTCCACTGAAGCTACAACCCCACGTGAAGTTTTTGAGACTTATAAGTTAACTGCTAAAGAGGAAATTAGACTTCAGGTACTTAATCAATCTTTTGGAGTTAGATTGTGGCCGTGAACTTATGTGAGCATATATTGCATAATAACTAAGTTCACAAGAAATGTATATAAGAGCATATATTGTTACGTCATGAGACACATGTATAATATTATCATGTAAAGAATTCTGACTATCACTGAAGAGGTAAATGTATTTGATTTTGTATACATTTGCCTATGTTGACCCCTTTGATGCAAGGAATTAAGGAATAACATATATATTTATGTATTTGATGTTACATATGTTTGCTTGTGCTGACCCCTTTCCTGATGGTGATATTAATCGCATACACGAAGTGATTTGTGAATATCTGTGTCAGGAACTCGCAAAGTCTTGAATTAATTTGTAAATATATGTTGTAGCAACAATCATCTTCTGTAAATGAACAATTGTACAAAATATATATGTATGTTTAATGACCAATAATTAATAAATTTGTTTATTCGTTTCCAACAAATTGGCATGTATATGTTCATTTAGGTACCCTACAATCTTTATAACTCATTGTATTTGTAACTTTGTCTTATTGTATATTATTCATTTAACAAGTGTGTACTATAATCGTATATATATTAATTATGATGCCACAACATAAATCGATCGTGGCCTGTTGAATAATATTTGTATCCTTTTTCTATTCAATTATAGTAATTTATAAAGGATTGTTCATATATGTATAGCTTGTAGCTTAGAGTACAATCTTTTAGATGCTGGATTGGGTGGTGGATGTGGTATGATCAGGAACAGAATAGGGAAAATTTTCTCTTTTAAGATCGGTGTATTTACTAGTCCGGTCTTAAAAGTCAGACTTTTTTAGAGCAGACATTTTTCTTTATGGTCTTACAAGTCCTAATAAACCAGTCTAAAAAGGCCAAATTTTAAGACTGGAGGTATGTTTTTGTCCGGTCTTAAAAGTCATATTTTAAGACCGGAGTATGTAATTGTAAGGTCTTAATTTTTACTTTTGTGAGATCAGTGTATTTGTTTGTTTGGTCTTACAAGTGAGAAGTTTTAGACCGGATGTTCTTTTGTTTGGTCTTAAAAGTCATATTTTTAAGACCGGCCATTTTATATGTTTGGTCCTTAAATTTTTGTTTAATTTGTTTCTCCGGTCGTACAGGTGAGAAGTTTTAGACCAGATATTATGTTGTCCAGTCTTAAAAGTTATATTTTTTAGATCGACACTTTTATTTGTTCGGTACCAAAAGTTTTGTTTTAAGATCGAACAAAATAAATATCAGATCTATATTGTACAATTCTTAAGACCTATTGTTTTTTAATGTTTAGTCTTGAATTATATATTTAAGGCTGGCTCGCATCCAGTCTTAAAAGTTACAGACTTTTAAGACCAACTAGAACGAGACCGGCCGTGGATCCAGTCTTACGGGGCCTCTTTTGTCTGGTCTTAAAAGCCTTTTTTGTACATGTGTATATGAGTCTTGACTGTTATTACACCCCTACCAGCCTTGCCCTTTCGGTTGGCGGGTTAGAGGGATTCCTTTAAACCTGTTATGTTTCCTTGGTTTTTAGTCCATTTAATAATATATCAGAGTACGTGTAACAAAGCATCGGATCAATTTGGTAAAAGTGTAAATAAATAGAAAGTAAACATCCCCGGAGGGTCAGGGTACAATCATCCAAATACAAATACAAAAATAATATACAGTCACCTAAAAAGTAGAGTACAAAATATGATAGGGCATCCCCTATCATTCAATAGCACTGATATGCCCTACCTGTCTAAAAAGGTCCTTCACTTCAAACACGTCCCCCCGTGTCTACAAAAGTGTCTGGAGTTCGATAGTGAACTTCAGGGCAACCATCAATACTCATGTACTAAATGTGTATAGTGTATGCATGCAACCATGGCATAGATAAATCACATGTAATATGTCAAACATACAATATATGCAAACAGAAACATACACACTGATCTGTCCCCGCATCGTCAAGCTGCCTTACTAAGGCAAGCCTCGGATTTACTAGAATTACAACCCGTATAGCTTCCTGAACCAGGCCAGCCTTGGATCTAACAATTACAACTCATAGAGCCACCACTCAAGGCTAGCCCCGGATCTAATGACCTATGAAGGCACTAATTAAAGTTAGCCCCAGATCAGTCCTCACTGCTAGAAACATAATAATTAGGGACTCAAACCCTAACATGCTCTTTGTGCATATTTGGCAAAAATATACACAAACAAACATGGAAAAACAACCATACATCAAACACATAAAAGTACTTGAGCAAAGCAATTACCGTTAGTACTACCTGATGGGGTATGAACTGACTTAATATTTTAGAGTGTCTGGTAGCTTTCCCAAGTATACTTTAGCCCTAAACAACACCAAAATACCTTATTTTCAATATTTACGAAAATACCCTTACATTTATTTCTTAAATCCCAACTCTTAATTTCCAGGAAATCCAGTGAATCTAACCTAATGTCAAACATTTTTAATAAATTCCAAAAAAATATTTGTGTATGGAATTAAAGCCATCTAAACCATTAAGATGTCTATTTTACATTAAAAATATTCCCAAACTTTAAAAGTGTCCTTATTTTGGCATGTAGCCAGATCTTTGTCCTTTAGTAAGAAATACCCAGTTGCTTCTAAAGCCTTTTTCAAAAATTAATTCCTCCTAGATGAAAAATCATAAAGGTGTCTACTTTATATCAAAATGAATCTCGGGAAGTTTAATTTCTTCTTGTAAAAATTTCAGCTGAAAACTACTTCATTTACTATTTTAAAAATGTGGTTGAAGCTTCACTACCCAAATTTCCAAAAACTAGCAGCAAGCTTGTTCTTAAAGTCTTTCGATGATTGGGAGTTCGGAAACTTAAACCATATCTTAACCTCCAAAAATTTTTAGACTTATTGGAACCCTCAAAATCATCAAAATTAGATCACAACACCATGCCCTAACCACTTGAACGAAAACCTTAAGTTTAAGCTTCAAAGGTTCGGGTTTTCGGTGTTTAACTGAAATCAGATATTTGGCTTGGTGATTTGAGTTGGAATTGAGTGTAGGAAGCTTGGTGGTCTCTTCTTCTTGCTTCAGCTAAGCATGCCACTGAAAAGAATTATTAAAATCCCCAATTCACCCCCTTCTTGGTGATTTCTTCCACTTTCATTTGGTATCAGAGCAAGGTTGTCTGCTCAAAGGATTAACATCCTAGACAAAAAGATCCAATGGAAGGAATTCTACCAGATGGTGCCTCAATAAACAGACCATCGGGTTTTAATGGTGAACATTACTCATTCTGGAAATCCAAATTCAAAGTATTTGTGATGGCCAGTGAGTATGGTCTGTGGGAAGTAATTAAGGAAGACAACTATGGCCCTACTAAGAAAGTAGGAGAGAATATTGTGCCAAAAACAAAGGCAGAATTTGATGAATATGATCAAAAGAAAATTGTACTTAATAGCAAAGCTATTTTGATGTTACAGAGTGCATTGAGCCAAAAGGAATACTTTCACATTTGCAATCTACCCAGTGCCAAAGAAATGTGGGATGCATTAGAGGTGGCCTATGAAGGAACCTCAGGAATCAAGGAGAACAGGATCAATACACTCACAACTGAGTATGATCTTCTGCGCATGAAATCTGGAGAATCAATTGCAGAGTTCCAGCTCTGTTTCACTCACCTCATCAATCAATTGTCAGCCTTAGGGAAGGTATATGAACAAAAGACTTAGGTAAGAAAAATTTTAAATATACTAACCAAGGATTGGGAAGCTAAAGTGACAGCTATTGAAGCAGCCCGAGGAGAATCCATGCAATCTGTAGCTGCTCTCTTCGGAAGCCTATCTGAATATGAGGGAAAAATCAAGTTTAGAAAAGAGCTTGATGGAATTGATGGTAAAAACAAAGGAATTGCACTCAAGACCATCAATGAGTTTAAAGAATCGGATAATGAGGACGAAGAAGAAGAGCTTGACATGATAATCAAAAAGTTTAGAAAATTCTACAAAAAGAATCAGGGATTCAGAAAGTCTCATAAAGGTGGATCAAGCTCAGAATTGAAGAAACCCATCGTATGCTATGAATGTGATAAACCTGGTCACATTAAGTCAGAATACCCTCAGCTGAAAAACAAGGAAAAGGAAAAGAATAGATTCAGCTCGTTCAGAAAGAAAGCATATGTCTCTGCCATTTGGGGAGACAGTTCGTCTGATGAAGAAGAAGAGGATGAGGAATAAACAACAAACATTTGCCTTGTTGCTCAGGAAGAATCAAACAATAAAGAGGTAAGTGATTCTGAACCAACCTTTGATGAATTACTCTCTGAATATAATAGTCTTCATTCTGAATTTAAAAGATTGCAAAAGAACTTATGCTTTCAAAAAGAAGAGTAAAGGATTCAGAACAACAAGTTCAGAAAACTTCACCTTCTACTTCTGAAAAGGCTTGTGAAAAACTCACTGAAAAGATTTGCGAAAATTGTTGTACTTTATAGAAAAGAAATGACTACCTTTAAAAAACTTTAGAAAAATTCACTCAAGGTAGTGAAATGCTTGACATTATTTTAAAATACCAAAGGTTTACAAATGATAAATCTGGAATAGGCTACAATCCTGATCTTGATAAAAAGAAAGGCAAGAAAAAAAGTGGAGAAAAGAACTACCTAAGTTATTTTCGAAAACCTGTTCACTCTTCTAATCCATTTGCCCACTGCACTTACTGCAATAGAAAAGGCCATACTACTTCTGCATGCTTTCATAGAAAAGAAAGGAAAGATAAACCTATAGGTAATTATCAATGGGTACCTAAAGGAACATATGTGTCTCCTAAGGTACAAACTAACCCAAAAGGACCCAAGAAAAGGTGGGTACCTAAGACTTGATCTTCCATAACTTGCAGGTATGTCTAAGAGCATCAAGATCCAGTAAATGGTACATTGATAGTGGATGCTCCAGACACATGACAGGAGATCAATCCAAGTTTTCAACAATTAAACACAAAGATGGGGGCAAGGTCACATTTGGTGGTAACCAATCTGGAAGGATAGCTGGTATTGGTAAGATTGGTAACAATGATGGACCATAAATAAAAGATGTCTACCTTATGGAAGGATTGTGCCATAATCTCCTTAGTGTAAGCCAAAGTGCTGACAAAGGTAATCTAGTCATCTTTAATTCAGAAGAGTGTTTGATTGTCAACAAGGATGATCTCTCCCTAGACAAAGTAAGATCCAAAGCTCTTTTCAGAGCACCAAGGGAAGGTAATTGTTATACTCTTGAACTTTCAACTGTTTTACCCTCTAAAAAATGTTTCATGAGTAACTTAGATGAAAGTTGGCTGTGGCACAAACGTTTAGCACATGTTAATATGTCCCAACTTGATAAATTATTGAAAAAGGATTTAGTTATTGGTTTGCCAAAACTTAATTTCAAAAAGGACATGGTTTGTGATGCATGCCAAAAGGGAAAACAAACTAAATCATCCTTCAAATCAAAAAGTGAGATTTCAACTAATAAACCTCTTCATTTATTGCACATGGATTTAGTTGGTCCAGCTAGAGTCAAGAGTTTTTGTGGAAATCTGTACACTTTAGTCATTGTTGACGATTTCTCTAGATTTACATGGACTATATTCTTATCATCTAAAGATGAAACATTTGATGAATTTGTTGTGTTTACCAAAAAGGTCCAAAACGAGAAAGGTACTGTCATTGCAGGAATTCGTACAGATCATGGAGGAGAATTTGAAAACCATGCTTTCAGCAAATACTATGAAGATATGGGCATTGATCATAACTTCTCAGCTCCTAGAACTCCTCATCAAAATGGTGTTGTGGAAAGGAAGAATAGAGTACTCATTGAATGGCAAGAGCAATGCTGAATGAGAACAACACCTCCCAAGTATTTTGGGCTGATGCCATGAGTACTGCATGCTATGTCTCCAACAGAGCATATCTCCGGAAAAAGTTAAACAAAACTCCTTATGAGATATACAAAGGGAGGAAACCAAATCTAGCACACCTACACATCTTTGGTTGCAAATGCTTCATCCATAACAATGGTAAGAACAATCTGGGAAAATTTGATCCCAGATCAGATGAAGGTATATTTTCTTGGTTACTCAAATAGAAGTAAATCCTTTAGAACATTTAATTTGCGTACTCGCATTGTTGAAGAATCAATTCATCTAGTATTCTATGAAAACAAATCTAACCAATCTAATGATGAGGAAGATGTTAATGTTCTACAAAATCAATCTACCTCAAAAATCCCATTTGTCTCAAACTCTGAAAATTCCTCTCAAGAAGAACCAGAAAACGAGATTGAAAATATTTCTCAAGAATCTGTTCAGTCACAACTTTAGCCTCAAGCCTGGAGATACAATAAAAGCCATCCTCTGGATCAGGTTCTAGGTGATGTAAATGAAGGTGTGAGAACTAGGAAAAGCATTTTAAATGAGGTAACCTTTTCAGCCTTTATTTCAGAAATAGAACCCTCTAAGATTAAAGAAGCCCTTTCAGACAATGATTGGGTAATAGCAATGCAAGAGGAGCTGAACCAATTTGAAAGAAATCAAGTTTGGGTTTGGTACGTAGGCCCAAAGACCATCCAGTCATTGGGACTAAATGGGTATTCAACAACAAACGTGATGAATCTGCAATCATTGTCCGAAATAAGGCAAGATTAGTAGCTAAAGGATATAATCAAGAAGAAGGAATTGACTATGAAGAAACTTATGCTCCTGTTGCAAGATTGGAAGTAATAAGAGTTCTTCTAGCCTTTGCATGCATAAAAGGCATTAAACTTTATCAAATTGATGTAAAATCAGCTTTTCTAAATGGCTTTATTCAAGAGGAAGTTTATGTTGAACAACCTCCTGGATTTGAAGATGACTTTCATCCAGGTCATGTCTTCAAACTGAAAAAGGCTTTATATGGTCTAAAACAAGCTCCTAGAGCTTGGTATGAAAGGTTAAGCAAATTCCTTCTTGATCAAGGATTTGTTAGGGGAAAGGCAGATAACACATTATTCATTAAAAGTAACAAGCTCAATGAAATCCTTATTGTACAAATCTATGTAGATGATATTATTTTCGGTGCTACTAATGATACCTTGTGCAAGGAATTTTCTGAGACCATGCAGGGTGAATTCGAAATGTCAATGATGGGAGAACTCAACTATTTCCTTGGTTTTCAAATCAAGCAGCGCAAGAATGGCATATTCATTTCTCAGACCAAGTACTTGAAAGACTTGCTCAAGAAATATGGCCTTCAAGATTGCAATGGGGCTGACACACCAATGAGTTCAACGGTTGCATTAGATGTTGATGAGATGGGAAAAGATTTCAACATCACAAGATACAGAGGCATGATTGGATCCTTGCTCTACCTGACAACAAGTAGACCAGACATCCAATTCAGTGTAAGGATGTGTGCTCGATTTCAATCAGCTCCAAAAGAGTCACATGCTGAGTATGTTAAAAGAATTTTCAGATATCTGCATGATATAGAAGAATTGGGACTATGGTTTCCCAGAGGTCAACCTGAACATCTGGTAGCATACTCAAACACTGATCATGCCGGATATAAGACAGATAGAAAGAGTACAAGTGGCCAATGTCAATTTCTTGGTGGCTTACTTGTCTCTTGGTTCAGCAAGAAACAAACCACTGTTTCAGTGTCATCAACAGAAGCTGAATACATTGCTGCCTCAAGTTGCTGCTCTCAGGTTTTATGGCTAAAGCAACAACTTCAAGACTTGGGTATGCACCTCAAAGAAATCCCAATTCTGTGTGATAACACAAGCACGATAAGCTTGGCAAAGAATTTTGTCCATCACACAAGAACCAAGCACATTAATGTGAGGCATCACTTCATTCGAGATCATATTTAAAAGAAGGATGTCAAAGTGATCTTCATTCTCTCTCATCAACAGCTAGCAAATATATTCACCAAGCCTTTAGCAAAAGAGCAATTTACTCTCATAAGAAGAGAATTGGGAATGGTAAATCCCAATGAGCTGTGAGTCTTCCTCTACCTAATGTTAATTAAGTGTTTCGATGATTTAATTGTACTAACTTAAGCATCGGAGTGTTTAGATATGTTTTTGCAGGATATTTGTCTACTAATGTTTGCTTTCAGTGTAAAGCAAATTCGAGTTTGAGCAGATAAACTCGAGTTTATCGGGGACAGAAAACAACTGAGTTTGAGGAACCAGCCTAAACTCGAGAGACAGAAACCAACGTGAAGTTTTGAAGATCAAAACTCGAGTCATTAAGTGAGTGACTCGAGTCTGGAGCAGCCAAAGAGCAACATGAAGGTTTGAAGAAATTCAAAACTCGAGTTTGTAAGTATTAACTCGAGTTTTGTCGGGGGATTCAAGGATTCACACATACATCCTTGAAGTCCAGGTAAGCCTAAAACTCATGAAAACTTGAGTCAATTCGTGTGAAACTCGAGTCTAGGAAAAACTATATATATGGGTTTGTTGTGTCTGTTCATTTTACTATTCTCAAAACTCAAGTTTTGCCCTAAGGTTTCTCGTGACCTCTCAACTTCATCTTCTTCAATCTCCCTTTCTCAAACCGAAAATGGCCTCCAATCAGCCTTCAAATCAATCCTCTCAACCCTTCCAAGATGCCGAAGGTTCAAGGTCTCCATCACCTTCCCCTCTTCAACGACAACCAAGGCAGAAATCCATTCCTACCCACAGACCCATGAGAAGCAAAATGATTCCGAAGAAATTTGCTTATGGAATTGACAAACAAATCCAGGAATCCCTCATACTGCTTCTCTGAAACCAAAGGGGGTTGTAATTCAAGAACCAATGGAGGACCAATCGAGGAAGAAGCCAGACCCTATTTCTGGGAAAGGAAAAGAGAAGGTTACTGAACCATCAAAAACTCCCAAGAGGAAGAGGAAAGGAACAAGCCAAGCAACCTCCCAAGCTCAATCCACTGCTGTTCCATCAAATGCTCAACAACCTGATCAACACTCTCAGGAACCTTCTTCGGTACCTAATGCTCTCACTGAAATTTACAATCACAACACTCATCCCTCTGGGTTTGTCACAGACAACACTGTTTTATCATACGACACTGGTGCTAAATTCAAAGAACATTTTGTCAAAAAGCCTATTTGCCCAGTTGTGTCTGTCAATTTTGAAAATTTGAGGAAGGAGTGTAATCTTGATCTTTCACCTTGGCTAAAACAATTTGAACCTCTCCTCTCAATTTCTGCTTCATATACCCCAAATATTGTGAGAGTCTTTTATTTTAACATGGATTGGGATAATTTGGAGGACTGTGACAAAATATTGGTTGAAGAGAGACTGTCTACTACTGTGAGAGGAGTAAAACTCACTATTTCTGCTGCCATCATCAATACCATCTTACAAATTTCAAATCCTCCTCCTCCTCACTCATTCAATTATACCAATAAGCAGTGTTTCGAAATCTTAAAACCAAATGAGCCTGTCTCTGAAGCTCAATTGGTTTCTCTTCATATTTCTCCTGCCTCAATGTCTCCTTTATACCATACCTTATGGTACATATATTCCAGAAACTTTGTCCAAAAGGGTGGAAACTTCACACATTTCACTCAGAGAGACTACCAACCCTTCACAGCCATTGTTGACAAGCAACCTATCAATGTGGGTCAATGGATCTTTGAGGAAATGGTGAGATTCAAGTTTGGATCCAGAAAATCTTCTCATGTTCCCTTTCCTTCCCTTATCTCTGTCATCCTTTTCTACTTCAAAATCTGGCCTCTTGATGGTTCTGATACAATCCAGAAACCTTATGAATTTGGAAAGCCACAATTGCATTTAATGAAGATCAGCTTTAATGAGGAAGGTTCTGGCCATTCTCACGCTTTATCAAAGACTAGAGCCACTCATGCCAGGGGTCAAGAAGCTCAATCAGCTGCACATCCTCAGCCTCCTCTTCCTTCAGATTTAACTGCCAAAATCCAGGAGATAGTGGATGTTGCCATTACCAATATGGCAACAACCATTGAGAATGAGGTTGGCAAAATGGTTTCTGATTTGATCAAGACCAATCAAGCCGTAACCGAAACCCAGGATGCCATGAAGGTGCAATTGGAACTGATTCTGAGACACTTGAATATTCCTGCACCTGCACCTGCTTCCACCTTTGCACCTCAGACTACACTTCCCTCTACTCTTCCTATTGATCCTACAACTGCCACTACCCCTGCTCAACCCTCATTTGATGATGACAAAGGGGGAGAGAAAACTGAAGAGCAAGACAAAGGGGGAGAGAAAGTTGATGAGTCTTAAGTCTTTAGTTTTAAGTCTTGAGTCTATGTTAACTTTGTTTAGTTTATTCTGAATTTACCTTCTTGTGTTTTTTTTCCATGAACTGAAAATGTCGCTTAATGATTTATATGATAATCTCATTCTAGTTTATCGTGCTTCTGCCCATTAAACTCTGATATCTGTAATTTATAAGCACATTTTTTAAAATGTTTTCAAAAAGATAAATTTAATCAAACTCTTTGCAAATTCAGTTTACAAGTGTTGTCATCATCAAAAAGGGGGAGAATGTTAGTTCTCTATGTGTTTTGATGATAACTGACAATTGTAAACTAAATTTGAAGTTTGTCTTTGGTAAGTTGTAAAACTTACTGTTCAAGGAAAACTCGAGTCTAGGTAATGAAACTCGAGTTTGGACTTATTAGACAGAAGCTTAGTTTTTACAAAGCTGGCCAAACTCCAGTTTGTGTAAGACAAACTCGAGTTTGCATTACACAGAGAGCAATCAAAATTCTTAAGAACTGTAAACTCGAGTCTATGTTTTGGAAACTCGAGTTTAGGATCAAACAGAAGCTTCAATGCTTTATGAAGATTTCAAAACTCCAGTTTCATATCCACAAACTCCAGTTTACCAAATACAAAAGTCTTCAAGTTTAAAGTTTTCAACTGAAACTTGAGTCTGGACGTAGAAGACTCGAGTCTGGGTTATAACAGAGACACTCGAGCTCTTGTGTATTTTGTAAACTCCAGTTTTGATTTCAGAGACTCCAGTTTAAGCTTAACAGGAAGTTTTCAAAGCTTCAGCTACCACTGAAACTCGAGTCTAGTTTCTGGAGACTCGAGTTTAGGACAAACTGAAAATACTCGAGTTATTACATGATTTCTAAACTCCAGTTTTGAAAACGAAAACTCCAGTTTGAGCCTTCAAAGATGTTTCAAATGTTTCAGTTCACACTGAAATTCGAGTCAAGATTTTGGTGACTCGAGTTTAGCTCAAACAAAAAACACTCGAGTAAATGACTGATTTGAAAACTCCAGTTTTGAAAAATGGAAACTCCAGTTTACACTTATGAAGATATTTCAAAAGTTTCAATTTTCACTGAAACTCGAGTTTTGGATATCAAAACTCGAGACTGGATCATACAAAGAGCTATACAATATTTTAGGTCTTGTAAACTCCAGTCTGCAGTTCTAAACTCCAGTTTTGAAGCTGTGAACTTAAAATTAAGATTTTCATAAAAGCTTCAAACTCAAGTCAGTCACTAAATGACTCGAGTTTAGCCATGTGTTCAAAATCCCATTCAAGACCAAATCACGACTTTCTTCTCTGTAAGAACCAAACCCGAGTTAGCTTTTGTAAACTGCCAGTTTAGACCAATGCTCAATAGTCATGTCTTCTGGATGAACCTCAAACTCGAGTTTGCATCGAAGATTTTGAAAAACCAGATTGAATCAATCTGCAAAATCATTATGGGTTAATATGAAATTATCATATCTTGTTGTATTATTATTCCTAACATTATTGATCAAGTTTTTGATAAGTTTCAGACAGGTTCATCACAAGATAAAGGTGAAATCAAGATCCAGCATAAGTGCATTTAATGAAGAACCAAGAACAGGGCTGATTCTTCTCCCTTATCCCAGATGTTCAGTTCAGACCGTTGTAACACATTAAGATCATCTCAAACAGTCGAATTAAGATCATGGAATGACTAAAAATCTGGAAGACGTTTTGCAACAACACATTCCAGGATTTCAGCAAAGAATTAAAAGAACAGAGCAAAATATGCAACTGTCATTTCCCAGATTTGCAGCCAAACGTTGGAGAAGATATTGTAACGGCTAGCTCATCTAGCTAGGTTATAAAAGGCTATAAAGACTCAGAGCAAGACACAACGAAGCTACACTTGAACACATTTGCATTTTTTAGTCTGTATTGTGATTCATTTATCTGTTCTTCAGTGATTATCAATATTCACTCTTTTGAGAGATTGAAATTCTTTTAAAGTATTTGGTTGTGTAAACTCAAGGTTGTGGAACCTGTGAGTTGGGTTGTTTAATTACAAGGTGTAAGGGGGAGCAAGTCCTAGGTGATTAGGATTGTGTCTTGTCTTCATTGTTGTAGTTAAAAACCTGTTGAACTAGTGGAAACACCCATAAGGTATCTGGGGACTGGACGTAGATCAAGGTGAAGACCGAACCAGTATAAATCTTATGTGTTTGAGCTTTTATTTCTCTACTCTTTATTATTCATTTCTTAAGCTTTATTTTTAAGAGTTGAAAAGAATTATTAAAATCCCCAATTCACTCCCTTCTTGGTGATTTCTTCCACTTTCAGCCACTTGAGTCCAAAAAGTGATAAGTCAAGGCTTTTTAAAATGATTATAATAGGTTTAAGCAGTCCAAAATAAATGGCGTAAATTATTGTCCGGTAATTAATTAATCCAATCTGGCTTTTGACTTATTTCTCAAGAAATTCTAGAATTTTATAGGTCTTGACATGTGGCGTAACCCCCTTCATTTAGGTTAGATTTTTATTCTTCAAATGGGGAAAATTACCTATTTTGGCCCAGAATTTACGTAAATTACCAATTTTAGCCTGGAACTTCTCTATTTTTCTTTTCTTGTTCCGTAATCACTCTAGATGGTTCCTATGGCTAGGTGGTGCCATCTTGGGCCCACAAATCAGATCTCTTGCTTTTTATTTCATTTTTCCCAATTTATCTGATTTATCTCTTTTTATCCAAAAAGTGGGACCCGCACTTTGACTTTTAGGTTGATTTTGCTTTTCTTTTCCTCCAAATAAACTTTTAAATGATTGTAGGGGTTAGGTGGCGCCATTTTGGCCCCACCAATATGCCCTCATAATTTTCCTCCGTCTTTTTCACTTTATCTCCTTCTACCAGTTAACGCTGAGCCCCACAAGTTAACATAGTACTTCCTTTTGTACTTTCTTTAACCTTTCAGATTTTTCACCCTGAATGGACATACATATGTGGTGCCTCCTAGACTTCCCAATATCACCCCACATTTTTCTCATTTAGTTCAAAAGATGCCCTTACCTGGTCCCTATTAGTCCCCTTTCTACCGGTGAATCACTTATGCAAACTGTATTTTGTGTTTGGGCCTGATTATGGATAAAATATATGATTTTCCTTCTCACTCCTAGGGTGGATGAAATTAAATGTTTAAGGGGTAAGGATTTGACCTTTTTTCCATTACTTTTCCTCTTTACCCCTAAAGTGACACGTGTCCCAATGTCATCATTATACTGACTCTTACTTTTTGACATATGACCTTTTTAGTGTCTCTTTCTATTTTCTGACTATAAATGACGCATGGACATTGACCATGGACAAGAATATGGGTGTTCACATTTTTCCTGGACCCCACTTCATCATATCACCTTATATCACATCGGTGTTTTGTCCTGGGCCTGTTTTACCTTAAATTTGGACACAGTCACTACCTACCTATCATTGTATGTACTAGACGACATTTTGGACCATTTTATGGCCCATTATATTATCTCCTATCATTTTGACAACTTTACATAATTAGTATTCCACATAAAATATTACAGAAAATTAATAATTAAATTAGCAATAGATACTTCTCGTTAATTTATCAATGCTTACAAATACAATATTTATAAGTAGGGGTGCTACAACTGTTGTTCTTCAAACTCTCGATCAAACTTAATTTTTCCTTAGCACATCTCTCAACTCTCTTGTCTTCTCCAATCAATTTCGACCTCTCCAACTTAAAAACGACCTCAAAAAGATCTGCTCAATCCTCTCTAGACCCTGAGTACACTCCTATATCATCTGAATCTCCTTTACCACCTCCTTCACAATGCCCTGTGCGTATGAAGGCCTTCCCTAAGCTTTTCCACTGTGGTGTTAACAAAAGGATTCTAGGAGTTCATACTACTCAATGACCAAAAGGATTTACAATTCAAGAACCCTCAGAGACACCCAAAAGACAAGGAATCAACCTGAAAATGCTAAGCAAAAAGGGAAGGAGTAAGTTACTGAGAAGGTCTCACCTTCTAAATCTGCAAAGAAGAAGAGAAATATTGAAAAGGCTTAATGTTCTGCTCCTCAACTTGATGAGGCACCAACCTCAAAGGTATATGATGCGACTACAAAAATTTACAATCATTCTAAACCTCCTGAAAGCTTCAAAACCCAAACGACCATTCTAGGAAATGACATGTCTACTAATGTAACAACCCGAATTCTAGACCTTAAGAATTGAGAATAAGCCTAAAGTAGGCGGACGACTAAGCCCAGTTCGGGAAGAGTCCTAAGAATGTCGAGGGTTAGGAAGCCTCTCTGGGACTAAATTACTTGGCTTTACGGGTTGTGGACTTAGTGTGTATAAGTCATGGAATTAATGTGCTAATGGAAAAAGGTTACAGAAGACCTGTACGACATTAATTCGGTTGAAAAAGATGTCACTAAACTTTATCCTAAGGCATAGGACAATTAGTTGAGTGAAAATATGTCAGTATCAGTAAGAATACGACATTTTCAGTGCAGTCAGGGGTGCCTTGCATTTTTTAGAGAACATCGGTATTCATGAAGAAAACCCAAGTATAACTTGAGCAAGATTCCAACTAGACACCGATAAAGTAACTTTAATAAAGTAAGGTCATGATCATTAACGATGAAATACTTTTGTGTTGGTCTAATAAAATCATGACACGTGTCCCGTCATCATGACAAAGAAAAATAGCTACTTATCTGTTGGACCAGTAAAAGCATGACACGCGTGCCTTCATAATTACATGTACAAAAGTCAAAAAGCTTGTAGAAGAAGCTATGTGAAAGGAGATCTTTTCAGGGCATTTTAGTCAGTTGCTATAAGGGACATATGTGCATGCAATTAATATGAAATGATGACTCAAAAGCTTCTTAAATAAGCTTCAAATTCGTGCAAAGCAAGGAGGAGACAGAAAAGTCAACAAAACTTGTCAAATAAGCCAAGTTAAGAGGATATTTTGCAAGGGCACGTTGTGTTAGTTCTCTATGGGTTTTGATGATAACAAACAATCGTAAAATCAAGATTGAAGTTTGTCTCAGGAAAGTAAAACTTGTTGTCTAAGGCAAACTCGAGTTTTAGGATCAAAACTTGAGTTTTGGCCTTACATAGAAAAGCTCAATTTTAATGGACAAAGGCAAGACTATAATTTCCATTTGGAAACTTGAGTTTTGGCCTTATAGAGAGCATTGTAAGTTTTCCATCAGGACAAACTCGAGTATTGGTTTGAAAACTCGAGTTTAGGCCAAAGACACTCTTCAATATTTTCCAAAGGAAATGAAAACTCCAGATTCTCTAAGTTTTCCAAGTTTTGGGAAAACTTGAGTTTCAGTATGGAAACTCGATTTTTGAAAGTCAAAACGTTTTCACGATTTAAACATATGAAAACTTAAGTTCTTAAAATAAAAACTACAATTTTCCTACTCAGCTCAAAAATTCAAACGTTTTCATGTTTTTAAATGAAAACTCGAGTGTAGCTTTGGAAACTTGAGTTTTGGCCAAGCACATATGATCACTATTTTTCAACATATTTATAAACTCTGGTTTGGAAAACTCTAGTTTTGAAATGATTGAAGATCTCTCTAAGTTTCAAGTTATAAATGGAAACTTGAGTTTAGTATTGAAAACTTGAGTTTTGTTCATACAGAGAGCATCAATAGTTTTCACTGATTTCAATACTCCAGTTTCGAATGAAAACTCAAGTTTTGATGTTTTGGACATATATCCATTAAGAGTCCAAAACTCGAGTTTCGCTTGAAAACTCAAGTATTGGTCCCAAGTTAAAATGGTTCCAAATCTCAGATCGTGATTTTTCTCTCTCAAAGGAGGAAACTCGAGTATCGACTTAGAGACTTGAGTTTACACTTAAGTGCATAGTGACAAACTCGAGTATTGATGCAAAAACTTGAGTTTACGTTGTGGTAGTTGAAAATTTAAATTTGCCAAATCTGTAAAAACTATCTTGATTGATCTGAATGTTTCCTAAGATTATTTATCAACTTCATTAGATATGTTTAATGTATTTTCTAGTGTATTTCAGCTGATATAGAAATGTTTTAAGAAAATCTTAAGGGCTGTTTCAACTTAAGCAAAAAGGCATGTCAGAGCATTAAATGCAAGGCCACCTAACTTGCCATATTTTGATCTACCAAGCTCTGTACGATGCAAAAAGGATAAAGGGACCTTACCTAATCAAGACACTGACATTCCAACTGATAGAAACACAAGGAAGTCAACATTTATCCTCCTAACACAAAGAATGAACAAAAGAATAGAAAGAGAAGAGACCAAGTGCCTCTAACAGATGGTCAACTTCACCAATGGTCATATTGATGCTTGCAATAGTTATTAAACACTCTATGTATAAATAGAGCAGCATTAAATTCTTCTCAACAACTATTGAGCCATAAAACAAAAAAACATTCAATTTGTTCATCCACTCTTAAGTTTTTCTGCAGAGAGTATCTTTTGATACTATTGAGCTTCAGTGTTCATTCTTATATGCTCTTTAAGAGAGTTTATTGTTTGTACTTCATTTATTGTAATCAATCTCAAGTCAGGGGACTTGGAGATTGGGGTTCATTGATCACAACTTGTAAGGGGGAGCAAGTTCTAGTGAGAGAATTGCTCTTGAGTTGCAAAGGGTGTAATCAATCGATATAGTGAAATACTCAGGGAGGCTGAGGACTGGATGAAGGTCATAGAGTTAGACCGAACCAATATAATCCATTATGTTTATCTATTCTTCCCTGCCTTATATTTTACCTTAATCCATTGCTACTAAAATAGAACTTTCGAAAAGATTTTTAAAATCCCCAATTCACCCCCTCTTGGTGATTTAGCTTGGCTTTCATTTGGTATCAGAGCAAGGTCTTCTCTAAAAGAGCTTAAAATCTCGAGAAGGATCCTCATGGAAGGTATTTTACCTGATGAAGCTTCGATCAACAGGTCTACTGGTTTTAATGGAGAGCATTATTCTTTCTGGAAGGCCAAATTTAAAGTGTTCGTTATGGCCTCTGAATATAGACTTTGGAGAGTATTTCAAAGAGGAAATTATGTTTCTGAATATGTTGAAGATGGAGATCGAATTCCAAAATTAGGCCAAAATTATGTTCCTCTCAACAACAATGCTATTTTAATGCTACCGAGTGCATTAAGTTAAAGTGAATATTTTTGAATAAGCACTTTGACAACTGCAAAAGAAATGTGGGATGCTCTGGAAATTGCCCATTAAGGAACCACTAGAATCAAAGAAAATAAAGTCAATACTCTCATGACCGAATATGATCTTCTCCAAATGAAGCTTGGAGAATCTATCAGAGAATTCCAGCTGAGATTCACTCTTCTCATCAATCAACTTGCTGCCTTGGGAAAAGTCTATGAGTAACCTGTTCAAGTTAGAAAAATCTTGAACATTCTCACCAATGATTGGGAAGCAGAAGTCACTGCCATTGAAGAAGCTCGTGGAGATTCGACGGCATCTGTAGTAGCATTATTTGGCAGCCTACTAGAATATGAAGGCAAGATCAAGTTTAGAAAAACTACGATTTTGGAAATTGCAGTTTGTCATTGGCTAAGATGCTCTTTATGTTTCAAAAGGTAAACCCATACTCGAGTATGGGGTTGAAAACTCGAGTATCGAGTTATACTGAGAGCAACTGAGATTTCACATGTCTTCAATACTCCGGTATAGCATGAATACTCCGATTTTGATGTTTTGGACAGTTATTCATCAAGAGTCCAAAACTCGAGTATTGATTGAATACTCAAGTATTGGCTTAAGTTCTTCTGAAACTCCAAAGCTCAAATCGCGAGTCTCGTCCCTGGAAGGAGAATACTCGAGTATAGACACAGATACTCGACTATAGGCTTAAGTGCATAGTGACAAACTCGAGTATTACTAGATAAACTCGAGTATTGGTCGCGCCTTTAGATAATTCAAATTTGTGAAATCTGTGTAATGTTTATGGAATGATCCAAAGGATTTATATTCTTAATTATAATCATTACCAGATATGTTTAATGTGTTTGCTAGTGTATTTCATCCAATTTACAAATGATTCAAGGAGATTAAAAGAGTTGTTATCACACAAAGCAAAGTCTTGTCAAAAGCATTAAATGCAAGGTCTTGTCAATTCTAGAGAGAGAATTGCTTTAGAGTTACAGAGTGTGTAATCAAGTGATTTAGTGGAAAACTTAGGGTGCCTGAGGACTGGACGTAGACCAAGGAGTTGGGCCGAACTAGTATAAACCTTCGTGTATTGCTATTCTTCTATGCTCACTGATTTACTCTAATCGATTACCATTAAAAGCCAAATTCGCGAAAATTTTTTAGAATCCCTAATTTACCCCCCTCTTAGTGATTCGGCTCCTCTTTCATTGGACTCTTGATGAAAATGTGTCCACAACATCAAAACCGCAGTTTTCATTTAAAACTGAAGTATT
This sequence comes from Acacia confusa, assembly GCA_037074495.1. Classification (NCBI taxonomy): domain Eukaryota; kingdom Viridiplantae; phylum Streptophyta; class Magnoliopsida; order Fabales; family Fabaceae; genus Acacia; species Acacia confusa. The sequence continues at coordinate 20,682,313 of CM073509.1, read as the reverse complement.
GAATTTTTTGGAATACATCAATGCTCTCTATATGACTCGAAACTCGAGATTACAAACCCATACTCGAGTTTGCATTTTTAACTTGAAACTCAGAGAGAACATTAGCCAGTTCAAAACTGGAGTTTTCGAAACTAGAGTTTTCCAAACCAGAGTTTATAAGTTCATTGAAAAGTTTAATCATCTGGCTTGGCTTGATACTCGAGTTTTTAATGTCATACTCGAGTCTTCATTTTGAAAAATAAAGATGTTTGAATTTTGGAGCCAAGTGAGAAAACTGGAGTTTTTACCTTTCAAAACTAGAGTTTTCATTTCTTTTGAAAGATACTGAAAAGTCTCTTTGGCCTAAACTCGAGTTTTGAAACCAATATTCGAGTTTGTCCTAATGTAAAACTTGCAATTGTTGATTATGATTAATTTTGATGATGTCTTATATAGATGCCATTAGCAAGAGCAAAGAGCAAAAAGTTTATATCATATACATTGACTAATTGTTATATAGATGCCATTAGCAAGAGCAAAGAGCAAAAATTTTATATCATATAGATTGAATAATTGTTACATTTAATGTAGATTTGTTCATGTAGAGAAAGAACAAGAGAAGAGAAGAAAGAATGAGTTGATTCATGGAAAATAATCAATAAGAGAGAAGAAAGAAAGAAAAGACTTACTGAATGGAATGAGAAAATCATTATACAAAAAATATAAACTCAAAAGTTATGCACAAATTCACTTGTTTGATCATCAAGCACTCATAAATAAATTGATAACACATAGTTAAGAATATTAGTGATTGATGATATGGAGTATATAGATCAAATATGAAGATTTCAAAAATTCAAATCAGAGAGTTCAAAACAGGGTGGACTCAAAACTAGAGCTTCCATTTGGAAACTGGAGTTTGTCACTGTGCACTTAAGCACATACTTGAGTTTTCATATCAGAACTGGAGTTTTGAACTTACAGAAACACATTGATCCTCTCTGTATGACCAAAACTCGAGTTTCGAAACCAATACTCGAGTTTTTATTTTAAAATTGAAAATTAGAGAGATCTGTGTTATTTTGAAAAACTGGAGTTTCCAAAACTAGAGTTTCGAAAACTGGAGTTTTGCTTTGACAGTAAAATTTCTTATTGAGATTGATTGATTTTCAAAAACCTTTTAATATAGCCAAAGACAAATCAATAATGAAATTCATATAATCATAATATGAGGCAAGATTTAGATGTCACCATAATTCCTCTTGTCCTCATAGAAGCTTCCCTGGTTGAGATGTAGATAACTTCTTCTCCAATGTTCACAATCTACTTCAAGCATAGCTTGTTCAATTTTCTCAAGACTTGAATGATTTCTCCATGTTGCATTCTTGAGAAAATTTCTTTGGTCCTACAAAACCATATAACCCTTTTTCTTTCTTGGTATCCAACCTTACTTGGATCCAATCATTGTTAGCTTGTAGGAACCAAAATTAAATTCACATGTTCTTATGGATATAATCAATTCAATATAGAAAAGAGCAGTGAATTAATCTTTATGCATAAAAGAAATACTTTATTTTCAAAATCATCGTGTACGCATAAAGGATCAAACCTATTGAACATTGCAAGTTAAAAATAGATCAGAATGTTAAAAAATTTAAGAGAAATAGTTTGCAATGTTCATTCCTAAGGTATCCAAAACATAAAACCTCGATAAATATATTTCATAAAACAACGTAGGAGGTTTCACCATTATATACCATTACCTTAGGTACTTAAAGGATTGGCTTTGCTTACCCACTGATTCTTCATTTGTTTTCCTTAGGGTGTTTGGCAAAGCTCTCTCAAAGGATATAGATTTCAAGAGTCTTCTATTTGATACTTGAGAGAACCTCCTCTTCTTGTCATCCTCAAGATAGTTGAATGGTGCTCTATGGTAGTTTGTTCTTAAGATGGAGAATACTCCTCTTGTTTGTATCCCTTGCTTCCTTTGATGTTTAAACCTTGTAGTTCCAGCAATGGGTGTCCTTTGAGTTATCTTGCTTGATACATATACTATGATATTCTTCATTAGTGCATGAGAAACTCTTGGCTTCTTCTTCATCTTCTCATCACCTCTATGTACATTGCTGTTCAAATCATTCTGCACATATAGAGCACTAGATGGACATTTTGGTACCCACTTATACTTGGGTCCTTGTCGGTTAGTATTGGACCTTGATTGTCCTTTAGGAACCCAAACAAGTTTATTTCTTACAATAGAATTTCTCCTAATATAGCATGTGTAAGAAATATGACCAGATTTACTACAATAATTGCAAATATTGTGCTGGTGAAGAGAGTAAGACTTCAAATAATCTTCATTTGAACATTCATTTTTCCCACATCAATTTCCAGCATCAATTTCGAAAATATATTTGCTTTTCAAAATAGAATCAATAATTGGTTGAAAAAAAATTTTATGCAATTGTTCAAAATCATTTTTGTCAATAGCATAAGAAGGATCAGAAAAGTTTACCCCATGTGCATTTAGAGCTTCTGATGATGATTCATAATTATCTATGATAAACTCTTCTTAGGAATCTTCATTCTCTTGTTCTTTTGTGTTGACTGGATCATAGAGGTATTCAATGATTTCTCCTTCTTCATTCTCAACCTCCAGTTGTTCATCAATGGATATGCAACAGATTGTTTCAAATGAACTGTCAGCACCATCAACTTCAACACAATTGTTAGAAACATAAATAGAATCAAGAGTATCCCAAATCTCTTTAGCACAAGAGCAAAACTTGATTTTATCAAAATCATTTTCAGTTAAAGCATTGTATAAATTTTTCATAGCTCTGATGTTCAGTGAAAACATTTTCTTTTGCTTTTCTGTCCAATCCTTTCTTGGTTTGAGATCAAAAGCATTTGTAAAAACTTTCCACATATCAAAATCAAATGCTTTTATAAAAGATGTCATTTTAGCTTTCGAAAACCAAAAATCATTATTTTTAAAAAATGGTGGAATGGTATAATCAGCTCCTTCTGAAAACGAACAACACCCAAAATCAGCCATTTAAACTCTTGAGACGGTTAAGTCCTTTAAACAAGAGCCTAGCTCTTATACCAAATGAAAAATGTGGCTAAACCCAAGAGGAGGGGGTAAGTTGGGTGAAGATAAAAACTTGATCCCTTTTTTAAAACCTTTTCGTAATTCGGTTAAATCACTTTGAATGAAAATAAAGAGTTGTAAATCTATAAAAAATCATTCAAACATGTATGCTGGAAATAAAAGGTAAAGGGAAGAGAATTGCAAACCCAGATTTATACTGGTTCGGTCCAAACCTTGACCTATGTCCAGTCCTCAAGCTCCACTTGAGATTTTCACTATCTCCTTGTTTAACCAGGCACAAGAGACAAGCCTTTACAATCTACAAGTTTGTCCAGGCACTTGCACAACCTTCACTATTGGACCTGGCTATCACCCAAGAGGGGGGTGAATTGGGTGTTTGATAAACTTTAGGAACTTTAAAAAAACTTTTCGCAATTTGTAAATTAACAATTAGATATTCAAATATGAGCATATACTGGAAATGTAAAAGATAAGGGAAGAGAATATGCAAACTGTGATTTATCCTGGTTCAGTCCAATCTTTGACCTACGTCCAGTCCCCAAGCTTCACTTGAGATTTTCAATCCACTATTTGCTTTGAACTTGATTACACGTTCTGTACTTGAAGTAATCCTCTCACTAGGATTCACTCCCCCTTACAAACCGTAATCAATTCACTTGCTTGATTACACACTCTGTACTCGAAGTAATCCCACACTCAGATTCACTCCCCTTACAAGCTATAATCACAACAAAGTGTTTCCCACTCAAGATCACCCAATCTTGAGTAACTCTCAGAATAATATGATGATTACAATGAATCTTCTCTCTCAGAAGTAAGTGAATAAACACTGAAGCACAATACATATAATCTCATTCTCTAAGCTAGATATATGATCATTGAGATATTCAGAGAGTAAATGAAGCAGATGTTAGAATATTGGCATTTTTACTGTGTAAGCTCACGTCACTGTTCTTGTTCTCCCTCTTGTATCTGTGTCTACTGTTCTTCATTTCTGGGCTTCTTATATAGATGAAGAAGAGGAACTAGCCGTTGCATTTTCTTCTCTTTGATTCTTCAAAGTTCAGCTGTAAATCTAGAATATGACAGTTGCATATTTTGCTCTGTTCTTTCAATTCTCAGCTGGAATCTTGGAATATGTTGTTTTAGAGCGTCTTCCAGATTTTTAGTCATTCCATGATCTTAATTCGACCGTTTGAAGTGATCTTAATGTGTTGCAACGGTCTGAACTAAACATCTGGGATAAGGGAGAAGAATCAGCCCTGTTCTTGGTTCTTCATTTAATGTACTTATTCTGGATCTTGATTTCTCCTTGATCTTGTAATGAACCTGTCTGAAACTTATCAAAAACTTGATCAATAATGTTATGAATAATAATATAACATGATATGGTAATTTCAGATTAACCCATAAAGATTTCGCAAATTGGCGCAATCTGGTTCTTATACTTCAGCGACGCAAACTGGAGTTTGGAAAGCTAAACTGGAGTTTGCAGCGGGCTAAACTGGAGTTTAGAAATACAAACTCGAGTTTAGGTCTTCCAGAGAGGAATGTCGCGATTTAAGTTTTGGAGCACACTTGAACATAAGGCTAAACTCGAGTCATTAAGTGATTAACTCGAGTTTTGGACTTTTGAAGTGAAAATAAGCTTAAGTCCACAAAGCTCTAAACTGGAGTTTTCAAATGCAAACTGGAGTTTAGAAGGTTCAGAATATTGATGAGCTCTCTGTCTGCCACAAACTGGAGTTTGTAAACTAAACTGGAGTTTACAGCAAGCTAAACTGGAGTTTGGAAATCCAAACTCGAGTTTAGGTCTTCCAGAGAGGAATGTCGTGATTTGAATTTTGAACCACACTTGAACTAAATGCTAAACTCGAGTCATTAAGTGACTAACTCGAGTTTCCTTTGGAGATGAAAATATCTTGCTCTCTGTCAAGTGCAAAACTGGAGTTTGCTAACACAAACTCGAGTTTTCTTCTCCATGGCTCAGTCAAATATCCTTCTCACAAGTTCTTTGCTTTCTGACCTGATAAAGATCAATCCCAGGAATCCAGTACCTATCTCCATAAAGCTCTTTAAGTCTTCTTTCCATTGCAAGAAGAATCAGCTCCAAACTCACTGTATTCTGATAGTTATGATCTGATGAATGAAGGTTGTTCTTTTCCAGCGTTTTTGCAGCATCTTGAATTTATAGTCAACTTTCGAAGATCATATCTCACTCATTTGATCTTTGTTTTCCATGATCTTTATGTTTCTGGAAAGGTATGTGAGTCTACTTTCCTATGCCACCGATTTCAGCTTATTCTGATGTGTAGATTGTGAGATATACTCAAATCATTGAAGCTTGGTCTGTTGTGTGGCGTGAATTCCTGTTCCAACTTCTAAAATTCATAGCTCTCTCATCTCAGCTTCTTTAGGCATGAAACTTTGTCAAGATGACGCATTGGATGTCTAGTTTCATACAAAATTGATTTCACCTTCAACCGATCTCTGGTTTGGGAGATATCATCGAATTACCAGAGGTCGCCAGTTCTAATCGTGAAACAGATTTGGACAGAGTTGCTGAAAGCTTGCTAAACTTGAGTCATTAAGTGACTAACTTGAGTTTTGAGTTCCAAACTCGAGTTTTCATTGTCTAACTCGAGTTTTGATGATCCAGAGATGCCAGAGTTCCTGAAGACACTACAAACTCGAGTAATTAAGTGACCTACTCGAGTTTTGAGTTCCAGACTCGAGTTTTATGTTCTAAACTAGAGTTTTCTCATAATCCAGAGGCAGATCACTTCCTGTAATGCAGTAAACTTGACTTTTGAGTATCTGGCTCGATTTTGCTCATCCAAAACCTGATATATGCTTGTTTTAACTCTGAATTGAGCCATCCCAACTTCCATTTGATCTTGGAGACTTCAAGAATCAAACTAAGAACTTGTATAATGATTTTCTCAGTTTATTCAGCAAGTTCTTCTTTCTTTCTTCTATTCTCTTGTTCTTTCTCCACATGAACAAATCTACACTAAATGTGGCAATTTGACAATGTATATGATATAAACTTTTTCATATAAACTTTTTGCTCCTGCTAATGGCATCTATATAAGACATCATCAAAACTAATCATAACCAACATTCACAATGTCTCACAGAGACTCCCCCTTACTACCCTTAAGGTTACAACCAATTTCCCACTCAAGGTCACCCAACCTTGAGTATCTCTCAGAGAAATATGATTTACAATAATTCTTCTCTCAAAGAACCCCGCATCTCCACCAAAATGAAAGGAGAATATCGCCTAGAGGGGGGTGAATAGGTGATTTCAAATTTTCTTTCGTTACTGAATAATTTGAAGTAAAACTAAAAGGAATAAAAGACACAACAGAAATTATACTAGTTCGGTCAAATCAAACGACCTACTTCCAGTCCCCACAATAGTATGGGTATTTCACTAATCCTCAAGATTACAATTACACACTCAGTAACTCTTGCGACAGTCCAATCACTCAAGACTCGCTCCCCCTTACTGGTTGTAATTGTACACCCTTTACTTAAGATTCCACAACCTTAAGCATCACTAATAAACAAACAATGTAATTAATTTTCACTCCTCACTGAGTAGATAAAAGCTAAGCACTGAAGTACAGAGAGAAATATTAGATAAAGCTAATGGAACAGTGAACTTAATTAATTTCAAATTGAATGCTTCGTGTTCCAGTAGTTGGCACATTGAATGTTCTAGGCTTTTATATGATTGCCTTCACAAGCTTCCTCGTCTTCTATTTAATATAGCTGTTGTCTCTGTTTGAATTCCCGTTAGACATATTTCTTCTTTCTTTGTAGAAGTAAATCGACCGTTGTCTTCATTAAATGCAGTGGCGCCTGGTATTAAATGTGTTTACCGTTGTTTGTACTTGTGTCAGACGAATATCCGGAATAAGTATTACTTAAAAGAATAACAACTACTGTCTCAGGTTTTAATTCCAAATGTTGCTCGGTTTCCCTGTCATCATTAAATGCTTATTCCATGTTGAAATGCTTTTTCTTGAAACTTGAATCTGTAAATCACTTAGACAAAACAAAGATTAAGCATAGTTAGGATAATAAAATAAAGATCATTTAGTTTAGCAAGGTTAATACTGATACAACCACTAGGCTCTGGGCTTTATGTTCTCTGAAATTATCTCTACATAGTCTAGAACCACATAGTCGTGGGATAGTCTTTCATTTCATTGCCTTACATACTGCATTCTTGAGAATTAACATCCAGTTCTTGAGAATCGACGAGCTTAACATATAAGGTATGATGTTCACATGTTTTCTATTCATGTTATCCATTCTCGAGAATTATCACAATTCTCGAGAATCATCGACCTTGCATTTAGTTATGTCTGATTCACTATATAGCTTTAAGTGAAGTCATTCTCAAGAATCAAACTTTCATTCTCGAGAATTGGCTAGTATCTTGTGAGCAGAAAGCATTAATATTCATTTCCTTTGGAATTCTCAAGAATCAAAGGATTCATTCTTGAGAATTGGCATGAGTTTCATGATGGGAAGAAATTCATGCTTTGCTTCTTAGTATGTCATTCTCAAGAATCGACTATATCATTATTGAGAATTGGAGAATTACAAGTTGAAAGAAATGTGCATTTCATATATCTATTATATCTCATTCTCAAGAATGTATCTTACATTCTTGAGAATCAACGAATGCAAATGGGAAATGGAATATGTATGAGTTATAACTCTCTTGTACATGAACTAATAAAGGTTCTCGAGAATTACCTACCCATTCTCAAGAACCAACGAACAAGAAATGAGATTGGACAAAGAGAGGATTGTTGCTTTGCACTTGGATTCTCAAGAATCACCTTTGATTCTTGAGAATTGTCGATGATCACATAATGAGAGGAAGTATACATTTCAAGCACATTCTTGAGAATCAAATTCTGATTCTTGAGAATCAAAGAAGAAGAGCATTTGTTTCTCAAAGAAGAAGAGCATTTGTCATATACTTTGCTTTAGTATTCTCTGAGAGTTAATTAATGTGGTTCAATTATCAATCTTTGTTAAATCAAATCTCTCACGTTTGTTATCATCAAAACAACATTCGTAGTCAACAATCTCCCCCTTTTTGATGATGACAATAATAGCAGGTAAACTTACTAATTTTAAGAGCTGGAATACAAGAGTAGTAACAGAGAGTTCAAGTTACCTCGTCTCCATAAAACTCATACAACTAAAATCATTAGCCTAGACTAATCCTAAGTAGAAACATTAAAACATTGAGCCTAAATATTAATAGTTTAAGGTTTGATGATCTTCATCTTCATCTTCTTCTCTGTCTTCTCCCCCTTTGTCATCAGTCAAAGAAGGGGGATGAGATGGGCCAGCGTGATCAAGAGGAGGATGAGATGAAGAAGGTTGATGAGGTAACCAAAGAGCAATGTTATCCAAGGATTGATTAAAGTTAGAAACGGTTCGTTGAAGTTGATCAATCCCTGTCTTAAATTCTGCCTGAGTTTTGAAGCAAGTTTGAAAGCTTGCTTGGAAGGCCTTAGATAGTGCTCTAACCTTATCTCCGGTGGTAGCAATTAATTCTCTGGTTAGTTTCTGAAGATTCCTGACAGCTTCAGCCATTGCATTGCCTTGATCATAGACAAGTTTCATGAGATCACATATTGGTCTTGAAACAGCTATGGCAACTGCGTGAGTCACACATTTCTTGATTGATTCTTGAACAGCCGGCGAAAGTTGAACTGTAGTTTCGGTAGGAGGAGGGACAGAAATGGAGGCAGCACGACAGTCATGTTAAGAAGGTTGAGCAGCGGATGAGGAAGGCATGTGTGATTTACCCTTGCTCTTCTTTTTCTCTATTGCAGGAATGGCCTCAGTGAAAGAGATCTGCATGTTCAGGAGTTGAGTTTTGCCAAAGATCTTGGGGTAGACAATCTCATCAGTCTCAAGAAGGTACCAAATGTTGTGGAAGGCCAGAATTTGAGAGATCAGATGAGGATAAGGAATGGTGTTCTGCCTAGCAATCCCATAAATGGAAAGAAATGTGGAGATTTCTGATATTACTAGCTTTCCTAAATTTCTTGGTTCTTTAGAAATAATAGAAGCCAGTAACTGAAAATCCTTAAGCACAAAGTGAGTAAAACTGCGCCCTTTGTTAATTAAATTGTGACTGTACAGATAATAGATCACTCTGAACACGTCAGACATCTGTGCTGGTTTGAGTTTGAGGGGATCACCCTCATATACCTTATCTGGTAGTAAGATGTTGAGGCAGTCCTCATTAGGCAAGGTAGGAGGATCTTCAGGAGCATCAGAGATACCAAAGTAGGAATTAAGGATGTCTGCACTAATGACAACTTCTTTTCCTCAAACATTTGTGATCAATAAGATGTCAATATCATCGTCTTCTAACATTGTTTAGTACATATTATGATAGAAAACCTTGACCATGGTTGGAGAGTAGGGAAAAGTGATTTCGAGAAGAGGCATATAAGGTTGTAACCAGGGTGACAAGTCTAAATTACATTCCGTCTGGAAGTATGCCAAATTAAACCAGAAACTGGGGCAGAAAGGGCGACTGCCAAAATCTATTGTAAAATTTGTAGTAGTAGGAATCACCAATAGAGAGTTGCAAAAGTGAGGAGGGCACTTTGGAAGTTTATGGCGGCCCATTTTAGATGCAAAGGGAGGTAAAATCCCAGAGGCCGATGGTGGTGTTCCACTAGTGAAAAGTTGGAGATGATGATGAGGCTTTTGAGGTCTATCTTGGAAGATCTTAGACCTCTTTTCGCCAAAGCTATGTGTTGATTCTTCGTGGGACGGCGTTTAAGAATTGCTATATCCTGAGGGAACATTATCTTCATCAGAAGCTAAAGCTATGTGTAGTAGAGTTGTTGAGTATACTTATGAAGTTGCAAAAAAAAATCTGGATATGGATATGATCGTACAGCTTATGAAGTGATGAAGTGTGGAAAATTTTTTCAAGATGGTCGAGAATCTTCTGAGATGAAGAAGACATGAGACTTGCATGTAAGAGGGTAGGGTGGTGGCAGTGAATTACGAGCAAGAATAAGACATAAAATGTGAAGATAGTAACATTTGCATATGGGGCCCAGGAGGTGGAAGCAACATAAGAGAGCAAGGTGAGCATGTGACATGAGAATCTTCAGATGTGAGGTAGATGTCACGGCAGATTTCAGAAACACGTGAAATAAGAAAGTGTAGATCATTTTGTAGTTGAAATAGGTATTGTACTGAAGAAGTATAGCTTTACGAAAAGTGTGAAGTAGGGAAGTGTGTACTGTGCAGAATATGAAGTGATGTGTAAGTGTTGCAGAGAAAAATGGGTGAGAGGAATATATAGAAGTATGGGACCAATGATGAAACCATATTCATTCTCGAGAATCAACAAAGATTCTTGAGAATGATTGATGCCGAATTCATCATCCATTCTTCACAGGAGTAAGAAAGTAGGAACGTATACAAAAAATTGATCCATATTCTCGAGAGTCATGGGTCAATTCTCGGGAAAATGATCGAGAATTGGCTTGTAAAGAAAATTGTCCAAATATCTCTTGTACACAATCTATCCTCATTCTTGAGAATCAAACGAAGATTCTTGAGAATGATCGGATCCTATTATATTGTTGTTGGAATTGTTCAACAAAAAGCCACCGATTCTCGAGAATTAAGTAGCTGATTCTCGAGAATGGTCAAAGCTCCTGAGATACCGAAGATTCATTTAGATAAACGTTAGTTGAAGCATATTTCAGGAGGCTAGCAATTCTCGAGAATTATGTCTATGATTCTCGAGAATGCTCGAAATTTTGTGACACTAGCTATGTTTTAGTGAGAGGATAATCATTGGAAGTATGTTGCAATGAGCTGACAATTCACGATGATTCTCAAGAATTCATGTCATTCTCGAGAATTTAAAGCACAGTGGGAGGTAAGATGTTGGCTAAGCTACCTGCTGAAGACTTCAACTCTCGAGAGTTACTCAGTAATTCTCAAGAATGGTTTCTTATATTTGCATGGCCACACTCTAAATCACTTTGCACTTTGTGAGATATCGTTAATTCTCAAGAGTGCATTGTTGATTCTTGAGAATATGTGTGAGAATTTTAGATGGTATGATAAGGGGTAATGTATAGATTCTTGAGAATAAAATCTGATATTCGAGAATTAATCAGCATCTGATATGATCTGTAGACATTCATCAGATAGCCTGCAAACTAAAATCAAGAAACTCCAATGCTTAAGTCAGTATGAGTTTATCATCAAAATGAAATATTTAATAAAGAATTAACATTACTTACAATTCATTGGGATTTACCATTCCCAATTCTCTCTGGATGAATAAAAATTGTTCTTTTGCAAGCGGTTTGGTGAAGATGTCAGCTAGCTGAAGTCGTGTGGGAATGAACATCACTTTAACATCTTTTCTTTGCACATGATCACGGATAAAATGATGTCTCACATTTATATGCTTTGTCCTCGTGTGTTGAAATTGATTTTTTGCCAGACTTATGGTGCTTGTGTTGTCACATAGTATAGGAATTTCCTTTAGATGAATCCCCAAGTCAGACAATTGATGTTTCAACCACAACACTTGTGCTTAACAGCTAGAGGCTGCAACATATTCTGCTTCAGTTGAGGATACTGCTACAGTAGTTTGTTTCTTGCTAAACCAAGATACTAGTGAACCTCCAAATAACTCACACTGACCACTAGTACTTTTTCTATCAATCTTGTAGCCAGCATGATCAGAATCAGAATATGCAACCAAATGCTCTGACTGACCTTTAGGAAACCAGAGACCCAATTCCTTTGTATCCGCAAGATATCTGAAAATCCTTTTGACATGTTCGGCATGTGATTCCTTTGGAGAGGATTGGAATCTTGCGCACATTCCCACACTAAATTGAATATCTGGCCGACTTGCTGTTAGATACAGTAGGGAACCAATCATACCTCTGTACTTAGTTATGTTAAAATATTTTCCCTTTACGTCAGCATCTAATGATGCAGTTGAGCTCATTGGTGTGTCTGCTCCATTACAATGCTCAAGACCATACTTTTTCAGTAAATCATTTAGGTACTTGGTCTGAGAGATGAAAATACCATCTTTTCGTTGCTTTATCTGAAGACCAAGAAAGTAATTGAGCTCTCCCATCATTGACATCTCAAATTCACCCTGCATAGTCTTAGAAAAGTCCTTGCACAAAGATTCATTAGTTGATCCGAAAATAATATCATCTACATAAATTTGAACTATTAAAATATTACTTAGCTTATCAGTTTTTATAAAGAGTGTTGTGTCTGCCTTTCCTCTTACAAATCCTTGATCAAGAAGAAACTTACTCAACCTTTCATACCAAGCTCTAGGAGCTTGCTTTAAACCATATAAAGCCTTTTTCAATTTAAACACATAATCAGGATGATGAATATCTTCAAATCTAGGAGGTTGTTTCACATATACTTCTTCTTGAATAAAACCATTCAAGAAGGCACTTTTGACATCCATTTGATATAATTTAATACCTTTAATACATGCAAAGGCTAAGAGTACTCATATAGCTTCCAATCTAGCTACTGGAGCATATGTTTCCTCATAATCTATTCCTTCTTCTTGATTGTAGCCTTTAGCAACAAGTCTAGCTTTATTTCTAATTATGATTGCAGATTCATCTCGTTTGTTTTTGAATACCCATTTAGTGCCAATGACCGGATGATCTTTTGGCCTAGGTACCAAATTCCAAACTTGATTCCTCCCAAATTGATGTAATTCCTCTTGCATTGCGATGACCTAATCATTGTCTGAGAGGGCCTCATCAATTTTAGAGGGTTCAATGTGAGAGATGAACGCAGAAAAGGTAACTTCATTTAATGTTCCTTGTCTGATTCTTACTCCTTCATTGACATTTCCTATAACTTGGTCCAGAAGATGACTTCTGATATATTTCCAAGCTCTAGGTTGATCAGATTGATCAGAGTTTTCAAAAACGTTTTGAGGATCAGTTTCAAAAACATTCTCTGGATTGATTTTATCAGAAGAAGAAATTTTTGAAAAGAATTGATTCCTATGAGAAAGTTCATCATCATCTAAGGATTTATCAAGAGGTGATTCACAAAACACAACATGAATAGATTCCTCAACACAATGTGTACATTTGTTGAAAATCCTATATGCTTTGCTTCGATTAGAATATCCAAGGAAAATACCTTCATTAGATTTAGGATCAAACTTACCCAAATTTTCGTTACCATTATTGTGCACAAAACATTTGCAACCAAAGATATGCAGATGACTCAGATTAGGCTTTTGGTTCTTGTAAAGCTCGTAAGGGGTCTTATTAAGCTTCTTTCGAATGTAGGCTCGATTTGAGACATAACATGCTGTGCTCATTGCGTCTGCCCAAAATACTTGAGAAGTTGAATTCTCATTCAGCAAGGCTCTAGCCATCTCAGTAAGTACTCGGTTCTTCCTTTCAACTACCCCATTTTGTTGTGGAGTTCTAGGTGCAGAAAAGTTGTGATCAATACCATGTTCATCGCAATACTTGCTAAACGCATGATTCTCAAATTCACCTCCATGATCTGTTCTTATACCTGAAATGAAAACACCTTTCTCACTTTGCACCTTCTTGGCAAACACGACAAATAGATCAAATGTTTCATCCTTTGATGACATAAATATTGTCCAGGTGAATCTAGAAAAGTCATCTACAATAACTAATGTATATAAATTTCCACCCAGACTCTTAATTCTAGCAGGACCTACCAAATCCATATGAAGTAATTGAAGTAGTCGGTTGGTTGAAATTTCACTTTTAGATTTAAATGAAGATTTGGTCTGTTTACCCTTTTGACATGCATCACAAGTCATGTTGTTTTTGAAGGAAACTTTGGGTAACCCAAAGATTAAATCTTTCTTAATTAATTTATCTAGTTGGATCATGTTGACATGTGCTAGACTTTTATGCCATAACCAACTCTCTTCCACATCACTTATGAAACACTTATCAGATTGAATGGAAGGCAAGTTTAAAGTATAGCAATTACCTTCTCTGGAAGCTTTGAATAAGATTTTCAATTTGTTTTTGTCAATCGGAAGGTCTTTCTTGTTGACAATGAGACATTCTTCAGCATCAAATATAATCCAGTTATTTTTATCTGCACTTTGACTAACACTCAGGAGATTGTGGCAAAGGCCTTCAACATAATAGACGTCCTTAATCAGAGGTCCTTGCTTATCTCCAATTTCTCCAACTCCAAAAATCCTTCCGGATTGGTTTCCACCAAAAGTAACCTTGCCTCCTTCCTTTGATCTCATTGCAACGAATTTGGATTGATCTCCAGTCATGTGTCTGGAACACCCACTATCAATGTGAAGATGGAATATCACCTAGAGGGGGGTGAATAGGTGATTTAAAAATCTAACTGCTTAATCAAAATTTTCACAAATTAATGAACTAACTGATCAAGAGTTTAAAGGAGAAGGAACACAAGAGAATTTATCCTGGTTCGGTCTATCCTGACCTACGTCCAGTCCCCAAGAACACCTTGAGATTTTTCACTATCTTCAGAATACAATTACACAACTCGGAATGATCCCTCAGACTCACTCCCCCTTACTATTTGTAATTGTACACCCTTACTTAAAGTTCCACAACCTTAAGATTTTACAAACAAATGAAAATTGAATGTTTAAGTAACTCCTCACGAGTTGAATAATAAATTATCACTGAAGTACAAGTTGAGAGTAATGAAACTAATAAGATAATAACTCAGAGTAAATGCGCAGAGTTTTCGGTAGGTGGCCGAATTGTATGCTTGGGTATTTATACTCTTTCGCCATTAATGCCGTTGGGAGGAACTTGAGAGTTACCGTTGTGACTTATTTAATTTTCCGTTAGACACAGCTTGCTCTGTTCCTTGTGCAGCCAAATGGACCGTTGAGGCCTCATTAAATGAAATCCGTTCTTTCATTAAATGTGTTGATCGTTGAGAGTGCTTTTGCAAAAGAATGTCTTGATTAAGTAATCCTTGGAAGAATGTTTCTTCCTGCTGCTCTGGGCTTCTTTCTATTTGCTGCTCTGTTTCCTGCTTCAGCATTAAATGTTGTGACGTGAGCATCAGCTTTATGTTGATTTTGAATAATAACCCGTTGTAAGTTCCTGAAATCACTAGTAAACATATTAGAAATACTTTAAACATCATTCCGAGTGATTCTGGAGGTTACAAACCAAAAGCTCAATTTTTTGCAAAATCAGATATCAGTGACAGCGACAAGAACTCGACTTTTCAAAGTAGAACTTGAGTTCTTTTGTTTTTCCATTTTAGTATCTCAGTGCTGTAAGGCAAGAACTCGAGTTGACAAACTAGAACTCGAGTTCTAGAACTTGAGTTCTTATACAAGAACTCAAGTTCTTTTGGTTACTTTTCTGGGCACGTGGTTTGCGTGATGAGAACTCGAGTTGATCCTGGAGAACTCGAGTTCTTCATTTTTCCTTCAAATTCATTTTCAAAGAACTTGAGTTCTCAGATATGAACTCAAGTTCATGAACTCGAGTTCTATTATAGGAACTCGAGTTCTTAAACTTGTTCATCAGGTGATAGAGTGCCGTAGAGAGAACTCGAGTTCTTAATTATGAACTCGAGTTTGTCACTAATGAACTCGAGGTCTTTCAGACTTGAGAATTTTTCCATGACCTGAGCCGTGAACTCGAGTTCTTAACCCAAGAACTCGAGTTCTTCATCTATGAACTCGAGTTCTATGACTAGGAACTCGAGTTCTTCATTTTGCTGAGATGAGAACTGGAGTTTTAAAGCTTGAAATCGAGTTCTTATGTAAACCATTGATTCACAAGTGTTTAGTTATCATCAAAACTTGGTTGAGAACTAACACAATGTACCATTTGTTGGATTTAGATGCTTTCAGACATACCTGTATCATAAAGATGATCAAGCCTTAGGTACCCATGTTTTCTTGGGTCCTTTGGGATTAGTTTGAACCTTAGAGAATACATAAGTTCCCTTAGGTATCCATTGATAATTGCCAACTGGTTTAGTTCTCCCTTCCTTTTTATGAAAGCATGATGATGTGCTATGACCTTTATGATTACAATAATTACAATGAGCAAATGGATTTGAAAAATGAACTGATTTTCAAAAATAGTTCAGATAGGATTTTTCTCCAGTTTTCTTCTTTCCTTTATTTTTGTCGTAAATAGGATTATAGCCAATGCTTGATCTATCATTTGTAAACCTTTGAGCCTTTAATATCACATTAAGCATCTCACTACCCTTGGTGAATTTTTCTAGAGTTTTCGTAATATATGAAATCTTTTTCTCTGAGTCAATGCACTCTTGACAATAAGTGTTTGAAGTAAGATATTCAAGCTTTTGTTCAAGAGTTTCATTTCTCATTTTCAAAGAGGTGTACTTATGACTAACTTCTTCAAAATCTGATTGTAAATCATTGTACTCAGCAAATAATTCAGTATAAGAAGGTTTAATTTGAAAATCAGAACAGTTTTCGCAAACTATGCTTCTTCTAGTATGTGGCATATTTTTATTTTGCTACTCAAGCAATTTAATTCTCTTTTTGGAAGCAATTAGTTCTTTGGCAATTTTTGTAAACTCAGAATGCAATTCATTATATTCAGAAAGTAGCTCATCATAAGTAGGTTCAATGTCATATACCTCATCATCATTTGTAGGTGACTCTTCTTGAGCAACAAGGCACACATTTGCAAACTCCTCTTCATCACTTTCGTCTTCATCAGAGGAGCTATCACCCCAGATGGCAGACATATATGCCTTCTTTTTGAAAGATTGGAACTTCTTCTTCTCTTGATCTTTACCTTTTAATTGAGGACATTCAGATTTGATGTGCCCCGGCTTCTCACATTCATAGTAAATTATTTGATCCTTTTCTCTTCTGTTGCTTGAACTTCCTTTTTGAAAGCGATTCCTGAAGCCTTGATTTCTTCTGTAGAATTTCTTAAATCGTCTAACGAACATTCCTATCTCCTCATCATCATCTTCATCCTTTAAACCTTTTTCTTTATCAGCTTTCAATGCCACCCCTTTGTTTCTTTGTCCATTTACTTCTTCCAGACTCTTTTTGAATTTTAGTTTGCTCTCATACTCAGATAAGCTTCCAAATAGTGCAGCTACTGAAGTCATTGATTCACCTCTAGCTTCTTCTATTACTGTTACTTTGGCTTCCCAATCCTTTGTCAAAACATTCAGGATTTTCCTGACTTGAGATCTTTGATCATAAGTTTTTCCCAATGCTGCCAATTGATTGGTTAGATGAGTGAATCGAAGTTGAAACTCCTCTATGCTTTCTCCAGATTTCATGCGAAAGAGATCGTATTCTGTTGTCAAGGTATTGATCATGTTTTCTTTAATGCCTGTGGTTCCTTCGTAGGCAATTTCCAAAGCTTCCCACATTTCCTTTGCACTTGCTAGATTGCATACTCGAAAGTGTTCCTTCTGGGTGAGAGCACTTTGAAGCATTAAAATGGCCTTGCTATTCATGGTCACCTAGTGCATATCAGTTTCATCAAATTCACATGGATTTTTCGAGACTTCTCGTTCTCCTACTTTCTTCTTGGGGACATAGTCCCCTTTTTCAAACACATTCCAGAGACCATATTCTGTTGCCATGACGAAGACTCTGAACTTTGTCTTCTAGAAGGAATAATGTTCACCGTTGAAGCTAGGTGGATGAGTGATTGAGGCACCTTCAGGCAATATTCCATCCATGATCTATTTCGGGAAGTTATTCCCAATTGAGAAACCAAGCTCTGATACCAAAATGAAAGGAGAATATCGCCTAAAGGGGGTGAATAGGTGATTTCAAATTTTCTTTCGTTACTGAATAATTTGAAGAAGTAAAACTAAAAGGAATAAAAGAC
Organism: Acacia confusa; assembly: GCA_037074495.1. NCBI lineage: Eukaryota > Viridiplantae > Streptophyta > Magnoliopsida > Fabales > Fabaceae > Acacia > Acacia confusa. The sequence continues at coordinate 20,664,280 of CM073509.1, read as the reverse complement.
ACAACAGAAATTATACTGGTTTGGTCAAATCAAACGACCTACTTCCAGTCCCCACAATAGTATGGGTATTTCACTAATCCTCAAGATTACAATTACACACTCAGTAACTCTTGCGACAGTCCAATCACTCAAGACTTGCTCCCCCTTACCGGTTGTAATTGTACACCCTTTACTTAAGATTCCACAACCTTAAGCATCACTAATAAACAAACAATGTAATTGATTTTCACTCCTTACTGAGTAGATAAAAACTAAGCACTGAAGTACAGAGAGAAATATTAGATAAAGCTAATGGAACAGTGAACTTAATTAATTTCAAATTGAATGCTTTGTGTTCCAGTAGTTGGCACATTAAATTTTCTGGGCTTTTATATGATTGCCTTCACAAGCTTCCTCGTCTTCTATTTAATATAGCCGTTGTCTCTGTTTGAATTCCCGTTAGACATATTTCTTCTTTCTTTGTAAAAGTAAATCAATCGTTGTCTTCATTAAATGCAGTGGCGCCTGGTATTAAATGTGTTTACCATTGTTTGTACTTGTGTCAGATGAATATCCGGAATAAGTATTACTTAAAAGAATAACGACTACTGTCTCAGGTTTTAATTCCAAATGTTGCTCGGTTTCCCTGTCATCATTAAATGCTTATTCCATGTTGAAATGCTTTTTCTTGAAACTTGAATCTGTAAATCACTTAGACAAAACAAAGATTAAGCATAGTTAGGATAATAAAATAAAGATCATTTAGTTTAGCAAGGTTAATACTGATACAACCACTGGGTTCTAGGCTTTATGTTCTCTGAAATTATCTCTACATAGTCTAGAACCACATAGTCGTGGGATAGTCTTTCATTTCATTGCCTTACATACTGCATTCTCGAGAATTAACATCCAGTTCTTGAGAATCGACGAGCTTAACATATAAGGTATGATGTTCACATGTTTGCTATTCATGTTATCCATTCTCGAGAATTATCACAATTCTCGAGAATCATCGACCTTGCATTTAGTTATGTCTGATTCACTATATAGCTTTAAGTGAAGTCATTCTCAAGAATCAAACTTTCATTCTCGAGAATTGGCTAGTATCTTGTGAGCAGAAAGCATTAATATTCATTTCCTTTGGAATTCTCAAGAATCAAAGGATTCATTCTTGAGAATTGGCGTGAGTTTCATGATAGGAAGAAATTCATGCTTTGCTTCTTAATATGTCATTCTCAAGAATCAGCTATATCATTCTTGAGAATTGGAGAATTACAAGTTGAAAGAAATGTGCATTTCATATATCTATTATATCTCATTCTCAAGAATGTATCTTACATTCTTGAGAATCAACGAATGCAAATGGGAAATGGAATATGTATGAGTTATAACTCTCTTGTACATGAACTAATAAAGGTTCTCGAGAATTACCTACCCATTCTCAAGAACCAACGAACAAGAAATGAGATTGGACAAAGAGAGGATTGTTGCTTTGCACTTGGATTCTCAAGAATCACCTTTGATTCTTGAGAATTGTCGATGATCACATAATGAGAGGAAGTATACATTTCAAGCACATTCTTGAGAATCAAATTCTGATTCTTGAGAATCAAAGAAGAAGAGCATTTGTTTCTCAAAGAAGAAGAGCATTTGTCATATACTTTGCTTTAGTATTCTCTGAGAGTTAATTAATGTGGTTCAATTATCAATCTTTGTTAAATCAAATCTCTCATGTTTGTTATCATCAAAACAACATTCGTAGTCAACAGAAGTGATTATGATAAACACTGAAGTGCATAAGAGATCATTTCACTCTTTCTAAGATAAGCAATGAAAGCATGAAAAACAGAGTGAGAAGAGGATTCAGAATTTCGGCATTATGATTGTATAAGCGCACTCCACCGTCATCTTGCGTTTTGAAGCTAGTTCTATTTATAGGTGATGATGATCTGAACATTGGAGAATATAGCCGTTGTAATTAGAACCGTTTGCGGATGTGGTAGTTAGGAATATAGTCGTTATATTCAGTTTTCACTTGACAGCTTAGCAAGTGTTGATCTTCATGTAATCCTTCAATTGATCATCTGAAATGTGTCCAAAAATGATATAATTAATGATAATAACAATTAAAGATCATTTGGGTAAACTTCTGGTTGATCTGGATCAGATTCAGGATTTTCGCAACTTTGATTTTTCTGAAGTTACGGTGTATACTTGAGTATTGAATTCAATACTGCAGTTTTGAGCTTATTTCATTACTTTAGATTCGTCTCTGTCTTCCCAATACTCGACTATTGACTTACATACTCGAGTATTGAAGATCCACAAACGTTCATTGCTCTCTGTCTGAACTATACTCGAGTATTCATACGTAAACTAGACTATTCAAGTTGTTCAGCACTTTGGTTGCTCTCTGACTTGATATAGCTTCAATATTGGCAAACCAATTATCCTCATATAGCTCTTTGATTCCTCTTTCTAATGCATTGAGAATCAGATCCAAACTCGTTGGTTTTTCCCCTTTATGATCTGATGAATGTAAGTTGTTCTTTGACCAGCGTTTTGCATCGTTCTGAATCATCAGTCAACTTTTGAAGACCATATCTCTCTGCTATGAACTTTATTTTTTGTTGAATCAAGTCTTGTTGGAAAGCCTTATGAGTCTTCTTTCCAATGCCACTGATTTCAGCTCATTCTGATTTGCAGATTGTGAGTTACACTCAAAACATTGAAGCTTGGTTTGATGTGTAGCGTGAATATTTCATCTAACTTTATAAATTCAAATCTCCCTCATCTAATCTTCTTTGGGTATGAAACTTTGTCAAGATGACGCATTGGATGTCTAGTTTCAGCAAAATTTGATTTCACCTCAATCTGATCTCTGGTTTAGGAGATATCATCGAATTACCAGAGCTCGCCCAATCTGACCGTGAAACAAAGGTGAACAAAGTTGTTGAAGAACACTGAAAACTCGAGTTTTGACTGGATACTCGAGTTTTGTCGGGTCCAGAGACGCCAGAGAAGTTGAAAACACACGATATTCGAATATTTAAGTTCCATACTTGAGTATTGACCTCCATAGCCCAAATTTATGTTGGTTATGATTAGTTTTGATGATGTCTTATATAGATGCCATTATCAAGAGCAAAAAGTTTATATCAAAAAGTTTATATCATATACATTATCTAATTGCTACATTTAATGTATATTTGTTCATGTGGAGAAAGAACAAGAGAATAGAAGAAAGAAAGAGTTGATTCATGGAGAATAATCAAGAAGAGAAAAGAAAGAAAGAAGAACTTGCTGAATAAACTGAGAAAATCATGATACAAGTTCTTAGTTTGATTCTTGAAGTCTCCAAGATCAAATGGAAGTTGGGATGGCTCAATTCAGAGCTAAAACAAGCATATATCAAGTTCTGGATGAGCAAAATCGAGCCAGATACTCAAAAGTCAAGTTTACTGCATTACAGGAAGTGATCTGCCTCTGGATTATGAGCAAACTCGAGTTTAGGACACAAAACTCGAGTCTGGAACTCAAAACTCGAGTTAGTCACTTAATGACTCGAGTTTGTAGTGTCTTCAGCAACTCTGGTGTCTCTGGATCAACAAAACTCGAGTTAGCCAATGTAAACTCGAGTTTGGAACTCAAAACTTGAGTTAGTCACTTAATGACTCGAGTTTAGCAAGCCTTCAGCAACTCTGTCCAACTCTGTTTCACGATCAGAACTGGCGACCTCTGGTAATTTTATGATATCTCCCAAACCAGAGATTGGTTTAAGGTGAAATCAATTTTGTACGAAACTAGACATCCAATGCGTCATCTGGACAAATTTTCATGCTCAAAGAAGCTGAGATGAGAGAACTATAAATTTTTGAAGTTGACCCATCTGTTAACGTCACCCAGCAGACCAAGCTTCAATGATTTGAGTGTATCTCACAATCTACACATCAGAATCAGCTGAAATCAGTGGAATATGAAAGTAGACTCACATACCTTTCCAGAAACATAAAGATCATGAAAAAAAAGATAAAATGAGTGAGATATGATCTTCGAAAGTTGACTATAAATTCAAGATGCTGCAAAAACGCTGGCAAAGAACAACCTTCATTCATCATATCATAACTATCAGAATACAGTAAGTTTGGAGCTGATTCTTCTTGCAATGGAAAGAAGACTTAAAGAGCTTTATGGAGATAGGTACTGGATTCCAGGGATTGATCTTTATCAAGTCAGAAAGCAAAGAACTTGTGAGAAGGATGTTTGACTGAGCCATGGAGAAGAAAACTCGAGTTTGTGTTAGCAAACTCCAGTTTTGAGACTTGACAGAAAGGTATTCAATTTTACATAAAGACCAAAACTCGAGTCTTCATAGACAAACTCGAGTCTGGGCAGACACAGAAAGGAATCCAAAATTTTCACATCAAGCTAAACTCCAGTTTGCAAATCAAACCTGAAGTCTGGAAGATACAGAGAGCACTCAGCAAGCCAAACTTGAGTTTAGATTCCCTAACTCGAGTTTAGACCAAACAGAAAGGAACCCAGAAAACTCAATAGACTCCCAAACTCTAGTCTGGCCTTCCAAACTCCAGTTTGCACTTGACCCAGATAAACCTCAAATATTTCAGTAGTCACTGAAACTCGAGTTTGCTTCCCAAACTCGAGTCTGGATCATACAGAAAGATCATCCATTTTGGCTACACTACAAACTCCAGTCTATGACCCTAAACTCCAGTCTAGAAAATCACGAACTTAGGCTTGTTCTTCAAACATAGACCCAAACTCGAGTTGGTCACTAATTGACTCGAGTTTAGCTTCCGGACCAAAATTCCATCCCAAGTCCAGAGCCCAATAGTTTTCTTTGTAAAAGCCAAACTCGAGTTAGCTTTTACAGACTGCAAGTTTAGACCACTAATCAACAAACATGCTCTCTGGATGAACCCCAAACTCGAGTCTGGAAGAACAAACTCGAGTTTGCATCGGGAATTTTGAAAAATCAAATGATATTGATCTGCGAAATCTTAATGGGTCTTCCTGAAATTATTTCCTCATATGATATTATTGTCCTTGATGAAGTTTTGAGTATTTTTCAGATAAGGTTTAGCCAAGATCAAGGTGAGATCAAGATCCAGGATAAATGCATTAAATGACGAACCTAGAACAGGGCTGATCCTTCTCCCTTATCCCAGATGTTCAGCTCAGACCGTTGTAACTCATAAGAATCATCTCAAACGGTCAAATTAAGTTTATGGAATGACAAGAATTCTGGAAGACCATCTACAACAACTAAATCCAAGATTTCAGCCAAGAATTGAAGAAACAGAGGAAAATATGCAACTGTCATATTCCAGATTTACAGCTGAACTTTGAAGAATCAAAGAGAAGAAAATGCAATGGCTAGTTCCTCTTCTTCATCTATATAAGAAGCCCAGAAACGAAGAACAACAGACACAGATACAAGGGGGAGAACAAGAACAGTGACGTGAGCTTACACAGTGAAAATGCCAATATTCTAACGTTTGCTTCATCTACTCTCTGAATATCTCAATGATCATATATCTAGCTTAGAGAGTGAGATTATGTGAATTGTGCTTCAGTGTTTATTCACTTACTTCTGAGAGAGAAGATTCATTGTAAACATCCTATTATTCTGAGAGTTACTCAAGATTGTGTGATCTTGAGTAGGAAACACTTTGTTGTGATTACAGCTTGTAAGGGGAGTGAATCCGAGTGTGGGATTACTTCGAGTACAGAGTGTGTAATCAAGCCAGTGAATTGATTACGATTTGTAAGGGGGAGTGAATCCTAGTGAGAGGATTACTTCAAGTATAGAACGTGTAATCAAGTTCAATACAAATAGTGGATTGAAAATCTCAAGTGAAGCTTGGGGACTGGAAGTAGGTCAAAGATTGGACCGAACCAGGATAAATCACAGTTTGCATACTCTCTTCCCTTATCTTTTACATTTCCAGTATATGCTCATCTTCGAATATCTAATTGTCAATTTATAAATTACGAAAAGTTTTTTTAAAAGTTCCTAAAGTTTATCAAACACCCAATTCACCCCCTCTTGGGTGATAGCCAAGTCCAACAATTTTGACTTGGAAACTTGAGTTGACTCCCAAACCGGAGTTTCCCAAACTTCAGTTTTCCAAACCACAGTTTTCTCATCCAGAAGCAAATTACTCAGTAAGCTTGTATACTCTAGTTTTGACCTGGAAACTTGAGTATTCTCTTCCATAACCTGATTTTCACTGTCTTTCACTCTGGATTGAGTCTCTCCAACATCTATTCAATTGTGAAGACTTATGATATTAATCTAAGACCTTGAATATTGACTTTTCTCATTCTTTTTGTCAAGATCTTCTCTTTCTTTCTTCTCTTCACTTGGTCATTCTTCACAACTCTATTCTTCCTTTCTTGAGCATTTTCTATAGACATATTTGAGCTATTCTTGAATATCCTCTTCTTCCATCTTCCAATTCTCTTCTTCTTCTTGATTATCCCAAAATCTATCAACCAAGAGCTTAAATGATAATATTCCATTTAGTAAATTCTTCTTGATTATCCTTCATCTTTCTAAAATCTTATCTCTTTAATCATTCTTCAATATTTCTTCTTCCATTGAACATTTTTTTGAACTAATCTTGACTGAAGATGTTCCATTGAATAAATTCTTTTTGATTCAATTTCTCCTCTCCCTTTTCTTTATCCTCATCTACATCCTCAACCTTCTTGATCTTCTTCTTTTTGATCAATCTTCATGAATAAACTTCACATCATTGATTCTACATTAAAATTCAAGAATTCATCAATGAAGAAGATAAACATATTGCTCAATCTTTTTGCTCTTACTAATGGCATATATAAGAGACATCATCAAAACTTAATTATATCCAACGGTAAACCAGAATCTCTCCAAATTTTTAAAAACACTTTGAAAATTTTAAGCTTTATGAAAAAGTTCTGCATAGAGGTTTTGTATAAATGAAATTTAACATGTTGTTGACAAGACCATTGAAAGTTTTAATACTTCAATATTCATACTCCAGTAATTGTATTTTTCAATTTAGTGAAATGCATAAATTCAATGCAATAACAACCAACATAATTATAATTTAAGCATTCTATTCATTTGACAAAGTCAATACAGCTAGGATTTCACACTTGCTAAAAATATAAACTAAGAATTAAACTAAAAGTGGAGCTAAATCACCAAGAGGGGGTGAATTGGGGATTTTGAAATTTTTTTGCATATACTAGCTCAAGTGGTAACCGAAACAGGGCATAACAGAAAGTAGAGAAAGAAGAGTAGTACACACAGGTTTATACTGGTTCGGCCTAACTTTTTGGCCTACATCCAGTCCTTAGGCACCCTGAGCTTTTTAAAAAATCACTTGATTACACACTCTGTAACTTTGAAGCAATTCTCTCTCTAGAACTTGCTTCCCCTTACAAGTTGTAATCAATTACTCCCCAAATCTCCAAGTCCCCCGACTTGAGATAACTCACAATCAAACAAATACAATCAATAAAACTCTCTTAAAGAGCAGATAAGATAATGACTGAAGATCTATTGTGTCAACCAACATTATGTACAGAAAGCACACCAATAAATGAACAAATTTAATGTTCTTTCATTTTTCAGCTCAATGTCTTGGTAGAGACTTGAATGATGCTCTATTTATACTTAGAGTGACATTAATAGCCATTGCAGATATTCATTTGACCGTTGGAGAAGTCTCCTATCTGTTAGAAGCAGTTTGGTCCTTTCTCTCTCTACACTTGTGCTTGTTTCTTAAGTTGAAGGATAGAGAGTGACTTCTAGTCGTTTATATCCGTTGGGATTGTCAGTCCTTGATTAAATGAAAGTCTCTTTATCCTTTTTCCATCGGGTAATGTTTGGTCGTTAAGATTACAGCAAGTTTGGTGGTCTGCATTTAATGCTTCTGACAAGACTTTGCTTTATGTATTGGCAGCTCTTTCAATTTGCTTGTATCATCTGTAATTTGGCTGAAATACACTAGCAAACACATCAAACATATCTGGTAATAATGATAATTAAGAATATAAATCATTTGGATCATTCCACAAACATTACACAAATTTCACAAATTTGAATTATCAGAAGGCGCGACCAATACTCGAGTTTGTGCACCAATACTTGAGTTTGTCACTATGTACTTAAGCCTATACTCGAGTATCTGAGTCTATACTCGAGTATTCTCCTTCCAAAGATGAGACTCGCAATTTAAGCTTCGGTGTTCCTGATGAACTGAAGCCAATACTCGAGTTTTGGACTCTTGATGAATAATTGTCCAAAACATCAAAACCGGAGTTTCCATCCTATACCGGAGTATTGATGGCTTAGAATTCTTGATAGCTCTCTGTATGACTCAAAACTCGAGTTTTAATTTCCATACTCGAGTTTTCTCCTTTGTTTTGAAACTCTGAGATTGTTTAAGTAAGTGATAGACTGGAGTTTCCAAAACTGTGGTTTTCAAAACTGAAGTTTATAAATGTTGATCCGTTTAAAACATCTTTGGTTGGCTCAATACTTGAGTATTCCAATGATACTCGAGTTTTCATTTGAAAGATGAAAACATTTGAATTCTAGAGCCAAGTTGGAAAACTATCTTTTCAAATTCCAAACCGTAGTTTTTCAAACTGTGGTTTTCCAAACCGAGGTTTTCTAATTCAGTTAAAAATGTTTGAAGAGTCACATAGGCTCAAACTTGAGTATACATATCACTACTCGAGTTTTCCTTGATGAAAACTTGCGATGCTCTATGTAAGCTCCAATACTTGAGTATTCATCTGAATACTGCGGTATTGCTCTTAGGTTAATTGCATTGAGTTGTCCTTTGAACCTCAATACTCAAGTATTGCTACTGATACTCGAGTATTGCCTCAATCTGCAAGTTGTTAAACTTCTTGAGGCAACTCTTCATTCTTGATTTCACAATTGATTGTTATCATCAAAACCCATAGAGAACCAACATAAACACATCAAGAAAACTTAGTCAGGAGATAGAAAAACTAATCCAAAAGATTTACAAAAGATCATTAATCATATTCTCATATTTGCGCAAGACTAACTCCCAACTAATTTTACAAGACTAATTCCCAGCTAATTTTATAGTTTATCTTTTCTCCCCCTTTATCATCTCCAAAAAGTGGAAGGAGCTAAGACCAGAGGATCAAGCTGAAGGACCAGGGCGAGAAGAGGAAAGGAGATTTAGAATCTTGTCCATCTTGTCATCTTGCTGCTTCAGATGAATCTTTAAAATAGTTTGTTCATTAGTGATATGAGTTTGTGACTGTTAAAGACTAGCAACCATCTGTCTAACTTATGAGTGAATCTTTTTGGACATATCAGAAACAGCCTTATCTACCATTTTCTGAATCTTGTCATCTAAATCAATTGGAGCAGAAGGATCAATAGAAGGAATAGAGGAAGCCTTGGCTTTCATTGAAGCATATTTCGTCGTTGAAGTATTGCCTTTTTCAGTCGAGATTTTCATGAAATTGAGTTGTTGTTTCCCAAAATTGATTGGCCATCTAAGGGTGTCAGAAGAGGAAATATGCCAGATTTTGTGGTGAAACAGAATTACTGACACTAGTAAAGCAAACAGAATATAAGATACCGATCGAGAGGAAAAACAAAAAGCAAATATTTCTTGAAACAGCCATTGTCCCAGATTAAAAGGAATTTTGCGAATAAAGGCAGTGAACAATGGATAGTCCTTCTAGGAAAAATGGGTGTAGTTGCCCCCTTTCTGTATAAATTTCTTAAAAAGATATACCACAGAACGCAATATACAGGGGACATCTCTATAAGAGTAAAGGTTAATTTGGTGAGCTAGTCCTTAGGAATAGGCATACCAGGCTTCAGGATTTTGAAAATTTCAACGTTGAAGTAACTAATTCTTGGTGCAGGAGGTAGATTCTTTATTTGAAGGATTGAATTTAGAATGGAAGCAGAAATTGTAACCTTATCACCCTAAACAGAAGTTGAAAGTCTTTCTTCCACTACATTGTCCTAAAATCTTTCAAGTTCTCTTTCAACATATTATGGAAAAAAAGATTTTGACAATGGTTGGAGAGAATGAGGTCTTTATCGAAAGGTAGGAAATGTAGGGGTTCAACTAAGGAGACAGATCCATATTACATTCCTCCTTGATTTTCTATAAATCTACAGATACAAGAGAACAAAATATCTTTTCGAAATATGTGTTTCAAAATTTGTCAATAGAGGCAACAGATATACCTGCATTATCTGTCACAAACCCCTCAGGAGGTGAGTTGTGGTTGTTTATTTCAGATAGGGCAAAGGGAAGATTGTAAGGAGAGGTATCCTTGGAAGGAATGTCAAGATGAGGAGGAAAGTCTGAGACTTGTTAGATGGGGAGCTTTCTTCGATGACTGGTTCCTTATCTTTCTGTATTGCAGCAGCAGGGTCATCTTTTTTTTTTTGGGGAGTAGAAGATGGTTCATTTTATCTAGACTCCTTTTGCTTTAGACGCTCTTGGAGCCTTCCCAAATGGTTTTTCAATGACTGAAATTCCAAGGCGACGGAGGAAGTCATTATCTTTCTTTGCTCTGTGTATGGGAATGGACTTCATCCAAACAGGACAAGGAGAAGGAGTTAAAGTAGGAATTGAAAATACCCGGCTGAACCCAAGAGGGGGGTGAATTTGGTGAAGATAAAAACTTGCAAATTTTTGAAATCTTTTCGCAATTCAGTAGAATTAGTTTGAATGATAATAAAGAATTATAAATCCATAAATAATCATTCAAACATGTATGCTGGAAGTCGATAGTTAAGGGAAGAAAATTGCAAACTCAGATTTATACTGGTTCGGTCCAACCTTGATGTACGTCCAGTCCTCAAGCTCCACTTGAGACTTTCACTATCTCCTTGTTTAACTAGGCACAAGAGACAAGCCTTTACAACCTACAAGTTTGTCCAGGCACTTGTACAGTCTTTACAATCTTACTCAGAGACTCCCCCTTACAATCCGAAGGGATACAATCACTTTCCTACTCCAGGTCACCTAACCTTGAGTATTGTTAGCTCTCTATGTGTTTTGATGATAACTGACAAATGTAAACTCAACATGAAGTTTGTTGTTGGTAAGTTGTAAAACTTACTGTCAAAAGCAAACTCGAGTTTTGGTAGCAAAACTCGAGTTTGAACTAGACAGGTAGCTCAGATTTTACAAAGGAAGCCAAACTCGATTTCACAAGATACAGAAAGCACTCAAAATTTTTCACAACAAAACAAACTCAAGTTTCAATATTTAAACTCGAGTTTTAGACCAAACAGAAAGAATTCATAAACTTCATTGTTTTCACAAGTCTTGTAAACTCCAGTCTTGTTTCACAGACTCCAGTTTTGGTTCAAACAAGAAGCACTCAAGTTACAACTTGTCTTCTAAACTCCAGTCTCAATTGTGTAAACTCCAGTTTTCATTTGACAAAATACTTCAAAGTTTAATTTTTCACTGAAACTCAAGTTTATGTACTGCAAACTCGAGTTTAGGGACTTACAAAGAGCACCACAATATATCTGATTTGAAAACTCCAGTTTATGTTTGTAAACTCCAGTCTTGAAGTTTTTGGACTTAACTCTATCTTATTGTCTAAACCCAAAACTCGAGTTAGTCATTAAATGACTCGATTTTGGCCATATGTCCAAAATCTCATTCAAAGACTAGAGCTCGACAGTTTTATCTGTAACAACTAAAACTCGAGTCAGCCACTTATAAACTCGAGTTTAGGCTTTTGTTCAACACTCATGCTCTTTGGATAAACCAGAAACTCGAGTCTTGATATATACACTCAAGTTTGTGTCGATGATTTTGAAAAACTAGATTATGTCAATCTGTCAATCTGAAAAATCTTTATGGGTTAATTTGAGAATGTCATATCATGTATTACTACTATTTCTAACATCATTGATGAAGTTTTGAGTAAGTTTCAGATAAGTTCAACAAAGATCAAGATGAAATCACATTTGGATCAAATGGAATAAATGAAGAACCAAGAACAGGGCTGATTTTTCTCCTCTATCCCAATGGTTCAGCACAAACTGTTATGGATCAATTAAATCACACTCCAACGGTCAAATAAGAGTTATGAAATGACAGAATATCTGGAAGAGCATCTACATTAACAAATTCCAGGATTCCAGCTGAGAATTGAAAGAATAGAGGAAAATATGCAACTATCATTTTCCAGATTTGCTGCTGAACGTTAGAGAAGAAAATGCAATGGCTAGTTCCTCCAATTAGCCTATAAATACCTATGAAGACTCAGAGCAATATATAAAACTGAACTTCAACTGATTATATTTACAATTTGAGTCTGTATTGTGTTTTCTTAATCTTCAGTGCTTATTCATATCTACTCTTTTTTAGGAGTCTGTATTTGAAAATCATTTTGAGAGAACTCAAGGTTGTCAAACCTGTGAGTTGGGTAATTTAATTAAAAAGTGTAAAGGGGAGCAAGTGCTAGGTGATTAGGATTGCATGTGGTTTACATTGTTGTAATTAAAGCCTATTGAGTTACCGGAAATACCCAGAAGATATCTAAGGACTGGACGTAGGTCAAAGTTAAGACCGAACCAGTATAAATCCTTTGTATCCAGCTTTTCTACTCTTACTCTTTCGTTCTATATTTTTTTTCAAGTTTTGAAAAATTCAGACATCTTTGAAAAGAATTTTTTTGAAATCCCCAATTCATCCCCCTCTTGGTGATTTCTTCCATTTTCATTTGGTATCAGAGGAAGGTTGTCTACTTAAAGGATTAGCATCCTAGACAAAAAGATCCAATGGAAGGAATATTACCAGATGGTGCTTCTATCAACAGACTACCAGGCTTCAATGGTGAACATTACTCGTTCTAGAAATCCAAATTCAAAGTATTTGTGATGGCCAGTGAGTATGGCCTGTTAGAAGTAATTGAGGAAGGGAATTATGTCCCCACTAAGAAAGTTGGAGAGAATATAGTGCCAAAAACGAGAGCTGAGTTTGATGAAAATGATCAAAAGAAAATTGTTCTTAACAGCAAAGCCATCCTGATGCTGCAAAGTGCCTTGAGCCAAAAGGAGTACTTTTGCATTTGCAATTTTCCTAGTGCCAAAGAAATGTGGGACACATTAGAAGTCGCCTATGAAGGAACCTCAGGAATCAAGGAAAACAGAATCAATACTCTCACAACTGAGTATGATCTCTTACGCATGAAGTCTGGAGAATCAATTGCAGAGTTCCAACTCCGTTTTACTCACCTGATCAATCAGCTATCAGCCTTGAGAAAGGTATATGACCAAAAAGCTCAGGTAAGAAAAATCTTGAATATACTATCCAAAGATTGGGAAGTTAAAGTGACAGTTATAGAAGAAGCCTGAGGAGAATCCATGCAATCTGTAGCTGCCCTCTTCAGAAGCTTGTCAGAATACGAAGGCAAAATCAAGTTCAGAAAAAGGACTTGATGAAATGGAAGGGAAGCAAAAGGGAATTGCTCTCAAAATCATCAAGGAAGATAGCAACTCTGATGATGATGAGATAGATGACGAAGAAATTGGGATGATGGTTCGAAGATGTTGGATATAATTAGTTTTGATGATGTCTCATATTTATGTCATTAATAAGATCAAAAAGATTGAGTAATATGCTTATCTTCTTCATTGATGAATTCTTTCATTTTAATGTAGAATCAACAATGCGAAGGTCATCTATTAAGAATGATCAAGAAGAAGAACAAGGAAGACAAAGATATAGATGAGGATGAGGATGAGGAAGAGAAGAAAAAGAAGAAGAGGAGAAATTGAAGAAGAAAGAATTTATTGATTGGAGTCTCTCTATGAAGAATATTCTATGGAAGAAGAAAGGAACTATGGAGAATGATCAAAAGATGGGAAAACAGAGAAAACACACATGAGATTCTGGAAGAGGTTGAGTATAGGCTTGGCTCTCTGAATATTGAAGAATGTAGAAGGCATAAAGAATGACGAGCTTGTTAGTTCTCTATATGTTTTGATGATAACTGACAATTGTAAACTTAATTTGAAGTTTGTCTTTGGAAAGTTGTAAAACTTTCTGTTCAAGGCAAACTCGAGTCTTGGTAGCAAACTCTAGTTTGGACTTGATAAGACAATGGCTCAGCTTTTACAAAACAAGGCAAACTCCAATTTTCATAGGCAAACTCGAGTCTGCAGAGTCATAGAGAGCAATCAAAGTTTTTTTAAAGAGTTGTAAACTCGAGTCTGTGTTTTGGAATCTCGAGTTTAGATCAAACAAAAGCTTTAGCGTTTTATCAAGGTTTCAAAACTCCAGTTTTGTTTTCAAAAACGCCAGTTTACATTTAACTGAAAGATTTCAAAGTTTCAAAAATTTCACTGAAAACTCGAGTCTGGATTCTGGAGACTCGAGTTTAGGACACTCTGAAAACACTCGAGTTATTACATGATTTCTAAACTCCAGTTTTGAAAATGTAAACTCCAGTTTGAGCCTTCAAAGATATTTCAAATGTTTTAGTTTTCACTGAAACTCGAGTCTGGGTTTTGGAGACTCGAGTTTAGCTCAAACAGAAAGCGCTCGAGTAAATGCCTATTTTGAAAACTCCAGTTTGAAAAATGAAAACTCTAGTTTGTAATTATAGAGATATTTCAAAAGTTTCAGTTTTCACTGAAACTCAAGTTTTGTATATCAAAACTCGAGTTTGGACCATACAGAGAGCTAAGCAATATTTCAAGTTTTGTAAACTCCAGTCTGCAATTTCAAAACTCCAGTTTTGAAGCTATGAACCTGAACTTAAGATTTTCATAAAAGCTTCAAACTCGAGTCAGTCACTAAATGACTCGAGTTTAGGCATATGTTCAAAACTTCATCCAAGACCAACTCGCGACTTTCTTCTCTGTAAGAACCAAACTCGAGTCAGTCACTTATCAACTCGAGTTTAGGAAGATTTCCAAAATGCCTTGCTCTCTGGATGAACTCCAACCTCAAGTCTGGCTTAGTAAACTCGAGTTTGTGACGCACAGATTTGTAAAACCAGATGGCGCCAAATTGCGAAAACCTTATGAATGATGTTAATGCTTCATATCTTTCATTGCTACTGTTTCTAACGTTATTTAACAAGTTTGCTAGCAAGTTTCAGGTGATCTAATGAAGGAAACAGTGAAGATTCAGATTATTAGCTGTAAAGCAAGAGAGAGAAAAACATGATGTCTCTTAAAAGTGGTCCAACTTGGATTAAATAAATACAACTTTAAGTACAACTCATTCCAACACAGGGACATCAACATTATCTTCATATTATTTAAGTTACAGATTGCAAGAATGTCTGCAGAAGTTGGAACCAAAACATAATCCATCCATCAAGAATATTTTTCAGTGGATTCTCAACAGCTACTTTGCTGGAAGTAGAGCTTCAACAGTCAAATTCGTAGTGCTCTTCCAACAACTATATTCTTCATTCAAATTGATCTTCAACTGCTATAAATACAGTCCTGATTCGAAGAAGAAACGAGAGACAAGAATTTACAGTGAACAATATTCAACTTTTTGTATTCATTCTTCTGTAGATTATCTTGAGAGATTTGAGCTTCAGTGTTTATCAATATCTGCTCTTAGAGAGAGTTTGTTTCTGTTAAATCACTTGTTTGTAAGAATCTCAAGTCGCGGGACTTGGAGATTGGGAATATCAGTGTACAACTTGTAAGGGGGAATGTATCCTAGTAGGAGGATAACTTTCGAGTACAGAGTGTGTAACTGATTGTGAGTGATAGTGGAAATCCCAGAGAGTCTGAGGATTGGACGTAGGTCAAGGAGTTAGACCGAACCAGTATAAATCTTGTTGTGTCTTGTTCTTCTCTCACATTCTTTGAACTATCCTATTCCTGCGATTAATTTCCAGAATTGAGCAAAAGAATTTTTCAAATCCCCAATTCACCCCCCTCTTGGTGATTTGCTCCAGTTTTTCATTTGGTATCAGAGCAAGGTCTTCTCTTAAAGGATTAACATCCCGGGAAGGATCCTAATGGAGGGAATTCTACCTGAAGGAGCTTCCATCAAAAAACCTCCAGGTTTCGATGGGGAACATTATTCATTCTAGAAATCGAAATTCAGAGTCTATGTCATGGCAACTAAATTCGGTCTATGGAATGTGTTTGAGAAAGGAGATTATGTACCAACCTCAACAAAGGATGGAGTCAGAACTCCCAAGCTAGAAGATGAATATACTGAGAATGACAGAAGACTTGTCACTCTCAATAGCAAGGCCATTCATGTCCTTCAAAGTGCTCTAAGTCAGAGAGAATACTTTCGTATTTGTACTCTACCTTCTGCAAGAGATATGTGGAAGGCCTTGGAGATTGCTCACGAAGGAACTGCTGGAATCAAGGAAAACCGAATCATGGTCAGAAAGGTGATGACATCAACTCTTTTTCCCTTCTTTTTCTTGCTCTTCCTTGTCCTTCATATTGGCACCTTTCATAGCTGATGGAGGGTCATATTCTTGATTCAAATACCTCATAAACAAGCCTCTAATTGGTACTTGTTGCTTTCCTCTCATTCGTCAATGTTTTCCCAAGTCTTTGTCATGTAATTGAGCTTTAATATGTGAATTAATCAGCTTTTCTCTACCCCTAGCATGGTTGAACGTTTTTGTGACTTGTTGAGCAAGATAAGTTGACTTTTGACTACCCCTCTTAATTACACCTATTAATTACCCTTGTACTCCTTTGTGCAAAAAGTCAAGCATGCCTCCTGTAAGTGTCGTGTATCATCCTAGAGCTTAACCATGTGTTCCATCTCTCCTTTTGCCTTGTTGGCACTTCCATGTTCCACTCATTCTACCTACCACATGATGTGGCACACCTTAGTTCATTGGTTTTCCTTTCTACTTGCCTTGTTGGCCTCTTCCCCTTCTCATTGTTTACCTACCACATGACATATACCTACCTCTTCTCTTACTTCAAAAAAACGCAGGGAACCCTTATCCATCCAAGAAATGTCATGTGCATATTTAGTTTGGCACATTTTTGCTATGTTAATTGTCCCATACCTTAAGGCATAGGTAAATGATATTTTTACCAACAAATTAACACTGTATAAGTGATTTTGTGCCCTTATGCACTGTCACTTTAATTTCTTTGGTCCTTGATCTCTTGGTCAAAATACTCATACAGACAGGAGTGCAAAATGTCTTCGAATATGTCAAGAGGGTATTTAAAAATCCCCCAAATCAAATGACCAAAGTACCTTTACAAAATATCCTCTTAACTTGGCTTATTTTGCAATATTGTTGACTTTTATCTCTCCTCCTTGCTTTGCACAAATTTGAAGCTTATTTCTTGATTTTAAGTCATCATTTCATATTAATTGCATGCACATGTGTCCCTTATAGCAATTTACCAAAATGCCCTCAAAATATCTCCTTTCACAAGCTTTTTGACTTTTACACTTGTAATTATGAAGGGACACGTGTCATGCTTTTACAGGTCCAACACAAAAGTAGCTTTTTCCCTTTGTCATGATGACGGGACACGTGTCATGATTTTATTAGACCAACACAAAAGTATGTCATCACGACCTTACTTTTTTAAAGTTACTTTGTCGATGTCCACTCGGGATCCTACTTGGGTTTTACTTAGGTTTTCTTTACAAATACTGATGTTCTCTCAAAAACGCAGGGCACCCCTGACTGTCCTCAAAATGTCGTATTTTTACTTATACCGGCATATTTTCACTCAACTAATTGTCCTATACCTTAGGACATAGTTTAGTGATATCTTTTTCTACCGAATTTATGCCATATAGGTCTTATGTGCCTCTTTTCCATTGGCACTTTAATTCCACAGCTCATACACACTAGTTACTTGGTCCCTGAGAGGCTTCCCAACCCTCGACATTCTTGGGGCTCTTCCTAAACTGGGCTTAGTCATCCGTCTACTTTAGGCTTATTCTCAATTCTTAGGGTCTAGGATTTGGGATATTACATTAATGACCTTTGGGGCAGATTTAATAAGCTATAATTAACCCTCTAATCAAGTGTTTATATGCTCACTAATGACATGTTTCATTGTATCATTGGTTTACTAGCTAACCATGGAAATTAGTGCTTTATTAGACAAGTTTAATTCTTCATCCTTGGCCTTTAATTTTTCTTCAATAATCAGCCCTCATTTATTTCAAAAATGATTACTTTAATTAATTGAAGACTTAAGCTTAATCTTATGAAAATATCTCATATTAATTGATTTGCTAATTATCTTAAGTTATTAAAGCATTATTAGCAATTTAATCTTCATCCATTAATCCCTTGGCCTTAGGCTAAATTATAGCCCCTAAATAATGTCTCATAATTAACCTTTGGTTAATTAATTCCAAAGTGAAATTTGGATAAGAATATAATTAATAGATTATAATTCTTTGAGACACATATTCACGTTTGTATTTTGCTAATCTATTTGCCAAAATACAATATTTACATGTATTATGACAATTAGGGTATTACACACCCACAACATTTCAACCAACACTAAAACCCCCTCCTTCCCTAATATTCATTCCCCATTCTGCTAGCTCCCTCATTTACCCATTCTTTAACCCTCCTATTCCCATTTTCGATTTTGCATAGAACTATTTTAGCCCTCATTCTCATTCATTTTGGTGCTACGCACAAAAAGCTAGGAGTAACATGAGTCTAAGACAAAGAAAGTGAAAAAGTGATAAACCCAAAGAGAGAGAGAGAGAGAGAGATAACTAGAGGAAGAATATGAAGGAAGACATCATCAAACTCACATGCAAACCGTTTTTGGTGTTTAGATGAGTCTTCTAAACCCATTCTCATTTGTTTTTCCATCATTCGCTAGAGATTCTATGAGTAGTTGGTGACTAAAACTCATGGGTTATAGAGAGAGGGAGCTCATGGCAGTGTTTTTGCTGCATGCATGTCAATTTTGATATGGTTTTTGGACTTTTTTGACACTATAATAAAGTCTTTAAATCATGCATGTTTGTTATAATTTCATGGAATCTAATTTCTGAAAAGTTGGAATCATAGAATCAAGTTGCTTGTGCTATTTCTCACCTCTGAATATTAGTTCGAAAATAGAGCATCTTGTGCATGTCATTGTTTTGGGTTATAGGTTGAGCTTAGCTATGAAAATTTTCATATGAATGTTCACTACTTAAGAATTAAAAAGAGCTTTGGATCACCTTAGACAGATGTCAAGAGCTCGTGATATGATTTTTGAAATTTAAGTGATAAATCTGGAGAGTTTGAACCTAACAAATGAAGTGAGATAAAATCTAACAAAATGACCTCTTCTAACCCTGAAACTTTGTGAACATATAGTGCAATCCTTGAATTTTAATATGAATGAAAGAACACATGATTTGGATAAGTGTCTAACTAGTTATGAATTTTTCAAAATGGGTCATAGTTCTGGAGTGATTTCTAGACAATGGTCACATTTTTTGTAAACTATGAATATTAGGGGTTTGATAATGTGTTGAAACCAATTTCCTTGGTACTAGACTTAATAAGGATTTCATAGGTTCTTAAATAACCTAATTTAGACGCCTAGAATTCCATATATGGATTTTTTAAGTTGAACATTTAAATCTGGAAGTTATGTAGAACTGTCATTTTCAAGAAAGGTTTTAAGTAGGTAAATGACATTGATTTTATGTGAAATTTGGACAAAGTGTAGTAGACCACTCAAGCTTTAAAACAAGTCATAAAGTGTGTAATTGGAGGTCTATAACTCAAATTATGACTTTTTCAAAGTTTGGTCAGAGAATATGGAAAATTTTGATTTTAGAAACAAGCAATGTCTACTTTTCGAAAATATGGGAATGTCTTAGCCATCAATTATCTTAGTGATATAGACCAAGGTATGGTTTTTCCAAGTTCTCAGTGAAATTAAAGGTTTAATTTCTGATAAGTTTGAGTATAATCACATAAGTAGATAATTGTGTTTAACTTTAAAGTGATAATTTCTTTGGTTAAGTTGAAGGGTTAAATGGTCGAAATAGTGTGTTATTCCAAAGGGAATAGTATTCAATTAAATAATTCCCAATAGGTATACATTCATAGCCATAAGGCTATAAAATGACAAGTATTTTGGGGTGGGTCTAGAGGAGATATAATCTTAATTATGTTATTAAGATTATATTGGATAATGATCCATCTCTATGTCAATTTTAATTATATGACTCGTTAATTGGCTAAGCTTGAAGAACAAGCAGAGTGATATTCAACTTGTGGAAGATACACTATCGGAAAGATCAATAGGTAGTAGCTCTAATTTAATATTCCCTGTATAACTATATATGATTGTTATACCATATTTGTATGTCCCGCTAGTATAGGGCTAGCACCATTCATGGTTTGATTGAGTGAAAGGGCCAACCATAGGGCCAACTCCCCAATGGCTAGGCAAGTCTTAGTGCATTCAGTTAATGTTGGGTTGTTAATTCACCTAAATGTATTTTCCTTGTGCTACAGTAATGGATCTTATTTTGATGTTTATATTAAACGCTGCTTATAATTGTAATACATGTTGTATGATACCTGATTACTTCATATGATGTGTGGACTATTTTGTTATGATTGATTTAAATATGTGGTATATGCTTGGTTTGCGAGATGAACTTGTTACTTTGGGATTCATCATTTGAATCTCAAAACCTTCCACTAATTCAGGACGTGGGCAGACTAATAAACAAGGTTCAAGGGGCAATGGTGTAATAATCGCTTGACTTGAAGAAGGTGGTGGTGATAATAGTGCAGCTTGAATCATTTTTGGATACACCTTCTATATATTATATTATCCTCATGACTTAGCTGTAATTTTGAATTAGCTAGATGTGGGTATTGGGATGTATATGTTAATGGATACATATAAACTCATCCTAGTAGAACCCACACACACACAAGGATGGGCAAGTATGTCATGAGCCCATAACGTGATGGATGATTAATCAAATAGTAGAGCATTAGGTTAGATATATAATAATTAAGAATCACTATGATAATATCTAACAATGACTAAGGTATGATGTATTATAATAAAGAGTTTGAACCACTGATTACATGATCTCAAAAATTTTAAATTTTTCCAGAAATGCCCATTTGTTTTAGAAGTGTAGATCCTGTGTTTAGATTAAGCTTTTGTACTCTTTTTTAAAAAAGGTTTTTATATCAAAGGAGGCTTTTTCGGTTAAATTCATTGTTAAATAATATATCTGACTTGTAATTAAAGGAAGACGTCACTTTGTTCTAGGTTCAAAACAGAGGGCATTACACTTTGATTCCATTTGATTGGAGCTTCAATTTCAGAAAGTCCTGTTGTGAACTGGCTTAGGGACCCAAAAAGAGAGAAGATAAGATGTAATGCAAGGAATATGGAAATTTCACGATGAACCATAGTTTAGCTAGAATGTGTGTTTTTTTTTTTTTTTGCAGAGCCGATTTCTTTTTTTATATCCAATTGGGCATCACTTCTTAGACCTATGTTATCGATCAAAATTTTAATATTTTTGTGAAGGATCCAAATTGTTAGAGAAATTATTATTATTTATCTTTTTTTTATTTATGACATGATATTTCTAGTATTATGACATTGCTTTTAAATTTGTAATTATTTACGGAGCTTGAAGGATGACAATAACAATTTTGGAAAGCAGAGTTACGAATTTGACGTCATAAATATCCATTTTAAAATCCAAAATTACATCACATGTACAGTACATTTTTTAAAAATGTTCATATTAGTGCAGTTGACTTATTGACTTGTCAAGCGTGTTATAGGGTAATGGCTAGTGCAGCCTAGTTGGGCATATGCAAATGGAGACCATATTAGCATTTTTAGCTCACATGTTGACTTTTAGCCATAACTCCTGCATTTTTTTCTCTTTTCAGTTGTGGTGGGCAGAGTCCAGATTGGGACGTCATTCGTCATTTTGCAAGACAATTTGCCCGGTTCATGATTGAAGAAAGAAAATAAACAGGGACTTGAACAAGGCTGAAGTGGTTGAAGCGAGACGTGAGAATAATTTGAGAATTGTTCAATTTTACTCACATCATAAATGTTTTATATGAATAAAATCATTCAAACTCGAAGCACACTTATTGGGAGGGAGGTCATATTCACAAAGTCAACAAACAAAAAACAAAAACAAAAACAAAAATTATTCTAACTGGATAAAATCAGAATCGCTTAACCAAATATATATAATTCAATATGGTAGAGTATCATATGGAGAAATGGGTTAGCTGTAACTCTTCCACACTTATGAGCGATCGAGCGACACCTAATCCATGATTTTTTAAACATATAAAAAGAAAAAAGAAATGAAAATTAATAAGAAAATATAAATTATAGTTATGGTGTTAACATAACTGTATTTTCAATTTCAACAGGTCTTTCAACTTAAATCAGCTTCGCTATCCTTTTTTCTCTTTTCAGTTGTCGTGGGCAGAGTCCAGATTGGGACGTTAGTCATTGTGCAAGACAATTTTCCCGGTTCATGATTGAAGAAAGAAAATAAACAGGGACTTGAACAGGGCTGAAGTTGACGAAATGAGAGGCGATAAGTGAGAATAATTTGAGACTTGTTCAATTATACTCACACCATAATGAATAAAATCATTCAAACTCGAAGCGCACTTATTTGGAGGGAGGTTATATTGACAAAGTAAAAAAAAACAAAAACAAAAACAAAAATCATTCTAACTGTATAAAATCAAAATCGCTTAACCAAATATATATAAATCAATATGGTATAGTATCATATGGAGAAAGGGGTTAGCTGTTACTCTTCCACATGTACTACTTATTATGAGCGATCGAGCGGCATCTAATCCATGATTTTTTAAACATATAAAAAGAAAAAAGAAATGAAAATTAATAAGAAAAATAAATTATAGTTCTGGTGTCAACATACTGTATTTTCAATTTCAACAGGTCTTTCAACTTAAATTATAGTTCTGGCTAGTGGAGCCTTGTTGGGCATATGAAAACGGAGACCATAATAGCATTTTTAGCTGACTTGTTGATTTTTCGCCATAACTCTTGCACTTTTTTCTCTTTTCAGTTGTGGTGGGCAGAGTCCAGATTGGGACGTCGTTCGTCATTTTGCAAGACAATTTGCCCGGTTCATGATTGAAGAAAGAAAACAAACAGGGACTTGAACAAGGCTGAAGTGGTTGAAGCGAGACGTGAGAATAATTTGAGACTTGTTCGATTTTAGTCACATCATAAATGTTTTATATGAATAAAATCATTCAAACTCGAAGCACACTTATTGGGAGGGAAGTTATATTGACAAAGTAAAAAAAAAAAAAACAAAACAAAAATTATTCTAATTGGAAAAATCAAAATTGCTTAACCAAATATATATAATTCAATATGGGATAGTATCATATGTAGAAAGGGGTTAGCTGTAACTCTTCCACATGTACTAATTATTATGAGCGATCGAGCGGCATATAATCCATGATTTTTTAAACATATAAAAAGAAAAGAAATGAAATTTAATAAGAAAATAAAAATTATAGTTCTGGTGTCAACATACTGTATTTTCAATTTCAACAGGTTTTTCAACTTAAATTATAGTTCTGGCTAGTGGAGCCTTGTTGGGCATATGCAAACGGAGACCATATTAGCATGTTTAGCTGACTTGTTGACTTTTTGCCATAACTCTTGCAATTTTTTCTCTTTTCAGTTGTGGTGGGCAGAGTCCAGATTGGGACGTCGTTCGTCATTGTGCAAGACAATTTTATCGGTTCATGATTGAAGAAAGAAAATAAACATGGACTTCAACAAGGCTGAAGTGGTCGAAGCGAGATGTGAGAATAATTTGAGACTTATTCAATTTTACTTACATCATAAATGTTTTATATGAATAAAATCATTCTAACTTGAAGCACACTTATTGGGAGGGAGGTTATATGGACAAAGTAAAAAATAATAATTAATTAATTAAATAAATTATTCTAACTGGATAAAATCAAAATCGCTTAACCAAATATATATAATTCACTATGGGATAGTATCATATGGAGAGAGGGGTTAGATGTAACTCTTCCACACGTACTAATAATTATGAGCGAGAGGCATATAATCCATGATTTTTTAAATATATAAAAAGGAAAAAAAATGAAAATTAATAAGAAAATATAAATTATATTTCTGGTGTCAATAAAACTTTATTTAAAATTTCAACAGGTCTTTCAACTTAAATTCATATTTTCCACACTTGAAGTTGAAGCATTGTAAAATCAATTTCTCCTTGTTGATATTTTTCACAATCAACTTTCTCACCAAAACCATGATTTTGGTATAAGCTACCCAAATACTTTATTTCCCCCCAACTGTTATATGCTAAATAGGGAGAACAGCTTCCAACATATTACATTCATTTTTTTCTTTCCACAGACTGTTTGGAATAAGCTACCCAAAATCTATTCTTTTAAATCATTTTTGTCCAAAATTTATTCTTAAAAGTTAATCCAAAAGTGCTTTTTATGCCCGAAAAGAAAAAACATGGTCTTGGGAGCATATAAACACACCAAGTTAGATCGATTTCATGACTGGCCTCGGCCTGGATATTTTCTTCACGTTTGTTATATGCTTTCTAATACCACGGAATCATTTTGTTACTCTCTCTGCTCAAAGCGCAGTAGTTAGTTCAGGCCTAAGGGTTTACTTTAACTATATTTTGATCATAAATGTTAGACCTTAATCAAATTTTCCTTACAAATTCATAATTTTTTTTATAAATTATTCTATTGATTGCATATATTAGGGGGAGCTTCACTTTTCATCAATAGGGGTAATGATTGAAGGAGTTATTTTAGAAAGCACACCAGACATTTATTACTAAATAACTATCTTAACTAATTTCTATATATAATATGTATAATATTTTCCTCCAATAAATTTAGGCCCAAATATATTATTACATATTTTGTTCACATTTTACTTATTATTATTTTCGTTCTTTCTTGGCATATATAGTTTCGTTCTTATGATTAAATTCAGAGTCTTCGTCGGTAAATTTCTTGTGATAGTTTTAGGAGACATGGAATTATGTACTATACCCTTCGATGCTTTCTGGTCTTCTTTACTCATTAGTGGTAGAATGGCTTGTATCTGAGTTTGTCAAGATATTAGATGTTGCTTAACTAATTTACATGAACCAAAGAAGGTTAGTTAAGTCATTTGATGTCTCTTAAAATCAATAAAATTTACCTATTTTATCCATCTTAAAGAATGTGATTTTAAATATGCATTTAGTATTTGTTCATCTTTAATTTCTCTCCTACAATGGGTAAAAGCGGAAAATAATTATTGTCAACCTCTTATATTCTGGACCAAAATTATCTTCTTAAATGCTTCTTATTTATGGATCAAATGAAGTAATTGTAACAAGTGTTCCTTGTGCATCCAATCAAATATAATGCTTTTTGATTGACTTTTTTTTCTTTTTTTTTTGGGACCAGGACGATATCTCTCCTGAGCTTACTTTCGATTTTATAACTGGTCACCATATATTCTGTTTAACGGATCAACTTGATGGATCACAATGTCAAGAGTAAGTATAGATATAGATAGAGAGAGAGGCGCACACACGCACAATATCACACAAACAAGTAAACTAACTTAAGATATATCAGTAACAATTATCACTATAATCGCAAAGAATCAGATAGAGTCGGACGTTGAATCTGCAGCGTTCAAGAGATACTACGAAGTTTGGTAATTAAGTTGATAGAGCAACAGAGTTTTTTTTTTTCACGAAATTACAGTACATAAGATGCTATAGTCAAAACTATATCGATTTAGAGATATATGTATCTCTAAATTATTAAACAAGTGATCTAGGAAGTCATAATTCAACACAAAAAATATGTTTGTTTTCCACAAGTCCAAATAGTTCAACTTTCTCACATGTTCTGCACAAAAGGAAGCATTTTTGGTGATGTTTTATTTGAGGACTTTCCGGCGTTTCCCTTCATGGTCGGTTCAACTTCTTCATTCTTCCTTCTCTGGAACAAATTACATAATTGTCGCACCGCGGCTGGTCGTCTGCATCTTTAATTTAGTAAGTTCTAGTACGAAAGAAAAAAACTTTGCAAATCAAAACCACTAAACTAAATGTGTGTGGTTGTGTATAAAATTGACCACGAAAATGATATATATTTGTAGAAAAAGGTATAATCGAACTCTGCCATAACTAACAATACATAAGTGAGAAGCATCTAATGCACGAGTTTCAAACTTTAAAAAACAGAAGTGAAAATTAAGAAAAGGAGCTCTGGTGTTAATAAATGATTTATTTTGATTTTCGACAGGATCATCAATACCTTTGAGATGGAACTAATTCTCAATTTCAACATGAAAAACCCATATATGAACGAAAGTTAAACAAATTGATATGATCACTTACAGGAGTCTCGGCTTTCCACGGCTAGGAGAAGAACAAAAAAAGCAAGAATGAAGATGAACTTCTTCAGGTAAGCCATCTTCAAGACAGATATCTTAAGGATGAAAGATATTTTTATGCTATATATGAGAAATAAGCACGACCTCTTCTGAGGATTGCTAGTGTCTGTGTATATATGTATTTATAAAGACGCATTATATGTTAGAGAAAGAAGAATAGATCATTGAGAACGAGTCAATTAAACTGATACAAAAGAGTCCAAAGCCCCACCAATTAATGTTATTATTGAGAAAGCCTGTGGGATTAAGGTAACTCTCCCAGTATAGGCCTATGGCATTATAGCTTAGTTGTATAAGATCGAGCTCTTCTTTAAATGGAAAGTTGTGACTTTGATACTGCTTGTAATATGAGGCCAACTGTGTGTCTGCCTATTTAATTAAGAAAAATAACAGCCAAGTTATTTCATCATTATATATATAATTAGAAAAAAAAATTAATTACTCAAAAACTTAACCATTATAAAATCTTAATATTCTATATAATAAAATAAAATGATTTGAAGATATTATAGCAAAACACTACTACAGAATTATCTATATTTCAATATTTTACAGTTTTGAGCTGTAAAATATATGAGAGTTGAATATTAACATTTAATGGTTCTTGACCATTACATATTTGAGCTAATACTTTACGGTTATAATAAAGAAACCATGAAGTATTTTATATTTACTTCGGAGTTATAAACAACTCACTATCAAATATTTTGATCTATATTTCATGGTTGTACATCACGGCCATGGAAAATATACAAACGACTGTAATGCTTAACCGTAAAGTATTTATTTTCTAGTTTTAGTCATTTTTAAGAAGCTTCTTTCACGGTCGTTATTTTAAAATCGTAAATATGTTGATATACCTCACCGTTGCTATCAATAACTGTAAAATATGTCTCAATATTTTACGGTTACTAGCTAGCAAATAACTGTGAAGTAATTGTGACAATTTTTTAAAGAAAATTACGTGCTCATTTTTAATTTTATCACCAAAACAAAGATCCACTTTTCTAGAGCTACTCCACAACAAATTACTTGCACACATACAACAAATTGAGATTATATATAAGGACATATATAATCTAATGAGAACCTCTAACGAGGAATGCAATAATATATATAAGTACATATTGTATGTTAATGAAAGAGAATAGATATATCGAGATCAATTAGTCAGTTAAACTAATACAAACAAGGCCAATTCAATAAGGTCCCATCAATTAATGCCATTATTAATAAATGTCTGTGATTCTTTTCCAAGGAAGATTGTCCGAAGTAGTTGAGAAGGATTTAATGAGTTAGTTGATTGCAATCCAAATTGAAGCAAGCACGAAAGAGCCATCCACAAATAGTGGAGTGTGGCTTCTCACCACCTCTCCTTTTCTCCTTCGTCCACTTCCCCTCCCACCTCCTATTTAATCCTTGCATCTTTTTAATATTTATTAATTAATTATTAGTGCGACTACTACATAATAGATAGGTTACACTTCGCCTATATAAATATCCACTGACATGCAAATTGCTACAAAATACAAAAGAAGAGATTTTAAAAATTAAAAGAGCAAAATATATGAAAATGAAGAACAAAAGTGTTAATTGCAGGAGCTCAGGCGGTGTCAATTTTAGGATGAAAGTTAAAACCCATATAAAGTTATAAACGAAGTTTAACAAAATGATATAGTTCTGTACGGTCATCACAGCGACATAAAATAAGAACAAAAAACAAAACAAGATTGAAGATAAAATTTTTTCGGTAAGCCATCTTCAAAATAAGTGTTTTATCAATGGAAGATTATTTTGATGTAATTGGACAACCTCTAATGAGGATTGCAAGTATATATATATAAGGACATATTGTAAGTTAATGAATGAGAATATAGATCATTTATTCAGCTAAACTAATACAAACAAGGTCAACTCAACATGGTGCCATCTATTTGTTAGTTCTCTATGTGTTTTGATGATAACTGACAATTGTAAACTAAATTTGAAGTTTGTCTTTGGTGAGTTGTAAAACTTACTGTTCAAGGCAAACTCGAGTCTAGGTAACGAAACTCGAGTTTGGACTTGACAGACAGAAGCTCAGTTTTTACAAAGTTGGTCAAACTCCAATTTGTGTAAGACAAACTCGAGTTTGCATTACATAGAGAGCAATCAAAATTATTAAGAACTGTAAACTCGAGTCTATGTTTTGGAAACTTGAGTTTAGGATCAAACAGAAGCTTCAATGCTTTATCAAGATTTCAAAACTCCAGTTTTGATTTCAGAGACTCCAGTTTAAGCTTAACAGGAAGTTTTCAAAGCTTCAGCTACCACTGAAACTTGAGTCTAGTTTCTGGAGACTCGAGTTTAGGACGAATTGAAAATACTCAAGTTATTACATGATTTTTAAACTCCAGTTTTGAAAACAAAAACTCCAGTTTGAGCCTTCAAAGATGTTTCAAATGTGTTAGTTCACACTGAAACTCGAGTCAAGATTTTGGTGACTCGAGTTTAGCTCAAACAGAAAACACTCGAGTAAATGACTGATTTGAAAACTCTAGTTTGGAAAATGGAAACTCCAGTTTACACTTATGGAGATTTTTCAAAAGTTTCAGTTTTCACTGAAACTCGAGTTTTGGATATCAAAACTCGAGTCTGGATCATATAGAGAGCTATACAATATTTCAGGTCTTGTAAACTCCAGTCTGCAGTTCTTGTAACATCTCAAATTTTAGACTTTGGGAATAAAGAATTAATTATGAAAAATTTGGCTTTAAGGAATTTTAAAGATTGAGAATTTGGAATTTAAGGCATATTTTCCATAAATTAAAGGCAATTTAGTTAGGAATAATTATTGGTCAGAATATTTTGGGAGATAATATTTTATGGCAAAAATAAATTAATTAAGAGAAAGAACAAAATCGAAGAAAATTTAGAAGGGTTAGTTTATGGCCTAAAATAATTATTGGAAAATTAAAGTTTATTTTCCATTGATTTATTTTGAGAAAAGAATAAAATCAAGGAATATGTATAAGTGGTAAGTTTTAGGCTTAAATATTATGGAATAAATATTTTATGGTCTAAGAGAAGCAATTTGGGGAAGGAAAAATCCTTATATTAATCTGGGATTATTTTCATAATTATTGAATAATTGTAATTAAGATAATAAAAGGAACAAAAGATTGGGCTTATTGCAACCCATTATGCCCAAGCCCAGAACCAAAAGAAATACTGGCCACGTGAGGAATATGTATAATTAAGCAAGAACCAACTCCTCCTTCCAGTTTTAAGGCCCATAAGAGTTCAGTCGAAATACAACCCCAAAACCAATACAACAGACCCATCCGAAACCAACAGACATAGTAGCCATCATTAGGATCAAGTCGAAAAGGAGCAGCTGCCATTTCAAAAACGTAAATCACATTTATTAGTAGCAGGCAATGATGATTATCCAAAGCAGAGAACTCAGGTAGCGCCATACCTCACTCATATCTCGAGCCGTGTGACTGGTTATCCGATGAGCATAATCTTTGGACCTTTGGGCAAAAACTTAGCGCTAAGTCTATATATATAACTCTTGCTTCAGCTCCCCGTTCTCTCATTCAGTTCGGCCAGAAAGAGAAAACTAACAGAAGAAAAATTAAAAGAGAGTTGAAGAGAGATTAGAGAAAGAAAGAGAGAGTATAACCGAAGCTACCATTCCCCTGTTTTGGCCGACGAAGAGCAGGGAGTATATCAGTGCCCGATTATCACCTTTGAAGCTTGGAAACCGAAGGTGATTTCCATCCTCCCTTCTTTTTCATTTTCTGTCATAGTTTAACTAGGATTAAAACAAAAAAAAAAAAGAACTGAAATAAAGACACCTAACCCGAAACTGAAGGAGAAAAGAAAAACAGGGGATATTTAACTAAAAGAAATCATGCTGAAACTGAATAAAAACTAAGGAGATTAGCATTGAGAATAAAGATGAAATCTTGAAATGGAAAACGAAGGTGTGTGGTTAGCTGGTGTCTAGGATATGTTTTCTTTTCATTTTGCTATCATGTTATTTTTAATATCGTTTGTTGCTTCTTGTATGTGTAATCCGCGGTATATATATGTAAAAAGAAAATCAAGCTTTAGGCTTTGAAACCAAAGCTGAACTGAAAACCGAAAGAAGGAAGTTTTATCTGTGAGAAAAGGAAACCAAGTTTAAACTCACTGAAAATGAAACCAAAACAGGGGTGGTGCTGGTTAACCGAAAATATATCATACTAGTAAATGCTTTTGCTGTCATTTTTTTTCGGTTGCCTCATGCATGAATAGATCACGGTATGTATATACCTTTAGTGGCTGTTTTGAGTGGACTTAGTGAAGGAGACAGGAAGAAAACGTTGAAGCTTTTATTCTTACTGTCATCGGGCTCTTTGAAAATATAGTATAAGTATAGGCTGTTTTTTTTAGTACTGCCATATCATGTTTTCCTGTACAAACCGATGATGAAACTTATGGGTTGGAGAAGTAGTAGCTGAACATAAATATGTAGGTGTTTATAATGGCTACAAGACAAAAAACAAAATGAGAACGTGTGCATGAGGAAGAAGTGGTTTTCGTTTCTGCATTTCTTTTGGCTGAACCCTTGTGTTTTGTTGTCAAAACTTTGCTAAAGATCAGTGAGAATATGCGTGTGTATGTATAGGTGTTGCATGAGTGTTGAGTCTAAATATATAGATTAAATGCTTATGTTTTTCGTTGGTTTGATGGGTATCACTGAAACGTGTTGCTGCTGGAAATAAAGAAAAATATACACACACACATATACGTTGACTTTTCAAAAGGCAATTGATTAATTTGATGTAGCATACATAAAAGTTTCTGAATTATTATACATATATAGGTATATTGGTAGGTGTTTAAATGAACCATACAGGAAAACACTTGTTGCTGCATGTGAACTTTTGGGAAGTTTAAAAATGGTTGAGTTACTTTTGGTATATATATATATATATTCTGTAAATATAGAAAGATTAAAAAGAAGAAGAAGGAAAAATACTGCACAGAATATATATATCACATGTTGCTCAGAATTTGCTACTCTGTGTGTTGTATTCTTATCATATGAAATTATATGTATATTTATATTAGTAATTCCTTTTCTAATATATGATTATATATTAATTTCAACACACACACACACACGCATCATATTTCAAATACATGCCAAGGTATTAGTGGTTTTGATTTGCATACTTTTGTTTTTGTAATAATTAGTATTTATTAAGTCATGTCCTCATATGATAATGAATATTTATTAATTTTAATTATTCATTGATTGATTAATAACTAATAATTAAGGGGGTAAAAATAAGGAATAAGGAAGTAGGAATTATTATTATTATTATTATTTGGGGATAATAATAATAATAACAACAACAATAATAAAATTATTATTGTTAAGGGAAATAGTAATTAACTGAAAGTGTTATTATTAATTAAAAAGGGGATAAATGGAATAAAGCTTACCAAGGATATAAGGGTCATGAGTAGCAAGGCTCTCTCTTAGGATGTTGATTCTAAGAGAAATAACGCGGTGATGATATTATAGGAAACCCGAGAAAGTCTGGAAGCAGTACCGAAAGGTGAACGTACCACTAGCGCCAAGGACTAAGGTACGGACGCGTACTGTAACTCTAATTCTTATGTTGCTTGTATGCTTTATATATGATAAGATGATTCATATAGTCATGGACAAGACTGGGTCTTGGGTCATGGACTGTGGCTAAGACTGGGTCTTAGGTCACCATTTGAAATACATTCAGCTTGTATATGAAAACGGGTTACAGTCTTAGTAATGCCGTATTGATGTTTTCCTAGCGCTGAAGACACGCAGAGGGCGTGGTACTAGTTTATGTGCAAACGATGGTTGAACATTACATGAGCTGTATGCTATGTATTGTGAGACATTACATCTGCTGTGTGCTATGAATTGTTTTACATTACATTTTGCTGGTGCTATGTATTGTTTTGTTGTGAACCTTACATGGATCGTATGCTATGTATGGTTAATGCTGGAATGTAATGAATATCTATCATGCATACTATTATACTTGAACATAAGATTAACTGTTACCTGAGATTCAATGGGCATTGAATCTCAGAATTTACCCTAACTTCAGGATCAGGAGGATCGGGAGCGGGAGGCGAGGGTAAGCAACGCGCGTAAAGACTCGAAAGGAGTTACATTTTGGAATAGTATCAAGTAGAAGTTGTTGAACCTTTCGGATTACTGCAACCCAACACGTCAACCGAGATCACCGCAATAAATGTAAGTTGTATCACGCTTTTATTCCTTCGGGAATTTTAACTAACCAGCATATGTCTGCGCATATGAAATCAGTTACTCAGTCGTCCAAACGCCTAAGTATGCTCTCTGTTGTGTTCTACTCTGATCTGGAAACGCCTACACTCTAATAAATACACGTGAGTTAGTCTAATCAGAACCTTAGGGCCATAATTGGACTTCATAATACACTTAGGAAATAGGAGCATTACAGTTCTAAACTCCAGTTTTGAAGCTGTGAACTTAAAATTAAGATTTTCATAAAAGTTTCAAACTTGAGTCAATTACTAAATGACTCGAGTTCAGCCATGTGTTCAAAATCTCATTCAAGACCAAATCGCGACTTTCTTCTCTGTAAGAACCAAACTCGAGTTAGCTTTTGCAAACTGCCAGTTTAGACCAATGCTCAATAGTCATGTCTTCTGGATGAACCTCAAACTCGAGTCTAGATTATAAACTCGAGTTTGCATCGGAGATTTTGAAAAACCAAATTGAATCAATCTGCGAAATCGTTATGGGTTAATCTGAAATTATCATATCTTGTTGTATTATTATTCCTAACATTATTGATCAAGTTTTTGATAAGTTTCAGACAGGTTCATCACAAGATCAAGGTGAAATCAAGATCCAGCATAAGTGCGTTTAATGAAGAACCAAGAACAAGGCTAATTCTTCTCCCTTATCCTAGATGTTCAGTTCAGACCGTTGTAACACATTAAGATCATCTCAAATGGTCGAATTAAGATCATGGAATGACTAAAAATCTGGAAGACATTTTGCAACAACACATTCCAAGATTTCAGTAAAGAATTAAAAGAACAGAACAAAATACGCAACTGTCATTTCCCAGATTTGCAGTCGAACGTTGGAGAAGATATTGCAATGGCTAGCTCATCTAACTAGGCTATAAAAGGCTATGAAGACTCAGAGCAAGATACAATGAAGCTACACTTGAACACATTTGCATTTTTTAGTCTGTATTGTGATTCTTTTATCTGTTCTTCAGTGATTATCAATATTCACTCTTTTGAGAGATTGAAATTCTTTTAAAGTATTTGGTTGTGTAAACTCAAGGTTGTGGAATTTGTGAGTTGGGTTGTTTAATTACAAGGTGTAAGGGGGAGCAAGTCTTAGGTGATTAGGATTATGTTTTGTCTTCATTGTTGTAGTTAAAAACCTGTTGAACTAGTGGAAACACCCAGAAGGTATCTGGGGACTGAACATAGGTCAAGGTTAAGACCGAACCAGTATAAATCCTGTGTGTCTGAGCTTTTCTTTCTCTACTCTTTCATTATTCATTTCTTAAGTTTTATTTTTTAAGAGTTGAAAAGAATTTTTAAAATCCCCAATTCACCCTCTCTTGGTGATTTCCTCCACTTTCACTATTAATACCATTATTAATAAATGATTATGATTACTGTGGCTTTTCCCTGGAAGTTTTTCTGAAGTAGTTGATAGTCCTCTACAAGGAATTAGTCATTCATATAATTGGTAGGCTTGGATGACTTCTAGTTGATTCAGGAATTTGTACACAGTAAGCGATCATGAAGAGTCATGATCCATCTTAGAGTGAAGAAAATTCCTAGTTCTGTGAAAGGCTATATTTAGTCAACCAAAAGAGATGATACTTTATATTTGCTCTTGACTAATTCTGAATGACATTGTGAGGGATGATGCCTGCATAGTATCTAAATTAGAAAAGGTAGATCACTTGATCAACTCAATTAATTATGGGGTCACAAAGCATTGCTAGTCTCTTATGTGGTCATTAAATAACTTGAGCCCATTAAATGAGTTTAATTGGTCTAATGTTATTTATATCAGTGATAAATTGGGTCTAATAGGTTACACACAAAGGTTATTCTTGATTGCTTAAAATTAGGATGCTTGGGCCAATAACTGTTATTGGGCTTTCCGAGAGAATATGTGTATTTGGGTTGGCGTGAGACTTCAAACCCAAGATACAAAAATGGCACCATATATTGTTCCTTAGTGGGAAATTAGTTTCTTCACTAATAGGCCTAAACATGTTACAAGATCGAATAAGGTCTTAGGCCAATTTGAATTTTGAATTTGAATTTTAATTTTGAGATTTAAATTTGAATTTTAAATTCAAGAGATTAGATTATAAAAGATAATTTTGAATTGTCTAGTAAGTGTGTAAATGTTCAATAACAGATAATTAAAGATATGGATGTGATCTATTATCTTGAATTATTAATTCAAGAAATAATGCAATATATGGATTTAATCCATTTTACTAATTATTTGGATAATACCAATTAATGAGCCTTTAATCTTGAACCCTAAATAGGGTGTTGGTCGAAATTTACAAGACACTTTTTGATCTTGCAAAACTTCGGCTAGCATAAGAAACCCTAAGGGAGTTGGCTGAAATAATTGAACTCACTTAAGTTATTAGAAAATTTTAGTGAAACACTAAAAGGGGGAGGAAGAGGCGCCATCCAAAGGAAACCCAATCTTGTTCATCTTATCCTTAATCTAATCTCTCAAGAAACCTAATCTTCTTGAGATAAAGAAAACCAAGAATATTGACTCCTCAACCTTGTTGTTGCCTAGCAAGCATTCAAAGAAAGAAAAGAATCAAAGAGGAGTTTTCAAGACATTTGGGAGATAGACATGTGGATCAATATTAGAGGACGTCATACACTTTTAGGTCTTTAGTGATATAAGGAAATCACTACTACAAAATATAGCTTTTACTTCCTCAATTGGCGTCCTATTATAAAAAAAGGAAGTAAAAAATAAAGGCAGTGGCATTTTTGTAATTATATATGAGAAAAGTTGACTTTTGGCATCTAACTTTTGAACTTAGACGCCAAAAGTGATGTTTTTGGCATCTAAGTTAAATATTTAGACGTCAAAAGTCGCCAGGCCAATTTTCAGCGCTAATTTTCGGGGTTTAAACTTCATATGTAGACGCCAAAATATAAAATTTTCGGTGTCTAAATATATTTCTTAGACGCCAAAATGCTTTCACTAGCAGCATTAATAAAATTTTTGGTTTTCTCCAGTGCCATTCATAAATTATTTGGCATCTAAATACCTAGCTTAGACACCAAAATGCATACTCCAACGCCAATAATAAAATATTTGTGATGAATTTTTCCAAAATAATTAAATAATAATTTATTTATTATAATAATTATATTTTAATATGAAGTAAGAATTTAATTAGACTAGTATTTAGTCCACATCACCTTCCTTAATTATTTCTTTTTATTTTATTATATCTTCCTTGATTATTTCCAAAACCTTCGTTAAAAGTAATGTAAATTAATTTATCATTATTATTTGTGAAAGATTTTTCTATTTAATTATGATATTTATATTTTCATATTATATTGCTAGTAACGTGCTACACATATATAGTAATGAAAGAGGGCTCAACCACGTACCTTGAAAAGGAATGTCTACGATTCTTATTGCCGCGAATTTTTGGCATCTGAATCAGTGGCTTAGACGCCAAAATGCTTTCTCCTGCGACATTAATAAAATTTTTGGTTTTCTCCAGGGCTATTCATAAATTATTTGGCATCTACATACCTAGCTTAGACGCCAAAATGCATACTAAAGAGCCAGTAATAAAATATTTGGCATCTTCATTCCTTCATTCATTCCTATCACACGACGTTCCCTCTTCTCTCTTGCCTCTACCTTCGCGCCCACCCACTGCAATCACTGCTAGCAACCTTCTTCTCCACACATCGTGAACGTCGTGGCGACCTTCTTCCACTTCTTCTTCCTCTTTCCCCAACCTTTGTGGCTGACCTTCATTTTCTCCACAAGATCGACAGCAAAATCGACGTCGTCCCTTCATTTTCAACCTTCTCTACAAGATCAATGGCACAATTGACGTCGTCCCTTCATTTTCAACCTTGTTTTTGCTTTCGATCTTCTAGCTCTACAACTTTGTACTATAGGTAAGCTTAAACTTTTTCCGATTTGCTTGATTTTCCAAGAACTGTTCGAGTTATGATTTGTATGTGTTTGACTTGCTCCAAATCTATTAGGCTTGCTCTAGATCTGTTCAACTTCTCCTTCTCACGTCTGGAATTTATTTTTATTTTTTTGATTTTGAGTTGATCTTGTTGGATCTGATTTGTTGTTGTAATGTAGATCTACACTTGTAGAAATTCTTTTGTTTCAGTTGTTTTCGTTATTAAGGAAACGCCATTTGATTTTCGATTTTGGATATGATTGAATCTGGATGTAGATCTGGAATTATTATTTGACAGCTCCCAATTAGGGTTCCACATAAAATAGGGCGTAAAAAACATGAAAAATAGGACACAAAAGGCTTTTTTTGTAGTAGTGAATCCTAAAACCCACTATATTTTAATGAGTAGATCCTAAAAGAGCTTATGAGTATTTCTTTGTCATTTAATTTAGGATAACTCATGAGCACTCATAAAGAGTTACAACATCCATAATAAGTAAAAAAGTTTGACAACATAATTGAAATCATTACTCATGAGTAATGTGACTAATTATGGGTTATAGCTTCTGAGTTCCATAAAAGTTATAGGTTCTCATAGATTAACTCATTGCTTAAACAATTATGCTTTTAATAACCCATAAGTATCATAAAGAGTTACGGGTTCTCATGAGAATTGTAAAGAGTTACGGCTATAAATTCTAGTTTCTGCTGCAATAAGTGAAAAACAATTTTTTTCCACCTCATGAGTTTGCACTTGAATATCAGACAGCACCCAAAATTAACTAACATGAAAGTCCACAACTTGGGATCAATCGTACACCACCTACAAATGGCTGACGATCAAGTCAGAGTGTCAGTTGTAGAGGTGATAATTATTGATGCACCCCTCCTACTCCCAACCAGTGATTTAAAGATTGTGAGTGATGTCAAGGGAACCTTCATCAAGTGGACAAAGAAGCTTGCACATGTCTCTGATCCATATAAGGAAATCCTGATCATAACCCCTCTTGAAGCTCTAGTATTTGAAGTTATTAAGAAGCCTAAGTTGGATGGCAAGGAACAAATTATCCTTATAGCATTTGTTCCAAAATTTGAATAAAAATCATGGCTTGTTAATGAAGTTGTTGGCATCCTTGATGGGCAGCAGGTTTTCATTGATAAAGAGGATATATTGTCCTTAATGACTCATGAACAGGAGCTTACTAATTCAATGGTGACTTTTTTTTTTAAACTATGTATCTTTTTCTTGAGTACATGATTTAAATACATCATATAGACACAAATACATACTAATTCCCTGATGGCATTATTGTATGTGCATGTATTGTAAGTTAGGTGAATTGGGCACAAGCGATGATTTTGGATTAGTATGCCTAGACTAAATAAGTGAGACACCCTTGAATTTGAGACATACATACATGGCATGAAGGATCTATGAAAACAAGAACAAGTGTTATTTGGCACCATATGTCAATAGGTGCATATCACATTTCTTATCTACAATTCACTTAATTTTGCTACATATCACTGAGTTCTTGTCAGCTATGAATTTTCAGTCGCCATTGGCATTTGGTCATCTTACGAATGGAGGAGCATAAAGTGGTCCTCTTATGCTCCCTTCACAACCAACTAGGGGTTGAATTGAAGGTGTCCATGAACTTGTAAGCATGTCATTTTGATTTTCTTGTTTGAAATCTCTGCTGTGAATTTTCAGTGACCATTATGGATTAATTTTCTTGTCTAACCATGCAATGTATTTACAATATATGATAGTTAACGACAAGTAAAACATTCCACACAACATATAAAACATTTAGGGATCACATAGCACATATCATATGCATAAACACTACAAACAAGATCACATAATACAAACCATTGCACTGGGAATTTGACTCGGCAACTTCCTAATACGAGATGAGACTTTTACAAACATTGTTCGAACATACATATACAGTCATACAAAGAATGTGAGATTAGAGTTACCACTTGGTCGCTTATCCAATCTTCGACTTAACTCTGAATCCTTTAGTTACTTTAGGCAAGTGTTACTTCATGTAATTGTCTATTGCAGACAATAGATTTTTACTTAGCATTCATAATGTGACACCCGGCTTTTGGGGCCTTTAATTAACCAGAGTTATCACGGAAATAGATCGAGGAGATTTGGACGACTTTTAAATAAATATTTCTGGAATTTATTGTTATATAAAAATACGGGTAAATTTTTTGCGATTCGGTCTCATCCTATAGTTGGACATTAATACAATAATCCAAAAATAAGCGAAATGATAAACATAAAATATATTACAGTAATCCCAAATGTCCAAAAGATTCAACTGCTGTATTCCTTACAGCTACTTCTTGCTCTTTGATCCCGAACTGGTTCCTGTATCTTTCACGGGTGCTGGAGTCCAAATGAATGGACCCCAGGGTAACAGTTAATCTCATGCATATGTATGAAAATAGAAATGACATAATAGCACATGTTTAAAGCATGGAAGAAATAACCGTAACCGCAGTTAACGGCCAAGAACCGCAGCTCTTGTCTAGGACCGCAGCCCCATGAGACCTCAGCCTCAATATCCATGGCCAATCAGGATAATATAAACAAGTAGTTCAACCAGCATACATGATCAGCTAATATTTGCATAACATTAACATACATGATCATAAGATTAAAGTTACCTACCTCAACCGTGTATCCTTTTTCTTTGTACGGAATTCATTGGGATCAGATTATCAAGATCTGCCTAAACATGTTTATCATCGCTGTCAGAAACTTATTTGAATTGCGAATAAACTAATTACATTAATTAGTTTAAAGGGTTAATAATAGTTAATCTCTTAACTATTTTCTAATAATAATAAATTATTTATTATTATTATTATTATTATTATTATTATTATTATTATTATTCCAAATAATAATAATAAGTTCCCTATCTATTATTGGACATTAGCACTAAATCCTAAATAATAACATTGTATGTTATTATTACCACCCAACAAGTAACACCAATTAATTTAAATACCCATCTTCAATTAAGAAGATAATTAACTAAATTTTTAACATTTCTCATGGTTTTCCTTTAATTTTAATTATATATTTAACTTATCATTTATGCTCTACCTATTTTAGGTTGAGTATAATAAATTCCCAAAAATCTTACTAACACATATTTTCTTGGTTATTAATTTTTAATTAAGAGTTTATAAATACTTAAGTATTATTATGCATTTTAATACTACACAAATGAGTATTATACATATAGGAAAATGCATATTTATTTTTATACCAACACTATACTTTTAAATCATACTTTAATATATACTAATTATTACACAATGGAAGCATATAAATCAAAACCACTTCTAAATATTTGCATATATAAATAACATTTGACAACAACACATTTATACACATAAATACTATTATATTAAACACACACATGCAGCTAGCCTATACTACCCATGATTCTTTATTTCTTTTTCTTTCCTTCAGCTTCCACGGCATGCATACACACTTGCAGTAAAGAACATAAACTCAATAAACAGAAAGCTTCATCCGATCAAAAGAAAACATGCATGACAATATGTTCACATATATATATTTTTCTACTCTTCCCTTTTATTTCTTTTGACAGCAAAATAACACTTCAACAGCCACACATCCATCCGAAGGAAAGGAAAAGAATCATGCAGCAACTTCTTAACTGTGTATATTCCTATTTTAGCCTAGCTTATGAATTCTCGTCTTCTTCTTTCGGCAAGCACACACAGATACATATATATATTTTCTTCTCTTGGCAAAAACAAATCCTCATGATAGCAAACTCGTACAGTACACACACATATATATATTTAACTTTGACTTTTCATTCCTTTTCTTTGTCATCAGCAAAAACATGCAAAGTATACCCTTCTTGGCAAACAGAACCCTTACACCGAAAAAAAACACATGTACCAATTGTTTTAATGCACACACATAGTAACATCAAGAAAACATGCAGCAATGAAGAAAAGAAGGACACAAACAGTAAGCAACATACATATATAAATATTTAACCCAGCAAACTCTTCCTTCTTCTTTCATTTGCCATACCGAAACACACACATATATTTATACATATTTGAAGTTCTCTTCTCCCTGGACCCCACGGCTTCCATATATTATTATGCAGAATATTAGTTCTTTGCCTTTCATTAACTCATTTCTTTTTTCCCTTTTCCTCACTGGGCAACCCGATACACACCTATATATATATATTTTTGACTCCTTTTCATGCAACTCACCGAACCATCAAGAAGACATGCAACAACAGAATCATCGGAAAAAGCATGCATACACGACACATATATACAAATATCCTTCCTATCTTGTTTTTCTTAAACACACACACGTCCAGAAACATCCGAAAGAGAAGAAACATAGAGCAACATCGATCCTACATGAAAAGAAAAGTTGCCTACAGTAACCCGAATCAGTCCCTGTTTTTCATTTTCTTTTCAGTTTCAGTTTTGATGACTTTATTACAGATTCTTTTTCAATTTTATCCTAGCTAAACTACCGATAAATGGTTAAAGAATTTAAGTAAGGTGAGTTCTTGGACTTACCCGAAGTTTTTAAGCCGAAACCAGAAAGAATATCTCGCTGGCAAGATCCTCTGTTCTGTCGGTCAGAAACAGGGAAGAGTGATCCACTTGCTTTCTTCCTCACTTCCTCCCCTCCTCACTCTCGGGCCCTCTCGTTCTCTCACTTTCCTTCAGCATTTTTCTCATACAGGAACGGAGGAACATAGGCGTGTATTTATAAACTTGATGATCTTCACATGCATGATAAGAGATTGCCACCTGGTCCATTACGTGTTGCTTAGCAGTTCTGTTATGAATTACTGAACTTAATGAATGATTTTCGGTGAGCTGAAGAAAGGAAATGGGTTTTGTTTTTGGGCTTTGGGATTTGATTGTTGGCTGGCCCTGATTTTCGGTGGAGGAGAGAAGAGAAGCTGATGAAGTTTTTTTTTTTCGGTTTCTGTTTTTTTTTTCTATGTGTTGCTGTGTCTTGCCATGGTGAACCAATTTTCATTTGGTTTGGGCTTTGTTTACTTGGACCCACTCATGGCCCAACAGCATTTTTTGTTAATTTCATTTCTTCATTTGCAATTTGATTATACTGATTGCATAAATAAAAAAAAAATTAGATTCCTGAATTATTCATCAATTAGCTTATCACATTATGTTCATTATTTGTAATTGGTCTCTAATTGCATTCATGGGAAATAAATCCCTTAATATCTAATTCTACAATAATTAGTTGTTATTTTCCTTAAATTTATCTTCTTCTCAAATAAATTAAGGAAAATAGGTCTTAATTTCAAATAATTATCCTCATAATTATTTTGGCCCAAATTTCGTATTTCAATTCCATATAATACTTTAATATTAAAATCCCAGAAATTTGGGATGTTACACATAAGCATTAGGATTAGTTATCTCTACTATCATACTATGCCTAACATAGA
Source organism: Acacia confusa (assembly GCA_037074495.1). Taxonomy (NCBI): domain Eukaryota; kingdom Viridiplantae; phylum Streptophyta; class Magnoliopsida; order Fabales; family Fabaceae; genus Acacia; species Acacia confusa. Next base: position 20,621,993 of record CM073509.1, on the reverse strand, counting down.
TAAAAAGGGTCCATATTAACTCTTAAGGGTCCACTTCATCCTTTGAAAGTTAAATTGATTACCATTAGCCTTTGGTTTCACATTTCGCACCATGACCAAAACTGCTAGAATTTTCAACTTACTTTAAAATTTCATAACTCATTGTACAAGTGTTCAATTAGAGTAATTCCAAAGGATATGTAACCAGTGTTCAGTTTATTTTCAAGGAAAAATACCATTCACAGTTATCAGAAGCATCTTGACCCAATTCCATCATTAATTACACACTGCCCAAAAATGCATTCTAGATTCAATGATCAATTTCTAAAATTCATATCTCAATATGTACATGTCTAAATTAGAAATATAACCTATCAAATTAAAACTTGATATGTCTACTTTAACGACATAACATTTCATAGCTATTGGACACCTTTCACATATCAAAAAACATGTCACAATTACACTGCCATATAGGGAATCAACACTGGCAATTTAGGGTTTTTGTCCAATTCAATTCAAATGCTTCCGAAATCACTTTCTAACCTTTACCCCACACAATTTTTCATTTTAAACACATTGGAACCATTAAAATAGAAAAATTCCCATCTCTTATGCATGTTCTATTTTGGCCGAAATTAAGGCTAGGGAAAAACAAAAGTCATTTTCCAAGTTTCATGCCAATAACACCATAGTTTGTCCCTAATTAACCTTCTAGCTTATAATTTAGGCATTATTAATTCTTTAACCCACTTTTACACATTTGGAAAGAACCTTCCCTTAGTGTTTAAGGCTTCAAAATTCAAAGGAAAGCAAGAAGAAATCGATTATAACACCAACAACACCAAAAGCCATACCAACAAGACTAGATTCAACATTTACCTTGGCTTCCTTGTGTTGTCTTGTAAATTTTCTCTCTTCCTTGGTCAATTAGGGTTTAGCCCCCTTACTAAACTCCACACCAAGAGAGTTTTAAAGGCAAGGAGTTGCCACACAAAGAGGAGTATAAGAGATGATAATCATAGCATGCATACTCACCTTATTCTCTAGGTTTGTCTTCTTCCTCTTCTCTTGGTGTTTTTAGTTTTAGCTTGCTCTTTGTGTTCTCTTGACTTGGCCGACTTTGGGTGGTTACAAGTGAAGAATATAAGGTGTTGGAGTTTCTTGGAGGCTAAGCCATGAGCTCCACACATGCCTTAGCCGACTTGCCTCTTCTTGTACTACCCGGAAAATTATTTATTTTAAATATTATATTTTCATAAATAATACCTATTTTAAATAGGTGAATATGAGGTCTCAAATTTTGGTGTTGTATTTATTTACCTTTATAGGCAATTTTTCCATAGAATTTAAGAGCTTAAAAATTAAATTAGCATGTGATCATATAAAATGCTATATTAGAGATTAAAATTAGGATTTAACTAATTATGCCTAAGTTATTTCTATGGGACAAGAAATACTTAATTAATGATGAATAAATTATTTCAAAAATACAAACTTATAGGATAAGTAGCTTAGTGTGTGGAGGAAGCCAAGGCAAGTGTGTGTGTGTGTTGTGTGTGTGCCGAAATATGTGTGTGTGATGTGAGAGTGTGTGTGTAGTCAAAGGGAAAGACTTAGGGACCAAGTTTCTTGAACTTGGGGAGCAAGTTGTGGTTTATTTAGATGAAATTAGATGAGAATCCATAGGAATTAAATCATAACTTGAAATCTTAAAACTAAGTATTGAAGATAAGTACATATTTGAACTCAGTGAATTATAAGCTTCAACTTGGCTATTCCCAAAGTCATTTCCATAAACTTTTAGAATTCATATCTAAGTATTTTGGGAAGATAAAAATCACCATAAATCTAGTTATAAAATTAGGATTTCAAAAGTGAAATTAGATTTTGAAGAAGAACATTAGTTGATACTTAACTAAATTAGCATTTGGATAACATAAGTAATTGAAGCAAAACTCAAGAGCAAGAGGGGGAGGGGAGAACGGTTTAGGAGAGGTGGAGGGTCAAGATGTTTGCCTCTTCTCCAAGTAAAAACTAAGGGCCAAGATCAATTGAAGTTGCTTGGTGACTACTCATTTCTTGCCTATAAATAGAAGCTTTTCCCTTCACATTTTCCCCACCAATTCCTCAAGCTAGGTTGAAAATATAGAGAGAAGGAAGAGAGTGAGGAGCTTCAAGAAGTAAGAAGCTAGTGTTCTTCAAGAGGTAAGAGAGCTTTTGTTTTTTTAAGTTCAAGTTCTTAGTTATGAAGTAGAAATACTTGAAATGTTGTTTTGATCACCAATCTTCCAATTACAGTTTTATGTTCATGTTTTTATGGTTTCCAATGGCTTTATTTCAAAAAAAATGATGAAGAAAGAGTATGGAAAAAATTTCTGAAAGATTATGATCAAAATAGCGAAGCTCTGGCGAAATTTCATCGATTAGTGTTTTCTGGAGTCAGTAGCAAAAACATTAATATTTTACGAAGAAGATGAAGTTCTAAAATTCTGAGAAAATTCATGGTGAAAGTAGACATCTAGGGATTTCCAAATATATAAAGTTTGTGTCATTTGAAGCTCTGTGCAAAAAGATAAAAATCTCAGAAGTTAAGCTATGTTTTCTGGGCGAAAATCTGGGCAGCGGTTTGAAATCTAGAAACTGGGAATTATCCATGAGTTCTGGGTAAATTCCAGTATTTTTCCTTGAAAGTAGAGATCTTAAGGATTCCGGGAAATTTTACGGATCCTCGTTTCAATGTTTGTGGAATTAGTTATGATTTTTCAAAGTTAGGCGAAATTCTGCACCAGCGTTTTTTTTCTGAAAATTATGAGGAAATAATTGAAAATAAATCCTTCAGGGGTAAAATAGTCAATTCTGGCCAACGTGTCTCATGAAATATTGTTTGAGAATTAATTGAGATGATATCACCCTTATAGGATATCAGAGATCGTTTTTCTGATCAACAGAACGTACCGAAACTCAGGTACGGACGCGTATTGTAACCTTAACTCTTATGCTTATGGTGTGCTTATATATGATAGTTGTGTTCACATGTTGAAACTCTGTTTTGAAAGTTGCTCATGATATATTGAATTATATACGGGTTATAGTCTTGATAACACCGTTGAGTTTTCCTAGCGCTGAGGACATGATAGGCCATCGTGGCACTGGTTATGTGCAGACTGGGGTGACATACATATTGCAATGGTTGTGTTTTATTATCACCTTACATGTTGTTATTTTGAAATCATGATTATATTTTATATCTGTGATAACTGTCATATACTGTTTACATGAGCATGATGTTAACCGTTACCTGAAGTTCAATGGGTATTGAACTTCAGCCCCTGCCATAGCTTCAGGATCCCAGGGAGTCAGGATCGAGGACAAGGGTAAGAAGCTAGCGTGAGGACCCTGTGAAGGCATTATCTATTTGGATATATGTTTAGGTGTAATAGACACATGGATGACTGTATAACTAATTGTTCAGTTATATACATTACATACAATGTTATTCAATTAGTCTTTGTTCTTGGAAAATATTTTCAATTCTTAGCTCTGTATGGAAACATTTATGAAAATGGGATGTTACATTTATGCCCCCTTTCTCTTATTTTTACTTAGACCAAAATGTGTGTGTGGCATATGATTTACCCCTCAACATGTGCCAAAATCATGTGTTCATATTCTTTCCCCCTCCCTTGTCCATGTGGTCAAAAATGGGAGCACGCTTGGGAAGCTTGAAGATCACACTTCTTGACTTGTTTTCACATGCTCATATGATATTTGAATATTCCCTTCTTCCTCACTTCTTGCTTGGCCAAATTTAGGGCTTGTTTAGGAGGCTTGTTGATTACATTTTATTGACCAATTGACTATGTTCATATAGTCAATAAAAATTCCCACCTAGCCAAGTGTGACATGTGACAACAATATGGACAAGTTGAGGTTTATGTTATCATTTTAACATTTGCATATAGCCACCCATAAAATTCCATTTGGTGACGTTCCTTTCCCTCTTGGCTAGAACTAATAGCCTTAGTGACTAATTGGATGTTAATTCCATGTTTATCATTCTTGAATTAACATGTGTCCCAAAAATTAGAGTTCAAGAAAATCAAGCTCTTAACAAAATTCAACGTTTCATTCCATTGTTTACTCTTATTGTACAAAGAGCATTGATAAGATAAATTTAGGATATTAATTTTTCCCCATAAGTTTGAAGATGGAATATCACCTAGAGGAGGTTGAATAGGTGATCCCAAAAACCTTTTCGCGAGACTCACACAGGCACAAGTAAAGCAGAAATAGAGAAGGAAAAGAATGAAAATAGACACAGAGCAATTTTTCTAGTTGAATCTAAAACTTCAATCGATGTGCAGTCCCGAAGCTTACCTTGGGATTTCCACTAACTCTTCAAATATGAATACAATCACACACTCTGTAACTTAGGATGACCTCATCACACTTGGACTCACTCCCCCTTACAAGTTATAATCGCACACCCACACTTAAGGTTTTACAACTTTAAGATTTAACAACTGAATGAAATAAGTGTTTAATAACTCCTCATGAGTAGATAATAAATGAACACTGAAGTACAAGAAATATCCAAATATATTAATGAAGTTAATGAAACAATTGATAACAATAATGCATAATTAAATGCACAAAGTTTCAATGGTTGGCGGAAATGAATGTGATGAGCTTTTATAGTGTTCGCCATTAATTCTATTTTGAAGCTTTGTGAATTAACTGTTGAGACTCTTCGTATTTTCCATTAGGCATAGGTGCACTTTGTTTGTGAATAGTTGATCCTTGCTTCATTAATTGCATTTGCCATTGACATACTTGTGCAGATAATAATTCAGATTAATAACTAGAATAGGTAAGCCTTAAAGGAATAATTTCGACTCCTACGTGGACTAATTCCTAATCAAGTGTGTAAATTACAGAGATCCCTTTATGGATTGAAACAGGCTAGTCGTCAATGGTATTCTAAACTTTCTTCCACTTTGCTGTCTTATGGTTATTCTCAATCAGCCTCTGATCATTCTTTATTTTTTAAGGCATCTTCCACTTCATTTACTGTCATTTTGATTTATGTTGATGATGTGGTGCTTGTTGGTAATGATTTGGTTGAGATACAGTTGGTTAAACAGCAATTACATACTGCCTTCACTATTAAAAATCTTGGGGAACTTAGGTATTTTCTTGGTCTTGAGCTTGCAAGCTCTTAGTCTGGAATTTTTTTGTCACAATGCAAATTTGCTCTAGAATTGCTTGATGACACTAGATATCTAGCTTGTAAGCCACCAACTTGTCTTATGGATCCCTGATTAAAGCTCTCTAAAGATCATGGTAAACCTTTACTTGATCCTCTTTCTTACCGCAAGCTTGTTGGCCGATTACAATATCTCACAACAACTAGACCTGATTTGAGCTTTATCACACAATAGCTCAGTCAATTTATGTCCAATCCCTGTGATACCCATTTGGCAGCTGCTTATCGTGTTTTGCGTTATTTGAAATCTTCCCCTAGTGCGGAAATTTATTTTTTAGCTGACTCTGATTTGAAACTCTGTAGCTTTAGTGATTCTAATTGGGCTGACTATGTTGACACACACAGATCTATTACTGGGTTTGCTATTTTCCTTAGTTCCTCTTTAATATCTTGGAAGGCCAAGAAACAAGCCACGGTCTCTAAGTCTTCTTCGAAGGCTGAATATAGAACCTTGGCCTCTACAACTTGTGAATTACAATGGCTTGTTTACCTTTTAAATGATTTCCATATTTCTCATATTGATCCTACCCTTCTGATAAATCCCAATTTTACTATATTTTATCCCACATTAATCATTTATTTTGGGATTATTTTAGGCTAATTTGGATATATTAGATAATATTTGAATTGTTAGCCAATTTTAGGAGATAATATAATTCAGAATTAATTATGTGATTATTGGGCTTAAATTATTAATATTCTGATTAATATTTTGTGATTGAATAATATTTCTAAATATATGACAGATCACAAGTTTATTTAATTCTTGCAGGACAGGAACAAACATATTAAAATATCTTACGATACAGAATTGACCTTAGAAGCCAAAGGAAATCCAATAGTAAAATTTTATTGGGCTTATTAGTTTTAATGGGCTTAAGTGAATACCCATAGTTCCTCTCTCCTTCTTATAATTAACCTAGCAATTGCTAGGTTAGAGAAGGATCCGCCAGATGCTCTCTTTGAGAGCAGGAGGCCGTGAGAATTAAAGAAAGCTGGACGCCGTGAGACTCGCACACAGGAGATGCCGAAAGACGAGACGCAATCACGACGCAAAGGAGAGGCAGAGGCTACAGGAAGAATTGATCAATTCTTCATCCCCTTTCCATTCACGCGTGGACCCCACCTCCTATATCCATTAATTCACTTCCTCTAACACCTCTCAGCTTGCCTCCACGGGCCCACATACACACATTAATTAAGGATTTCAATTGCTTCTCCAGTGGTTGTGCGTAGTGCTTTCAGGCAATTGATTAATTAATCTCAATAGTTTCTCATGGCGGTGATGTGTTTAAATCTCGGTGAGCAGAATATTTCCATGGCAACTTGGGAGGAGCATGGAGGAGGCTAGAGCCTAGGGCTTACACATGAAGATCACAAGGGAGTGTCTTTCTTTTTATCTTTTTAATTCAAACTTGAGATTATTTAGTTTTAAAGAACTTCGAGTTGCATTAATTGAGAACAATCTAGTTTTAGATTGTAAACTTATTTCTTTTGGATTAACTGATAATTTGAAGTTTTATGCTTATTGCTGGACTCTTGTTTGCAACCTTTGGATTGACAATTAGATTAATAATTGAGTTTTCGTTATTAATTTAATTGTTAATTTGGTTTATAATCTTAATTGTTTAATTGGGTTGATGAATTATCTGGTTGTTCAATTAGATAATTGTAAACAAGATTTCCAAGATTATTTTGTGATTGGTTTTTAATGGGTTTAATTAGCCACCGGTTATTTCATTATGAGTTTTCTAGTGGAATATGTGTTATTGACTAGAGGGTTTCCCATGTTCAATTAGGTAATTAAATTCATTAATCTCCTTTTGGTCTAATTTATTGATTTAGGCTAAGAAAGTCAACTCCATACAATTCCTAAATTGTCCCCTTCGTCATCATAACTGAACTAGATCTTTAGTATTTTATTTGTTTTTAATCAATCTTCTTATTAGGATTTTAATTATTCTCTCATAAGAAAACCCCCCAAAAATTGCATTCAAATTCATATAGATTAGTTTCATTTTCATATAGGTTTTAGAGCCAATTGCATTAGTATATTTAGTTAAGTTAATTGCATATAGGTAGTAGTGTTTGCATTTTAGTTTAGGTCCATTCACGTTCCATTGCATCTTTTTATCACCTAAATTTAACCTAAAGAAAACCCACAGCTTGCTCCTTAGGAAAATGACCTAGGTTGACCCTAGAACTACATAATTAATTAGGACCTAATTTAATTGATCGCTTTAACGACAAAAGCGGCTTGATCACCTTCTTTATTGTGATAACCAATCTGCTATACAAATTGCTGCAAACCCCACCTTTCATGAAAGGACCAAACACATTGAATTGGATTGTCATTTGGTTCAAGAAAAGCTTCAAGCTAAGCTCATTCATATTCTCCCAGTTTGGTCCTCAGATCAAATAGCTCATATCTTTACTAAACCTTTACGACCAACAAGGTTTCATGAACTCACATCCAAGCTGGGCCACAAAGACATTCATGCTTCAGCTTGCGGAGGGGTGATAGGAGTAACATAATTGTTAATTTGTTTTTCTATTATGTTGTTATGTATTTAGCTTCATTATGATGTAACTACTTGTAACAAATTTGTTATGATGTAACTATAAGTTTTCCACTTGGTCATATATAAGCACATTGCTTCAATCAATAATAGCAATTCAATTCTTCTTCACAAATCTCGTCACATAGTGAATTATATATGTTTGGTTAAGCGATTGTGATTTTATCCAGTTAGGATGTTTTTTCCCCCACTTTGACAAGAGTATAACCTCTCTCCCCATAAGTATGCAATAAGTATTCTTCTAGCTAGTTAGAATGATTTTATCCGTATAAAACATTTATGATGTGAGTAAAATTGAACAAGTCTCAAATTATTCTCACATATCGTTTCGACCACTTCAGCCTTGTTCTCGTCCCTGTATATTGTACTCTTGCAAAAGTACGAAAGAGAAAAAAATGCAAGGTGGCTAAAAATCAACAAGCTAAGTCAGCTAAAGATGCCAATACGGTATACGTTTGCGTATGCCCAAGTAGGCTCCACTAGCCAGAACCCTTCAATACGTCAGACAAGTCAATAAGTCAACTGCACGTAATATGAGCATTTTCAGAAAAATGTACTGTACATGTGATGTAATTTCGGATTTTAAATAGGATATGTATGATGTCAAATTCGTAACTCTGCCTTCCAAAATTGTTATTGTCACCCTTCAAGCTCCTTAAATTACAAATTTAAAAGCAATTTCATTATACTAGAAATATCATGTCATAAATAAAAAGGTTAATTAAATAATAATAGTTTCCAAAATCGTCTACAACAATTTTGATCCTTCACAAAAATATCAAAATTTGGATCGATAACATAGATCTAAGAAGTGATGCCCAATTGGCTATAAAAAAAGAAATCTGCTTTGCACAAAAAACGCACATTCTAGCTAAACTATGGCTCAACGTGAAATTTCCATCTTCCTTCCATTACATCTTATCTTCTCTCTTTTTGGGTCACTATGCCAGTTCACGACAGGACTTTCTCAAACTGAAGCTCTGATCAAATGGAAGCAAAGTCTCCCAAACCAACCAATCTTGGATTCATGGGTCCCTCCACCGTACAACAACACCAAAGCATTTCAAAGCCCATGTTCATGGCGTGGAATAACTTGTGATAATTCCTCAGGAAGTGTGATTGCAATAAACTTGGCTTACACTGGTCTTCAAGGTACCCTCCAAAACTTGAACTTCTCTGCATTTCCAAATCTTCTCCGCCTTGATCTCAAAACAAACAACCTCAATGGTAGTATACCAGAAAACATTGGTGTTCTCTCTAAACTACAATTCCTCGACCTTTCCACAAATTACCTCAACGGCACTTTACCTCTTTCTCTTGCTAATTTGACTCAACTTTACGAGTTTGATGCTTCGCGAAACAATATTACTGGAATATTAGACCCTCTTCTTTTTCCTGATGGTTCTAATCAGCCCAAGACTGGACTAATAGAAATCAGAAATCTTCTCTTTCAGGACACCCTTCTTGGCGGTAGAATTCCAGATAAAATAGGATATATAAGAATTTTAACTGTGCTAGCTTTAGATGATAATAGCTTCTATGGACCTATTCCCCCATCTCTAGGGAACTGTACACATTTAAGTGTTCTTAGGATGTCTGGAAACCAACTCTCAGGCATGATTCCTCCTAGTTTTGGTAGATTGACTAATCTATCTCAGGTGTTCCTCCACATAAATAATTTACAGGGTCCTGTGCCACAAGAATTAGGAAACTCCTCTTCTTTAGTTGTCCTACATCTCGCTGAAAACAACTTCACTGGAGAGTTACCACCACAAGTTTGCAGAGGTGGCAAGCTTGTAAATTTCAGTGCTTCCTACAATAGTTTCACTGGCCCAATCCCAATAAGCCTGAGAGATTGCCCATCCTTGTATAGGGTTCGTCTTGAACATAACCAACTGACAGGTTATGCTGATCAAGATTTTGGAGTGTATCCTAATCTTACTTACATTGACTTCAGCTACAACAATATGCAAGGTGAACTCTCTTCAAATTGGGGAAGCTGCAAAAACTTGCAATACCTTGGTATGTCGGGGAATTCAATAGGCGGTGCTATACCAGATGAGATTTTTCAGCTGAAGCAGCTTGTAGAGCTACATTTGTCTTCCAATCAAATATCAGGAGAGATTCCTCAACAAATAGGGAATTCCTTTCGCCTTTCCACTCTATCTTTGAGTAGCAACAAACTTTCAGGTTTGATTCCAGAAAGCATTGGGAAGTTGTCTAATCTGCAAATTTTAGACTTGTCAACAAACATGCTAAGGGGACCAATCCCTCATCAGATGGGGGATTGCACGAACTTGCTGCGTTTAAATTTAAGCAACAATGTCATTTCTGGCAAAGTCCCATACCAACTTGGAAATCTTGAATTCTTACAAGATTTTTTTGACCTGAGTTATAACTCACTTTCTGGTGAAATCCCTGGGGATCTTGGTAAACTCCAAAGCTTGATATGCTTGAACATGTCTCTGAATAATTTGTCAGGTCCTATTCCTAACTCCCTAACAACAATGCTAAGTTTGTCAATCCTCAATCTTTCTTACAATAATTTGGAGGGGCCAGTACAGGATAGTGGTGTTTTCAATTCTTCTAATCTAGTGGATTTGAGTCACAACCAGAACTTATGTGGGAGGATCCAAGGTTTGAAACCTTGCAAGGTCACAATTATAAAACCAATCGGAGGAGGTAACAAAAGGAAAGCTGTAATAGTTGTTACTAGTTCAATAGCATGTGCACTGGTTGTGTTGTTTGTGCTAGTTTGGATTTATGCCGTTCGTGGTAAGAGAAACTCAAGAGCTTTAAAACATAAAGCTAGAGGCAATGGCGAAAATCTATTCTCAATATGGCATTTTGATGGAAGACTTGTGTACGAGGACATAATTGAAGCAACTGAAAACTTTCACGAGAAATACTGCATTGGAGAGGGATCATTTGGAAAAGTTTACAAATTGATGTTTCCTGGAGAGGATGGAGTTTTTGCGATAAAAAGGTTGGTATGTGAAGCTGATAGCATAGACATTGAGAATATAAAAGCTTTTGAGAGTGAGATCAAAGCCTTGACTGAAACTCGCCACCGGAACATAGTCAAGCTGTATGGATTCTGTTTACAGAGCTGGTTGCACACATTTCTGATTTATGAGTACATGGAAAGAGGGAGCTTAGCTGATATTCTCAGAAATAAGGAAGAAGCATTAGAGTTAGATTGGTCAAAAAGGGTTGAAATTATCAAACGCGTAGCACATGCTTTGTCGTACATGCATCATGATTGTAATCCACCAATTGTTCATAGAGACATATCAAGCAAAAACGTTCTATTGTCTGCAAATCTTGAAGCCCGTGTCTCAGACTTTGGCACGGCAAGGTTCTTGAAGCTTGATTCAGTGATTTGGACAACATTTGCTGGAACGTATGGTTATGCTGCTCCTGGTGAGTATTTCTTTATTAACGCCTTTGCCTCTCATCGTACTATGCAAATCATTTCTTCATTTTGTTTTGTGCAGAACTGGCATACACAGTGGCAGTGACTGAGAAAGTTGATGTGTATAGCTTTGGTGTTCTGGCTATCGAGGTGCTTATGGGAAATCATCCTGGTGATATAATATCCCGTAACCAAACATATGGGATTAATGAGATCAACTTTCAAGAGATTCTGGACCCTCGCTTACCATTAAAGGAATATAACTTAAAGAAATTAGCATTGATTTGGCGTCTAGCACTTTCGTGCTTAGAGACAAACCCTCAATCTCGACCAACCATGAGACACATCGCCCAGATGATGGAAATAGTGACTACTCATTGATGTATGATTTTTCAGCTTCCCTATCTCTCAAATAATGCCTGATGTGAAAGTTATTAGACGTTCAGAACACTTATCCATATTTGTCCTATGGACATTGGTTTTACACATTTTCTTTCACAATGTCACTAATCAATTTGATGTTTTTTATTTCCAGGGACTAGGTGCTCAAGATAGAACAAATTATCAAAAATAAGACCAATCACCATCACCGTGCAGTGCAGTACATAACATAATGAGCTCGCAGCATTTGTTTTTGTTTACCGTTTTCGTCAAAGCTTTTATATGCCACCAGTATTGTAATCTTCTTGTATAAATAAATATTTCGTTTCAAATTGAATCTTGTGGTTGAAGACCATAGAAATTATGAATTTATAGATTGGTGGCATTGTTGTATTTTATATATATATATATATATATATATATATATATATATATATATATGTTAGTATTTTTTGAGAAAAAATCTCTCTTCACACATGTGGATCCCATTTTAGAGCCGTGGTTGTTGACGCATATACAAGTTACTCTGTTTTTATAATTTCATAATTAGATTTAATTTTCCCAGTCCTTTTCCATATCTTTGAATCTCAGGTAATAATTAACATTATATATGACAAATATTCATTATATTTAGTACAACAATATATAACACACAACAAATGTAAGTTAATAGTAACAATAGTACATAACACATAGCAACCTGTACAAGGGAGACTGACCAGTGGCACTCTTGCGGCTACCTAGAAGTAACGGTTTTCAGCCGCTTTTCCTAGATAAGTACATGCCTTCTTGTTGCCGATTTTCTTCTGCACTTATTCTAGTACCACTTAATTTTTTAAAGCGTATTGTCTTATGTATGTCAATAGCAACAATAGTACATAACACATAGCAAATGTACTGTTAACAACGTCTACACTCACTAGTGCCACAAATTCACGTATCCTCAATGTTAGAAAAATATACATGCGGTATTATGATGACTATAATCTACATCAAGCTGAATCCACAGCTTAATTGAATGTAAACAAACATATGGCCTAAGATTGAGCCTTAGTCACAGTATATGACTCAAGACCTTGTTTTGCCCATGACTTCATGAATCAAACAATTATATATAGGCATACAAGACACATCAGAGTTAAAGTTACAATATGTGTTCATACCCTAGTCTACGTAGCTAGTGGTACGTTTTCCCTTTTGGCATCGATTCTCAACTTTCCTGGATATCCTATAATACCACCACCGCATTATGATATTATAATAAATATCATTTGACTTACAATGATATCCTAAGAGATATTTTCGCCACTATTGACCTTTTTACCCTTGGTGGATTTATTATATCATTTTTACCCCTACTTTTCCTTGAAAACAAAATTACAACATTTCTAACCAGATCTTTCAGTAACTTTGAAAAATCATAACTAATTATATAAAAAAAAAAATGATGTGATTCCAAAGCCAAAATTTCCCTTGACAAGCATATTTTTAGGGAAAAATAACGCCTCGAACTAAAAATTCCTAGGTCATTCCAAGTTTTAATTTTTCTAACCATTGTTTCAATTTCAAACCCAGAAACATGGGTGAATTTGAAAAATTCACATCTTTTTCTACAAACTTCAAAAAGCTACATATTATACATGAATGGAAAGCTCTTCATGTCTACTTATCTTTGAAAATTTTTAGGATTGTTAGACATTATTTGAATGGCCAAAAGCCATGCAAAACAACCACTGTTTAGATTAACATCCGGAAAAAATGCTTAACTGCAAACATTTGTATCTTCTTGTACAGAGCTCAAAATGTTACCCATTTTAAGATCATCTTCTACATAAAATACTATCCACAAGGTGACTGATTCCAGAAAACTAAAATCTGGAATTTTTCCCAACTTTCACCACTCAGATCCTTGGACTCCAAAATTTATTTTCCAACATGTTTCCACTCTATTTTGCATTTTAGAAGCAATGGAGATCTTAAAAACATGTACAGGAATTTACTTTACAATTTTCTAGATTAAACTAAAATTCTACTCAAATCTAAAAACTTAAGACCAAGAATTACCTCAAGAACCTTGCTCTTTCTTCCTTTCTTGCTCCCCACTTTCGCCTCTCACTCTCACTCTCACTTATGATCAGATGTTGCTTGTATTTTGGTGTGACAAATGAAGAGGGGAAACATCTCTATTTACAGGCACAAATCCAAGCTCATATTGAATCAAATTTAGGTAATTCCATTTTCCTTCTTTCTTCTTAACCATTGGATTAAACTTCACTTTTTGAAACTCAATCCTCCTCCTTCATCTACTTGGCCGACCACCCCCCTTAATCCCTAGCCATTGGATGAGTTTTTTATGTGCCAACATCTTGTTTCTCCAAGTCTCCCATTGGTTAATTTAATTTCACGATGATTAAGCTTAATTACAAGATTAATTTAGGACCATAGGATTGTATTTACATGTGCCACATTGCCACCCAATCTTCATCCATGTGCTAGTTGCAATTGTTGACTTTAGGGGAAGCCTTAATTAAGCTTAATTATCCTTTTAATCAAGTTCTTATATGCCTTTTAATTGCATTTGTCATTGGTTAATTGTTTTGTTAGCGAACCATGGCAATTAGTGTTTTATTATACAAGCTTAATTCTTCATCTTTGGCCCTTAATATTTCAAAAATGATCAACCCTCTTTTTGATGTTTTCAATTGTCTCTAATCATGTTGAAGACAGGTGTAATTAATCTTAATTAGTGCAAGTTTAATTGCTCAATAGTTTTTGCTAACTTACTTTAATTTCCATGTATTTGATCCCTTTAATACTTATTTATATTAATTATTCATCAAAATAAAAGATTTATGATAAATAAGAATTATTAGGTATTAAAAAATATGTTCTTGTTAGTTCTCAATGTGTTTTGATGATAACTAGCAATTGTAAACTTGATATGAAGTTTGTTTTTGGCAATATGAAAATCTCACTGTCAAAGGCAAACTTGAGTTTAGGTATGTAAACTCGAGTTTGAGGAGTTACAGAAAGCAATCAGAAATTTTCACAACAAGCCAAACTCCAGTTTGCAAAACCAAACCTGAAGTCAGGAAGATACAGAGAGCACTCAGAATTCCAAGCAAGCCAAACTCGAGTCTGGATTCCTAAACTCCAGTCTAGACCAAACAGAAAGACACTCGAGTTCCAGGCCAAGTTATAAACTTCAATCTAGAGTTACAAACTCCAGTCTAAACCAAACAAAAAGATTTGAATAGTTTCTGCTCAAACATAAACTCGAGTCCATCATTGTAAACTCGAGTTTAGGACAAATAGAGAAACACTCGAATTCCTACCATCTTTCCAAAACTCCAGTCTGTCTCCTAAACTTCAGTCTGGAAAATCACGAACTTAGGCTTGTTCTTCAAACATTGACCCAAACTCGAGTCAGTCACTAATTGACTCGAGTCTAGGAGCAGGACCAAAATTCCATGCCAAGTCCAAAGCCCGATAGTTCTCTCTGTAAAAGCCAAACTCGAGTTAGCTTTTACAGACTGCAAGTTTAGACCTCTAATCAACGGACATGCTTTCTGGATGAACCCCAAACTCGAGTCTGGAAGAACAAACTCGAGTTTGCATTAGGGATTTTGAAAAATCAAATGATATTGATCTGCGAAATCTTAATGGGTCTTCCTAAAATTATTTCATGATATAATATTATTGTTTCTAATGTCCTTGATGAAGTTTTGAGTGTTTTTCAGATAAGGTTTAACCAAGATCAAGGTGAGATCAAGATCCAGAATAAGTGCATTAAATGAAGAACCAAGAACATGGCTGATTCTTCTCCCTTATCCCAGATGTTCAGTTCAGATCGTTGCAACACATTAAGATCACTTCAAACGGTCAAATTAAGATCATGGAATGGCTAAAAATCTGGAAGACGTTCTACAACAACTAAATTCTAAGATTGCAGCTAAGAATTCAAAGAACAGAGCAAAATATGCTACTGCCATTTTTCCAGAATTGCAGCTGAAAATTAGAGAAAGAATTGCAACGGCTAACTTATCCATTTTGTCTATAAGAGGCTGTGAAAACTCAAAGCAACATACACAACGAAGCTATCTTGATTATACTTTGAAATTTGAGTCTGTATTGTTATTTTCAACCTGTTCTTCAGTGTTTATCCTTATCTACTCTTTTGAGAGTTTGTGAATTTTTGAAAGCATTTGTTTGTGAGAACTCAAGGTTGTGGAACCTGTGAGTTGGGTTGTTCAATCACAAAGTGTAAGGGGGAGCAAGTCTTAGGTGATTAGGATTGTGTCTGGTCTTCATTGTTGTAATTGAAAATCTATTGAATTAGTGGAAACACCCAGAAGGTATCTGGGGACTGGACGTAGGTCAAGGTTGAGACCGAACCAGTATAAATTCTGTGTGTCTAAGCTTTTCTTTTTCTACTCTTTTATTATCCATTTCTTAAGCTTCATTTTTAAGAGTTGAAAAGAATTTTTAAAATCTTCAATTCACCCCCCTCTTGGTGATTTCTTCCACTTTCAGTTTTATTGTTACTTTTTTCGTAACATTTATTTATTAATTGTTGTACTTGATTGGAATTTATTTTTTATTTTTGTATGGAATTGCAATATTACATTGACTGGATTTCAATTCTATTATTTATTTAAACTTGTTCAAAATTCCTCCCTCCAATCCATCCAAACAAGAGATCATTAAAATTTCACCCTTTCCCTTCTATTCCCCCCATATCTACATACCCTTTCAATCCCTCCCTTCCCTTCCATTAAAATTTTTCCCCTCCCTTCCGATGAGGCAAACACAGTGTAAATGTTTTGTTCTTGTTTCTTGTGATAATTAGATTCTACATAAATTAAGTGATATTTCTTATGGGAGTATTTTTTAATTTTTTATAATTTTTTTAAATAGAAAAACATTCTAAATTTATGGATTGTTTATTTTATTATTTTGAAAATCATAAATAATTCAAAACTCTACCATATTATGCTCATAAGATATCAAAGTATCACTTATTTTATGTATAATATAATGATCATAAGAAACAAAAACAAAAACATTTGGGAAGTTAAAAAGTTTCAAGAGGTATTAGAAAGCACATTAGAGGCTCCTCGCCTTTCCAAGAGCGAATAGAAGAGGAAGATTAAAAAACCTGGGCTGAGAGTTGGAAAGGTGAGATAGGGATCGCTAGGAGGAGGAAGGGCTTGTATTAATTAATGGGGTAGCCTGGTAATTTTATTATTTGATTCTTGTATACACACGTCCCTTGAGACCTGAGATTGGTCTGAGGATTTGAGGATTTTATGACCTTACAGTAATAATTTTTCTTACTCGAGACCTAACTGCAATTCCCCCGCCCCCCTTTTTTTTTAAGGTAGAGTATATGTTTGATCCCTTAAATTTATATCTAAGTTTTGATTTAATTCCTGAAGTTTATAAAGTGTATTTTTTATTCATGAATTTTAACATTGTTAATAGGATAATCCCATTATATGCTGAAAAATGGTGGCTGAGGAAATTTAAATACTGACTCTATAATCAAAAACTGACAAGGCATACTTATAATTAGTTTTATGATATAGAATTAGAATAAACATGTTATTCGTCATTTTTATTTTTATTTTAAAATATAAAAGTACAAGGACAAAACTTATATCAAGTTATATAGATCAAATATATATGTTCAGTTGGCCAATCAAATTAAGCCAGCGGTATTAGATCAGCACATCATCATGTAACCCAAAACATCTTTGTGACATGTTACGATAAGCTTTTATGGCATGGTGAAATGGAATATTACCTGAGAATTGCAGTATGACGAGGCATGGGGTGGGTTTGAGAACTTGAGTTGGTGCGAAGATTAAAGACAAAAAGTATGCCAAGCACAGGAACTTGTTAATCTTCTCTTTCCTTCCAAACATGGGAAGTTGAGATGGGTCCCGGCCTCCACAAGCTTTAAAGCTGGCAAATCAGACCAAGCCTGTTGGGTCGGCCCGTTTAGGCCCTGACCCTTCAAAGGCTGAGCCTAAAAATTTGAAAAAATAAATGAAATTGACTTCTGCAAGGCTGGCCCTAGAGGGCAACAGGCCAACCCGTTAGGCCCTACATATATATATTTTTTTAATTGAAGTTAAAGTTGGGTGATAGGGCAAAACTTTATAGCCTATGACTCCACAAGTATACAGACCGTACCAAGTAATAAAAAGTGAGTAAAGTATCGTTTCCACGAGGACTTTATACCAAGACTTCGGTTAAGCATTAATTTTACACTTTTGTTTAAGTTGAGCAATCCAAATTGAATTTAATTATGAGAAAAGAAATCAAAACTAAAATTAAAACAAACAAACTATCACAATAATCAAATGAGCAACCTAGAGTCCCTAATCCTTTATTAACTTCATAAATCTTAATTTCACTAATTTAATTAGCCTTAACATTAATTTTGTTAATCTCGAGTATAAATAGCTATAAGTGTCTGTCAGTCCACTTACAACCCTCTCTTAAGTAGAACTATTTTGTCTAACAAATTTGCTCAAGAGGCAATTTAGTTCGGACACACTCTTCTACAACTACAATTATATGGGGCTATTAGGTATATGTCTATCCTAATTACAAATTAAATCGTAATTTAAACCATATTATTTAATCTCAGAGCCTAATTAAAATCTCCTCTGTCAAGGTAAATTTTAATGTTCAAAATCATATTCAATGATGGTCAATCACTAAATAGATAAAGCTAAATAAGATTAAATAACCAAAATTAATATTAATTACAACTCAATAATGAAAACAAAGTTTAATCCACCAACAAGTTCAAGTTCATAGGTCCTCTAAGTTACAAAATAAAACTAGACACACATGAGTTTAAGAAACACCACAACAGCAATAAATTCCAGGTTCACCGGAAGATTCAAAACCATACTGAAAATCAAAGGGAAGGGGAATAGGAACAGAGTATTGAAATTAAGAACAAGAATTTCCCTCTAATTCAATTGATGAAGAGCCACGGAAGATGAAGATGAAGTTGCTGGCTGTGTTCTCCGTGGCCTCCACAGTCCTCTCGTCCTTCCATGGAGATGATGAAGAGAATCGTTGTTCCTCTGCTTCTTCGTTCCTCTGCCCAGCGCTGTGCTTGCATCTCTGGTTCTTTTAATTGCCGTCTGCGCGTCTCATCTCTGTTCTTTCTTCCGTCGTGCGTCCCTTTTTTTAATCATTGATCTTTAGGTTTTCTTTTCATTCATCAATTCATATGCGTGGGCCCATATCCAATTCCAATTCCTTCATCCAGTCTAATGCGTGGGCCCAACTTCTTTAATATCCAATCAGCCCAATTTCCTTCATCAATGCATTAGCTCAATCCGAAATGACATGATCTGAAAAGCAATAGTAATAATATTAAATAATAATAATAGAAATAATTATTTATTTCTCTTTTTTTTCCTTTTAATAGTTTTCTTTCTTTCTTTCTTTCTTTCTTTTTAAAAAAACTTCTAATTACTATTATTTATTTCCCAAACTCAAAAACTTTTATTTTAAATTGAAATCCTACAAATGATGTGCCAATTTGATTTGATCTTATGATAATATAATCTCATAGAAATCTCTTAAAATTGTTTAGATAACTCTTCAAATATCTCCAAAATATACTTGAAATATATAAAATATGGAGAGTTATCACACCCCACACTTGAACCAAATCTTGTCCTCAAGATTTTAAATTTTCAAACAACCTAATTCAAGAAAACCATGGAAGCAAGATTTCTAAAGTAAGCTGAAGTCAATTCAAACTTTTAAGAAACAAACTTTCTCAGAAATCTTTTCCACATTCTAAAAATGCAAGTAGCAAGGCAATTAATTTGGCAAAGATAAATCACAACATAATGTTCTTTACAAGTCAAGTATTTACATTCATTTCTCAAGATATTCAAGGGTTTGTGTTTCACTCAATTCCACCTATTGCACCTCATCTACCATACACTTGTTTATCATCTCAATCCCCACCTGGTATATTATCCCATTGCACACTCAAATCAAAAGGACTTTCTCTAGGTTTTAATGATCAAGGTAGGATAATGAAATGAAAGTGATCAAATGGTATGGGAGAATACTTTAATCAGTGCTAAGTAATTTAATGAAATTCATGATGAAGAATGAAGGAGTAAAGGAATAGCCATCAAGAGAAAATGAACTCAATAACACTATATATATAGAACTTTTATTCTTTTGACCTTCACAATCTCTTTTTTTTTCCTTTTCTGATTTTTCTTCCTTTTTTTTCTTTAAATCTTTCTTGCCCCTTTTTTTTTGGCTACTTACATATACTCTTATAATGTTGAGTTTCTAACTCCTTCACTCTTTTAAACTGCTTCACTTAGCACTTACTAAAGTAAATAGGGGGGAAATGGAGAGAAACAATTATAAAAATTTGCATATCTCAAACAAAGGGCTATTTACTCTATGCAAATTTCTTGAAAAGGAACAGAAATAAAAATAAAAAGGCTCAAATGGGGTAACAAAGGATTTTCATGAGATAGAGATGGGTATTTGGTCGAACTAGCTATGAAATGAATGCCTAAATCATCTTTGTGCATGCAAGGGGATTTCAAGTTTCAAAAGAGATTCAAGACAAGTTTTAGAGATGAAATCACAATAGGTGTAATTACTCTTAAAAGAAAAGAAACTTAGGCTCAAATTCATCACCGGTTTTTTGACATCTTAAGGTAAAGTACCCAAACCAAATCTTTGCCTCTTTACTAACATTCAAAGAACATAAAGTAAATCTCTAATCAAGTTCACTCCTTTTTATGTACAAATCAAACCAATTGTGACTATGCTCGTGAATAAAATTCAAACTTACAAAAGAATTTAAAAAAAAAATTGAGGACAAGGCAAGTCATGTAAAATCAAGGACACCCTCACCCTCACACCTAAATGTCACATTGTCCTCAGTGTGAACAAGTAGCAACAAGTAATGAAAGTGGAGAGCAACCATATCTAAAGTGTAAGAGTAACATCAATTTCAGATATTTCAAATTTCTACCATGTGTAAGTGCTAACAACCACTCAATAGTCATCACAAATATATTCAAATAAGATCAGCACTCATTATCAAACAATATATCATCAACAATAAAATAGAACAAATCAAAGAAAAGTAGAAGGAGACTCCCCTATCTATTCTCGACTTGTGCTTTCAATCCTTGCTAACAAAGTGGAACACCTCATCATGGGCTATCAACATTCCTACAAAATCAAACAAAGCATCAAATGACACCTTGGGTTGCCTCCTGAGAAGTGCTTGGTTTATAGTCTTCAGCCAGACTTCTCAAAACAAACCACTAATCATAAGTATCAAACACCTCAATTACCTTATCTTCATTCCTTTTCCAACAACAAGGTTTCAAACACAAAAATTAATCATTCAAGTTAATGACTTGTACTTCCTCAATCATAGGCAATTGTGGATTACAAACATTCACTAAATTCAAATTAAGCACAACATTCATATCCTTGCAAATAAATATAGGCACATCCAAAAATTTAGAGGATCCAACAAAATCCACTTGACTCTTACCAGTAAGAGTCAACATTTCAATAGGAGAGTTATGAACAACAACACTTGGGACATCTACACCAATTTGTTCACCAAAGTCACGATCCTTAGGTTCCACGGTTGGAACCTCTTCCAGATACGCATTATTCTCATTTAAATCAATTTCAAGTTCAAAATCACTTTCTAGATTATCCACAATTTCATGCAATTCCACACCTTCAACTTCCTCACAATAATCATTATCATCATAAGAAGTGGTCATCAAGCTTATGGAATTATCTTGCCTTATAGTCTCAAGGGTTGAAACAATTTGACTTGTATATACCCCAATATTTTGGACACTTGACTCAAGTCTAGTGGCAAGTGTTAGTTCTTTTTAGGTTTTGATGATAACAATTAATTGTACAACCAAGATTGAAGAGTTGTCTCAAGAAAGCAAAAACTTGCTAATTGAGGCAATACTCCAGTATCAGTAGCAATACTCGAGTATTGGCCTTGCAAAGAAAAGCTAAATGTTAATGATAAAAGGCAATACTGCGGTATCCCAGAGCATACTTGAGTATTAGTGCCTTAAAGAGAGCATCACAAGTTTTCCATTGGAGAATACTCAAGTAATGGTTTGAGTACTCGAGTATAGGCCCAAGAGACTCTTCAGTATCTTTTTGAAGTAAATCAACAAACTCCAATTTCAGAAACTCCAGTTTCGAAAACTCGAGTTTAGGAATTTTAAAAGTCCAAGTTTTTCCAACTTGGCTCCAAATTCAAATGTTTTCACTTGTAAATGAAAACTCAAGTATGGCATTAACAAACTCGAGTATTGGGCCAAACAAAAATGAGTTAAACATTTATCACGCATACAAACCTCAGTTTGGAAAACTCCAGTTTTACACTGGCTAAAGTCCTATCTGAGTTTCAAAATGGAAAGCCATACTCGAGTATGGTGTTGAATACTCGAGTATCGAGTCATACAGAGAGCAACTAAGGATTTTAAGACTTCAATACTGTGGTATTACAGAAATACTTCGGTTTTGATGTTTTGGGCAAAAACCTATAAAGAGTCCAAAACTCGAGTATTGTCTGAATACTCGAGTATTGACTTAAGTTCAATTGAATCTCCAAAAGACAGATCGCGAGTCTCGTTTCTGGAAGGAGTATACTCGAGTATTGATATGGATACTCAAGTATGACTTTAAGTACATAGTGACATACTCGAGTATTGATACACAAACTCGAGTATGGGTCATGACAGTTTAAAATTTGAATTTGTGAAATCTGTGTAATGTTTGTTATATGATTTGAATGCTTTCTAATATTATCTATCAACATTACCAGATATGTTTAATATGTTTGCTAGAGTATTTCAGCAATTTACAGATGGATTAAGCAGATTTTCAGTGCTGACTTCACTAAAGCAAAAGAACTGTCAGAGCATTAAATGAGGAGCCACCTAATTTGCTATACTTTCGTCTAATAAGCTCTACACGATGGAAAAAGGATACACCTACATAAAACCCTGACATTCCAACAGCTATAAACTCAAGTGACTCAGCATTTATCCTTCTAACACAAAGAATGAACAAAGTGAAGAGAGAGAAGAGACCAAGGTGCTTGTAACAGACAGAAAACTACTCTAACGGTCATATGAATGCATGCAATGGTCTTTAAACATACTCTAAGTATAAATAGAGTAGCATTCAATTCTCTTCAACAACCATAGAGCTGTAAATCAAAAAGCATTAAAATTTGCTCATATACTCTTTGAGCTTTCTGTACAAAAGTATCGGTTGATACTAACTGAGCTTCAGTGTTCATCTTTATCTGCTCTTTTCAAGAGAGTTTATTACTTGTTCATTTATTGTAAAGAATCTCAAGTCAGAGGACTTGGAGATTTAGGAGTCTTTGATCACAACGTGTAAGGGAGAGCAAGTTCTAGTGAGAGAATTGCTTCAGAGTTGCAAAGTGTGTAATCAAAAGATATAGTGAAATACTCAGGGTGCCTGAGGACTGGACGTAGGCCATAGAGTTGGGTTGAACTAGTATAATCATTTGTGTCCATTTTCTCTTCACTGCACTCTGGTTTGTTCTGCATCATCACACTAAAATAGAACTAGTGAAAGAATTTCGAAAATCCCCAATTCACCACCTCTCTTGGTGATTTAGCTCCACTTTCAGCAAGTTCCTTTTGCTCTCTACTAGATCTCTCTGATGCTTCCACATACTCCTCAAATAATCTTTCTAAATTAGATTTTTCCTTGTACTCAATGGTGTAGTATTCAACATGTGGATAAGAGTAAAAAAGATGGGTATTTTCATGAGAATAATAGATCTGTGGATCCCCAAACTTTTGTTGCTCAAAACTTTCACTAGAACAAAATTGATGATTAAAATGAGTTTGGTTCCTAGTAAAATCATCTATTATATAATGACTAGTTGGACTATATGGACAATTCACAAATAAATGACTCCCTCTACAATAAACACAAGTCATGCAAGTATATTGAGAAGAATAAACATATGGAATATAACCATCATTTATGCTCCTTTTATGTTGTCTATGTTCATTCAAAGAATTTAACATAGCAATTAGTCCTTCTTGTGTAGAAGACAAGGAATTCATCTCTGTTAGTTCTCAACCAAGTTTTGATGATAACTAAACACTTGTGAATCAATGGTTTACATAAGAACTCGATTTCAAGCTTTAAAACTCCAGTTCTCATCTCAGCAAAATGAAGAACTCGAGTTCCTGGTCATAGAACTTGAGTTCATAGATGAAGAACTCAAGTTCTTGAGTTAAGAACTCGAGTTCGCAGCTCAGGTCATGGAAAAATTCTCAAGTCTATAAGAACTCGAGTTCATTAGTGACAAACTCGAGTTCATCAACTCGAGTTCATAATTAAGAACTCGAGTTCTCTCTGCACGAGTTTAAGAACTCGAGTTCCTATAATAGAACTCGAGTTCATGAACTTGAGTTCATATCTGAGAACTCTAAAAATGAATTTGAAGGAAAAATGAAGAACTTGAGTTCTCCAGGATCAACTCGAGTTCTCATCACGCAGACCAGAAAAGTAACCAAAAGAACTCAAGTTCTTGTATAAGAACTCAAGTTCTAGAACTCGAGTTCAAGTTTGTCAACTCGAGTTCTTGCCTTACAGCACTGAGATACTAAAATGGAAAAACAAAAGAACTCGAGTTCATTGGATAAGAACTCAAGTTCTAGAACTCGAGTTCTACTTTGAAAACTCGAGTTCTTGTCGCTGTCACTGATATCTGATTTTGCGAAAAATTGAGCTTTTGGTTTGTAACCTCCAGAATCAATCGGAATGATGTTTAAAGTATTTCTAATATGTTTACTAGTGATTTCAGGAACTTACAACGGGTTATTATTCAAAATCAACATAAAGCTGATGCTCGCGTCACAACATTTAATGCTGAAGCAAAAAACAGAGCAGTAAATAGAAAGAAGCCCAGAGCAGCAGGAAGAAACATTCTTCCAATGATTACTTAATTAAGACATTCTTCTGCAAAAGCACTCTCAACGATCAACGCATTTAATGAAAGAACAGATTTCATTTAATGAGGCATCAACGGTCCATTTGGCTGCACAAGGAACAGAGCAAGCTGTGTCTAACGGAAAATTAAATAAGTCACAACGGTAACTCTCAAGTTCCTCCCAACGGCATTAATGGCGAAAGAGTATAAATACCCAAGCATACAATTCGGCCACCTACCGAAACTCTGCGCATTTACTCTGAGTTATTATCTTATCAGTTTCATTACTCTCAACTTGTACTTCAGTGATCATTTATTATTCAACTCGTGAGGAGTTACTTAAACATTCAATTTTCATTCGTTTGTAAAATCTTAAGGTTGTGGAACCTTAAGTAAGGGTGTACAATTACAAATAGTAAGGGGGAGTGAGTTTGAGGGATCATTCCGAGTTGTGTAATTGTATTCTGAAGATAGTGAAAAATCTCAAGGTGTTCTTCGGGACTGGACGTAGGTCAGGATAAATTCTCTCGTGTTCCTTCTCCTTTAAACTCTTGATCAGTTAGTTCATTAATTTGTGAAAATTTTGATTAAGCAATTAGATTTTTAAATCACCTATTCATCCCCCCTCTAGGTGATATTCCATCTTCATTTGGTATTAGAGCTTGGTTGCTCAGTTTGGATTAACATCCAGAGTTTGATCATGGACGGAATATTGCCTGATGGTGCATCAATTAACCGGCCTCCCGGTTTCAATGGACAACATTATTCGTTCTAGAAAAACAAGTTCAAAGTGTTTGTGATGGCTACGGAGTTCGGATTGTGGAGAGTCTTCGAAAGAGGAAACTACGAGCCAACCATTCTTGACAATGGTTTCAGATTGCCAAAGCCGGAAGAAGATTACAATGATAATGATAGACGAAATGTTACTCTAAACAGCAAGGCCATACTCTTGCTTCAGAGTGCACTCAGTCAACAAGAATACTTTCATATTTGCAATCTGGAGACAGCTAGAGAAATGTGGGTGGCCTTGGAGGTTGCTTATGAAGGAATAGCAGCTATAAAGGAAAACAGAGTCAATACTCTCACAACAGAGTATGATCTGCTGAGAATGAAGAACGGAGAGTCAATTGCTAAATTTCAACTTCGTTATATTCATCTGATAAACCAGCTAGCAGCATTGGGTAAGAGCTATGAACAACGTGCCCAAGTCAGAAAAATTCTCAACGTACTAACCAAAGACTGGGAAGCCAAGGTCACAGCTATAGAAGAGGCTCGAGGTGAGTCAATGGCTTCAGTGTCAACCTTATTCGGAAGCTTGTCTGAGTATGAAAGCAAACTGAAATTCAAGAAAGATTTGGACGAAATCAATGGCAACAACAAGAATAAAGGAGTTGCTCTCAATGCAGTTAAAGAAAAGGAAGAAAATGATGAAGATGACGAGGACGATGAAATGGGTATGTTCGTGAGGAAATTCAAGAAATTTTACAGAAGGGATCAAGGTTTCAGAAATCAATTCCAAAAGGGAGGTTCCAGTAGCAGCAGACGCGAATCCAAAGAGAAAGATCAAATCATCTGCTATGAGTGTGAAAAGCCTGGTCACTACAAATCGGAGTGTCCTCAGCTAAAGGGCAATGAGAAGGACAAAAAGAAGAAGTTCAACAACTTCAAGAAGAAGGCGTATGTTTCAGCTATCTGGGGAGATGACTCTTTAGAAGAGGAAAGTGAAGAAGAAGCTGAGACAACTAATGTGTGCTTAGTTGCAGAAGAAGAACAACCTGAGGTAAACGATTCATTACCTAGTTATGATGAGCTATTTGATGAATACAATGAAATACAATTTGAATTTGAAAAACTTGTTGATAAATATTTTGATCTGAAAAGGAAAAATATTTCTCTTGAAATGCAAGTTAAGAATTTTACTGACAAAAACATACTTTGTGAGGACTGTCTTGATTTGGAGAAAAAGAATTCATATATTACAAAAACCCTGGAGAAATTCACCAGAGGAAGTGAAATGCTTAATGTGATTTTAAATGCCCAGCGTTTTACAAATGATAGATCAGGTATAGGATATAATCCTGTTTTTGACAAGAAGAAGGGCAAAAATAAAACTGGTGGAAAATCATACTTAAATTATTTTCAAAAGTCAGTGCATTCATCAAATCCTTTTGCTCATTGTAATTATTGTAATCGGAAGGGTCATAGCACATCATCATGTTTTCATAAAAAGGAAAGAAGAGATAGACCTGTAGGAAATTATCAGTAGGTACCCAAAGGAACCTATGTTCCTATACATCATACTAACCCCAAAGGACCCAAGAAAAGATGGGTACCTAAAACTTAATGTCTTTTGTCTTGTAGGTGTGTCTGAAAGCATCCAGAATAAACAAATGCTACATTGACAGCGGATGTTCAAGACACATGACGGGTGATGAAGAGAAGTTCATTGCCTTAAATTCAAAAGATGGTGGTAAAGTCACCTTCGGAGGAAATCAATCTGGGAAAATCACTGGCATAGGTGAAATTGGAACTAAAGAAGGACCTCTCATCAAGGATGTTTATCTAGTAGAAGGACTATGCCATAACCTTCTAAGTGTGAGTCAAAGTGCCGATAAGAACAATTGGATCATATTTGACTCAAAAGAATGTCTCATTGTAAATAAAGTCGACCTTGCAATTGACAAAGGAAAACTCAAGGTTTTATTCAAAGCTCCTAGAGAAGGTAATTGTTATACCTTAGATCTTCCAAAAACCATTTTAGAAAAATGTTTTGTTAGTAACTTGGATGAGAGCTGGCTATGGCATAAACGACTTGCACATGTGAATATGCATCAGCTGGACAAGTTGCTCAAAAAGGATCTAGTAATTGGTTTGCCCAAAATTCATTTTAGAAACGATATAATTTGTGATGCATGTCAAAAGGGCAAACAAACTAAATCTTCTTTCAAAAACAAAACTGAGATTTCAACAAATAGACCCCTTTAGCTACTTCACATGGATTTGGTTAGACCTGCTAGAGTGAAAAGCTTGGGGGGAAACTTATACACTTTAGTTATAGTAGATGATTATTCCCGTTTTACATGGACAATATTTTTATCTTAAAAAGATGAAACATTTGATCTGTTTTGTGTGTTTGCTAAGAAAGTGCAAAACGAGAAAGATATATGCATTGCAGCTATTCGAACTGATCATGGTGGTGAATTTGAGAATCATCTCTTTGAAAGGTTCTGTGAGGATCATGGCATAGACCACAATTTTTTAGCACCAAGAACACCTCAACAAAATGGTGTGGTAGAAAGGAAAAATCGAGTACTGACTGAGATGGCCCGTGCAATGTTGAATGAGCATCAGACATCACAAGTCTTCTGGGCAGATGCCATGAGCACTGCCAGCTACATCTCAAACAGAGCCTATGTGCGAAAGAAGTTGAACAAGACACCTTATGAACTCTACAAAGGGAGAAAACCAAACTTGGCTCACTTACACATCTTTGGTTGTAAATGTTTTGTACATAACAATGGTAAGGATAATCTGGGTAAGTTTGACTCTAAATTAGATGAAGGTATTTTTCTTAGCTATTCTAATAGGAGTAAAGCATTTAGAATTTTCAATAAACTTACCCGTATAGTTAAAGAGTCAATTCATGTAGTGTTTTGTGAGTCAAAACCATCAAATTATGTGGATGAAGATGATGAACCTATGCATAAAAACCAATTTTTCTCGAAATCTACCCCTGCCTCTATTGAGAATTATGAAGATATTTTTGAAAATGATTCACAAAATCACCCTGACCAATCTCAGCCTAGAGCTTGGAAATTCATCAGGAATCATCCTCTTGACCAAGTTATAGGAAATGTTGATCAAGGTGTGAGAACCAGAAGTAGTGTATTAAATGAGGTCATGTTCTCTGCTTTCATATATAAAATTGAGCCCTCAAAAATTGACGAAGCCTTATCAGACAATGATTGGGTCATCGCAATGCAAGAGGAGCTACATCAATTTGATAGAAATCAAGTTTGGGACTTGGTACCAAGGCCTAAAGACCATCCAGTCATTGACACTAAATGGGTATTCAAGAACAAACGAGATGAATCCGCAATTATAGTCAGAAACAAGGCTAGACTTGTTGCTAAAGGCTATAATCAAGAAGAAGGAATTGATTATGAAGAAACGTATGCTCCTGTGGCTAGATTGGAAGCAATACGTGTTCTTCTAGCCTTTGCTTGCATCAAGGGGATCAAGCTCTATCAGATGGATGTTAAGAGTGCTTTTCTAAATGGTTTCATACAAGAGGAGGTATATGTAGAACAACCTCCTGGTTTTGAAAATGACCAATACCCTGATCATGTCTACCGCCTAAAGAAAGCTCTATATGGTCTTAAGCAAGCTCCTAGAGCCTGGTATGAGAGACTAAGTAAATTTCTACTTGATCAAGGTTTTGTTAGAGGAAAAGCAGACACTACACTTTTCATTAAAAACAATAAGCTTAATGAACTATTAATTGTGCAAATATATGTTGACGATATCATTTTTGGATCCACTAATGAATCTTTATGTGAGAAATTCTCGAAGAAAATGCAGAATGAATTCGAGATGTCTATGATGGGTGAGCTGAACTACTTCCTTGGTCTGCAAATTAAACAACGAAAGGATGAGATATTTATCTCTCAGACCAAGTACCTACGGGATCTGCTCAAGAGATTTGGAATGGAGAATTGCAATGGTGCAGATATCCAATGAGTTCAACTGCCTCTCTTGATGCTGATACAGAAAAGGGAAAGGATTTTAACATCACCAAATATAGAGGAATGATCGGATCCCTATTGTACCTGACAGCCAGTAGACCAGATATTCAGTTTAGTGTAGGCATGTGTGCTAGATTTCAAGCTGCCCCAAAGGAATCACATGCATAACACGTGAAGAGAATATTTTGATATCTAGTTGATACAAAAGAGCTAGGACTATGGTTTCCAAAAGGAAGACAAGAATATCTGGTTGCGTATTCTGATTCAGATCACGCTGGCTACAAAACTGATAGAAAAAGTACCAGTGGGCAATGTGAGTTCCTTGGTGGCTCTCTTGTATCGTGGTTCAGCAAGAAACAAACTACTGTGGCTGTCTCATCTACTGAAGCTGAGTATGTTGCAGCCTCTAGCTGTTGTGCCCAAGTCCTGTGGTTGAAGAAACAATTATCAAACTTAGGAATTCACCTGAAAGATATTCCAATCTTATGTGATAACACAAGTACCATATGTCTGGCGAAGAATCCAGGTCAACACATAAGGACTAAGCATATTGATGTCAGACATCACTTTATCAGAGATCATGTGCAGAGAAAAGATGTCAAAGTGATGTTCATTCCGACACATTTGCAGCTTGCTGACATTTTTACAAAGCCCCTGGACAAGGAACAATTTCTGTTTATCAGAAGAGAATTAGGAATGGTGAATCCCAATGAGCTGTAAGAATTTCATTTCATATATTTAAGTTTAATTCACTTAAACATTGACTAACTTAAGCTTCGGAGTTTATAAATACTGTTTTGCAGGTCTCTGTTTTCATCGCTATAATCAGGGGAGATTAAAACTTAAGTTCAGATCCAAAAACTCTAGTTCTTCTGAAGGCAACAGGTCAAGAACTCAAGTTCATCAGGAAGAACTCGAGTTCATGTATGTTTTGATGATATCAACTCCAGTTCTTGGGAAAGAACTCGAGTTCATAAACTCGAGTTGATAAACAAGAACTAGAGTTCTTCGTGTGCCAGCTCCATGAAACACAAGAACTCGAGTTGCCTATCAACAACTCAAGTTCAAGAACTCGAGTTCTTAACTAAAAACTCGAGTTCTCATGTCTAAAGACTGAACAGTCACTGGAAGAACTCGAGTTCTTCACTACATGAACTCGAGTTCATAGCGGACATATATACGCACTTTCTCTAAAACTCTTCTCTAAAACTCTTGCCACATTGCCACATTACGTGTGCTCTTCATTTGTTCAAACCCTCTTTGAAACAAAACCCTAACTCTCAGAACTCTCTGAAAACTTCACAATGAGAACGAAAACCCAGAACTACGAGATGCAACCTCCTCTTCATCCGAAACTAGCAACTCCACTTCACCACCCAAGCCTCCACCACTGGAAAGATCTCGTCGAGAGAAGATTCCGCCTCTTTGCTACCGACCCAAAGTAGCAAAGGACACTATTCCTCCTCCTCCTGAGTCTCCTGATTCTCCACTATCTCGTCCTCGAACAAGAGGAGTAGTCATCCGTGAGCCAACGGAGTCCCAACAACAATCAAAATCTACTGCTACTCCGGTTAAGGGTCGAGGAAAAGAAAAAGTGGGTGAGCCTCCTCAAAAATCCACTCTATCTTGGTCTCGGGGTCAAAGTACACCATCCAGAGCAGCTCCATCTCAGTCCCAGCCAGGCATTGGTATTGCTTCTGTTCTAGCTATAACTAGAAACCCTATCCCACCGAAGGATTTTATCTGTAACCCTGTTTCAATTCCTGAATCTGACCGCCGTACATATCTCTCTGATTATGCAATTAGAAATATATGTTCAAATGTCTATCTTGATTTCCCAAGCTTTCTGTCTAAATGTGGTTTAGACTTATCACCATATCTGACTAGCTTTAAGCCACTTCTAGGTATCCAAACCCCTTATTGTCCTTCTGTGGTTAGGGCCTTCTATTTCTTTTTGCGAATTTCTAATGTGATTGCCCCTGATGGAACTCTAGAGGAAGAGAGAATGATTTCACATGTTAGAGGCAAACGCATTACTGTGACCCCCAAAATCCTGAATAATATGTTAGGAATTATAGACCCCCCCTTCTCCGCCTATTATAGAACTCTCAGATGCTGAAATTTTTGAAATTCTCCGACCAGGGGAGGAAATTGGGCCACTGACCTTCAATCCTAGAGATATGCCTTCCCTCCACAGAGTCATCTAGTATATTTACACTAGGAGTCTAGTACCTAAGGGCAAAAATTGCACACATTTTGCCAGTAGAGACTATAGTCTACTAGCTACAATTATGTCCAAAACAATCTTCAATCTTGGCTACTGGCTCTACCATGAGATTCGAAAATTCAGATTTGAGGGTCAAAAGAAGGCACACTTACCTTATGCTCATATGATATCTGTCCTTCTTTTTCATCACAAAGTGTGGCATCTGGAGCTGGATTCTAAACCTATCAAGCCTATTAAGTTCTGTCAGAACCAACTGAACTACATGAGATTGGAATTTGCTGAGGAATCTGGCCAATCCAGAGCTCCATCTAGGACCAGAACCAGAACCAGAGCTGAGGAAGGACAGACATCCCCCACTCGGCCATCCACCTCTGCTCCACCTCAGGCTCCTGAGCCAGTTTCCATGTTTGGAACTTCTATTCAGACCATGGTTGATAAAGCTATCTCAGCAGCCATATCTACCCTCAAAGACAATATCATTACTGAACTATCCAAGAAGTTTGAGGCAGAGGTGAAGAAAGGTGTCAATGAGGTCATAAAATGCTTTAAGTCCAAGTCCAAGTCCGAGGATGAATTTCAAGAGGATCTGACTGATCAGTTAGCAGGGATCAATGAGAAGCTTGAAGCTGTTGCTGGTCATTTTGAAGATCTTGGTCCTAGATTTGAAGCCACACATGTTGCTTATGATAGACTGGACAAAAAGGTTGAGAAGCTGCTGAAGCAGACAAATCCTATAGGTCATTCTGGCTCATCACCTCCACCTTTCTCTCCTTCACATGTTACCATGCCTGATCCTATCTTTCACTCCACCCCACACATTTCCCTTCATGTATCTCCATCTCACTCTCCAATCACCCATACTGCTTCTTCCTCATCTCCAATCCTCACTCTTGCCCTATCCCCATTTGCTCCAGCCTTGTCCACTCCTCTTCCTGTCTATGTCTCAGTTCCTCCATCTCCCTCCACTTCCATTCCTTCTTCCTCCTCTCGTCCTCATGTGACTCCATCAACTTTTGCAGAAGCCCTTCCTTTTCTCCAGACTCCTTTGTCAATCACCCCTATCTCCATGCTTCCTCCAGTTGATGATGACAAAGGGGGAGAAGAAAGTAGCTGAGAAGAGAATAGCTGATAGTTGTTGAGTTGATAGTTGCTGATTAGTTTTTTAGTTGTTTTGTTTGTCTAATTTTATTCTGTGCTGAACCTTGTGATCTGGCTGATATGTAAATCTTGTGCTGATGTTTGTGATACAGTATTATTGACTCAGATGTTTTTAATGCAATTGCTGATATGATCTCATTGTTATAGCTGACCATTGCTTCAAAGTTATCTATTGCTTCATTTTACTGAGATGATCTTATTGACAAAAATTTGTAGCATAAATTTTTAATTTCATGAATTACAAACTAATACTGATATCATCTTATACCAGCTAATGTTTTCAAAAAGCTACAAGTGTTGTCATCATCAAAAAGGGGGAGAATGTTAGTTCTCAACCAAGTTTTGATGATAACTAAACACTTGTGAATCAATGGTTTACATAAGAACTCGATTTCAAGCTTTAAAACTCCAGTTCTCATCTAAGCAAAATGAAGAACTCGAGTTCCTGGTCATAGAACTCAAGTTCATAGGTGAAAAACTCGAGTTCGCGGCTCAGATCATGGAAAAATTCTCAAGTCTGAAAGAACTCGAGTTCATTAGTGACAAACTCGAGTTCATTAACTCAAGTTCATAATTAAGAACTCGAGTTCTCTCTGCACGAGTTTAAGAACTCGAGTTCCTATAATAGAACTCGAGTTCATGAACTTGAGTTCATATCTGAGAACTCTGAAAATGAATTTGAAGGAAAAATGAAGAACTTGAGTTCTCTAGGATCAACTCGAGTTCTCATCACGCAGACCACGTGCCCAGAAAAGTAACCAAAAAAACTCGAGTTCTAGTTTGTCAACTCGAGTTCTTGCCTTACAACACTGAGATACTAAAATGGAAAAACAAAAGAACTCGAGTTCATTGGATAAGAACTCAAGTTCTAGAACTCGAGTTCTACTTTGAAAACTCGAGTTCTTGTCATTGTCACTGATATCTGATTTTGCGAAAAATTGAGCTTTTGGTTTGTAACCTCCAGAATCACTTGGAATGATGTTTAAAGTATTTCTAATATGTTTACTAGTGATTTCAGGAACTTACAATGGGTTATTATTCAAAATCAACATAAAGCTGATGCTCGCGTCACAGCATTTAATGCTGAAGCAGGAAACAGAGCAGTAAATAAAAAGAAGCCCAAAGCAGCAGGAAGAAACATTCTTCCAAGGATTACTTAATCAAGACATTCTTCTGCAAAAGCACTCTCAACGATCAACGCATTTAATGAAAGAACGGATTTCATTTAATGAGGCCTCAACGGTCCATTTGGCTGCACAAGGAACAGAGCAAGCTGTGTCTAACGGAAAATTAAATAAGTCACAACGGTAACTCTCAAGTTCCTCCCAACGGCATTAATGGCGAAAGAGTATAAATACCCAAGCATACAATTCGGCCACTTACCGAAACTCTGCGCATTTACTCTGAGTTATTATCTTATCAGTTTCATTACTCTCAACTTGTACTTCAGTGATCATTTATTATTCAACTCGTGAGGAGTTACTTAAACATTCAATTTTCATTCGTTTGTAAAATCTTAAGGTTGTGGAACCTTAAGTAAGGGTGTACAATTACAAATAGTAAGGGGGAGTGAGTCTGAGGGATCATTCCGAGTTGTATAATTGTATTCTGAAGATAGTGAAAAATCTTAAGGTGTTCTTCGGGACTGGACGTAGGTCAGGATAGACCGAACCAGGATAAATTCTCTCGTGTTCCTTCTCCTTTAAACTCTTGATCAGTTAGTTCATTAATTTGTGAAAATTTTGATTAAGCAGTTAGATTTTTAAATCACCTATTCACCCCCTTTAGGTGATATTCCATCTTCAATCTCTTTCTCAATATTAAGACCAGTTGGTTGTCATGTGAAATCCATTTTCTTGTTTTTTTTTATTTTAAGAAAAACAAAATATTTACGAACTCAGACTTAAACTACAAATGCTCAATCAATTCCAACCAAGATAGTTATGGCACATAAATCCCCGGCAACGGCGCCAAAAACTTGATAGGGCAAAACTTTATAGCCTATGACTCTGTAAGTATACGGGCCGTACCAAGTAATAAAAAGTGAGCAAAGTATCATTCCCACAAGGACTTTATACCAAAACTTTGGTTAAGCATTAATTTTATACTTTCGTTTAAGTTGAGAAATCCAAATTGAATTTAATTTCGAGAAAAGAAATCAAAACTAAAATTAAAACAAACAAACAAACTACCACAATAATGAAACGAGCAACCTAAAGTCCCTAATCCCTTATTAACTTCATAAACCTTGATTTCACTAATTTAATTAGCTTTAATATCAATTTTGTTAATCTCGAGTATAAATAGCTATAAGTATCTGTCGGTCCACTTATAACCCTCTCTTAAGTAGAACTGTTTTGTCTAACAAATATACTCAAGATGCAATTTAGTTCAGACACACTCTTCTACAATTATATGGGGCTATTAGGTATATGTTTATCATAATTGCAAATTAAATCGTAATTTAATCCCATATTATTTAATCTTAGAGCCTAATTAAAATCTCCTTTGTCATGGTAAATCTTAATGCTCAAAATCATATTCAATGATGGCCAATCACTAAATAGATAAAGTTAAACAAGATTGAATAACCAAAATTAATATTAATTACAACTAAATAATGAAAACAAAGTTTAATCCACCAACAAGTTCATAGGTCTTCTAGGTTGCAAAATAAAACTAGCCACACATGAGTTTAAGAAACACCAGAGCAGCAATAAATTCCAGGTTCACGGCAAGGTTCAAAACCAAACTAAAAATCAGAGGGAAGGGGAATAGGTGTTGGACCTGGCTATCACCCAAGAGGGGGGTGAATTGGGTGTTTGATAGAACTTTAGGAACTTTAAAAATCTTTTTGCAACTTATTGAAATCAGTTCGAATGACAGTTAATTATACAATAAGCATATACTGGAAATGTAAAAGATAAGGGAAGAGAGTATGCAAACTATGATTTATCCTGGTTCGGTCCAATCCTTGACCTACGACCAGTCCCCATGCTTCACTTAAGATTTTCAATCCACTATATGTTTTGAGCTTGATTACAGGTTCTGTACTTGAAGTAATCCTCTCACTAGGATTCACTCCCCCTTACAAACTGTAATCAATCCACTTGCTCGATTACACACTTTGTACTCGAAGTAATCCTCTCACTAGGATTCACTCCCCTTACAAGCTGTAATCAACACAATGTGTTTCCCACTCAAGATCACCCAATCTTGAGTAACTCTCAGAATAATAGGATGTTTACAATGAATCTTCTCTCTTAGAAGTAAGTGAATAAACACTGAAGCACAATACAAATAATTTCACTCTCTAAGGGAAATTATATGATCAATGAGATATTCAGAGAGTAGATGAAGCAGACGTTAGAATAATGGTATTTTCACTAAGTAAGCTTACGTCCCTGTTTCTCTTGTCTGTGTTGAATTCTTCTCCTTTTATAGTTGATGAAGTGCATTTAATCATTCGAACAACTCTTCAAAAATATAACGGTTGGATGTGTACTAAGAATATTTCTGTTAGAGATCCACTTGAAAATGTAATCGTTGGAAATCCATGAGGAAGTTGCCGTTGAAACCCCACTGAGAA
This sequence comes from Acacia confusa, assembly GCA_037074495.1. Lineage (NCBI taxonomy): Eukaryota > Viridiplantae > Streptophyta > Magnoliopsida > Fabales > Fabaceae > Acacia > Acacia confusa. Next base: position 20,585,603 of record CM073509.1, on the reverse strand, counting down.
TATAGCAGTTTGAACATTTCTGATTTCTGCTCTTGGTTTCAATAATGGCGGGCAGTCTTATAATCTGGAGGATTTTGAGGATAATGTGGATCTTTCCTTTATGATCCTATTTGTTTAATCACAGACCATTTCTGACAAACACACCGTAGTGCATATTCAACTTTACAGCTCACCATTTGAATCTGAATGCCTTTCAAGTAACCCTTCGTTTGATCATCTGAAACTTACTAGAAAATTGTTTAAACAATGTTAGGAATAATAGTAAGTGATGATATGAAGTAATGAAATCATAATCAATGATTTCCATTTTATAAGTACGGTGTTTTTCGTCTGCTGATGATCCATGCTCGAGTAAAGAACTATGGTTGCTCGAGTAACATCGTGTGGCTTTCTGAAATATTCTGCATAATATTGTCTATGGCTGATGCACGAGTAAGGAATCTGTGATACTCGGGTATGATGCTCGAGTAAGCTTGAAAGTATGCTCGGGCAACAGTTTGACAGAGAAGAAACTAATGAAATGAATTTGTATGCTCGAGTACCAATTATACCATGCTCGAGTACCCTTCAAACAGAGAGGCAAAATGATAAGTTTAGAGATGATGCTCGAGTATGATTTTCCTCTGCTCGAGTACCATGCTCGAGCAAACAACAGATAGTGCTCAGGTATACTTCTGACAGAAAGGAAAGTAGCACTATGCTCGAGTACAAATTCCATTTTGCTCGAGTAGAATGTTGTTTGCTTCTGATGGACAATGGGAACATCTTTGAACCAACTTCAAATCTGACAAACTACGGACACCCAGAAAGATCTTCAAGTCTCCTTTCTAATGCATCAAGAATCAGCTTCAAACTTATTGTATGTTGAGCATTAAGAAGTTATTCTAAACCAACATTTTTCACTATTCTGAAAACAGACTTTGAACTTTCAAAAATCATATCTCTCTCATTAGATCTTTTTTTTCTATGATCTTGATGTTTTTGAAAAGGTATTTGAGTCTAGTTTCATATGCCGTTGATTTCACCTCATTCTGATATGTATTTTGAGAGATACACCCAAATTAGCGAAGGTCGTCCAGCTGTATGACGTTAACAGATGGAGCAAATTCCGAAATTCATAGCTCCCTCATCTGATCTTCTTTGGACATGAATTTTGGTGAGGAATACGCATTATGTGTCTAGTTTCATTCAAAATTGATTTCATCTCAATACAATTCCTTGTTTGGAAGATATCATCGAATTACTGGAGGTCGCCTGAAAGAGAGTTGAACAGAGTAGCTGAAAAACACACTGTTACTTGAGAATTGGTACCATACTCGAGTATATAAGTGTAATACTCGAGTAATGACGGGATTTTGGCCTGAATCAGAGCTGTTTGATGAACCATACTCAAGTATTGATATAAGGTACTCAAGTATTGCTTCAGGATCAGTACCATACTCGATGATTGCATTATGATACTCGAGTATTACTTCAGGAATGCATCTGTAAGACTGTAACCCATTTGAACTCTGTTATTTCAACTTATCTTGATCATTCTTCATTGTTTAAACTTCATAATTGACTAGAGGCATATCAAAGAGAAGCATATGAGTAATTTACTTTAGGTAAATTTGAGACTTCAAATTTTCATAATATATCAACGATTAATTACATTATAATTGTTATCATTAAAACAACAAAAATATGAGAACTAACAATAGGAACAGAGTATTGAAATTAAGAACAAGAATTTCCCTCTAATTCAGTTGATGAAGAGCCACATAAGATGAAGATGAAACTGCTGACTGTGTTCTCCGTTGCCTCCACAGTCCTCTCGTCCTTTCGTGGAGATGATGAAGAGAATCGCTGCTCCTCTGCTTCTTCATTCCTATGCCTAGTGCTGTGATTACGTCTCTGGTTCTTTTAATTGTCGTCTGCACGTCTCGTCTCTGTTTTTTCTTCCGTCATGCGTCCCCTTTTTTAATCATTGATCTTTAGGTTTTCCTTTCATTCATCAATTCATATGCGTGGGCCCATATCCAATTCCAATTCCTTCATCTAGTCTAATGCATGGGCCCAACTTCTTTAATATCCAATCAGCCCAATTTCCTTCATCAATGCATTAGCTCAATCCGAAATGACATGATCTGAACAGCAATAGTAATAATAATAAATAATAATAATAGAAATAATTATTTATTTCTCTTTTTTTTTAATATTTTTCTTTCTTTAAAAAAAACTTCTAATTACTATTATTTATTTCCTAAACTCAAAAACTTTTATTTTAAATTGAAATCCCACAAATGATGTGTCAATTTGATTTGATCTTATGATAATATAATCTCATAGAAATCTCTTAAAATTGTTTAGATAACTCTCCAAATATCTCCAAAATGTACTTTAAATATATAAAATATGGAGAGTTATCATTGGGCTTAGGCGCTTCAAATACATGATATTTTTACTAATGAAGCAGAGTCTACTGCGGTTAGTGAAGCACAATCAAATATCTTTGACATTGATGATAATGATGAAGAAGATATATAGTCATCTGTTGTTAGTGATACGTTTCTTATATTTTATCTGTTTTATTTATGGACAGTAGTTTGCTTTTGATTACGAATTGATGAATGTGTTCATTTGTTGGATAATTTGTGTTGCTTGGATATTAATGTTGATGATATTTATTTGATAAATTAGAACTTTAATTGTTGTATTTTAATAATCATATTTCTTGAAAAAAAAAACGGACGAAAAATAGTTAAAATTCATAATAGTAATTTTCCGGGCGTTAGAAGGCGGCCCTAGTCCTGTTGCTCGCGGGTTGAGCTTCGAAAAATAGGTGTTTTTCTTCTTCTAGACCCTAGAGGGCCATCGCTTTTATGCCCTAACCCTTCAAGGGTCAGGCCGACTCTGATTCCCAGCTCTACCAAGCTCATTAAGGCATGCCTCATTTCAATGGGATTTAAACTCATACACTTATGATTATGAGTCAACTTCTTTACCAACTAGACCAATCTTTGTTGCCTAAATCTGTTTTCCATTAATAATCCTTTGGACCACCCTGTATATGGCGCATTTTCTTGATCCTATTATCAAGTGTATGTGCAATTAAATCTGTTTTTCATTAATAATCCTTTGGACCACCCGGTATATGGCACATTTTCTTGATCCTATTATCAAGTGTATGTGCAATTAACTAATATGGATATAGGGTTTGCAATTAGAATGCCTTTCCTGATCAAAAGTCTTTTTGAAAAAATATATGTTTTCAATTCTAAAAGGCAAAAAAAAAAAAAAAATCCAGCTTATTTTAGTGGTGTCTCACTTCTCTCTTGAGGATTAAATGATGATGTGTCAAACTAATATAATTGGCTTAATTGATCAGCCAACTGGACATACTTGATGTAAGTAACTTGATCTAATTTCAGTCCAAACAATTAAAATTAAAATTAAATTGTTGATTTTGTTTCTTTATTATTATTTTAAAATATAAAAATATTGTATTAAAGGATTAAAAATATAATAAATGTTTTGGTGGTTTGTTTTAATTTCAAGATAATAGAAATGATTATAAGTATGCTATAAATATTTGATTGTGGAATTATCATTTAAATTTGTCAAGTCCTTGGTTAAATGAGACTAATGGAGTACAGATAATACATCAAAAATACATTTTATAGGGACTATATATACTAAAACTTGATGTAAATTTAGAAGACCAAACATGTACATACTGTGGCATTTTTTTGTATTAATCATCGGTATTTAGTGCTACTAGCAACTATCTAGTTGGGTTTGTTGAATATATGCCTACAATGGATGAACTTCGCTACTACCAAATTATCATGGCTACATAAATAAGGTTCGAACAGAAAACCGGTAGTTAAGCTATAATAACTAACAATCAGTAGATCCAAGTGCTTGGTGTAACACCCCAAATTCCATACTTGAAAATCATGTCGGTTGACACTTAGTTTTAGGAAAAATCAACAGAGTTTGAGGAGTTAGAGTTTAGAGTAATGCGAGAACAGAAAGCATGCGCTAATATTTGGACAATGAGTATTTGACATAAATGTTAGACCTGGCTGTCACCTAAGAGGGGGTGAATTGGGTGTCTGATAAAACTTTATGAATTTTAAAAATCTTTTCGCAACTTACAGAAAGCAATTCGTATGACAGTAATGAGTTGCAAACCAACAGTTGTTCATTTAAATATATATGCTGGAATGTAAGAGTTTAGAGAAGAGAATATGCACACAGAGATTTATACTGGTTCGGCCCAATCCTTGACCTGCATAAGCTGCACTTGAGATTTCAACTATCTTCTTATTTAACCAGGCACAAGAGAAGCCTTTACAACCCACAAGTTTATCCAGGCACTTGTGAAGCCAAATCTCTCACTGACTCCCCCTTACACACTGTAAGGATATAATCGGTTCCCACTCAAAATCACCAAATCTTGAGTAACTCTCAAATAGAATGATTACAATAAATCTTCTCTCTCAAAAGTGAATAAGATAAACACTAAAGTGCATTACAAATCATTTCACTCTCTATGAGCTATATAAGTATTGAAAACACAGTGTATGGATAAATGTTGGATTCAGAATATTATCAGCATTTCGACAGTGCAAGCTCTCATCATCATCTTTTCTGTCTTGAATATGTCTCTACTTATAGACAATTGATATTAGTCTGTTGAAGCATTAGTCCATTGTAGAATGTTACCGTTGCAAGATTTCAGTTCATTGGAGAAATAGTCGTTGAAGCTTCTGACATCATCATCTGCTTTATTGCACATCAACATTAAACTTCTTGAGTCTCATCAACAAGCTCATTAAACAAGTTAGGAATGATAATAAGAGAGGATATAAGCCAAATAAATCATCTTCAAAGTCTGTTGAAAATTTTTCAGAACTGATACAGTTTGGCTCTTTTCTGTTTGAAACACACTTGCCTCGAGTCAAGATCTTTGACTCGAGTTTCACCATAAACTTGAGTCAGAAAATACAACCTCGAGTTATCTTAAACCAGTTCAAGAATAACGGTCGAATGATTTTACCTCGAGTTATAGAATCTACCTTGAGTTTTGCTCTAGACTAGAGTCAATTTATTTTGCCTCGAGTCAGTGGAGGTGATTCGATCAGAGAACTTAAGCACTTAGACTTGAGTTACATTTCCAACCTCGAGTTTAGATACAAACTCGAGGTACACACTCCTGCCTCGAGGTAATCTGACATTAAGCTAAGTATATGACTTTTATACTCTGTTGACTAAGTTCAGGTAACCATAACATCTGTGTTAACTCCAAATCTTGGAAAATCACTTATATCCCTAGAATACTCTTTAAGTATTCTTTCCAAGACAAGAAGAATAGCTCCAAACTCATTGTGTGTTGAGCACAATGATCAGATTAGTAAAATTTGTTCTTAAACCAACGTTTTTGCACAATCCTGAATTAGTCTCTCAACTTCCAAAAATCATATTTCTCTAATTTGATCTTTTTTTTCTGTGATCTTTATGTTTTTGGAAAGGTATAAGAGTCTAATTTAATATTCCACCGATTTCAGCCCATTCCAATTTGTAGTTTGTGAGATATCCTCAAATTAGCGAACCTTGGTCTGCTGTATGACGGTTGCAAATGGGTCAACTTCAAAAATTCATAACTCTCTCATTTGATCTTCTTTGGACTTCAATGTTTGTCAAGATGACTCATTGGATGTCTAGTTTCATACAAAATTAATTTCACCTCAATCTGATATCTGATTTAGGAGATATCATCGATTTACCATACCTCGCCCGAAACAGAGTAGAACAGAGTTGCTGAAAAGCACTCCTAACTCAATTTGGTTGGTCTGCCTCGAGTTTTGGCCCTGACTCGAGGTAAATACTCTTTGACTCAAGTTAGTTCATCCCAAAACTTGATTTTGCTTATTTTAACTCATCCTAAGCTTATTTTAACTTCGATTTGAGCCATTCCAACTTCCATTTGTTTTCTTCTTCTTAGCTTCAATGTGATTGAATAAAGCATCTTTCCTCAATGTAATAGTTTCGCCTTATAGTGCATTAAAGAAAGTTAAACAAATGACAAATTCTCTTGCTACAAATTGAAACGTTTCTTTACATAAGAGATTTGTTAGTGCAATCAGATATCACAATATTCCTTTCTATGTGATATTTTCAAACAAAGATAATGAAAGGAAAATATTAGTTTAACTCATCATCCAAACTAATAAATCATAGTGAATGCATATGAGCAAACTTAAAAATTTAATTGGTTTAAACCAACCTCATCGGATTCATGCCAGAAACTAGGCCCGAGTATTCTTCTGCAGGCTCTCGTCTTCGACCGGTGCCTCTTTACAACTCTGTCCACTTCACCTCTTCTTGGCTCCGTCGCCTTCTCAGATCCAGGGACTCTTTCCTAAACCATTGGACAAGACTGAGATTCAATACCCATTGAATCTCAGGTAATAGTTAACCTCATATGAAAAGTATAAACAGATATGATAGATAATCACAACAATCTACAGCCAACTAAATGTAAACACACATGATCCAATCAATCATATCAAAGCCATACAAGATATAAGAGAGTTGAAGTTACCAGTACACGAATGTAGCTTTCACCATGTAGTGGCCAAACTCTGGCCTTTTGATCCGACCTCGGCCTTTTCGGATATCCTATAACGTTACCGTCGAATTATTTCCTTTTCCATATTTTGTATGATATTATAATTAATATCATATTTCCTAGAATAATATCAAAAAGGATATTTTCACCTATTTTGACATTTCTACCCTTGGTGGATTTATAATTACAATTTTGCCCTTACATTTCTCAAAAACGCTAAATGCTGATTTTCTGGGCAGATTTTTCATTAATTTTGAAAAATCATAACTAATTCTAGAAATATCAAAACGAGGATCCGTAAAATTTTCCGAAATCATTAGGATGTATATTTTCAAGGAAAAATACTTCTATATACCCAGAATTTATGAACAATTCCCAGTTTTCACTTTTCTTAACGTTGCCCAGAATTTTCCCAGAAAACGTAGCCTTAATTTAAGTATTTTTATCTCCTTGCACAAAACTCAAAATGATATACTCTAGGTATATTTGGAAATCCCTATATGTATACTTTAACCATGAAAAACTTAATAATTTTACAACCTCATCTTCTGCATAAAATCATAGCATTTTCATTGCTGACTCTGGGAAACTTCTAACCGAAAATTTCGCCAGAATTTCGCTACTTTGATCTTCGATCTTCAAGAATTTTGCTATATCATATTTTCTTCTAATTTTAGAAATAAACTCATTTTTAACCATAAAAACATGAAAACAAAATTGCTCTTGAATATTTAACATCAAAGCATAAATTACTATGAATTTAAACTAAAACTTCAAGAACCACAAAAGCTAAAGACTAGAAAACTTACCCTTGACTAACTTCCTCCTCCTTCTTGCTTCCCACTATGATTTTCTCTCTACTCTTGGTTCTCTAAAACTTACCTATTGTGGTTGAGTTTGGTGTGAAGAATGAAGAGGAGAAGCCTCCTATTTATAGGCTTCAAGCAACTTCTTCAACAAGCCAACTCTCCTTTCTCTTACACACACACACACGCACGCACGCACCACTATTTCATCCCTCTCTCTCTCTCTTTCCCCTATCCTCTTCCATTTCCAATTAATGCACCTTATTCTCTTCCAATTTGTTCAATTATGCCATGTGCCAATATTAATTAAAATATCATAAAGTCCTTCTTCCTCTCCAAGCCAAGGAAAAACCGTCACTCTCCTTGCCTTTAAATCATTGGATGTGCTTTTCCATTGACAAAATATCCAATGGTTAAATGTTTCCATTGGCTAATTTAATTGCACAAGGATTAAGGTTAATTATAGAATTAATTAAGACAATTGGATTCAATTTGTGTTAGTTCAAGTTTAATCCTCACCATTAATCTATGGTTCAAGTCCTCTATTGGTCCATTTATTTTCAGGAGGATTTAGCTCATTTATCTTGATTTCTTATTGGCTTATCAAGCTTCACATGGATTAAGCTTAATTGTGTAGTTAATTAGGACCCTTAGATTCACCTTTATTACACTTAATCTTGACCTTTGAGTTTATTTACCCACTTTGAAATTTCAAAGTGATTAGCAAAGTTTAATTAGTTTCCTAATCAAGTGCTTAAAGCTTTCTTAATTATAACCATCACTGGTTACTTTAATCAAGTAAAGGCTTAAGCTTAATCATATCAAAATATCTTCAAACCTCTTGGCTCTCCTTGTCCCACATATGTTAACCGATTTTGTGGACTTATGAGAAACAAATAATTAACACTAATCATGTGGTTAATCTCCTCTTTATTACAAATATCTTAGGCTTATTAAGTTTGCTAATTAACTCAAGTCATTAGAGCATTGTTAGCTATTTAACTTCATCAATTAATCCCTTGATATTTTCGAAAATATAACAGCCCCTCTCTTAATGATTTAATTATCTCAAATCATGTTGCAATTAATCTTTAATTAATGCCTTTAATTGTCTTTAATCAAATTAAAAATAATTACATAAGTTAGTTCACATTTGATTAGACATTTTTCTTTTAATAGGCTTATGCAATTTTAGCATAAATTAGCCAAGGCCCACGCTATGCGCGGATAGATATTTATTATTATACTGTTATATAAAAAATTAGTTAGATTTTAAGAGAATAATAAAAAAATAAAATAAATATTTACTAAATATTTTGCATCCACCATCCCTATTATTAGTATATAAAATACTATATAAATATTTTTCTTATTATCCCTCTTCAATGACCACTTTGCTTTTTATTTAGATTTCTAAATGAATAATCAAAATATTAAATTAAATATTTACTAAATATTTTGTACTTATAAGCACCATTATTAATTGATAAAATAATAGAAATACTTTTGTAACATAATCTTCAAATATTATATAACTATTTTCTTCATTATCCATCTTCCCCATTTTCCGCCTTGATTTTTTTATTATTAATTTATAAAATATTGTGTAACTACCTTCTCTATTATTCATCTTTCATAACCGTTTTGTTTTTTATTTTATTAATCTCCATTATTAATTGATAAAATAATAGAACTACCTTTATAGAACAATTTTAAAATATTATATAACTACCTTTTTCATTATCCATCTTCCTTATTTTCGGTATTTCATAACCGTCTTGCTTTCTATTATTAATTAACAAAATATTGTGTAACTACCTTATCCATTATCCATATTTCATAACTGCTTTGTTTTTTATTTTATTTTTATCTTAATATTTTAAAACTGTTATTTTGCTGATGTGTCAGTTACTGCTCTGCTTTTATATAGTTAAGATTGCCTTAATCATTATTCATTTAATTACCTTAAATATCTATTTAATTTTGTTGTCATCTACCTCTTGTTTTTAGGCTAAATTATAGCCCCTAAATAATGTCTCATAATTAACATTTGGTTAATTAATCCCAAAGTGAAATTTGGATAAGAATATAAGCAATAGATTATAATTCTTTGAGACACATATTCACCTTTATATTTTACTAATTTATTTACCAAATTACAAATTTACATGTATTATGAAAATTAGGGTATTACACTTGGTGGTATAATATTTTAAATATTGTAGTTACAATCCACATGATATAACTCTGGACAAATTTATTAATGATCTTTAATTCTTTTTTCTTAAACTTAATTATTAATTAATGATATTTTGTGTTTTGATATAATATATGAAAAACTCCAGCGACTGTAACACACACACACATATATATATATCAGTTCGGCAGTCACCAAGATAGAAAACACTGATCCAGAGAGAAGAAAAACGATATTAAATAGTACCTTGTTTTTCTTTTCTTTTCGGTTTCTGTTTGTTCTTAGTTTCTTTTCGGGTTCTCTTAGCTTTATCTTAGGCTACACCATGACAGAAAACGAAGGAGAAGGGAGGATGAGAATCACCTTCGGTTTCCAAGCTTCAAAGGTGGTGAACCGATGCTGGTCTTTGGCTCTGTTTTTGTCGGTCCGAAACAGGGGAAAAAGCTTCGGTTACACTCCCTTCAACTCTCTCTTTTCTTCAACCTCTCTCTCTCTCTCTCTTGTTCTTCTCTCCGTCTCTCAGCTTGACGTCTGTGAGCGAATGAAAAATGAAGGAGCAGAGGCAATGCATCTATTAAATTGTTTAATTATGATTATTGAATAACCATGGAAATAAATCATTTAACACTAATTCCTAATACTAATTTATTTGCAACCAGGCTTAATTGCAATTATGGAAATAAATCCCAAAATATCAAGATCTACAGTTATCATTCACCATTTTTCCTTAAATTTATTCTTTTCAAAATAATTTAAGGCAAATTAAACCTTAATTTCCCAACATCCCCTCAATTATTTTCCATGATTTTATTTCCAAGGAAAACAAATTCCTAATTTTCAATAATTATTTTAGGGAATAAATTATTATCCCAAAATATTCTGGCCAATAATTATTTCCAAGTAAATTTTTTTTTTAATTTATGGAAAATGCGCCTTAAATTCCAAATTCTTAATATTTAAAATTCCTTAAAGCCGAATTTTCCATAGTTAATTCTTTATTCCCAAAGTCTAAAATTTGGAATGTTACAGTTTTCATGTAAGAGTTGTGGATATACTTTTTTTTTTTTTTGGGACCAATATCACCTCTAAAGTCCTCAAAAAAGGAGCAATATTACCCTTGGCAGTTTAAAATTAAATGGTTTTTTTAATCAATGTTAAGTTTTTTTAGGTTTTCTACAGTTAAGAGATTTTTTTTTTTTTTTTTAAAAAAAAACCCCCTTTCACGCGATATTGGTAAAAGAACCTCCTAATAGCCAAAGCTCATAGACAAAACTTTCTGGGACAAAATTCAACCTTCACCCACTTAAAAGATTAGCTAAAAGATCCAATCTTCTGTGTACGAAAGAAACAAAATCATTGTCTGTTCTGAAAGTATAATTATGGATATATGCATTTTATATTCGAGTTGAAAAATATTTGTAGGCGCGCGCACAAAGTGATAAAAAACCTCTTTCTTTTTTGCCACTTAAAATCACTTCAATAGATCATAATCAACGTATAACAATGCTCTTGAAAGTAAAAAGCTAACACCAATTTCGGTTTGTGCACAACACTCTTTTTGTTTTTGTTTTTAATTACCAGTCAAATTAAACACACACTTGTATGTCAGTATGTCACGCCGGGTTCAAAATCCCAACCTAACATGGCGAATAACACTACTAGGAGGCCATTTGCTGTTCTCCACTTTAACATATAATAGAATAAGGTTTCGCTTCTATCCTTTCTTTACCACATAATTTCCATGGTAAGCCTGCTTCACTGAAGCTATAAAGTTTTATTTAGTTTTCTACCTTCATGGTTTGTCAGTTGCATATATCCTAGTTGTGAGTATTGTAATTGTCACTGATAGCAAGTGAAGCAAGATTCACAATGACCTACATTTTTATCAAGAAAAAAACTAACAGAAAATCACTAAATCATAAATAATATAATATTACTGACCACGGAATATGATCCATGAGGAGAAAGATATTAACAGGTTAGGGTTCATACTCGACCTCAACAGAAATTTGAACTGCAAAGATATATATTTTTTTATTAATTAAACATTTCTATTGAAAATTTCAGTAAAATATCAGTGTATTTATGAGGTTATTACCCGAGTAAAAATACATTTTTAGAGTTTGCAAGTCAAATATAACTCGTAGTATACTCACACTGTAAATTGAAAAATAATTAAATATTAAACAAATTCAATTTTGTATTATTATAAAATGCCGCGCAAACTAACACACACAGCGAATCACTTTCACCTCTAAACGTCTTTGTCGGACTTGCATGTCCCGGATCGCTCAGGAGGAAACGAATCACGTACTCTCACCTTCAATCATCGGACGGGCCATTGCTACCGCAGAAAGCACCAACACAGAAAGAAAGAGAACCAAATAATGAAGAGAGTGCCACTTGGAAGCCATATTTTTGTGCGATGAAATCTCTTCGCACGCAAAACCTACCAAATTTTAACACAAACTGAATGAGAAGGTTGCCGTATGCATTCAAGCATTTTTATTTCATTTAATTGTTGGTTTTAGTTAGTCAAAAAACAGAGATTCATGAAATAGGTAAAGGGATTTTTAGTCATCTAAATTTAGTGGATATGCAGCTAACTCCCACCCGCAAACATAAGAGAATACATTACAAAAAATAGTACGGTATTAAAATGTCAATTATTTTTCGTATAGCATCTAATAATCAATAAAGGAAGATTAAAACATTCGAAAGTTAGGTTGGAGTACTATTACAAGCGGCATTAGAGGCTCTTTGCCCAAAGCAACAATGGATGCTAGCATATGTGTTGTGGCCATTCATGAATTTGGATTTTTTTTCTTAAAAAGAGAGCATCCACCACTCATGAATATTTTTTCAGTAGTATTCAATGTCCTTTAATTTTTGTATACTCAGTACCCAAGAATATTTTAGTGGCATCTACTATCTAGCACCCAACCTTAGAAGTATTTTTTAATAGCATGCAGTATCCTAAAAATTTGTTTAGTGCATTCTACTAAAAAATATTGATGGGTGCTAGGTGCTAGGTATTGGGTGCTATTAAAGAATATTTTAGGGTGCTGATTTTACTAAAAATTAGTTTGGATATTGAATGTTATTGAAAAAATATTATAGAGTGATAGATGCCTTTTTCTTTTTCTTTTTCTTTTTTTTTTAAAAAGCTTCCCTTACTTATTTTACCTCAAAACTAGATAATTTTTGGGTAATGGATGGAAGCAGACAGTAATAGCAAAGGAGAGAATCCAGACTAACATCATATTAATATAGTTTTGACAAAATAGCGGGTTCTCGTATTGTAGTCATTCACATTGTCGGAATGCATCACTCAACTGGGGCAGTGTAATATCTCAAAAACTTGAAAACAACTTACAAGGCATATTTATGGCATTGGGATGTTATCTAAAAATAAAAAATCCTAAAAAAAATATTTGGTTTAAAAATTATTTTCAAGCTAGAATTTAAGGAAAATCAAGATTCAGATAACTGTCAAAAAAAAAAATCATAGATAGCTATTTGGGAAACAAATCAGTTCACGTAGAACTTCTTTTCCCAGAAAAGAGTTAAAGATAATTGTAATGCTATTTTAATGGAATCAAGGGTTTATTTTATTGAAACTATCCAAAAAAAAAGTTAGGGGTTATTGTTTGGCCTGAAAATTTTAGGAAAATTAATTTATGGCCTATAGAAGTTAATTGTTGTAGAAGATCTTTATTTATCAAGGATTAATTTTAGGGTTTTATTTGGTAATTTAGCGCGGATTGGGAAGGGATACATTAGTGATTTTGATGCCCTGACCCAAAAAAGGAATTGGGCCACGAATATGTCCAAAATGTGGAGCCCAGGATGTGCCCTATCCAAGATGATGAGCTCCCGATTTTTTTTTTTTTAAAAAAGAAGCCCAATAAGATGTTTAAGAGAAGGCTTACCATGCAAGCTAGTGGGTGTGAGATTAAACTATATTGAACATAGTAACCGCGCCCTCATTTGCAATCTGAAAATAGAAACAGAGAGAAAGAGAGCAAGGTTACGGCGTGGAAGAAGGAGCAGAGGAATCGAAGATGGAGATCCACATGCAAACCAATTTCTGGATCAAGGTGAGTGTCTTGAACCTCCTCCCATCCTTCTTTTCTCCTACTGTAGCGTCTTTTAGGAGATGATGATGATTCAAACATCTGACATTACCCCGGGGGGGGGGGGGGGGGGGGGATGAAGAATACAAAGCAAAGCTTGTGAAAACATTGTTGGATGATGAATATAGGTTGTGTAAATTTTGCTTCATGGCTTGCACGTTGGATGTATTGAGGGAGAGTGACTTTCGACTTTGGGGTTCACTGTTTCTGAGAGAGAGTGTTCCGGGATTCCTTGATTAGAACACATATGGGATGCTGTAGGGTTAACTAATTTAATTATAATATATGCTATTTAGTGTAGGATGATGAAAATTTTATGGGTTTGGATTGTTCAGGCTGAAATTATTATGAACCCCACTGTTTGACGCTTCCTATATTAAACAGTCATATTAGATGCTTAAACCATGTTTATAATTATTACAATGATGATTTAAATCTTGTTATTGATGCTGGAAAATTTTTGAGTGCTAAACATGGTGCGGTCAGAGTTTTTAACAAGTGTTCAAATGTTAAAGACAATAAATAGTTTATGTGTTAATTAACTGGTTATATAAGGATGAGTGCTTGATGGATTTAAATTTTGGAATGCTTAATTAAGGATGAAAATGCCACTGTTTTGAACAACAAGAATGAGGTGTAGGTATTTTGAGTTGATAAAGCACACATATAAGATGCTTAAAGGATCCTTGAGTTGTGAATTGAAGCAAGAGTTAAATTCATCAATTATTTCCTATTCCCTGTAAGTCAACTCTGTTTTAAGCATGAAGGAGCTTTTTTTTTTTGGATGCTAAATTTAAGGCTCTCAATGGATTTTGAGGGGATTTTTTTTTGTAGGATATGATCGCAATTGCATGGTTGGAAGCAATTAAAGAAAAAATGGATTTTTATAAATTGGAGCACTAGTTTGTATGAGGTAAAACCAGGGAAGATGGCCTACTATGCCGCTATAATTTTGCGAGCAATTAGCGCACATCTTAAGCTTTAAATGATTCATAGAACACTTTAATTAGATGCATACATTGTGAGCTATGAATTTTCAAAGTTTGGGTAGAAAAACTAGAAAATCCTGTTTTATCGAATGAATAGTAATGTTGATGCTAGAATTATGAAATTATTTTCATGATTTGATGCTGAATGTTATTTTCCCTTGTAGAGGATGAAAAGAGTTTTAAGTAAACATTTGAATCAATTCATTTGGAATTTCCTAGATTAATTTAAGAGTTTTCAAAGTTCATTGAAAAAATTAAGGCTATATTTTGTTTTAAGTGGCGATTCTAAGAATAGTTAGTTAATTTATAAATCTTGAATGGTATAAGATTTGATATATGCCCAAGCCCACTAAGGAATAACCATGGAAAGAAGAAGGCATAAGGTAAATTGGAAGGAAGCGCAAGAGGTATTCATGTGATCGTGTATTATCTGTTCTATTTCTATTTGTGCCATTAAGCTAATTGTACATGAGTACATGTAAGTTGCCCTACGTGAGATTATTTTCCATGGCAAAGTGCACTAGTTAATTATTCATTTAATTATGAATGTGCGCTAGTTAGTGATTGGCTACTTTATTTGTCTTATGTATGGCTATCATTGATGATACCAAGGTTATAAGGTGTTGTTTTCTATGGTTTATTCATGGTTACACTACTACAAAAAACAGATACTACTTCCCTAAAAAATGTCCTTATTTTAAAAAAGAAAGTAAAAAGTATAGCTGGTGGCACTTTCGTAATTATATGGCTGAATTTTGAGACTTAGGCATCCTGATTAGAAATAAGGACGCCTTAATGAACATTTTTGGCGTCCTAGTATATATACAGGACGCCTAAAAGGGAAAGATTTGGCGCCAGGAAAGATTTAGAGAATTTTTTTGGCGCGAGATGAATTATTTTTTGCTTTAATTTATTTTAGGCGTCCTTAGTTAAATATAGAACACCTAAATTTAGATTTTAGGCATCCTTAGTTAATTTGATTATTTTTGTCAAATTTTTTTTAGCTTTCATTTTAGGTGTCCTTATTTTAATGTAGGATGCCTAAAGCTAGATTTTTTGCTTCCTTATTTACTAATAGGACGTTTTAATTTGACTATTTTTGGCGAATTTTTTTTTAGGACTCATTTTAGGTGTCCTTGTTTTAATGTAGGACACCTAAAGTTAGATTTTTGGCTTCCTTATTTACATAGACGACGCCTTATATCTCATTATGATGTCCTATTTCTTGGTTGAGGACGCCACATATAATTTTATTATTGTTTCTTTTTTGGCTCTGATTTGCTTTCAATATATCAACTCGCACACACATTCACTCTCCTTCCTCGCGGCGCGCACTCTCCCCTGCTCGCTGAAACACTAATACTCTCCCCAATACCCTAGATTCAAATCCACCTCCCTCTTCCCTCTCACATTTATCTTTCTTGGATGCTAGCTGCTCATCAATCCCGTCGATCCTGTGCTGCTTCATTCTTCAAATAAGGTAATCTCTTCTTCCTTCTCCTCCCTGCCTCAACCTTGGACTTTCTTCAAACAGGTGCGATTGCATCTTCTTCGCCAACAAGGCCTGTAAATTTTAGGTTAAATTTCTTTTGAAGTTTTTACTGTATTTTTTCTTTCAATTTTAGGTTAAAGGGCAGGGCCTAAAAGACCAGTTTCCTTCAAATCATCTCTTCCGGCATTTAAACGAGATTAAAAGGCTCTATTGGTTGACAAGTTGGAAGGCTGGGTAATCTTCGAGAATAGGCGAGAAAGAGTCCTTTGATAAGGCCGACGCCAATGGATCTGTTGGGTCTGTTGGGTTCAGGATTTAGGGATTCACTATGTTAGAACCGAGCTATTTTGCTCTTGATGGTGGAGAATGTCTATGTTAAACCTTTTCTGGAATTTCTATATTTTGTATGATGTGAATTAATTACACTAATATGAATACATTTTTATGCTAGTCGCATGCTTTGCTTTGTTTTAAATTCTGATTGATTTCATTCTTCACGAACGAAACCTTGTTATTTCATTCTTCAAAGAAGCCCTGGGGACGCGCTCACAAGCGCATACAGTACAATCACCGATTCGTTACTGTCGGTTAGTTCAAAACATTGGTCGATGATAAATCTGTATATATGTCTATTAGGTCTTTTTTGGTGTATATATAATTTGAACTTGTATGTTTCGTTGTTTGATTTTGATATGTTCCTTGTTCTTGTATTTGCAGTGGTAGGATTCGGGAAGAAGAGGGGACCCAATTCCTCGGAGAAGTAATCGAAGTCTTAAGGATAGTTCTCTTTTAAGTTTTTATTATGAACAGAAATTTAGTTTTTGTTTTAAATGATTAAGTTGAAGCTCTGATCTTGTTCAATGACAAGTTCTTTTTGGGTTAGTTAATACTTACCAAGACCGAGCTGTTCTTTGTGATAAATTGGTTAAAAGTATTTGATGCTAATTTAGTTTTACCTTTTAATATTGGCAAGAATGGGTGATGCGATATCTATATATTGCTTTTGTCAACTGTTAGATTATGATATTTACATTGATTACGATTTATTTTCAGTTTCTACAGCATGTAGAATCAATAGCTTTGTGACTTCCGATGAGCTAGTCACTTTCTCCTTTTGGTAAATTATCAAGTGCCATTTATTTTAGGCTCCATTTTTTGTTTTTTTAACTTTAGCTGGAGATTCAGGAATTAAATATTTTTGACTGATTTTTAAGACACTAAAACAGGGTCTCTAGAGATTTCACTCTATTGATGTTGATTTAGGAATTAAAGTTGGCATTGGAGTTTGAGACAGGATAAAAGATATGCCATCCTCTATAAGTTAAGGTTAATCAATCAATCTTAGATAGTCCATATTTGAAATCCATGCTGCATGGTTTATTTGTAACCTTGTTATTTTGACTAGTTCTAGAGGCCTTTCATTTGGCTTGATTTCATACATATGCTGAAAAGTTAGGGGTTTTCAAATGAAAGAAGGTTGAAACTTGGACGTGGAAAAAGTCATGCTTCTCTTCGAAGGTTAGTTTGTGATTAAAGTAATGCCCTTCAAAGGTTAATTTGTTCATTCAGTATTGTGACATCGATATATTCTGATGTTTGAATGGGTATTTATCACATATTGGAGTGGGTTGATATAGTAAATGCTCACATTACTCCTGGAGTTCAAATGGTGACTGGCGGTGATGCATTTGGGCAGCAATATAACACTCCATAATCTGTAAGTGTCTGCTTTTTGTTTTCACACCTGCCTCTAATTTTTATATCTTCATGTAGAATTAAACTACTCTTGAGTAGGAAGTTGATCACCTTCATGAGGTATCAGAACTTAGAAGTTTGTAAGGTGTCTCTGTAGTAAGAGAGATGAAGAGGAAAGATAGAAAGAAGAACCGACACATATTCTTATTTCATGCATCCCTTTATTACTTTAACTTAAGAGAATCCAATTTAGGTAACTTTAGGTGGTACTATAGTATTACATTGGTAGGCGCTTTCTGAAAACTCGAAACATATCCTCACTACTTAAAAAAAAATCATATACTATAATGTCTCAGTGCTTATCTTAAAAACAAATAGTCCTCACAAATTATACCCGTAATATATATATAAATAAAAGGAATAGACTGTGTATACGTGTGGCTAATCTCTTTCTTTCCTTTGTGGCATTGAAGAAATCTAAAAACTCACAAAAGATCTGATAGTTGACAAAGCTGTGTCAAAATCAAGCATGCAGAAGAGCAAAAAGGTTGAAGCTTTCTGAAACTGGCGGGTGGCGGATGACCCAACCTTTCAGTGTTTGGCCTTGGAACCACCTGGACCCACCTCATTGTCGACATATATTAATGTGTCCGATCCTCTCTTAGCTTTCTTTAATCCAACCAACTGTTGACATCTATGTTTTGTTTCTTTCCCATGAATTTCTATAAACCTAGTTAGTCTTACCCCATTAACCTCTATTCAATCTTTAATTAACACCTCGATGTCTTCCTGTGTTATATATAGAATTTCCATGGTCAGTTCCTCAATATCTTAGCACTCTCTCAGCTTTCACTAACTGCTCGAATCTTCGTCTTCCCTTGTACCTTTTTCTTTTTTCTTCTCAATTGGATTAGAATTTCATCTTCGTTACTTCATATTCATTAAATTTACGGATGAGGCCACGGACGAAGCATATATATATGTGTGTGTGTGTGTGTGTGTGTGTGTATTATATATATGGGAGGCCTTATAAGGTGTCCTATATATTATATATAAGGCGTCCTGTATTTAACATAGGACGTCTTTTTTACAACTACCCCTGGTTAGACATCCTTCTCAAAAAGGATGTTAATTGCCTCAAATTTAGGACGTTTTTTTACGTTTTTTGTAGTAGTGTTAGTTGTGATTTTACATGATTAACATGAAGAAATTTGTTACTACTTAGAGTTCTCCAAATCTCACCCCTTTCTTCAATGCTATATAGTAAGGGATGTACTTCTAAGGGCGAGGGCATAGCTAGTGATTAGTGAAGATTAAAGGTGGTTGTGTTAGTTCTCTATGTTTTAATGATAACTGACAATTGTAAAATAAATGAACTTAATAATTCAAGTCATTTAAATGTATGTTTAATGGCACTAAATTGAAATCCTTTAGTTTCAATCAAATCTTGAATTAGAGACTATCTTTAAATGTGCCTGTCATAGACATACTTGAGCCATGGTAAAAGGACCCTAGTTAAGTGTTTTAAACCCTCAGTCAAAACAATATGTGTTGACAGACTTGAGTTAATGCTTTGTAAAAGTTTTGAATCAAATATGCCAACTTGAGCTACTAGAGCTAGACTCAAGTTAACTTGATTTGTACTAACTTTATCCTTTCAAAGCTTAACACCGGCGATTAAATGTGTTTTTCCAAAAGGCAAGGGTTTCTAAACTAAAGCCAATGCTTATAAACTTGAGTCACTCGTTTGAGTGTTGATTTGGTCAAACTTTTTAGCTCTGAATTTTTATAAAGAAATCTTAGAAATCTTAGAGACTCGAGTTATAGCTTTGTGAACTCAAGTCATTCATTTGAGTCAACTTTTTTAGACTCGAGTGTATTTTGCTAGAACTCTTTTTCAAATGCATTTGAAAGGCACTATTTGTGAAGCATATCTTTTAACTCGAATGAAAAAGACCTGACTTGAGTGAGTGACTCAAGTCAATATTTGTTAAACTCGATTTAACCTTGGTTTAAATGATTCTCTTAGTTCAAAACTCATGTTCAAATCATTTTGCTCAACCTTGAATGGACCAACTAGAGTCACTGACTCAAGTCAATGTTTATATACTCGAGTCACATATTGTGAAATGATTGTCTCATACTTCTACTTCAAACAAGCTTTGCTTTTAAAAGAAAATCATTTTAACTTGAGTATTGGAAGACCAACTCGAGTCAGTTAATTATTAACTCGAGTTGCTTTTTTCTCTTCTGTAAATCACCGTGTGCATAAAAGTTAAAATCATTAACTATGATTTCATTACTTCTTATTGTCACTCATTATTGTTCCTAACTATATTTAACTAGTGTATTAATGAGTTTCAAATGATTATGCGGGTTACTAACTTACAAATCTCAAAAAGCATTAAAACTATTACAAGCATTAAATGTTGTTGCAGAAACCAAGCACAAACACGCCAACTATCCTCTGAGCAATCCACAAGGTTTTCCTGCTAATTCCATTCCTCATTAAATGATGCATCACAATAGGCAAAATGAATGAAGGAATTACAAGCAAAATAACGATGATGACTTTGTTGAATCAGAGTTAAGTAATGGATGAACTTCAACCATCTAACAGATATATTGATTACTCACAACGAATTCATTGAAGCTTTTCAAAGGTCATAAATTACAACTACTATATTTAAGATGAATCATTCAATTTGATATCAACTACCGAAACATCTTACGCTCAAACGAATTTATTGCATCTATTGTTTCGTTCATTACTATGTAATATCGTCGGATATCTGTACTTCAATGATTCTTAATCTACTATGTAAGAGAGTTAATTTCTTATCAACATTTTTTAAAAAGAAACTAAAGATAAAGGGACCTTGAGAGTGGGTGTATTGATTACAACTTGTAAGGGGGAGTGAATCCTATAGAGAGGATTACATGACAGCTATAAAGTGTGTAATCAGTTCAAAAGAATTAGTGAAAAACTTAGAGTGTCTGGGTAGTAGACGAAGGTCAAGGATTTAAACCAAACCAGTATAAATCTCTTGTGTCTATTGTTCTTCCTACTCTACTCTGTTATATTATTATCTAAGTTATTTGCAAAAAGTTCTTAAATTACCCAATTCACCCATTCTTGGTGATATTATGTCTTTCATTTGGTATCAGAGCTAAGTATTCTTTGTAGGGATTAACATTTGAGAAAAAGATCCTAATTGAAGGAATATTACTTGATGGAGCCTCTATCAACTGGCCATCAGGTTTTAGCGATGAACGTTATTCATTATGGAAAGCAAAATTCAGAGTTTTTGTGTTGGTTACTGAATATGGTCTCTTGCGAGTGTTTGAAGATGGAGACTATGTTCCAACAAGGAGAGAAGGCGAAATCCATGTTCCAAAGATTGAGTCTGAGTTTGACAAAAACGATAGAAGACAGATAACTCTGAGCATTAAGGTTATCCTAATGTTTCGCAGTGTGCTTAGTCAAAAGAAATACTTTCGTATATGTAATTTGTCAAGTGTAAAGGAAATGTGGAAATCCTTAGAAATTGCATATGAAAGAACCTCCGGTATAAAGGAGAATCGAATCAACACTCTAACAACTGAATATGATCTCCTTTGTATGAAGTCTAGAGAATCGATTGGATAGTTTCAACTTCACTTTACTCATTTGACTAATAAGTTATCAACATTGGGTAAGACTTATGAACGAAACTCTCAAGTCAGGAAAATTCTAAATGTTATGATGAAGGATTGGGAAGCAAAAGTCATGACAATCGAAGAACCTCGTGAAGAATCAATGCAATTCGTGGCTTCCTTTTTCGAAAGTCTATCTGAGTACGAAGGAAAAATAAAGTTCAAGAAAGGTCTTGATGAGATCAACAACAAATATAAGGGAATTTCCCTCAATATTATCAAAAGAAGAAAAGGACAAAGATAATGATGAAGATGAAGATGAAGAGCTTGGCATAATGGTCCGAAGATTTAAGAGTTTCTATAAGAAAGATCAAGGATTCTGTAAGTTTCATAAAGGTAGCTCCAGGAACGAACCCAAAAAGCCTATGATCTACTATGAATATGAAAAGCCATGATACATCAAGTTTGAATGTCCTCAGTTGAAGAACAAGGAGAAATATAAAAAGAAATTCAATAAGTTTAAGAAGAAGGCCTATGTTTCAGACATATGGGGAGATAGTTCATCAGATGAAGAAGAAATGGCCAATATATACCTCATCGCTAAAAAAGAACTTGAAAATGAAGAGGTGTACAATTTTGAACCATCTTTTGATGAACTTCTAACTATCTTTTGGAAACTTACTAAAGAGCTTTAGGGGTACAAAAAAAACTTTTAAGACCGGATAAAAGAGGCATTGGCAGATCGGACTCGCGACCGGTCTTGTTCCAGCCGGTATTAAAAGTATATCTTTAAAAGCGGACTTCAACCAATCTTAAATAAACTATTTTAAGACCGGACATGTAAAAACATCAGGTCTTAAAAGTGATACTAGATCCAACCGAAATATTTCTTTTGTCGGTTCTAAAACTCAATTTTTAAGACCGGACAAAAAATTAACCGCTCTTAAAAGGTCTAATTTTTAAGACTAGACAAAAATAAATGCGCTCTAAAAAGTAGTGGCTTGTTAGGCCGACGAATAATTATATGCAGTCTTAAAAGACTCAATTTCAAGACTAGATGATTAAATACGTCCGGTTTTAAATATTAACTTTTTAGACCAAGCATATTAAACCATCGGTCCTGTAAAACCAACTTTTAATATCACCTAATATCAAATATGTCGTCTGACCTTTAAGACTGCGCATTTAAGTAAATCCAAGTGCATCCGGTCTTAAAAGTTGAACTTTTAAGATCAGCGTTTTTGTTTTATCGGTCTAAATTTTCCTGAATTTTTTCCCTGTTCTGTTCTTACTGATCATATTATTTGCTTCATCTTCTTTGTTCATGTCTGGTAGACCCCTTGAAAAAGGAGTACTATCAGGAAGACCATAATTTGCATGACTTTCCTCATCTATAT
Source organism: Acacia confusa (assembly GCA_037074495.1). Classification (NCBI taxonomy): domain Eukaryota; kingdom Viridiplantae; phylum Streptophyta; class Magnoliopsida; order Fabales; family Fabaceae; genus Acacia; species Acacia confusa. The sequence goes on along the minus strand of CM073509.1, from coordinate 20,562,636 downwards.
CGATGACCCTTTTTCCTTGGAGAGCTACAGACCACATTTTATTTGTTTGATCGGTGATATAAAAAGCTTGTTTCGCTTGGTCTGCCATAATAAAAAGTTCATCTCCAAAACTTGTACTATTAAGATCGACTAACGTAAATCCGAGCTGATCGATCTGAACACCATTGTTGACATTAACCCCACTTGCATTTGAAAATGGGAAATCTAATGAAGACATAGTCCACATCCCAAATATCTTCAATAACCCCATAATATGGCATGACTGCCAATTTAGGCTGCTTGTCTTTCTAACTGGAGAAGTGCATAGATTCAGCCTCTAACATTACACTACTATTCTGGACGGTGCTCCTATCATCTAGGGACTTTGTATAAAATGTGTAATCGTTGATCACATATGAATTCCAACTTATGACATCAACCTTAGGACCACATGCTAACCATTTCATTGTCCCAGAAACAGATTCCTCTCCCCCAACCTTTTATTTGAACCAGTTTGCAAATGTTCTGTTATGCTCCCTAATTAACCTTTGTTTTGTCATTCGGGGATTTTCTTTCCCCACAGCTTCTTTATGTGCAGCTATGTTGACCTAAACTTCATCAACATTATTCAAGATGTATAAGTGGACTTGTGACAATTCATCAGGATCCACTCTCTTTACTGAGGCCCCCCGTCTACCCCTTTCAGCATGCTGACGTTTTGGAAGCCCGATATGTCTTGCTTTGGCCAAATAATTTTGACAAAATTCCATGGCTTCTTCAGATACATACTTATGAACAATTGATGCTTCTGGCCGGTATGCGTTCTTCACGTACCCTTTTAAGAATTTCATAGATCTTTCAATTGGGTACATCCACTGTAAATGAACAGGGCTAGACAACTTGATCTCCCTTACTAGATGAACAATTAGATGAAACATGATGTCAAAAAATGACGGAGCAACAAAATTTTCAAGGTGGCACAAGATAAGATATCCTTCATTCTCCAATTCATCCAATTGTTCAATCTCGAACACTTTACTGCAAACAACATTAAAGAACATACAAAGCCTAGTCAAAATGTGTTGAAGATCATACTCAGCTATGCCTCGAATAGCTACTAGGAGTAGCTGTTGCATCAAGACATGACAATCATGAGACTTTTGGCCGATCAATTTCAAGTTCTTCATCGATACAAGCCTCTTAAAATTTGAAGAATATCCCGATGGAACTTTTGTGTCATGCAAACACTCACAAAAATTACGTTTCTCATCCTTAGATAAAGTATGAGAAGCCGGGGAACAATAAGTTCTGTTACCATATGGCATTGGATGTAAGTTTTCACGTATTCCCATTTCTTGCAAATCCAATCTTGCCTTCACACTATCCTTTATGCTACCTTATATGTTGAGAAGCGTGCCAACAATACTATCACATACATTCTTCTCCACATGCATGACATTAATATAGTGTCTCACATCAAGGTTGCGCCAATATGGAAGATCGAAGAATACCGATATTTTTTTCCATATATTTGTTTCTTTTCTACCTTTTGCAGTCTTACCGAAGATGACACTTATATTTTTCACCTTTTCATACACTTGCTCCCTAGTCAATGCCACCGAAGCATCTTTATACTCTTAGCCACCAAGAAAGGCTTTCTTTGATCGACGATATGGGTGGCCCCGTCTAAGAAATCTTATATGGTAGCGTGTTCCGTCCAAGATAAACAGTCTTTCTTCCATATTGAAGTTGATGGTAGCGTGTGCCTTCTTAACAAACCGGACATGCTTTATGGCCTTTTATACTATACCCGGACAGGGAAATTTAATTTTTTCGTGCGAGTGGCGCGAGATAGACATTTATTATTTGAGATATTTTTAAGATTGGTCAATTTAAAGGAATACGGTTCTAAATATATATTTAAATTATATTGAACTTTTTAAGACCGAAGTTTTATAAAACTGTGGTCCTAAAATAAATTTAATTTAAATTTTATATTGAAAATTTTAAGACCGGAGATTAATAATACTGCGGTCATAAAATTCATTTAATTTTGGACTGCATGTTTTATTAAACTACGATCTTAAAAGTCAAATACTTTTTAATATTAAAATGAAAAATTGCTGCAGCAATTGAATGAAAACAAAGAACACTGGAAATTGGAGAATAAGCTTTTTCTTTAATAGATAATAAGAAAAAAAATAAAATATAAGCAAGTAGAAAAGAAAAATAAGAACAACAAACTGAAAATTAACAAAAACAAGCTTATAATGTGACTAAACATCCTAATGCTTATTATCAGCTAATGTCTTGGAGATATCGGCTTCAATAGCAGCAATTTCGCACCGAATATCAGCAATTTTCTGTATTATGCACATCAATTTCACTTTATCATCATCATTCATGGGAGCATTGGGACCAGGAGGTTGGAGGGAGCGGGAATCTCTTTGAGGTCTGAAGGCTGGAAGGGGCCGTCAACCTCTTCATCATCCGTAATAACAATGGGTCTAACGACCCGTGACTCCTCCGTCGGAACAGAACGCATTGGAAAAGAACCCACGAGAGATATGGCGTGGGCACGAGCTTCAGGAGTACCCCTGCTCAAATGATTGTTTGAGCAGTTGGGGAAGGAAGGGCAGAGAGGTACGTAGTGTGGAGTTACGAGGTAATGAGGACTTAAGAAGGACAACGAGGAAGCGTGAGGAAGATAATAAAGGCAGGATGACAGTAGTTAATACTCAAAAGTGTATTAAGATCGTCATATAACATATTCACGGTCCTAAAAGTCTATTATTTATTATTTCATTAAATTACCTTGAAGATCGATCATTTCTCTTATACCTAGTCCTAAAAGTCTATTAATTTTTTTCCATTCAATTACCTTTAAGATCGATCATTTATCTTAGTCCTAAAAGTCTATTAATTTTTTGTCAAACAATAATACATTTAAGAACGGATCTCTTACAATATCCAGTATTAAAAGTTCCTTCTTTTCAAGTGTGAGACACCAGAGTCGCATCCTTACACTGCTCAAATGAATGATTCAGAGTCTCTTCGGCTTTCAGATAAACTTCTCAGTTAGGCGTCTCCTCGTATTCTGATGAACTATGCGTCTCCTCGTTAACGTTTGCCACATTTCACATTCTTCAAGATGGCTTCTCTATTTAAACATGTTACTTTACGTTCTTCATTCTTCTCAATCACTTCTACAATCTTCATAATGGCCGCTCCACCATCACCAGGTGTGCACAACAATGGTCCTCTCCCTCCACCACCACCCAACAGTGGTCCTCCCCATCCACAAGTACCTCCGTACCCTCCTCCGCTGCCTCCAAACCCCTCCGCCTGACAGATGATGCAACACCTCCTAGCCCGCGTCGCTAATATAGACCGGCGCATGGGCCAAATGTTTCAGGTCTACCACGCCGTCAATAACAAGCTGAACATGTTACTCGACGACAATGATGTCGAGTACAATCTTTCTGACAACGACGTCCCCGACCTCTCCTCTGATCCCTCCCTCCTCCCCGACAACAACCGGGGGGCATTAATTATTTTTATGTTTTTTTTTGTTTGTACTATTTCTGCCCCACAGCAAGCAGGAAAAAAATGATAAATAATTTTTTTTCCATATTCGATTGTCTATTAGTATATACTTTCGTTATCTCGATTTTCTTTCAGACAAAAAGGAAACAAACAAAACAATAATTGAAATGTGATTAATGATAAAAGTTCACAGAATATAGTTAACAACATAAAAAACGAAACAAAAAAAAAAAGACAACTTTTACTTTTTAAGAATAAAAACAAACACAGTGACAACTCTTCTCAAGCTTGGACCACCGTTGCTGTCAATTTTACCACACCCAGAGTTGAAAATTTCGATTATATTACTTCTTTTCTGACAATACTCTTCAACTTCTGGAGAGGTCAAACTGACGACAACGAGGGTCCTAAGCTTGAGCTGAACGCCAGAAACTCGAAGTGTTCATGAACCCTAATTATTTATCTTAAAAATGAGTCATCATTTCTATTTAAAGGAAAATTATTAAGACCAGACATTTAACAAATAAACATTCCTAAATATCTAGCCATATTTAATTTAGAATTATTGAAGACTTTTAGGACCAGACTTTATATAAATATGCGGTCTTAAAAGTGTCGCCATAATTTATAAGACTTTTAAGACCGGAGATTTATCAAATATACGGTCCTAAAATCTATGATTATTTTTTTAAAAAAAAACCTTTAGGACCGTCTATTTAATAAATATGTGGTCTTAAAAGTTTTGCCAAATTTTATAAGACTTTTAAGATTGGAGATGTATCAAACATACAGTCCTAAAATCAAGGCTTATTTTTTTTTCAAAAAAAAAACAAAGACCTTTAGGAGCGTCTCTTTAATAAATATGATTTCCTAAAAGTGTCGTCACTTTTTTTAAGACTTTCAAGACCGAAGATGTATCAAACATACGGTCCTAAAATCAAGGATTATTTTTTACAAAAAGCAAAGACCTTTAGGACCGCCTGTTTAATAAATATACGGTCCTAAAAGTTGCAAATACTTTTCGGATTCTTTTACTCCTAGTTTCAACTCTCTAAAACTCAAATCTCAAACAATATCCACCATCCAATATGTTCAAAAAAAATAAATTACACAGGCTAAGAAAATTGTTTGAAAAATAAACAAATTTATTATATATTAAATTATACAAATTGTAAAATTGTTCATTTACATAATGAATTTACAGTTTAATTTAGTATTGTAATTACAATTGTTGCTCTACAAGCATATATTTACAAATGAATTAGTATTGTGATTGTTGTATTTACTTTAAGATGTCAGTAATATGTTGACAAAACACATTGCATATGTGGTCCACCTCATCATTAGAAAAAGAAGTCTCAGAGGCAAACCTTTGTAGCATCAAAGAAAGAAATTGAATTAATTCGCGTGCATATTTCATATGTAACATTAAACCATAAATTGAATTCAGCCATAATATATAACATCGAATACATTTACCTTTGTAATGAGTTTATTACTTGGTTGAGTGATAATATCATACATGTGTTTCATTATGTACAGGCTACATAAGTTGGATCCGATTTGTTGCCGATGGGTCTAAAAAGAACAAGAAATATATATAAGATCGAGCATATATAGTTTACTGACCAACTTCACAAGGCAGTGTGCCAGTATCCAAATATGTACTAACCTTTGGTGTGAGCCATTTAGGATCTTTGAGATCACTCTCTCACTTTTTTTGACCTGGTTTTGGAAGCCCTCATGGCACTATCATTAAAACCACAAATTTATCAATAATGTTTGCTGAAAATTCACATCAGAGATTTCAGACAAGAGAATCAAAATGACATGCTGACTCGTTGATGATCTGCTTCAACAGAACCCCTGGTTGGCCGTGAGTGGAGCATAAGAATGACACCGTATTCGAGTCCATGATCAAGACGAGCAACTGCTAGTGGGCACTGAAATTTCACAGCAGTAAAATACTCAGTGATATATTATGCAGAATTAAGTGAATTGCAACAAGAGATCGATTGTGATATGTACCCATGGTGATATGGAAACAAGTACACCTTCCTTCTCATTTCACATAACCTCTTTGATATGTACTGCTGCCTTTCTTTCTTGGGGGTTGTACTTGCATATACTGGGCATAAGAATCCAAAATCATTGATTCTGCCCTGTTGCTCCAAATCTTGATGCATGAACCTACAATAATGACATCTATCAGGGAATTAGTATATATGTATGTGTGTCTAAACGGTTCATTTAAATTATGTACTCATAAAATAAGACACTTAACTACACCACATTTGAACAACTGTTGATGTAAGCTCCTGTCCAGGAAGCAGTAGGGACTTCATATCAACGGTGTCAAAGAAAACCGGTTGAGGGTCATAAGGAACTCCTACCACTTCATTAATATTCCGCGATTGGTTTTGAAATTCTCTTTTGGATACTATTTGGGATATTTTATTTTTGGCCCCCAACTCAGCAGTAGGGGATGCAGCTTTATTAGGGGGTGATGGAGATTGAGGAGGGGATTGAACTGGAGGAGGGGATGAAGCATAAGGAGGAGTATAGACATTTACAAACTTCATTGACCAAGAGATGAAGGTGTTAGTTCTCAATGTGTTTTGATGATAACTAACAATTGTAAACTTGATATGAAGTTTGTTTTTGGTAAAATGAAAATCTCATTGTCAAAGGCAAACTCGAGTTTAGGTATATAAACTCGAGTTTGAGACTTGACAGAAAGGTATTCAATTTTACATAAAGGCCAAAACTCGAGTCTACTTAGACAAACTCGAGTATGTACAGACACAGAAATGAATCCAAAATTTTCACATTAAGCTAAACTCCAGTTTGCAAATCAAAATGAAGTCTAGAAGATACAGAGAGCACTCAGAATCCCAAGCAAGCCAAACTCGAGTCTAGATTCCCTAACTCGAGTTTAGACCAAACAGAAAGGAACCCAGAAAACTCAATAGACTCCCAAACTCTAGTCTGGCCTTCCAAACTCCAGTTTGCACTTGACCTAGATAAACCTCAAATATTTCAGTAGTCACTGAAACTCGAGTTTGCTTCCCAAACTCGAGTCTGAATCATACAGAAAGATCATCTATTTTGGCTACACTACAAACTCCAATCTATGACCCTAAACTCCAGTCTGGAAAATCACAAACTTAGGCTTGTTCTTCAAACATAGACCCAAACTCGAGTTGGTCACTAATTGACTCGAGTTTAGCTTCTGGACCAAAATTCCATCCCAAGTCCAGAGCCCAATAAACTCGAGTTAGCTTTTACAGACTGCAAGTTTAGACCACTAATCAACAGACATGCTTTCTGGATGAACCCCAAACTCGAGTCTGAAAGAACAAACTCGAGATCGAACCAGTATAAATTCCTTGTGTCAAGCTTTTCTTCTCTTACCTTCTTAACATTTACTCTCAAAAGGCTTTGAAAAAGAATTCAAAAGTTTTTTTAAAAAATCCCCAATTCACCCCCCTCTTGGTGATTTCTTCCATTTTCAGAAGGTTCCCTTGACATCACTTATATGCTTCAGCTGATTGGTTGGGAGAGGGAGAGGTGCATCAATGATCATCTCTTCAACTGACACTCTGACTTCATCATTAGCCATTTGTTTGTGGTGTACAGTTGATCCCAAGTTGTGGACAGTCCCTTTAGCAACTAATTATCTAGTTGGTTCTGCCACGTACAGGTCACAAAGTTGCTCTGACTGTCCAACAATACAGCTCCCTCTGGTGTTCTGCTGCACAGGTGTAGGTGTATGTGTGAAGGGAACACTGGTCTCTGGCCGAGAGCTAACAAGCTTCTTCATTTCCATCATTTCCTCCTCCATTTGCCTCATCTGGGCTTCAAACATTTCTTTCAATGCACGTTCTTTGGCCGCTACCTCCTCATTTAATTGTCTAACTGTTTAGTCCATCTCCTCCTGGGTAACCATACTTTGTCTAAGATGTTTGGTTTTACCAAAGTATTCTTTTAGGCCTACCCGTCCTCTGATCCCCCTTACCCGCCCCGAGTGATCCAGTTTTCTGGTCACAATGGTCAGAACATCATTCTTCCTGCCCGACACAAAAGATCCCCTGGCTCTTTCTTTTTAAGATCTTCCTGTAAGATACAAATAAGAGAAGCTTAGTAATGAAACATGTTTAGTAACTAAAAAATACCAATAACGATACTTACAATTTTCTCAACAACTATACGAGTTTGTTCACTCATGTATACGCCTTTTCTTGGTCGCCGAATATACAACCACAAATTCTCGCGACGTATTGGGGATGCCTACTGATCAACTGTAGCAGAAGGATTGGATTCAACTTCTTCTTCCAATCTCTTCCGCTTGGCCTCCATCATTTCTTCTTCGACCTTTGCATATCCCCCGCGAGAAGCCCTATGCGGGCAATCATTCTTTCTCCCTATCTCCTGTGCTTATGCCCTTCTTCTTTGTGAATCAGAATCAAAAACAACTATTAATTATGAATTCCAGCCATCTCACTAACAGAAATTAGATAACTTCTGCTTGATATATAAACCTCAAACACTTGTCAAATTTACTTCATTAAGTTTCAACATTTTATTTAAGGAAGATGTAGAATTGTATAGAACTAGCATACTGACTTACTAATAGCAATGTCTAACCACTACCTACTATAAAAGAACTAGCTAAGAATATAATAACGGTTAACATATCAGACATGCATACTCACACATTAAACAATCATAGTCAAGTTCACTTATGACTTACTTGCTTGTTCCTTTGATGCAGTACAAAGGATGGAAATATATACTTCTACTCACACATTAAACCATTTAACTAACAGGATTAGACGAACACAATAACATTCACATATCTGCACAGGTTAATAAGCAAATAAAAAGGGCAAAAAAACCAAATATGAACTCACCAAAGCATTAGAAGTGGACCGAAGCTGAACAAATTGATCCCAAATTTGTTGATCAATGAATGTGTACTTGTCCCAAGGATTATGATCAGGTCGAACCTCGGCAAAAATATACGTGTTGGCTAGAAAGGTCTTAAATTTCCTTCACCGATCAACACAATAAGACAATGTCTTGGCCTTCAACTTCTCGGTGTTAGGGACAATGTATGAAAACCGGATAGTGTCCCAATTAGGATCCTTCACTGTGCATTCATCAACATGTTTTGCATTCATCTATCAAGATGTTGACCTTGCTGTGTGCCATGTAGCCAACATAACTATTATATTCGTGTTTATTTGGACCGAAAGGTTCCAACCTGTCATTAAACTGAATCTCGATCTTTGACCTAGCGTTCTGTTTTACGGATACGTTGCTCATTCGTGTGCCACTTCTACCACGACGTTGAGGGCGGTCACGAGGCTCATTTTGAGAAGAGGGTTGGTTTAGGTTCACACTAGTAACATCAGTAACTGGCGTTGATTGAACAGGGTGAGAATGATTTTCTCCGTTCATTATCGAGAAAGTAAGAGAGTGGTGGTGCGAAGGAGTAACGCATGAGAAAGTGAAAGAGCAACAAAGGATGGTGGTGGTTGGCGAGGAATAGACGTAATGCAACAGGAAATGGGGTTTTGCAAAGAGAACAGGGGTTTCAGTGTTCAGACAGTAAGACGTAAGTCGTAAGTAAGGTTTTGCTTGAAGAAGTATATGTTTCCATTTTTAAGACTGGAGTAACTAAAACGACGGTCTTAAAAGTTAACATTTAAGACCGTCCGTTATTAATGTCCGCTCTTAAAAGTAATAAACTATTATTTAAATTTTTTTCATTATTTAGTACCGGGTATAAGTTACGTCCGCTCTTAAAAGTATTACCTTTAAGACCATCATTAATATATGTCCAGTCTTAAATATAAATATGTCCTTATTATTCTTGACCGTAGAAAATATAAGTCGGTGATATACAAGTTTTCTCTATAATGTAATTCATATTTTAATTTTTTTAAAACATTTTTAAGAGCAGTTGGTTATTTTAAGCGGCCTGAATATTATATTTAAGAATTTAAATGTTAAAAGAAGTTCTTTATATTTACAAAATTGCCATCGGTCATATCTTTAAGACTGGTGCCTCGAAACTCCGCTGTAAATGATGTGATCTTAAAAATTGATGCGGGTGAAGAAGTTCTTTATATTTACAAAATTGCCACCGATTATTTCTTTAAGACTGGGGCGTTGATAATCCGCTGTAAATAAGGCGGTCTTAAAATATTTTTTTGCACTAGTGCTTATATTCTCAAAAAGAAAAATTAAAGTGCTTGAGGAACAAATTCAACATGTCCCTCCTCCAGTTTGTGAAAACTATTCAGATTTAGAGAAAAGGAATGTTTATCTCACCAAAACTCTTGAAAAGTTCACTCAAGGTAGTGAAATGCTCAAAGTGATTTTGAAACAAGAAAGATTTACAAATGAAAAATTAGGAATGGGTAAAAGACCTGAATTTGACAAAAGGAAAGGAAAGGAAAGAAGAAAACTAAAGAAAGAACATATTTGAATTATTTTCAAAAATCAATTCATTCTTCAAATTCTTTTGCTCACTGTGATTATTACAATCAGAAGGGACATAATACTTCGTCTTGTTTTCATCACAAAGAGAGAAAGGACAAGCCTTTGGGAATTATAGTTGGGTGCCAAAGGGATCTTATGAGGTTCCTAGCACACAAACTAACACAAAAGGACTCAAGAAAAAATGGGTACTCAAAGCTTGATCCTTTGTAAATTATAGATGTCTTAGAGTATTGAAGTCCAACAAGTCGTATATTGACATTGGATGCTTTAGACATATGATGGGAGATCAAGTCAATTTGTGAATTTGAAAACGATGATGGACTACAAATCAAAGATGTCTACCTTATAGAAGGACATTGCCACAATCTCCTCAATGTTAGTCAAAGCACAAACAAGGATAATTGGGTTATCTTCGATTTAGAGGAGTATCTAATTGGTAGCAAGAATGATATCCCATTAGACAAAGGTTATTTGAAAGCCTTGTTAAGGGTTCCTAGAGAAGCGTGCTACACTCTAAATCTTCGTAGTAATAATATTGTTTCTGAAAATTGTTTTATTAACAATATGGATGAAAGTTGGCTATGAGATAAGCAATCAGCTCATGTCAATATGTTTCAACTCACAAATGATTATGCGGGTGATTAACTCACAAATCTTGAAAAGCATTAAAAATATCAAATTCATTAAATGTTTTTTTTGGAAACCAAGCACAAACACAACAACTATCCTCTAAGCAATCCAAAAGGTTTGCCAACTAATTCCATTCCTCATTAAATGTTGTATCACAACAGGCAAAACGAATGAAGGAATTACAGGCTAAATAATAGCGATGACTCTGCTGAATCAAAGTTATGTGTAACAGGCGAACTTTAACTGTTAACGAATATATTGATTACTCACAACAGATTCATTGAAGCTTCTCAACGGTCATAAATTACAATCACTGTATTTAAGATGAAGGATTCAATTTGTATCAACTACCGAAATATTTTATGCTCAAACAAATTTATTGTGTCTATTGTTTATTTCATTATTGTGTAATATCTTTAGATATCTGTACATCAAGGCTTCTTAATCTACTCTGTAAGAGAGTTTATTTCTTGTCAACATTTTTGAAAAAGAAGCTCAAGGTAGAGGGACCTTGAGAGTGAGTGTATTGATTACAACTTATAAGGAGGAGTAATCATAGAGAGAGGATTACACAAAAGTTATAGAGTGTGTAATCAGTTTAAAAGAGTTACCGAAATACCTAAAGTGTGTGGGGACTGGACGTATGACAAGTATTTAGACCGAACCAATATAAATCTTTTGTGTCTATTGTTCTTCCTTCTCTACTCTATTTTATCATTATCCAAGTTATTTGCAGAAAGTTCTTAAATCACCAAATTCACCCCCTCTTGGTGATATTTCGTCTTTTAGATTGAAGCTGAGAAGACTTTTGTTATTTACTTCAACTTTTGAATTTATGTTCATATATGTCTCTTTTGATGAAGTTAGTAATGTGTGTGTGTGTGTGTGTGTGTGTGTGTGTGTCTATATATATTTAGGTATTTTGGCATGTAAGTGTTGGAAAGTATGCCTAAAGGCAACTTATTGTACTTTGAATATTAACCTTTTTTAAAAGTATTCTCCATTTTGTTATCATTTAATTTGCATATTTATAGTGATAATTGTATCCTTTGATGTATCTTATAGATTGTCCTAAATGTCCGTAGTCGGTCATCTAAAAGGAGCGCAGATGAAATAAGACCAGTATGACTTTGATGAGGCATGGAGACACTGTTAGTTCTCTATGTGTTTTGATATAACTGACAATTGTAAAACAAAGTTGAAGTTTGTCTTTGTAAAGTTGAAAAACTTACTGTTAAAGACAAATTCGAGTTTTGGTTAGAAAACTCGAGTTTGGACTTGACAGAGAGAGCTCAAGTTTTTGAGAACTTAGACAAACTCAAGTTAAGTTTTGAAAATTCAAGTTTTGATCATATAGCGAGCTCCTAAGTTTTTCAAGACAAAACAAACTAGAGTTTATTTTAATGAACTCCAGTTTGACAAGAAAGGAGAAATCTAAATTTTCCAAGCTTTGTTGGAAACTCGAATTTGTGTGAGTAAATTCGAGTTTATAACACACAGAGAGCTATGCTCCATTATAAGCTTGAGAAAACTCGAGTTCTATTTTATAACTCCAGTTTGGACTTGCCAAAGTATTTTACAAAGTTTTCTCTATCATGAGGAAACTCAAGTTTTGTTTCTACAAACTCGAGTTTAGATCTTATAGAGAACAACTCAATATTTCTAAAGATTTGAAAACTCTAGTTTTCTATTCCAAACTCCAGTTTGAACAATACAAAGAGTTTTCTAGTTTTCCTAAGTTTTGTGGAAACTCAAGTTAGACTTTATAAACTCTAGTTTTCTATTCCAAACTCCAGTTTGAAATGAAAACTCCAGTTTTGAGCTTTTGGACTTAAAATATGTTTTTCACTATAAATGTCTAAAACTCAAGTTAGTCACTTAATGATTTGAGCCCTTACTCAAACTTTGTCCTAAAGATTAAATCGCGACATTCTTCTCTGGATGAAGAAAACTCGAGTTAGTTTTATAAGACTAGAGTTTAGGCTTCTGAAGTAAACTACAAACTCCAGCCTAGATGAACAAAATCGAGTTTGTAACTTGGTCCACAAATTAAAGCTATCGTGGAGAAAGCTATTTCTAACAGTCTAGATCCATTGATGATCTCAGTAGCAGCTCAAAACACTCTGTGTGTAAAGCTTGAAGCTGGATTTAATAAATTAGTGAAAGAGGTGACAGATCTACAGGATGATCATGCAGACCTCACTGATGAAGTCCAAGCCATATCAGGGCACATTGAAGACCATGGGGCAAGTGTAACATCCCAAATTTTGGGATTTGAAATTTGGAAATTAATGATGAAATTTTTTTAAAAAATAAGAATTATGAGACTAATTTGGAAAATTTGGCCTTAATTATGCTAGGAAGAAATATTTGGAAATTAAAGGCATATTTTTCCATAAATTAAGTACAAGTAGTTAAAGGATAATTTTGGCCTCAATATTTTGGAAATAATATTTATCGGCCTAAATGAATTATTTAAGGAAGACAAAAATATTTATTTAGGATTAAGGATTTATTTCTAAATCTTATTTAATGTTTGCAATTTAAGTAGGGAAGGACCAAATTGCAAACAAGAATCTTGTAGGGGGATAAAAGAAGTATTTTTGTCAAATGGTGAGACACCACGCATTTTTCTCTCCTCTCCTTCACCTAACTGAACACCCACATGTCCCTTCTTTTTTTTTTTCCTTGTTTGACAAATGGCACACATTCATGCACTTGGACACTTCACACACTCTCTTTTTATTCCCCCCCATCAATTCACGAACACATATACACTTCACCATTTCTCCAATGCTCTAATTCTTTCCTCTAGCCTACGGATCCTCTTCCCTAAACACAAACTAATTTTCCCTCAAGCAAACTCCTGCACTCCTCTTCCTGTTCCAACCATGGAACATATACACACCTTATCTCTTCATCAATCAACTTGAAGTGCAGCAAGGAAAATCAAGGTAGGTAGCAATAACTTCCTTTACCTTCTTACATGTGATGATTAAGGGTTCATAAGGTCATGCATGTATGCTATATGAACATTGGGTCTGATTTCTGAAATTATAGTGTCAAGGTTTTTGAGCTTACATGTCATTTACTCACCTCTGCAACATGATCCAAAAACAGAGGATGGAGTGCATGTCGTTTTCATAATTTATAGTTAGATTTTTTTTCTCTGAAAAGTTTACATGAGATAGTACACTCTTTAAGCTTGAAGTTGAGCTTTGGAACACCCAAAACTAAGGTCTGTAGCTCTAGTTATGATTTTTGAAAGTTGAGGTATGAACTGGAAAACGTTTTGGTGTCAATCTGGAGGAACACTGATGACGTTGCATTTTTGAGAAAGTAAACAGATTTTAAAAATTATGAAAATTTTACTGATGCTACTGACATACATAGCTTTAACATGGTATATATTTCAGATCATTCTGAGCTCTGGTCAGTGAGAAAGAAATTTTACAAAATGACCCTACGTCTGGGAACCGAAACTGGACAGTCCGTACATTTTTCAAAACTGGGAATGACTGGAGTAATATTAAATTGTGAAAATTTTTAGTTAGTTAGAGGACTTCTAGAGCTTTAATTTGACGTATAATAGGCATTTTTCTGAGATCTTTACAATATGTTATGGATTTTTAAAGATAAGTCACAATTTCTGAAGAATTCTAGACAGAGCTTAAGTTTTTGGAATTTGGGAATTTTTCTCAGCCATAAATCAACTTAGTGACTTTAATTTATGAAAGTAGACATATCAAGGAATGCATAGAAATTGGAATAACTCAATTCAGAGTTATATTGGCTAAGTTATGAATTTTTCAAATACCCGTGGAAATTAAAGGTCAATTTCTAATAAGTTTTAAAATAAGTCACATAAGTTGAATCGTGCCTAACCTTTTATAGTAAAGGTTTCTTTGGGTAAAATGAAAGCTTAAATGGCTGAGATGATAATTATTCGTAATGAATAGTATCTAATAATAATAATGATAACAAGATGTCCTTATTATTAGGAATAAGGAAATAAATAATGAGAGTATTATTATCGGTCTATTGTTAAAGTTATGAAATTATAATTCTTAACATGTGGAATTTTTAGGATGTTATTAATTGTTAGAAAATTTCTTTGTATAGATTAAACTGTGAAGTGTATTTGAGCTCTGGAATTGGGAGCAGTGTGAAAATAGTTAGCTCGGACGAGAGGTAACCACTTTCCACTTAGTATGTTATTAATATGTTGCTGTGAGTATTTTCTGAAAGGTTTATACATGTTTAAATAAAGTGTGCCATGTGGAATGTTATTAGTTGAATTTATATGCATTGAAATATTATAATAATTATGGGAACTAAGATATGATGACATGGTGTTGTGAAAATTTCCCCTGTTAAATTATGATGATGATTATGGAAAGGGGATGAATCGGGAAAGGATGGAGTAGTTACTTCCACCACGTGGTGATGCCTCCATTAGTGCACGATGGTTGGCTTTATATTGTCCCAACGGTTCAATGAGGGACTAGTCCAACAGTTCAAGAGGGCTTACGACACCCCACTTGTTCAATGAGGGGAAAAGACCCATGGTCTAAGACACGTGCTCTGAGGATTTTGGTTGGTCCTCATCACTTGACCAGTGAGCTTTTGGAGTAACCAGTAACATGGGTGTAACTTAGCCCATGGGTATAGTCGGAAGAAATAAGGTGGTTCGGTTGGATTGATTAGAGGTTTTTGGGTATTGAATACGAATAAAATTTGTGACACCCATTATGATATTTATTATTGTTGGGATATTATGTAAAGAGGATATTGATGAACTGTTGAATTTTGGATTGATTGTTTTATTTCACTTGGCACCTCACTAGCACGTGTTAATATTCATAATGAGCTGGACTGATGGTTACAAACTTTCTCTAGGTGACCAGTCAAGTTCAAGTCCTTTAGGGAAGCCGACAGACGCGTAGGATATTTAATACAAGTAGGACTTCTGTCTGTCTTTAGTTGTATGGATAACTGTATATTGCCACACATTAAGGCTTATCATGCATACTCTCGCTTGTTTTGAAAAATATTAGGTTAACCCTGGCTATTAAGTGATAACTCTGGTAAATATATATGATAAATTAGTTAATTAAATGGGGGATGTTTCAGCGAGCATCACTAATATACATAATACTCTGTGGACTTTGATCAACAAAGTGGACAAACTTTTAGCAGCTTAAGAGCCTCTACCTCCATCAGTAGCAGCCCAGCCTGCTTCTCAGCCACCTTCCTCATCCCCTATCCAATCATCCATCCCCTCACTTCTGTCTCCTCAATCTCCTATTCCCGTTCTCTCGATTTCACTTACCCCCTATTCTACCCTTATCCTTCTCTCACTTGCTACCTCTGTACTAACTCTAGCTACCTTACTTCTTCCATCTCTCATAGCTTCCCCTCTTCATATTAATTAGCTCTGCAACTGAGTTGTTTAAAGAAACCGATCCTCAGCATGAGATCTCTTCCACATTACCACCTCCTTCATTTTCCTCATCTCCTCTACCCTTTCAATCCTCTTCTCACCCATTTTCCTCCCAGCATCAACTCCCTCCTTTTTGACTGATGCCAAAGGGGAAGAAGCAAAATAATTGAAGTTATGAATTGAAGTTATGAAGTTTTGCAGCAGATATTAGCAGCAGTTCAAACAGACATAACTTCATAGCAACTACAAATTTTTATTTTGCAAATTTAGCACATGACATAGTAGCTTGTAGTCTACATCTTTTGCAAATCTCATTTGAGATTCTCTTATCTGTTTGCTGCTACTTTCTCTAACTTAATGATATTAATGAATCTTTTCTTGATGAATTTATGCTTCTGCGCAATTACAAGTTCTTTTCCTTCTGTTGGCACTATATTTTCGATCAAATGACTTAGTTGATTTCTGTCTCCTAAGTTCAGTTTTTGTCATCATCAAAAAGAGGGAGAATGTTAGCTTCATGAATGTTTTGATGATAACCAGACTAAACTTAGTCAAACAGAACGCAGGAAAATGATTTACTGAACCTACTGATATGCTGCCTCAAGTCAAAGGACATGACTCGAGGTTTAGGTGAAACTCGAGTCAGCAAAGATAACTCGAGTCAAGGGACATAGGCATTTTCTTTTCAGTACCTATTCTAACTCGAGGTAAGATTATGAAACTCGAGTTTGGTCTGAAACTCAAGGTAGGAATTGATGACTTGAGGCAAGGATAAGAATTTCAATAAAAATTAGACCGTTACCTTTGAATTCTTAAATGTTAACTTGAGTCTGACAATAGAAACTCGAGTTAGTCTAATGAAACTAGAGGCAGGAAACATATCTGTTCTTTGTTGCTAATTTGGAATTCCTTCTCTCAACTCGAGTTTGTATTCTGTGACTCGAGTTTAGGATGGAACTCGAGGTAAACACTATGACTTAAGGCAAATTAGATTACAGATCAAATATGCTCCAATCATTGTATAAATCGCAATTAATTCTAAACATGATTTGGTCAAACTTTGTTGTTTCATATTCTGTTTCATATTATCACTAATAACTCTACTTTGTTAGGTTTATAAAAAGTTTCAAGAAGTTGGGATTAAGCATTCAATGCTAAACCTGATATTGGCACGAAAGCGTCTGATATTTGATAAAGGACTCCTACATTCTTTCTGCTTCTACTGCAATGTCGAATAAGGAAGAATGAACTAGAGACATTGCTCACAAAAAATCCTTTAAGCTTGGTTATCTTCCCAAGGCCAACCACCAACATTTAATGCCAACGGTCATAATATCAATACCAAAACTACCAGAATTACAAACCAGAGACAACGGCTAGATTATAACGGCATTAATGGCGAAGTTATAAATTGAAGAAGCATTCATTAGTGCCAACTACCGGAAGTTACCGAAACGCTGTGAAAATTTAATAGCATTTATTGTACTATGTTTTTGTAACATTCTTACTTAACTGGTGTGCTTCAGTGATTATCATCTTATCTACTCTTTAGGAGTTTTGAATTTCTTACTTCATTACTTTGTTAAATCTTGA
The DNA here is from genome assembly GCA_037074495.1 of Acacia confusa. NCBI lineage: Eukaryota > Viridiplantae > Streptophyta > Magnoliopsida > Fabales > Fabaceae > Acacia > Acacia confusa. The sequence goes on along the minus strand of CM073509.1, from coordinate 20,544,935 downwards.
GGTTGGGACCTCAAGTGATTGGGTAAGCAATTACAGTTTGTAAGGGGGAGTGATCAATGAGAGGATCCAGTGTAATTGAGTGGAAAGATTTAGTAGAAATCCCAAGAGTTATGGGGCCTGGATGTAGGTCAAGTTTAAGACCGAACCAGGATATATCGTCTGTGTATTTACTGTTGGTTATGATTAGTTTTGATGATGTCTTATATAGATGCCATTAGTAAAGAGCAAAAAGTTTATATAATATACATTGTCTGATTGCTACATTTAATGTAGATTTGTTCATGTAGAGAAAGAACAAGAGAAGAGAAGAAAGGAAGAATTATATGTTGATTTGTTCGTGTGAAGAAAGAACAAGAGAAGAGAGAAAGGAAGAATTGATTCATGGAAAATAATCAAGAAGAGAGAAGAAAGAAAGAAGAACTTGATGAATAGCCTGAGAAAATCATTATACAAGTTTTTAGATTGATTCTTGAAGTCTCCACGATCAAATGGAAGTTGGAATGACTCGATTTGGAGTTAGAATAAGTAAATATCAGTTTCTGGATAATTAAACTCGAGTCTGTCACTTATAGACTCGAGTCTGGTTTATTTCCAGCAACTCTAGCTCCTCTGGTACGAGCAAACTCGAGCCTATACTTATAAACTCGAGTTTGGATGATTTTTAGCAGTTTTGGCTCCTCTGGTACGAGCAAACTCAAGCCTATACTTATAAACTCAAGTCTGGCTGATTTCCAGCAACTTAGTACTACTCTGGCACGAGCAAACTCGAGCCTGTTACTTACAAACTCGAGCCTGACTTATTTCCAGCAACTTTGTCCACCTTTGTTTCACGTTCAACACGGGGCGACCTCTTGTAATTCGATGATATCTTCTAAACCAGGAATCGGATTGAGGTGAAACCAATTTTCTATGAAACTAGACTCCCAATGCGACATCTTGACAAAGTTTCATACCCAAAGAAGATCAGATGAGAGAGATATGAATTTTGAAAGTTGGATGAGAAGTTCACGCCACACAGCAGACCAAGCTTCAATGTTTTGAGTGTAACTCATAATCTACAAATCGGAATGAGCTAAGATCGGTGGCATATGAAAGTAGACTCATAAGGCTTTCCATCAAGAGTTAAACAAACTAAAACGAAGTTCAGACCAAGGAGATATGGCCTTTGGAAGTTCACAGAAAATTCAGGATGCTACAAACTCGAGCCTATCACTTATAAACTCGAGTTTGACTCAGACAGAGAGCTAGTCACGATATGATATTCGATAAACTCGAGCCTAAAACTAATAAACTCGAGCTAGTCATGATTGGGCTTAGCTGTTTGCCTAATTTAGGCTTATTTTTAATTCTCAGGGCACAAAATTTAGGATGTTGCAATATATATTCATTACATTCGATAAACAATAATACATAGCACACAACACATGCATGTCAACAATGTTTGCACATAACTAGTGCCATGAAACCCACATGTCCTCAGTGCTAGGAAAACATACAAGTGGCATTATTAAGAGTTAACCCACATCCAACGGAAACCACAGCTAAAGTGAATGTAAACAAATGACTGAATCCACAGTTTTGTTTATAACACATGAATCAAACAATCATATATATGTATACAAGACACACAAGTGGTAAAGTTACCAGTACGCAAACCTATCTTTCATCGCGTAATTACCAATACGCCCGTCCTTTGAATCCGACCCCGGCTTTTTCGGGTATCCTATAACGTTATTGTTAGATTATTTCCTTTTCCATATTTTTTGTTATATTTTAATCAATACCACATAACTTGAAATAATATCCTAAGAGTTATTTTTACCTCCTTTGACCTTTTTACCCTTACAGGATTTGTTTTTCCATTTTTACCCTTAAAGGATTTGTTTAAAAACGCATTGCTGGATTTTCTAGCCAGATTTTTCGGTAACTTTGAAAAATCATAACTAATTCTACAAAAATTGAAATGATGTGAAACCAAAACCAAAATTTCCCTTAACAAGTATATTTTTCTAGAAAAATAAAGCCTCAAACTATAAATCTTGAGTCATTCCCAATGTTAATTTTTCCAACTACTGTTCAGATTTTAACATCTTGAACAAGGTCGAACTTCAAAAATTCATAACTCCTTGTCTAGAGCGTAAAACGTCACATATTATATATCAATAGAAATCCCTAGATGTATATTTCTTAAAAGGAACATTTCATGATTTTTAAAGTCCATTTGATACATAAAATACTTGCCTCATTGTTCGCTGGCAACACAGGATTCAAAATTGGAAATTCAACAATTTTCACAATCTTGATCCATTGATTTCAAAACTTATTCCCTAACATGTTTTCACTCTAATTTTCATTTTAAACACATTAGAGACCTTAAAAACATGTAAATAAATTTACTTTACAATTTCCTAGATTAAACTACAATTTTACCAAAAACTAAAAACTTGAGATCAAGAATTTACCTCTTGAAGTTCTTGCTCCTTCTTCACCTTGCTCCTATGAATTTTTCTATACTCAATCAGCTGCTGAATTAAGGATTTTGGTGTGAGGATTTGAAGAGACTTGAGGTCCTATTTATAGCAAAATATCAATGGCTCAAGTGGTAATTTTTGTTGAGATCCAATTGAGCATCTTTCCAATCATCCATTAGATCCAACTTGCACTCTAAGGAGCGTCATATCCACCCTACTCCATGGCTAGACGTTTTTCTCTTCTTTCATGGCCATTGATTAGTTTTCCAAGTGTTAATCATCCCATGATCAATAGCTCTAATTGGTTGATTTAATTATAAGAGGATTAAGCCAATTTAGGTGATTAATTTAGTCCATTGGATAACTTTACATGTACACAAGTCCTAGCCGTTAATTTTAGTTGCAAATGTTGACTTTTGGGGCTGCCTTGATTAAGCTTAATTATCCTCTTAATCAAGTGCTTAAGTGTCCATTTATTGCAAATGTCATTGCCTAATTGGTCTTCTACTTAATCAATGTTATTAGAGCATTATTAGTAAGCTTTATTTGTAATGCCCCTATTTTCTAAGTCTATTATGAAGTTCAATTACGGCCCTAGGACTCTTAGTAAACTAATTTGTATATATTTATTAGAGTGAAGGCGTTAAACAAATCAGAGTAAATCACATCAGAGAGCATGCTTAATGTTTGGACGAATGAGTGACTGATTGCATATGCCCAGACATATGCTGGTTAATTAAAATTCCCGAAGGAATATAAGCATGATACAAATAAATTCATCACGTTGTTCTTAGTTGACGCGTTAGATTACAGTTATCTGAAAGGTTCAACAAAACTTATACATATTCTTATCCCGAAATATAACTCCTTTCAATTCTTTACGAGTGTTGCTTACCCCTTTCCCCCGCTCCCGATACTCTTGATCATGAAGCTAGGGTAAATTTTGAGATTCAATGCCCATTGAATCTCCGATAACAGTTGACCTTATGCTCAAGTATAAACAATATATGTATAAAAAATATTCAATTACATTTCAGCATGTAGCCATATATAGCACACAGCACATGTAATAGTTCATATCTCAACCATACATAGCACACACACATGTAATGTTCACACCGTTTGCACATAACCAGTGCCACGCCCCCGGCGTGTCCTCAGCACTAAGAAAAACATCCATATGACATTACCAAGACTGTAACCCATTTTCAAAGATAAATGTATTTAAAAAGGTGATCTAAGACCGAGTCTTAGCCACAGTCTATGATCCAAGACCAAGTATTGTCCATGACTATATGAATCATCTTATCACATATAAGCATACAAGACAACATAAGAGTTAGAGTTACAGTACGCGTCCGTACCTTAGTCCTTGGCGCTAGTAGTACGCTCACCTTTCAGTAATGGTTCCAAACTTTCCTAGGTATCCTGTAATATTATCACCGCATTATTTCTCTTGTAATTAACATCCTAAGAGATAGCCTTGCCACTCATGACCCTTATACCCATAGTGAATTTTATTCCATTATCCCCTTTTAATTTACTATTAATTAATTCTAACACTTTCTATTAATAATTCTCTTTATTATTTATTATTAATCACATATTTCATTATTTATTCTTTTTCCTAAAATTCATCATCATCACCACCACCACCACCATCATCATCATCATTATTCCTAATAATAATTCCTCATTTATTATTTATTCCCCCTTTAATTTAGTTATTAATTAATAATATAATCTCCCTTTTCCTAATAACCTCATTTATTCAATTATTTCTCCACCATTATTTTAAACTTCCAAGGGTTATCTCTTTTCTTTAAAATAGTAGTTTAATAATCCATTAAAGTTAATAAATACTAACCATTATATAAGAATATAATTAAATGTATTTATTTAATGATTCTCATGGTTTCCTATAATTTTCCATAATATAATGCTAATTATGGTTTTCCATGTTATTTAATAATATATACTTTAAATCGGGTTTTAATAAACACAAACACCACATGAACTAATTTTTAATTAAGAGTTTATTAAAACTAATTATTAATATACATTTTAATGTTTCTCATGGTTTTCTTTTAAAACCTTGATCAACACTATTACTACATAATTTATGCTTCATGTAAATATTGAGTTAAGCACATTTATTTATAAAAAAAAAAATACATTTTACTATTTGATTCCCAAAAATCATATTAACAAAAATTTCATAATTGTTAATTTGAATACAATAACTCCATAACATTTTTTTTTTTTTGGTTACTTATACACTTAAAATAATAGGACTCCATAATATGTAGACATATATAAACCTACATGCAGCAATTGTATTCTTGGGTTCCTTATATATATTTTTTATGATCACTACACTTCACTAATATACTTTAAGCTCTTCCATATTTTATAATATACATATATACTTATTGCACTACCAGTAAGCGCGTACACTCATATATATATTATGTTTACAACATTTCTTTTTCTTCTCCCTGGGTAGTCACGTTTCCACCATTATATATATTTATACAATAAACTCACATTCAAATCTACATATAACTCTCACATACTCTCTTTTTTCTTTCCTCTGCAAGTTCACAACCCACCTTCTCATCTTTCACTTGTAGCATATACATATTTCAGACACACAGTAGATGACAGCAAGGAACAAAACTTCATCTCATGCATCACGTCTAACTTCATCTCAGCAAGGAACATATTTAAATCACGATCCAAAGTCCAGACAAGAGCAAAACCCGACAGTCCAGAAGTATATTCATCGGGTATTAGTCACAGAGCTCGAGGGACAAGGTCCTTCACTGATCCTTCTGTGTTTTCTTCCCAAATACGTGATCTACTTCTGGTCTCCGTAAAACATGTTGAATCATGAATATAGGTTGATCTTCTGCTGTGAAGGCGTGGACTGCTTCTTTGGTTTGGACGAGTTGACGAGCTAATGGATCCATGGGCTTGCGTGAGTTGTGTGTGTCTTGTTCATTATTATTTTGCTGCTATCTGTTTATTGGTTTGCTGATGATAAGCTGGCCGACGGAAATGAAAGCATGAGGTGAGCTTATGAAATAGGTTTCAGCATAATGGGCTTGGGTCTGTTTTATTCTTTGTTGATCATCACTTGTTGAGCTGATCCATTGTGGATAATATAGACTTTGGGCTTTTGAGGTTAAATGGATTGTTAATTATGAAGCCCATGCCTTGTTCCATCTATTATTTTAAAACAATAATTTATTTGCAATTAGATTTAATTGCAATATCTTCAAAGAAATTAAATTCTTAATTTTTTAGGCCATAAAATATTAATCTTATAATATCTAGGCCAAAATTATCACTTTCAATTATTTTCTGAATTTTATTCTTTTCCGAAAATAAATTATGGGAAAATATAGGCCTCAATTCCCAATAATTATTCTCATAATTATTTAAGCCCAAATTTTACAATTTAAATTTCCATAATATACCAATATTTAAATCCCAGAAAATTGGGATATTACATTATCCACTCTTATTCCTTGGCAATTAAACCAGTCCCCTAATGTCATCATTATTTTTGAAAATAATGGCCTTTATTTATGCCTCTAATTACCTTTAAGCAAATTGAAAATACATACACAAGTTAGTTCACATTTGATTAGGCATTATTTTTTTAATAGGCATATGCAATTTTAGCATAAATTGCCTTAATCATTATTCATTTAGTTTCCTTAAATATCTATTTAATTTTGTTGTCATCTACTTCTTGTCTTTAAGCGAAATTATAGCCCCTAAATAATGTTTCATAATTAACCTTTGGTTAATTAATTCCAAAGTGAACTTTGGATAAGAATATAATAAATAAATTATCATTCTTTGTGATACATATTCAGCTTTGTATTTTGCTAATTTATTTACCAGTATACAATATTTACAACTATTATGAAAATTAGAATATTACATAGTCGAATCCACCATCTTCTGGAAAACAACAACAAAAGCTCAATAGGAAGAAAGAAATGATGTGGACATCTTGTGCGTGCCATATGAAAGTAAGTTAACAGAGGTTTTGGGTAGTTAACAGATGGGGGAAAATTGCACCTATTTTGTGCATTTATATACATTTGTGCACCTTTGGAAAATTTGTGGCGCCAAGTGCGCGCCCGGTACATATATTTGTGCTGTTAAATTTGCCCCTTTGCCCTCAATTAAATAACAATTCTGATATCTCTTATTAGCTGAGTCATGATCTAATTTTAAATTAATTATGAAAAATAATTTCAAAGGGTTCATGTTATTATATAATTTTTCAAATGCAACACATAAAAAAAAGAAAAGAATTGATAACTACTTCGCTTAGACATATTCTGAGTTCTGGACGATGCAAATTTAAATCATGCAAAACAAAGCAGGGAAACGTTTTCCACCATTAATTGATCCTTCTAGTATATATTATTTGTAATAAAGAAGATTTTCGAATTTTTTTTACCAGACTAAGATTTTAATTAACTTTGTAATATTTTATTTCATATAGCTGACATTTGATTTTTTTATCTTTATAACCATTTGAGTTGACAAATTTTCCATCGATTACGCTAATTTTCATTATCTTAATTGTCATCATATATTTAAACATTTTAGTCTTTTTCTCCGTTCTTCATTGAAGTAGTCAAGTTAAGCTTTCCTTGACCGTGTGCAAGAAAACTTCTTAGTTCATAAAGTTGAATCCATGTTTCCATGCAAAATATAAATATGACTTTTCTAATTAACAATCAAATACGACGTCACTTACGTGTTTGGAAATCAATCAATAAGATCGTTCATTCTCCATTGAGTTCCTTAATGATTTTAATTGATATGACTTCAATTAAATTTATTTTAATATTCTATGAAAAAACGTAGAAAATGAAAACATAGTTATATCCCCTAGGTTTGTTTAGTTTGAGGGGGAGGGGAGGGAATAATTTTTTGAAACATTCGCTCCTCTCCCTTTATAACCCTCCCCTCCAAAAGTGGGGCAATTTGGAGCAGAGAGTCAATATTTTGCCCGGTGCTGACATATTTACTCATTTGTATTTTTAATATTCCAAAACTATCCTGCCCTATTTTCTTCCTCCCTCCAACGCTGCTCTCATATTATTCTCTTCCTCAGTAACACCCCTAATTTCTAAGTCTCTTATGGTCTAATTATGACTCTAGGTCTCTTATTAAACTAACTCATGTATATTTATCAGAGTGAAGGCATTAACAAATCAGAGTAAGTTAATATAGAGAGCATGCTTAATGTTTGGACAAATGAGTGACGATAACATATGCCTAGACACATGCTAGTTAATTAAAATTCCCAAAGGAATATAAGCATGATACAACTTAAAATTCTTTGCAATGCATCCGGTTGGCACGTTAATAGTACAATTATCTGAATATTCAAAGATTATACATAGTACTATCCCAAAATAAAACTCCGGCTGAGTCCTTACGCGCGCTGCTTACCCTTTTCTCCTGCTCCCGGTCCTCCAGACCTTGAAATTAGGGTAAATTCTGAGATTCAATACCCATTGAATCTCAGGTAATAGTTAACCTCATGCTCAAGTATAAACAGTATATGTATGACATATATTCATTACATTTCAGCATTAACCATACATAGCACATAGCCAATGTAAAGTTCACAATTCAACAATACATAACACACAGCAAATGTAATGTTCAACAATACATAACACACATCACATGTAATGTTCAACAATACATAGCACATAACACATGTAATGTTCACATCATTTGCACATAACCAGTGCCACGCCCCTGGAGTGTCCTCAGCGCTAGGAAAACATCCATACGGCATTACCAAAACTGTAATTCGTTTCAAAGCTGAATGTATTTAAAAAGGTGACATAAGACCGAGTCTTAGCCACAGTCCATAGCACAAGACCAAGTCTTGTCCTTAACTATATGAATCATCTCATCACATATAAGCATACAAGACAACATAAGAGTTAGAGTTACAGTACGCGTCCACACCTTAGTCTCCATCACTAGCGGTACGTTCACCTTTCAATACTGATTCCTGACTTTCCCGGATATCCTATAATAATATCACCTCATTATTTCCTTTATAAATAACATCCTAAGAGATGTCATTGCCACTATTGACATTTAGCTTCCACGGGTATTTGGAAAATTCGTAACTTGGTTTTTATGACTCTGAATGGAGTAATTCCAATTTCTATTTATTCATTGATAGGTCAAATTTCATAAATTAAAGTCATCAAGTTGATTTATGACTGAGAAAATTTTCCAAAACTTTAAAATCATAAGCACTATTCAATCTAGGAGCAGAAACTTACCGATTTTCATAGTTCAACTTCAAAAATCAAAATCCATATCTGGAGTTCTGGGCATCAAATTTAGGTGATTCAAAATTCTATGAACTCCTTATTAAGTCTAGTTTCTTGGAAAATTGATTTCAATATTTTATAACATGTTAAAAATTCACAAAAATCCAAAATGTGACCACTGTCCAGAATTTTCTCCAGAAAACAGTCTGTCCTATTATCCAACTTCAAAAATTCATCATGAATTGTATAAAAATTTAAATGGTGTTCTTCCAACGCTTAGGTGTCCCTTAACATGTCTAGTTTTATACAAAAATAATACCAATAACCAACACATGCTAGAAAATTCCCAGATTTCACAAATGTAGTCACTGTTCAGAAACAGTTCCAAGTTTGTAACCCATTTTCCAAAATTCATAACTTTTTGTATACTTATCGAAATGCAACAAATTACCTATCAAATTAAATCTCTGTGTCTAATACATATCTATAAATTTTCATAATTTTTGAAGTTTGTTTACTTATCCCGAAATGCCACGTCATTTTTTGCCTCCATAATGATACCAAAAGTTTTCAGATTTTATCTCAACTTTTAAGAATCATAACTGGAGTTGTAAACCTCTGTTTGAGGTGAATCAATGTTTATTTTAAAGCTTAAGGAGAGTTCTATCTCCTATAAAATTTTTATAATTTTATCTTATATCAATCATTCCCAGTTTACAAAAATATGACCATTGCCCAAAAAATGTTACAGAAATGTTCTAGGATTTTGACCCACTTCCAAAAATTATATCTTGAGCTATAGACATACAATTGAGGTAAACCAAAGCTCATTTTAAAGTTGGGATGTGTACTATATGTCCATAAAATTTCAGGGTCAAAGAAGGTTGTTTTCCCTGGTTTCACCTTGCTCAAAGATTACTATTTCAGCAACAAAAATCCAATTTTCAGCAAATGGTAGCAGCTTATCGTTCACGTTTTGCATTTCATTTAGACTCCCCTAAACCCTTTTCATTCTTTAACTAGACTTAACACTTTTAAACAGATTCTATAGGTTCAGATTATGATCCAACTAGAATGAAAGATACTTGAAACCATCCGAAGTACAAGAGTTTTTAACGTGATATACTAAAACAACAATAACCAAACTGCACCACATATATAACGTAGGCATGCAACGTGAAGCTTCAAATATTCTCTATTTCTGCACTAAAAAGCAGAGACCCATCATGCAGAAGCGAGACCATAATACTTCAGTTTCAAATGCAAAGGCCAATGTGTAGAAACTAAAAGGAAGATGCTTACCTTCTCTTCTACACTTTAAATGATGGAATCCAGCTCACTGAAAATACTCCTCTGTTTTCCAACATTTTGAGTAGAGGAGGAAGATGATCAACTCTCTCTCTCTCTCTCTCTCTCTCTCTCTCTCTCTCTCTCTAACTCTTTGCCTTTCGGTCTGCGACTCTCACTCCCTCTCAGTCACAACTTTCTTCATCACACACATTCTCTTCGTTTCAGATTTCTTTCTTGCTCTTGGACTCATACTCTCTCAGCCTCTGTTTTCTGCATTTTTGTGCAGGCCGAATAAGAAAAGGCGAAATAAATAAATAAAGAGGGGGTATGCATGTGTATGTTTTGTTGTCTTGCTAAGAATGCAGAAAATAGTGGAGATTGAACAGGCTAAAAGAGTATTCAGCATTGATTGACACTGGGCTCAAGAAGCATGGAAGATTCAGAAGAAGCATGGTAAAGGGTCTGATTTTGTTAATCTCTCGCTGCTTTAGGATTTACCTCTCAGAGCTTGCGTGCTGCTATAATCTCGACAGATTAGGAGAGAGATAATGTAATGGGGTTATGCTTGTATAATGAATATTTAAGAAGGTTGTATGTTGGGTTGCAATTATAGATATATTGGGCTTGTTGGCTGAAATGGATTAGCTGATATAAATATATCCTTCCTGGTGCTTTGCGTGGGCCGAGATGAAAATCAAATGAATATGAATAAAGAGAATGCATGTGGCTGAATGATGATAGTCTTCACGTGTAGTTGGAAGAATAGAATGGATATGGCTTTTGTGTTCTTAATGAGCTAGGAGAATAATAACCTATACGGCATGAATGGTGCTACACGTATAGAATGATTCATGAGCTTCATGCATGGGCATTTTTCTTTACTTATGGTCCATGTAGTTTAAGTAGATACAGAAGTATTTATCCTAACGAACATTGGACAATTAATAATTATCAAGGTTAAATCCCTGTATTAATCCCAATAAATTTTCTTTTGGCCACAAAATATTTTTTTAAAAAATATTTGGCCAAAAATTTATTTCCTAACTAATTATCCTTAATTTTAAGAAAATATGCCTTAATCTTAAATTCTAAATTTTGAACTCCTTAAGGCCAAAGTTTCCATAATTAATCCTTGATTCCCAAAATCTAAAATTTAGAATGTTACACCCTCCACGCCGACTCACCATCTCCGTCATGTCCACCACTCTACAGCTCATTGTCCTTGTCATCACAACAAAGGTCGAAGCGAATAGATTTGAGGCCACAGACACACAAAGATTTACCTTTCGAGTGACAGAAAGGTCAGAATGGAAGAGGAAGAGAAGAGGCAGAGAAATATCAAGGAAAAGGGGGAGATCAACGGAGATGGATCTTTCGTTGCATTTTTGGATCTGAATCGGGAGTTGAGGAGGCAGTGGCTCCTTAATGATTTGAGGACGAAGACGACGATATTGGGTTTCATGGATATTCACGCCATTAAAACAGGGATAGCAATATAAATCAAGCCATTATAATTATTTCATATATATTATTGTTAATATATTAACTATTTTTTGGTATAGTTTATATATTAACCATTGATTAGGTCAAAAAATATGAACTATTAATTATGTAATTATTGTCAGTCAGGAATATTAATCATATGTGACAATTATATTTATTTAATTATGATGAATATAATTTTGTACCTTATATATTTTTTAGAATTATATTTTATTAATCATTCTACAATTTTTTTTTGAAAAAAAAACATATTCAATAATTGAAATGGAAACTCCTTTCTATCGTAGTATGACCATACATTTCTCAGACTCACTCATTAAGGAGCCCAATATTATCCCTCTACTAATGTAAGGGACAAATTCCATCTTGACCATTCACATTCCTCTGCATGAAAACCACTGATCCCGATCATAGCTTTTATCATCACCCGATCAAAGGTGACTTTTGACTAGGTCAAAAATCAATGACTCATCATGTAGGAATCCATGATGATCTCAGGTCAAAGGGCGTCATGACGTGGTTATACATGAGATAAGCTTATAACTAAATCCATGCAGGTTTCTCATAGAGGGTTGGTCCAGCACCTTGTATTCTTACAAGTGCCTATGACTTTGATTCATATCTCCATACCTCATCAAAGTCATATTGGTCTTATTTCATCTTCTCTCCCACGTAGATGACTGACCAGGGACATTTAGGATAATATATAAGATACATCCAAGTGTTAGCTTCTATGTTTTGATGATGAAACAACATTATAAAAAAATGAACAGGAAAACATAAACTCGAGGTTGAACTTATCAACCTCGAGGTTGCTGTGAAACTCGAGGTTAAAAAATCAACCTCGAGGTTTTAGCTCTTAGATCACTTCTGAAAGTTCCTTGTAAAAACTCGAGGTTCATATACCAAACTCGAGGTTAGACTGAAACTCGAGGTTGGTTTCATAAACTCGAGGTTAGATTGAAACTCGAGGTTGGTTTCATAAACTTGAGGTTGCATCTGTTTCTGATCTCACATAAACTCGAGGTTTAAAATTCAACCTCGAGGTTAGGCAAAAACTCGAGGTTGATTTGTGAACCTCGAGGTTGCCAAGTTATGTACTGATTTCCCGTGACGTTTGCGTGCTTAATCAATGTGTATTTGGTTCATCTCTTTTTCTATTATTACATTGAAATAGTTGTTGCTAACCACATTTCTTGGAGTTTATCTTATCATATCAGGAATTCTTATGCTCTATCAAAAAGGAAGATGATGATGTCATCAACATTTATTATATCTGATGAAAAGCAAAAACAGAAACAGAGTGACAACATTCTCTTGCAGAATTGCAGAACTTTAACGGTCAAATACAAAAACACTCTCGTCCTCTTTCTCTTGAGGACAATAAGAAAAGAATGTTGGCGCTATGCTTTAGGAATTTCAAACTGCTAGCAGACAAGTGCCAAAATGCCAACGGTCAAGTGACCTCTACCTTCGCCTGCCAACAACAACAACAACGGTTGTATCAAGAAGACAATGGATGTATCAACACAATCAACACAACGGCTATTTTGCAATACAACTATAAATTGAAGAAGCATTCAATTCAGCCACCGACCAAAAACCTGCGCATTTACTCTGAATTATTATCTTATCAGTTTCATTACTCTCAACTTATACTTCAGTGATCATTTATTATTCAACTCGTGAGGAGTTACATAAACATTCAATTTTCATTCGTTGTAAAATCTTAAGGTTGTGGAACCTTAAGTGAGGGTGTACAATTACAAGTAGTAAGGGAGAGTGAGTCTGAGAGATCATTCCGAGTTGTGTAATTGTTTTCTGAAGATAGTGAAAAATCCCAAGGTGTTCTTGGGGACTGGATGTAGGTCAGGATAGACCGAACCAGGATAAATTCTCTCTGTGTCCATTCATCTTTAATTTCTTGCTATGTTAGTTTCTTAATTTGCGAAAATCTTGATTAAGCAATAGAATTTTTTTTAAATCACCTATTCACCCCCCCTCTAGGTGATATTTGAAAAACCGGAGCAAATTACCAAGAGGGGGTGAATTGGGGATTTGAAAAAAAAATCTTTTGCTCGATTCTAGAAATCAAATGCTGAAGCAAGGTAATGTAGAGAAGGAGAGGTGAGAACAAGACACAGCAAGATTTATACTGGTTCGGTCTAACTCCTTAGCCTACGTCCAGTCCCAGACTCTCTGGAATTTTCCACTATCACTTACAATCAGTTACACACTTTGTACTCGAAAGATATCTACTCACCAGGATACACTTTCCCTTACAAGTTGTACACTGATATCACAACTACACACTCTGTACTCAGGATGATCCTTTTCCCTAGAACTTACTCCCCCTTACAAGTTGTAGTTGTACAACCAATCTCCAAGTCCCCTGACTTGAGATTCTTTACAATCAAATGATTAACAGAAACAAACTCTCTCTAAGAGTAGATATTGATAAACACTGAAGAACAGATAAAAGAATCACAATACAGACTCAAAAATGCAAATGTTTTCAAGTGTAGCTTCGTTGTCTATCTTGCTCTGAGTCTTCATAGCCTTTTATAGCCTAACTAGATGAACTAGCCGTTGCAATATCTTCTCCAATGTTCAGTTGCAGATATGGAAAATGACAGTTGCAAATTTTGCTCTGTTCTTTCAATTTTTTGCTGAAATCCTGAAATATGTTGTTGCAGAACGTCTTCTAGATTCTTTGTCATTCCACAATCTTAATTCGACTGTTTGAGGTGATCTTAATGTGTTCCAACGGTCTGAACTAAACATCTGGGATAAGGGAGAAGAATCAGCCCTGTTCTTGGTTCTTCATTAAATGCACTTATTCTGGATCTTTGATTCTCTCTGATCTTGTGATGAGTCTGTCTGAAATTTATCAAAAACTTGATCAATAACGTTAGGAATAATAATGCAACAAGATATGATAATTTCATATTAACCCATAATGATTTCGCAGATTGATTTGATCTGGTTTTCAAAAGTTACCGAAGCAAACTCGAGTTTGGTGTTCTAGACTCGAGTTTGAGGTTCATCCAGAGAGCAAGATATGTTTGAAAGTTTCCTAACCTCGAGTTGACAAGTAACTGACTCGAGTTTGGTTCTTACAGAGAGGAAAGTCGCGAGTTGGTCTTGAATGAGATCTTGAACACTTGGCTAAACTCGAGTCATTTAGTGACTGACTCAAGTTTGAAGCTTTTATGAAAAAAAAACTTAAGTTTAAGTTCACAGCTTCAAAACTGGAGTTTAGAAATGCAGACTGGAGTTTAGAAATCATGTAATAGTTCGAATATTTTCAAATAGTCCTAAACTCGAGTCTCCAGAAATCTGACTCGAGTTTCAGTGTATATTGAAACTTTGAAAAACTTTTCATTTAAGTACAAACTGGAGTCACTGAAATTTAAACTGGAGTTTAGAAAACAAGTATCAACTCGCGTATCTCTGTATATGCCAAACTCGAGTCTACATAATCCAGACTCGAGTTTCCAGTGAAAACTGAAAACATGAAGGCTATTCCATTTTGCAAACTGGAGTTTGTAAAACTGAAACTGGAGTTTGGAAAACTTGATAAAAACGTTGAAGCTTCTGTTTGATCTCAAACTCGAGTTTCCAAATCATAGACTCGAGTTTACAAGTCTTTAAACTTTTAGCACATAAACTTTCTTGTAAACTGGAGTTTCTCATAATCAAAGGTGGAGTTTGGAAACAAGTTGAAATTCGAGTGTCTGCCTTTGATCTAGACTCGAGTTTATAAACACAGACTCGAGTTTACAATTCTTGTAAACTTTGATAGCTCTCTGTAACTCTGCAAACTCGAGTTTGCCTATACAAACTAGAGTTTGGCCAACATTGTATCTGTCTGTCAAGTCCAAACTCGAGTTTAGCAACCCAAACTCGAGTTTGCCTTAAACAGAAAGTTGTACAACTTTCCAAGGACAAACTTCAAATTGAGTTTACAATTGTCGGTTATCATCAAAACACACAGAGAACTAACAATATTCCATCTTCACCAAGGATATAGTTATCATTATAAACATGCAAATAAAATGATTACGAAATGGAGAATACATTAAATAATGTTTAATGTTCAAAGTACAATGACTCTCACTTGCACTAGGTGCAATCATTAATTACTCTAATTCCTATTGTCCTAACATGTCGTTCATGTTTTGCTTGTGCAAGTAGCTTAGTAAGAGGATTATCAACATTGTCTTCTCCTGGTACTTTGCATATCTTCATGTCACCTTTATCATTGATTTCTCTGATAAGATGAAAATACTTGAGTATATGCTTGGTCCTTTGATGTGACCTAGGCTCCTTGACCTGCGCAATAGCCCCGTTGTTGTGACAGAACATGTCTATTGGATTTGAGATGGTAGGAACTACCCCTAGTTCAATAATGAACTTTCTGATCCAAACAGCTTCTTCAGTTGTATCTGATGCTACTATATACTCAGCTTCTGTTACAGAATTAGCTACAATGCTCTGCTTAGAACTCTTCCAGCTTACCACACCACCACTGAACAGGAATAAATATCCTGATTACGATCTTTGATCATCCTGGTCAGTTTGAAAACTCGCATCTTTGTAACCAGTCACACAGAGCTCATCCTCCAATCCACCATATATCAAGAATAAGTCCTTAGTCCTTTTTAAGTACTTCAGGATATTTTTGACAGTAGTCTAGTGACCCTCACCAGGATCTTGTTGATATCTGCTTATCATACTCAAGGCAAATGACACATCCGATCGAGTACACAATATGGCATACATGATAGATCCAATCGAAGGCACATGAAATGTTACTCATGTGGTCTCTTTGATCTTGTGTACTAGAACACAGATCCTTATTGAGATGGATGCCATGAGACATGAGCATGTAACCTCTTTTAGAATCTTGCATACTGAATCTATGTAGTATCTTGTCTATGTATGTGCTCTAACTTAGGCCTATCAGCCTCTTGGATCTATCTTTATAGATCCTGATCCCAAGGATGTAAGTGGCTTCGCCTAAATCTTCCATTGAGAAAAACTTTCCTAACTAGAACTTGACACTCTGCAAGGTAGGGATGTCATTCCCAATGAGTAGAATGTCATCAACATAAAGCAACAGAAATATAATTATGCTCCTACTAACCTTCTTGTAAACACAAGGTTCATTGATCTTTTGAATGAATCCAAACTCTTTGACTACTTCATCAAAATGATGATTCCAGCTCCGAAACGTTTGCTTCAATCCAAAATGGATCTTTAAAGCTTGCAAACTTTACCAGATTCCTCTCGATGCACAAAGCCTTCAGGTTGTGTCATGTACACATCCTCAAGGAGCTTTCTGTTAAGGAAGGCTATTTTGACGTCCATCTGTCATATTTCGTAGTCATAATATGATGTAATGGCAAGAAGGATTCTGATTGATTTGGCCATGGCAACTGGGAAAAAGGTTTCATCATAGTCCACGCTATGAGTTTGAGTGAATCTTTTTGCAACTAGTCGTGCCTTAAAAACATTTACTTTGTCATCCATGTCAGTTTTCTCCTTAAAACTCCACTGAAAACCAATGGTTTTTACACCATCAAGTAGATCGACTAAGGTCCATACCTTATTGTCGCACATGGATTGCATTTAAGCCATCTTTCAGAGTTGGGTTCTACCATGTCTTCTCGATAGGTAGTTGGCTCATTCTGCTCAACGAGCAAAACATCACAACTTCTAGTAATCAGAAATCCATATCTCTGAGGTTGTAGGCGTGATCTATCAGACCTTCGTGGGCCTTATGTTACTTGAGTAGGCTTAACAAGTTGTTGTAAGTCTTCTCTATTTTCTATCTGTGGTTCTACGTTGTCTTGTGGCTCACGAACTTCTTCGAGGTTCACCTTACTCCCACTGGTTCTTTTAGAGATAAACTCCTTTTTCAAAAAGATACCATTGCAGATAACAAACACTTTATGATCCGTGAGATTGTAGACATAGTATCCTTTAATTTCCTTTGGATACCCCACAAAAAGACATTTTGAGGATCTTGATGATAATTTATCAGAGGCTTGTAATTTAACGTAAACCTCACATCCCCAAATTTTAAGAAATGACAAACTGGGTTTCTTCCCAGTCTATATCTCATATAGTGTCTTTTCAACTACCTTTGATAGAATACGATTTAGTGTGAATGCAGCTGTTTCTAGAGCATGGCCCTAAAATGATGGCAGAAGATCTATTTGACTCATCATAAATCGACCCATATCTAATAGAGTTTGATTCCTCCGATTAGAAACACCATTCCATTGAGGTATTCATGGAGGAGTAAGTTGTGAGAAGATCCCACAACTCCTAAGATGGTCAATGAACTCTTGGCTTCAATATTCACCACCCCGATCAGATCGAAGTGCTTTCATTGTTTTGCCAAGTTGATTTTGCACTTCATTTTGGAATATTTTGAACATTTCAAAAGATTTAGATTTATGTTTCATTAAATAAATATACCCATATCTACTAAAATCATCTATAAATGTTATGAAGTACAAATGACCTCCTCTGGAAGATATATCCATTGGTCCACACACATCAGTATGTATGAGGCCCAATAAATCGGTGGCTCTCTCACTATGCCCAGTAAAAGGTGCTTTTGTCATCTTTACTAATAAACAAGACTCACATATATAAAATGAATCAAAATCAAATGAATTAAGAAATCCATCTTGATGGAGTTTCAAAATATGTTTTTCTTTTATATGGCCTTGATAACAATGCCATAAGTAGGTTGGATTCAAATTATTTGACTTGAACCTTTTAGTACTTATGTCATAGTTTTCTCCATTATTAGGATGTTCTAAATTAAGTACATAATAAAGCATGCAAATCACCATCAACATAGAAAACGTCATTACGATAAATTGAACATTTACGGTTCCTAGTAATAGAAGTGTAACCTTCCTTATCCAAATAAGAAAGAGAAATAATGTTACAACTCAAAGCAAGAACATAAAAGTAATTGTTCAAAATTAATAAAAGCCTACTGGGTAGTGTTAGTTCTCTATGTGTTTTGATGATAACTGACAATTGTAAACTCAACATGAAGTTTGTCCTTGGTAAGTTGTAAAACTTACTGTCAAAGGCAAACTTGAGTCTAGGTATGAAAACTCGAGTTTGGGACTTGACAGAGAGTTCCTCAATTCTGCAAAGAAAGCCAAACTCCAGTTTGCTTAGGCAAACTCGAGTTTGAGAGACACAGAGAGCACTCAGAGTTTTTTTTTTCACAACAAGACAAACTCGAGTCTTAGTATGAAAACTTGAGTTTAGACCAAACAAGAAAACTTTAGAAACTTCAGTATTTTTTCAAGACATGAAAACTCCAGTTTACAAGGAAGTTTATAAGTTGAAATTTTTTAAGACTTGTAAACTCGAGTCTGATTTATGAAACTCAAGTTTAGGACAAACAGAGACACTCGAGTTACTTCCTATTTTGAAAACTCCAGTCTTGACTATGAAACTCCAGTTTACACTTGACCAAGAAAATTTCAAAGTTTCAGTTTACACTGAAACTCGAATTTTGAGTCTTAAAACTCGAGTTTGGGTCATACAAAGAGCTACACAATACTTCTGATTTGGAAAACTCCAATTTGTCTTTGAAGACTCCAGTTTTGAAGTTTTGAACTTAAACTCAATTTTCTCATCAAAGCTCCAAACTCGAGTCAGTCACTTATCAACTCGAGTTTAGATAGCTTTCCCAACCATGTTCAGAACTCTTGACACAACCTTGCTCTTTGGATAAACACAAAACTCGAGTCTGAGAATACAAACTCGAGTTTGTGCCGACGTTTTGAAAAATCAGATTACGCCAATCTGAGAAATCTTCATGTGTTAATCTTAAAATGTCATATCATATGCTGTTATTGATTCTAACACTGTTTAATGAGTTTTCTAGTAAGTTACAGATGATTTCAACAAAGATCAAGGTAAAATCAAATCTGGGTCAAAAGCAATTAATGAAGAACCAAGAACAAGCCTGGATTTTCTCCTCTGTCTCATTGGTTCAGCTCAGGCCGTTACAGATCAATCAAATCCGACTTCAAATGGTCGAAACAAGGTTTATGGAATGATAGAATATCTGGAAGACCATTTGCATCAACTGATTCCAAGATTTCAGCTAAGAATTGAAAGAACAGAGGAAAATATGCAACAGCTATATTCCAAAAATGAAGATGAACGTTGGAGAAAGAAGGAGATGAATTTGCAACGGCTAGTTCCTCAGATTAAACCTATAAGTACCCATGAAGACGCAGAGCAACACATAACTGAGTTACAATTGATTACATTCTTGATTTTTGGCTATGTTATGCAAAATAATTTTTGAACTTCAGTGTTTATGCTTATTTGCTCTTTAAGAGAGTGTGCTTTTTGAAAATCACTTGATTACTGCTTTTGTAAAAACTCAAGGTTGTGGAACCTGTGAGTTGAGTTGTTTTATTACAAAGTGTAAGGGGGAGCAGCTCCTAGGTGATTAGGATTGCTTGAGTATTACATTGTTGTAATAAGAAAGCATTGATAGTGAAAAACTCAGAAGATATCTGGGGACTGGACGTAGGTCAAGTTAGGACTGAACCGGTATAAATCCTTTGTGTCTAAGCTTCTCTTTCTTTGCTTCTGTACATTTCATTTTTCGAAAACCTGAATATCTTTCTAAAAGAATTTTTTTTTTTGAAATCCCCAATTCACCCCCCTCTTGGTGATTTCTTCCATTTTCAAGCAGAACTAATTCATAAGAGCCTACGACTAAAGCAGCAACTCTTGCTCGGTTTCCAACTCGTAGGTCTACTTTTCTCTTCTTCAATTTTCTACTGTCCTTGTACAAATGTGAGATCCACATGCAGTATCTAATACCCATGAAAAGGAAGTGGAAAAATGAATATATATGACATAAATACCTGAAGCAATAGCCCTGCTATCCTTCTTGTTCTTTGTCAAATCTTCAAGGTAGAGTTTGCAGTTCATCTTCTAATGACCAGATTCATTGCAGAAGAAGCAAACCCCATCCTTCGAAGGCTTTGCCTTCTTGGCTACAGGCTTAGATTCAAGCCTGTTTCACTCATTAGTCTTACCAGTTGAGCCTTTACCCTTTCTTTTGCCCTTGCCTTTCCTTTTTATACTCTTTCCTTTTTGAGCCATCAAAACATAGTTGGGCTTCTTCTTAATGCTCTACTCAGCTGTTTTGAGCATCCCATGCAGTTCGGAAATTGATTTTTCGATGTTGTTCATGTTGTAGTTCATGACAAACTGGTCATAACTATCTGGGAGTGAGTTCAAGATAATATCTGTAGCTAACTCCTAGCTCATGGGAAATCCTAACCTCTTAAGGTGATCAATGTAGCCTTTCATCTTCAAAACATGAGGGCTAACTGATGCACCTTCAGCTATCTTGTAGGAATGTAAGGCCTTAATGGTCTTATACCTCTCTTGCCTTGCCTGTTGCTAAAACATTTGCTTGAGATGTACAATCATCACAAGAGCCTCCATATGTTCTAGATCTTTTTGGAGTCCTGGAACTATAGTGGCAACCATCAAGCATCCTACATCCACAGAGTCATTATGATGCTTCGTGTAAGCATCTTTCTAAGCTCTTAAAGGTTAGCCGCAAGCTTTTTAGGAATGGGTTGATCAAGGACATAAGCCTTTCTTTTCAAGGACTAATCACAATGATAGTCTGGCAGTGTTACTAGTCGACATGATTCTATAAGTAAAAGATATGCAAAGTTAATAATTTCTCACTGAATTACAACCCTCATTATAATTAGTTGGCTAAGATCCATATTTGGCTTAAATTTAAGTCAACTTTGCCAGGACGGTTAAAATCAAGTTATTTAGGTAGACAACCCCTTTGCCAATTACATCACATATAACTCTTAGATCTTTATGGGATCCGATCATCATATGATCGGCACGTATAATCACATCTAATGCCTTGAGATCCAAAACCATTTTGATAATCTCAATTAAGTCAAGACAATAATAAATGCTGAGTATCACCATTACTCACTCTTATCTCACCAGGATAACTTAAGTACATCCACTTTGGTCGAACATATAAATGAGTGATCTAGGCTTTGACAAGTACTCATTAATTGACAGCATTACGACTTAAGATTTCATTTAGAAGGTATATTCTTATTAGGGTTAAGTAGCAAAAATATACATGGGCTTTACCCCCAGGAGCGCCTAGCACCACGTGTTTTTTTCTGGACCAAAAATATAAACGTGGTTACGTTTTTGAAGCAAAAATACCACGACCGTTAGTTCAACGTTACTTGACTATTAACCATGATGAAATTACTATTTTGCCCTTAGTTTAAAATAATTAAAAAAGAAAACTAAAATACCCTCGACCGTTGGCCGCCACCACCCCACCGCTGGTAACTTTTTTTCAAAAAAAATAATTTTTTTAAAAAAACAAAATACTAAGGGGAGGTCGGCCTCCCCACCACCGGCCACCGCACTCCGATGGCCAACACCCACCTCCGGCGACTTTTTAAAAAAAACTAATTTTTTTTAAAAAAAAACACTAAGGGAAGGCCGGCCACCACACACAGGCGACTTGCCGCCGCCTGCCCCACTGTTGGCGACCACATCTGGTGACTTTTTCTTTTAAACTAAATTTTTTCCCTTTTTTTTTAAAAAACTAACAGGAGGCTGGCCTCCCCACCACCACCCACCCCACGCCGGCGACCGGCCGCCATCGCCCCACCTCCGATGACCACCTCCCCTTAGTTTCAAAAAGAAATTAACCACCGGTGGTGGGACGGCAGTTGGTGGGGAGGCCTGCCTCCCCTTATTTTTTTTAAAAAAAACGTCGCCGAAGGTGGTCATTGGGGTGGGGCGGTGGCCGCTGGCGATGGGAAAGCCAGCCTCCCTTTAGTGTTTTTTTTGAAAAAATAGTTTTTTTTTTAAAGTTGCCGGCGGTGGGGGCGGAGACCACTGGCGTGGGGTGGTCGACGATGGGGCCCACCGGTGGGGGGAGGGGTATTTTAGTTTTTTTTAAAAAAATAATTTTAAACTAAGAGAAAAATGGTAATTTCACCATGGTTAACGGTCCACTAACGGCCGTGGTATTTTTGCTCCTAAAACATAACCACATGTGTATTTTTTGGTCTAGAGAGAAGGATGTGGTGTTGGGCGCTTTCGGGGGTAAAGCCCATTTGTATTTTTGCTACTTAATCCTTCTTATTAATCATGTTAATTCTACTTACATTAATGCAATCACAATTGTATGTCATATAAACTCTAACAAGCATGTCATGATCAAATCAAAAGCATAACGAAAACTGTGACACAACATGGCTCTCCTAACCTAAAATCCTCTTAAGCCAATGAGGGGACTTCTCTAAATAATGAAAGAGAAATACATTAGGAGAAACCTCATTTAAACATACTAGGGGAGTGAGATGAGAAGAGAATATACATCTAGAATATTTAGAGAAAGGCATGGCTCGCCGGCTATATTTTAAAAATACAATCTTTTGTAAATTCTAGAGCCATGTTGCTCACCATACCCAAACAACTTTTGAAGGTTAAATCACAACCAATATTAATTCATATATTATGAAATGAACAAAAGGTGTTATGATTAAAATTTATCTCGCGCAACGAACAATCAATCGGTCCCTTATGGTAGTCCCGCTAGCCAGTTGAACAAACAAAAGAACTTGTCCTTAACATGTATGATCTGAATGTTTGAACATGGTCAAGTTGAATGTGACCATCGTTCACTATCATTACCCGAACGTCTGAACGGGTTCAACCCCAGTGTGACCAAAACACGAGCGAGATCGATGTCTAATCTAAACACTTTAGAACATGACTGATCCATAAGTGTTATCAACGTTCGACCCCAATGACGATCGTTGTCCATCCTAAATGATTCAATTTGAATGTGTGACTTAAGCGCACGAACATCATAGATCTCAACGTCCTGATTGATGTCAAATCTGAATGCTTCAAATCCACATGAATCAACCACACAATTCGATCTGAACAATTCAGAAAACTGCCGCAATATCTGACTAGCTATCCATAAAAACCCTTACGTGAGTGTATGTTTTAAGGCTTATGGGATTCTGTTTAAGCACATATATCACATGTATACGCATATAGAGAACCAAATTTAAATGCTCGGTTGACCTGGCTCTGATGCCTCTATTGGGATTTGTACACATAGCGAAATTAAAAACGTTTACAAATCCTGAAGAGGATTGCTCAACTATGTTTAAATCAAGGTTCATTATTAGAAACCGTACCTTTCTAAAGCTCGTGTGTCACGCCCTGCCTTTTGGGGCCTTTGTTTAATCAAAGTTAGTGCGGAATACAAGAATCGAGGTGATTTGGACGACTCGATTTTTGTAAATCGAAGTTTTTGAAATTACAATAGTATGAATATACATACTAGTTTTTCGCGATTTGGCATTTATCCCATGGAGGGATATGAATACAATAATCCAGAATAGACGGATGATAAACAGACTAATTAATCCTAACTCTTCCAGGAAACTTTAACTGCTGTAACCCCTACAGCTGCTCCATGCCTTCTGATCCCGAACTAGTTCCTGTATTCTTTCACATGGTCTGGAGTCCAAGTGAATGGACCCCAGGGTAACAGTTAATCTCATGCACATGTATGAAAATAAATATGACATTTTAGCACATGTTTTACAGCATGGAAGAAATTACACACAAATCGTAACCACAGTTAACGGCCAAGAACCGCAGCTCTTGTCTAGGACCGCAGCCCCATGAGACCTCAGCCTCAATTTCCATGGCCAATCAGGAAAATATATACAAGTAATTCAACCAGCATACATGATCAGCTAATAAATGCATAACATTAACATACATGATTATAAGATTAAAGTTACCTACCTCGACCGTGTATTCTTCTTCTTTTGTGCTGAAGTTGTTGGGATCATAACAATATCCAGGTCTGCCTAAAAGTAATGTTTATCATCGCCATCAGTCTATTATTTGAATCGCAGATAAACTAATTATATAAATTAGTTTAAAGAATTAATAATTATTAATCCCTTACAAATGCCCTAATGATAATAATTTAATTATTATTGTTATTTTCATTATTATCATCGTCGTCGTTGTTGTTATTATTATTATTCCAATAATAATAATAATTTCCCATTCATTATTATCATTATCATTTAAACTCCATGGGCTATCTCAATATTAGCCAACAATTTATATTATTCTCTAAGTAATTGTTTTCCTTTACCTTTCAGTTTGAAAAGTCCAGATTCAGTGTTTATTTCAAAAGTCCACATCTGGAGTTCTAGACATCCCAATGAGGTGGTTCAAAATTCTTTGAACCCCTTGCTGAGTATAGTTTCTAGGAAAATTTATTCCAACATTATGTCACGTGTCAAAAATTTCCAAAAATTCAAAATATAAACACTGTCCAGGATTTTCTCCAGACAAAAGTCTGTTCTTTTACCTAACTTCAAAAACTCATAATAAATTGTATAAAAATCAAAAAGGTGTTCTTCCAAAGCTCATATGTCCCTTAGCATGTCTATTTTCATTAAAAAAAATAATAGAAATAGCCAATACATGCTAGAAAATTCCCAGATTTCAAAAATGTAGTCTCTATTCAGAAACAGTTTCAGATTTGTAACCCATTTTCCAAAATTCATAACTATTTCTATACTTATCGGAATATGACGAATTACCTATCAAATTAAAGCTCTATGTGTCTACTACACATCTGTAAAATTTCATAATTTTTGAAATCTGTTTACCCCACACGAAATGCCACGTCATTTTGTGACTTCAGAGTGACACCAAAAACGTTGTCAGATTTTTGCCAAACTTTGGAAAATCATATCTCGAGCTATAGACCTCGGTTTGAGGTGAACCAAAGCTCATTTTAAATTTTTGTATGTCTACTATATGTCCATAAAATTTCAAGGTCAAATAAGGTCATTTACTATATTTTTTCCTTTTTCAAAGTTTACTGTTTCAGCAAAAATCCAGAAATGTTTAAAGGCATCATTTTATGCATATATTTGAACACACACGTCACATACACACACAGAACAAGGTCACATGCAATCTTAAGGTATTTATATATATGCACTTGTAAATACATATATCCTTAGCAACTACGAAATGTGTATATATATATATATATATACATACTCCTAGGTTCTTATTTTTCCTTCAGTTTCAGTGACACACACTTACACTAGGATGACAACAACAATCTATACACATGACAGCAAACTTGTCTCTGTTTATTTAAGTTTTTCAGCAGCTCATCGTTTTTCTTTCCTTCTATCTTAATAACGGCAAGGCATGCACGATATCATTATTGGATATAAACCAAAATCCATGACAGCAAGCTTCTCTCCCACACAAACCCAGGATTTTCAGTCATATATCCATATTTCTTTCTTAACCCAAACATCATAAAGTCAAGTTGGAGATTACCTTGGTTCTTCGTTTGATCGGATCTGCTTCTTGATCTTCCTCTGTTTTTCCGATACAAAAACAGAGAACAATGAGTTCAGCCTCCTCTCTAACTGTCTCACTTCCTGTTTATCTTTTCCGTCTTGGGCTTCCTCTCTTCCTTCTCTACCTGTTTTTTTTTCCTTCTTGTTTTGACAGCCAGATGCAAAGGAGCATGGTGATACAGATTGCTTCTCACCTTCCCCTGCTCACGGACTCCCTCATTCTCACATATGCAGAAACACAAGGCAGCAACAAAAAGGAAGTGAAATCGATGACAGCAAGCTCACCTTAGCTCTCTCCTTCTCTCGGCTTGCTCTCTGGAGGAATGAAAATCGAAGGAGCAAAGATGTGTATAAATACACTTAATGATCTCGGCATGCAGAATAAAACATGGACAGCTGGGTGTCAACGTGTTGCCTTGCTCTTTAATGATGATTAGATGGTATTTTCGGTGGCTTAAGAGAAGGAAGGAAAATCTGGACTCTTTTTTTTTTCGGTTTGACCAGCTGCTAATACATATAGGTGGTGTTATTCCTTTACTCACGTGGGCTAAAGCATAAGGGTGAACATGGCTAAGTGTTGGGCTTTCACATTGAATTTGATTTTCTCATTGTTAATCCTCACGGCCCATATAATTCTTTTGTTCTTTTTTTAAATTTATTTGCAAATTATTATAATTGCTTAAATAAAATTAACTTCCTAAATTATTCATCTATCATTTTAAAACAATAATTTATTTGCAATTAGATTTAATTGCAATAGCTTCAAAGAAATTAAACTCTTAATTTTTTAGGCCATAAAATATTAATCTTATAATATCTAGGCCACAATTATCACTTTCAATGATCTTATCTAAATTTTATTCCTTTTCCAAAATAAATTAAGAGAAAATAGACCTTAATTTCAAATAGTTATTCTCATAATTATTTTGGCCCACATTTCATAATTTAAATTTCTATACGAATCAAGTCCCAGAAAATTGGGATGTTACATCGTGTGCGTCTATTCGATTTGATCTTGTGGGCTTCCTACTCAATCAATAGGAGCCGACTCTACAGATCTGCTTCCTCTACCAGTATCCATACCGAACAACTTTTCAATATGGATGTCAGCGTGCTAGCGCCTTCTTACTTTACATCTTATGCTTTTTCTCTAGGGTTTTTCTATTGCGGCTGTTCGCTTATTTTAATACGGCTAGATAAATATCTCTTATAGAGTTTCTAAAACCCTAATTCGAATTTTAGATTTAAATAGCATTAATCAAATTTGTTCAACAGATCAAATCTAATATATTTATTTAATCCAAATTAAAAGCTTACAGATTTAATTTATCTTTATAAATTAAATCTGAGATATGATATCTTTTGATTTAATTAAATCTGATATACTATATGTCAATTTAATTAAATCAAAGATATTATATATTTATCCGAAAACTAAATCTTTGATTTATCTTAATAAATCAAATATAAGACACGATATCTTAATTAGTTTTAGTTATATAATGATTAAGCCCTAGGGCATAATTTCCAATAGTGTATTCACTGCAAACTATACATTATAGGAGAAGAAGTAATATTTACTACAGTCTATGCTAGCCTAACGGAACACAAAAGACTTTGTTTATGGGAATCACTATATAAGTTAGCATGAGTAAGCTCAAAGCCTTTGATGCTAGCAGGAGATTTCAATGAAATTAGATCCCCTCTAGAGTAGAAAGGAGGAGGGCGAGTAAATGAAACAAGATGTCACGATTTAATGAATGGATTGAAGAGTACTATCTCATTGATGTTGAGGCACAAAGGCCTTTCTACATGTGGAAGGGACCAAAATGGGAGGGATTGGAAAGGGTATGTAAGAAGCTTGATCGCTTCTTGAGTACAACTAGTTGGCAGGAAAAGTTTGGGGAAGCAGAAATAAAAGTACTACCAAGGATATGTTCCGACCATCATCCTTTATTGATAAACCTAGCAAATGATCAGAATGAAGGGAGATAAAGGAATTTCAAATATGAGGCAATGTGGAATTTGAATGAAGAGTTTGATAGGGTAATGATCAGAAGTTGGAGGAAAAATGTGGAAGCTCATGAGAACCTAGAATACTTAAGAGCAGATTTGACCAAATGGAATAGAGAGGTATTTTGGAAGCTGGAAAATAGGAAGAGAAGATTGACCAATAGACTGAATGAAATCAAAATAAGTCTAGAAAATAGGAACAATCATTTCCTAATGAACCTGGAAGTAGGACTAGAGGATGAGTTGCTACAAACACTATGGCAAGAGGAAATATTCTAGTTCCAAAAGTCAAGAGTAAAATGGATAATAGATGGTGACCAAAATACTAAGTACTATCAAAACAAAACCTTAGCTAAAAGAAGAAGAAACAAGGTGACTATGCTTAAGAATGACATAAGAGAGGGGGTTGAAGAGGAAGAACGCATTGTAAATATGTTTATGGTGTTTTACAAGGATTTATTTAGTGAGAATAGCTGCAAAAGGGGCTGGATTAAAATAAGGCAATTCTAGGGTGTAGTGGATGAGGGAAGATGAAGGGGGGAAGGAAATTAGTAAAGTTGAAGTTAGGAATGCTTTTTTACAAATGGCAGGGTTCAAAGCGCCAGAGAAAGATGGATTCCCAGCTGTTTTCTATCAGTAAAACTGGGAGATTATAGGAGCATCAGTTATAAAATTTGTCAAATAGCTATAGAGGCAGTATTACTAATCCTAAAGGTGCACAAGCCAGAAAAGGTTAGTCAATTTAGACCCATAGCGTTATGTAATGTCATATACAAAGGTTTAGCCAAGTTGATAGTTAATAGGCTAAAGCCTTTCCTTGATAAATTGATTTCTTCATATCAAACAAGATTTAAACCTAGAAGAAGTATTCATGACAACATTATTACTGCAAAAGAAGTAGTCCACTCCATGAATAGAATACAAGGGAATAAGGGGATTATGGTTATAAAAGTAGATCTTGAAAAAGCTTATGATAGAATGAATTGGTCATATATTGAAAATGTGTTAGAGGAGATTGAGATGGATGATCATCTTAGGAAAGTAATTAAAGGATGTGTCAATTCAGTAAAATTGGCCCTTATGTGGAATGGGAGTAGGAGAGAAAGTATTGTCCCAACTAAGGGCCTAAGACAAGGGGACCTGTTGTCTCCCTATTTGTTTGTACTAGGGATGGAAAAGCTCACTCATTTAATTTCTGATTGTGTGAGTGAAAAGCAATGGAAGCCAATAAAAATGGGAAGGGGAGGAGCTGAGATATCCCACTTGCTTTTCGCAGATGATCTACTTCTTATTTGCGAGGCCAATTTAGACCAAATGTGTATGGTAATGGAAGTGTTGGAGAGATTTGGAAATATGTTTGGTTAGAAGGTGAATTGCAGTAAAACCAATGTCTTTTTCTGAAGGAATGTGATTAGGAGAGTCCAAAATGATATTTGTGATTTCTCTGGATTTAAAAGGAAGGAAGATTTGGGCAGATACCTAGGTGCTTACTTCTCAAAATATAGAAATAAGAGCAAGAGTTTTCAGCAAGTGCTTGACAAAATACAAAGCAAACTTAGTAGCTGGAAAAAACAGAACCTATCTCTTGCTGGACGCCTAACCCTTGTGCAATCGGTTACCAACCAAATGATTGTGTTTACAATGCAACATTCAGTCATACCTGTGGGACTATTAAATCAAATGAAAAAAAAAGCAAAGAGATTTCATATGTAGCCAAGAGGAGGGCAAGAGGAAAATATACCCAGTAAACTGAGAATTGATCTGTAAAAATAAGAATGGTGGACTAGGGCTGAGAAGATTAAAAGAAATGAATGAGGCTCTGCTAGGAAGGGTGGGATGGAATATAATCTCAAGACCAAATGACCTGTGCTTAGCAGTTCTAAGTGGTAAATACAAAAGGAATAAAAATTTGTTGAGTGAATGCAAGGAACTTAGAACTTATTTGGAGATATGGAGGAAATTGGCAAAAATTTGGCCAATTATTGTTGATAACATTTACTTGGAGATAGGAGATGGGAAGCTAGTGAAGTTTTGGGAAAACAAGTGGGTGGACCATGGTGAGACCTTAGCTGGTAAGTGCTTAAATAAGTTAACAATGGAGGAAAAAGGAATGAAGGTGGGTGAGATGTCAAATGGTAGGGGGAATGGGATATGGCAAAGATTGAGATGAAGTTGAATGAAGAAGGAATGGAGTTAATAAAAGCTATCTCCCTTCTTGATTTGGACAATGGACCAAATATAATTAGATAGGGAAGGAATTTCAAGAATAAGTATGTGGTGGTAGAAATGTATAATATACTGAAGAATGAGAAGCCTAGCGATGGGGAAGGATGGGACTTTATATGGAGATGGAATGGACCAAAAAGAGTCCAAATTTTCCTCTGGCTAGCCTCTCATAACAGGCTATTAACTAGGATACGGAGGAGCAAGATAATGGGGGTAATGTAGGGTGCTATTGTTGCAACAACGAAGAAACTTTGCTGCATGTTCTTCATTATTGAAGCAAAGCCTGGAATCTGTGGATGGATTTAAACTGTGTTATTGTTGTGTCTGATTTTCTGGCTTTGCGGGAAAATGAGTGGTTCAGGCGCAACCTATCTCATCCAAATGAACATTAGAGACTAACTTTTGGCTTCACCTGTTGGCTCCTGTGGTTATGGAGAAATAAAAGCTATTTTCAGGAAGGATACAATGAATTGGAAGACAGAGGCCGAGTTGTACATTGGTACGTGAAGGAGACATTGAGAGCAGGTTGTGAGTTTGGTCAAAACAGGTTAAGTAGGAAAGAAATTATGGCCAAGTAGGAAGCGCCCCAGAAGGGTGGTCTAAGCTAAATGTAGATGGTGCATCAAGGGGAGGAAGCAAGTTAGGCGGGTGTGGAGGTGTGATTCGGGACTCAAATGGTAAGTGGGTCGATGGTTTCTTAAAAACGCTAGGCGTGTGTTTTGCAATGAGGGTAGAGATCTGGGCATCATTGTCTAGAATTGAATTTGCTTTACTTTACAAGTGTAGTGGACTAATAGTAGAGTTGGATTCTACTGCTGACGTGAAAATGCTAAATGACCTGCAAGCTACAGACAAAGATGACATGAAATTGTTGTTACAAATTAGGAAAATTGTGTATAGATTTAATGAGGTGGTGTTTGTGCATGTATTTAGGGAAGGAAACATCTATATGCCGATCCTCTTGTAGGTTATAGTTTTTTGCAAGAGGAAAATAGAGTTAGTTTTGATAGTCCTCTTTTAGTTGTAATTAGATTATTGGAAAGTGACCATATGGGTGATGCTCACCCAAGACTTGTTATGATACAGGAATAATAATATTAAAATCCCTCCCCTCCTCTTCATTCCCCTCGTCTCCCTTAAACCAAACAAACCCTTTCCTGAAATGATGAGGCCATTGAAATCAACTTTATCCCAAAACAATGAAAACTCAAAAGAAAGAAAAAAGATGATGTGGACATCTTGTGGCCGCCACATGAGAGTAAATTGACGGAGGTAACAGATCTGGGAAAATTGCTCCTATTGCGCCATTATGTATTTTTTTTGTACCTTTGGAAACTTTATGGTACCAAGTGCCTTTACATATAACTTTAACTTTGTTGTTAACTTTGCCTAAACACCCTTCAACTCCACTTGTTAGGTTGTTTCGATAGTTATAAAAATCTAGCTTGAAAAGTGTAAACAGTTCTTGGAATTCAAATTAACTCTTTAATTTGATGAATTATTTGCCCACGATTGAGTTATTTTAATAAGAGAATTTTTATTTTTATATCAGTCCAAGAGAAATGAGTATTTCAAAATTTTGACTCAACTAATTAATTCAATGTCGTATTTCATATTTAATTAATTATTTTAAAAATTAAACCATGATTTTTTGAATCCATTTATAATTGAATAAAATCATCCAAATAAAATTGAAATTTATGTCAAGCCACAATTTTCCGTCATTAAATTGTGTGCCCCATGTATTCTTATCTTTGATGCAAATTAAAAAGGCCTTTTTCCACTTGTTATAATAGACTTTCACTAGTACAAAAAAGTGTTTTAAGACCGCATCATTTACAATGGATTATCAACGCCCCGATCTTAAAGAAATGACCGGTGGCAATTTTGTAAATATAAAGAACTTCTACCACCCATCAATTTTTAAGATCGCCTCATTTACAGCGGAGTTTCGATGCACCGGTTTTAAAGATATGACTGATGGAAGTTTTACAAATATAAAGAACTTCTTTTAACGTATCAATTCTTAAATATAATATTCAGGTCGCTTAAAAAAACCAACTGCTCTTAAAAATGTTTAAAAAAATCAAAATATGGATTACATTATAGAGAAAACTCGTACATCCCCGACTTATATTTTCTGTGATAAATAATAATAAGGAAATATTTAAATATAATCGTATAAAACTTTTAAGGACAGACATATATAAATGACGGTCTTAAAGATAATACTTTTAAGAGCGGACGTAACTTATACCCGGTACTAAATAATGAAAAAATTTAAAATAATAGTTTATTACTTTTAAGAGCGGACATAAATAACATACGGTCTTAAATTTTAACCTTTAAGACCGTCGTTTTAGTTACTCCGATCTTAAAAATGGACACATCTATTTCTTCCCGCGAAACCTTACTTACGACTTACGTCTATTTGTCTGAGCTTTGAAACCCCTATTCTCTTTGCCAAACCTCACTTCCTGTTGCATTACATCTATTCCTCGCCAACCACCACCATCCTCTGTTACTCTCTCACTTTCTCAGGCGTTACTCCTTCGCACCACCACTCTCAACCTCTCTTTCTTTATCGAAAATGAATGGAGAAAACCGTTCTCTCCCTGTTCAATCAATGCCAGTTACTGATGTTACTGGTGTAAGCTAGAACCAACCCTCTTCATCTCAAAATGAACCTCGTGACCACCCTGCACGCCATGGTAAAAGTGGCACACGAATAAGCAACTTAGCCGTAAAACAGAACATTGGGTCAAAGATCGAGATTTAGTTTAATGATAGGTTGGAACCTTTCGGTCCAAATAAACACGAATATAATAGTTTTGTTGGCTATATGACATGCAACAAGGTCAGCACCTTGATATATGAGTGGAAAAATGTTGACCAACGCACAGTGAAGGATCCTCTTTAGGACATTATCTGGCTTTCATACACTGTCCCTGACTCTGAGAAGTTGAAAGCCAAGACATTGTCTTATTGTGCTGATCGGTGGAGGAAATTTAAGACCTTTCTAGCCAACACCTATATTTTTGCCCAGGTTCAACCTGATCATAGTCCTTGGGACAAGTACACATTTATTGATCAACTAATTTGGGATCAATTTGTCCACCTTCGAACCACTTCTGATGCTTTGGTGAGTTCATATTTAGTTTTGTTTTCCCTTTTTGTTTGCTTATTAACTTGTGCGGATATGTGAATGTTATTGTGTTCGTCTAATCCTGTTAGTTAGATGGTTTAATGTGTGAGTAGAAGAGGAACATATCTAGTTATATGCATGTCGGATATGTTCACTGTTATTATATTCTTAGCTAGTTCTGTTATAGTAGGTAGTGGTTAGACATTGCTATTAGTAAGTCAGTATGTTAGTTCTATACATACAATTCTACATCTTCCTTAAATAAAATGTTGAAACTTGATGAAGTGAATTTGACTAGTGTTTGAGGTTCATATGAAGCAGAAGTTCTATAATTTCTGTTAGTGAGATGACTTGAATTCATAATTAATAGTTGTTTTCAATTCTGATTCACAAATAAGAAGGGAAAAAGCACAGGAGATAGGGAGAAAGAAAGATTGCCTGCATAGGGCTTCTCGCGATGGATATGCAAAGGCCGAAAAAGAAATGGTGGAGGCCAAGCGGAAGAGATTGGAAGAAGAAGCTGAATCCAATCCTTCTACTCTAGTTGATCAGCAAGCATCCCCAATCCATCGCGAGGATTTGTGGTTGTATATTCGGCAACCAAAAAAAGGTGCCTACATGAGTGAACAAACTTGTATAGTTGCTGAAAGAATTGTAAGTATCGCTATTGTTGTTTTTTGGTTACTAAACATGTTTCATTACTAAGCTTCGCGTTATCTGTATCTTACAGGAAGATCTTAAAAAGAAAGAAGCAAAGAGATCTTTTGTGTCGGGCGGGAGGAATGATGTTCTGACCGTTGCAACCGGAAAACCGGATCACTCAGGGCAGGTAAGGGGGATCGAAGAACGGGTAGGCCTAAAAGAATACTTTGGTAAATCCAAATGCCTGAAGCAAAGTATGGTTACCCAGGAAGAGAAGGACCAAATGATAGCCAAATTAAATCAAGAGGCAACGGCCAAAGAGGAGGCATTAAAAGAATTGTTTGAATCCTATATGAGGCAAATGAAGGAGAAAATGAATCAAATGAAGATGCTTATTAGCTCTCAGCCAGAGACCAGTGTTCCCTTCACATATACACCTGCACCTGTGCAGTAGAGCATTAGAGGGAGCTGCATTATTGGACAGTCAGAGCAACTTTGTGAACTGTACGTGGCAAAACCAATTAGACAATTACATATTATGGTTGAATTCAGTTTCTAGCTTAATGTTACATATGAAATATGCATGCGAATTAATTTAGTTTCTTTCTTTGATGTTACAGAGGTTTGCCTTTAAGATTTCTTTTTTTGATGATAAGGTAGACCACATACGCAGTGTGTTTTGTCAACATGTTACTGACATCTTACAATAAATACAACAATCACAATACTAATTCATTTGTAAATATATGCTTGTAGAGCAACAATGGTAATTACAATACTACATTAATTTGTAAATTCATTTTGTAAATGAACAATTTTACAATTTGTATAATTCAATATATAATAAATTTGTTTATTTTTTCGAACAATTTTCTTAGCCTATGTAATTTTGGTTTTCTGAACGTATTTGATGGTGGATATTGCTTGAGATTTGAGTTTTGAGTTTTGAGTTTTGGAGAGTTGTAAACAACAGTAAAAGATTCTAAAAAGTATTCGCGACTTTAAGGACCGCATATTTATTAAAGAACGCTCTTAAAGGTCTTTGTTTTTTTTTTTAAAAAAAATAAGCCTAGATTTTAGGACCGTATGTTTGATAGACCTCCAGTCTTAAAAGTCTTATAAATATGGCGACACTTTTAGGAACACATATTTAATAAAGAGACGCTCTTAAAAGTCTTTATTTTTTAAAAAAACAATAAACCTAGATTTTAGAACCGTATGTTTGATACATATTTGGTCTTAAAGTCTTATAAATATGGCGACACTTTTAGGAACACATATTTAATAAAGAGACGCTCTTAAAGGTCTTTGTTTTTTTTTTAAAAAAAAAGCCTAGATTTTAGGACCGTATGTTTGATACATCTCCAGTCTTAAAAGTCTTATAAATATGGCGACACTTTTAGGAACGCATATTTAATAAAGAGACGCTCTTAAAGGTCTTTTTTTTAAAAAAAAAAACCTTGATTTCAGGACCATATGTTTGTTATATCGTCGGTCTTAAAAGTCTCATAAAAAATGGAAACACTTTTAGGATCGCTTATTTATATAACGTCTGGTCCTAAAAGTCTTTGATAATTCTAAATTAAATATGACTTGATATATAGAACTATCTATTTGTTAAATTTACAGTCTTAATGTCTTTCTTTAAATAGAAATGATAACTCATTTTTAAGACAAATCATTATGGTTCAAGAACACTCGAGTTTTTGGCATTCTACACAAGCTCAGGACCCTCGTTGTCGTCAGTTTTACCTCTCCAGAAGTTGAAGAGCATTGTCGGAAAAGATGTAAGATAATGGAAATTTTCAACTCTGGTTGTGGTAAAACCGACGGCAACGGTGGTCCAACCTTGAGAAGAGTTGTCACTTTATTTGTTTTTATTCTTAAAAGGTAAAAGTTGTCTTTTTTTTCATTTTGTTTTGTATGTGGTTAACTATATTCTGTGAACTTTTATTGTTAATCACATTTCGGTTATGGTTTTGTTTGTTTCCTTTTTGTCTGAAACAAAATCGAGATAACGAAAGCTTACGAACAGACAATCGAATATGGAAAAAAAATTATTTATCATATTTTTTTTTCTGCCCGCTGTGGGGCAGGAATACTACAAACAAACAAAACTTAAAAAACATTAAAATATTTAATCCCCTCATTCGTTGTCAGAGGGGAAGGAGGGATCGGAGCAGAGGTCGGAGACGTCATCGTCAAAAAGATTGTACTAGACGTCATTGGCGTCAAGTAACATGATCAGCTTGTTGTTGATGGCGTGGTAGACTTGAAACATTTGGCTCATGCGTTGGTCTATATCAGTGATGCGGGCCAAGAGGTTCTACATCATCTATCGAGCTGAGGGGTTTAGAGGCAGCGAAGGAGGGTATGGAGGTGGATGTGGAAGGGGAGGACCATGGTTGGGCACACCTGGTGGTGGTGGAGGGCAAGGACGATGATTAGGCACACCTGGTAATGGTGGAGCGACCATTACAGTGGAGGTTGTAGAAGTGATTGAGAAGAATGTGAAGAAAGTAAAGTAACAACGTGTTTAAATAGAGAAGCCATCCTAAAGATTGTGAAATACGGAAAACATTTATGGGGAGACACATAGTTCATCAGAATACGAGGAGATGCCTAGTTGGGAAGTTTATCTGGAAGCCGAAGAGACTCTGAATCATTCATTTGAACATAATGTAAGGATGTTGGTGTTTCTCCATTTGAAAAGAATGAACTTTTAATACCAATTCTTAAATGTATTATTTTTTTAAAAAAAAATTAATAGACTTTTAAGACCAGTTATAAGATAAAAGATCGGTCTTAAAGGTAATTGAATGGAAAAATAAATTAATATACTTTCAGGACTAGGGATATGTTACTGGTCAGTCCTAAAGGTAATATATTGAAATAATAAATAATAGACTTTTAGGACTATGGATATGTTATATGACGGTTTTAATACACTTTTGCGTATTAACTCCTGCTGTCCTACCTTTATTATGCTCCTCACGCTTCCTCTCTGTCCTTTTTAAGTCCTCATTACCTTGTAACTCCACACTATGTAGCTCTCTGCCCTAACTACTCAAACAATGGTTAAATACAAGATAGCCCATCACAAGGGTACTCCTAAATCTTGTGCCTCTTTAGATCTCTTGTTGGTTTAGGTCTAGTGCGTTCTATTACGACAGAGGAGTCACGAGTCGTAAGACCCATTGTTGATGAAGAGGTTGACGGCCCCCTCCAGCCTTCAGACCACGAAAAGGTTCCTGCTCCCTCTCTCCAACCTCCTAGTCCCAACGCTCCCATGGATGATGATGATGAAGTGAAACTGATGCGCATAATACAGGAAATTGCTGATATTTGGCGCGAAATTACTGCTGCTGAAGCCGATATCTCCAAGACATTAGCTGATAATAAGCATTAGTATTTTTTGTCACATTATAAGCTTGTTTTTGTTAATTTTTAGTTTTTTGTTCTTATTTTCCTTTTGTACTTGCATATTGTCATAGTAATCTAAACATTTATAAGAACTAAGCTTATATTTTATTTTTTTTCCATATTATCCATTAAAGAAAAAGCTTGTTCTCCAATCTACAGTGTTCTTTATTTTCATTTAGCTGTTGCTGCAATCTTTCGTTTTAATATTAAAAAGTATTTGACTTTTAAGACCGCAGTGTGAAACACCCGTCTAAAATACACTTTTTTATTCATCAAAACATATACAGCAGCGTCTCTTAAAACAAAAACCACTACTGAAGCTACTATTCTTGTACAAATAACTAAAACTTCAGTAAAATAAATTTTGCAGAATTAAAATCTTTTCTCAACTTGGTCTATATCTCTAGCTCTTCCTTCTTAGCTCTCGGGCTCATATCCTAACTACAAAATAAAGCTATTTCAAAAATATTCCTGTGATTCAAATGAATCCCAGTAGTAACGTTAGTAATCACTCACATACAATGTATATACATTACATGCAAGTATAATCATCACTTATACATACCAATCACACAACACATTCAACATTCATGCATTTATATAAATACATACAATGTTAAATACAAGCATATAAAGATATACATAGTATGTGAGAGAAGGATTACTACCTTGATCTCTTCTTCTTTTTGCAACCATGAAACACCTATATCATTATACTTGGTACACTTACACACGGTTTTGGATTTTTCTCTCAATGACTCTCCCTCTCGTTCTCAATCTTTTAATCATGCTTTTGCTCTTCTACTCTCGGATTGCATTCATTCTCTCTTCTTCTTTTTTTTCCTACTCACGGACTACTCTTCTTTTTAGCCGATTTGATGAAACAAATGGAGGTATATATAAGATTTAAGTAGACATACGTGGCTAAGTTTGAACAAAATGGTGGACACATGGATAGTTAGGTGGCGTTAAATGAGGAATTATTAGGCAACCGATTAGAGTAATAAAAGGGAAGATAACACGTATACACACATCATACCACGTCTCAACATTAAACCCATTGTCACTTAATGCTACTTAACCCACCGAAATATGAATTCATCATTTAGAGAATTAGATTACACACTCACACGTCCACCTTACACATGTCACCTTATCACACACACAAACACCTATTGACACGTGCACACATATGCTACTAACCGAATGGATTATTAGATAATCAAAGGGATGATTTGTTAAATGAATGGAATGGATAGAGAGGTATGATGGTGGGTGCGTGGTGTGTTTAGATAATACCAAGTATCATTAATAATATGTGTAGGTGTCTTCACGGCAAGGAGAAGAAGCAACTCGTAAACACATATAGCAAAATCAACACCTAATCAATTCATAAATAAATTCACACATATATAGTTATCCTAAATGCACAATCCGTACACATCATACTAATCTCATTCACACACAATCACTTGTTAATTTTTCCTTTAATTACTTCATAACCTTTCCCAAGTCTAAAATAATTTGGCTAAGTATCTTAAATTCTTCCCCATACTAAGCTCAAGACTTTGCATTCTTCATAAATAGGGCCTAGTAGTCTCCACAAAATAAGCTAATTCTCAAGCCTTAGACCCAAAAATTCGGGGTGTTACATAGTGTTATAAAACATGCGGTCCAAAATTAAATGAATTTTATGACCGCAGTATTATTAACCTCCGGTCTTAAAATTTTCAATATAAATTTAAATTAAATTTATTTTAGGACCGTAGTTTTATAAATCTTCGGTCTCAAAAAGTTCGATATAATTTAAATATATCTTTAGGACTGTATTTCTTAAAAAAGACCGGTCTAAATAATTTCCTAAATAATAAATGTCTCTCTCGGCCCACTCACGCTGAAAAATTAAATTTCCCTATATGAACTTCTCTTGTCGAGCCGAAAGTGATTACTCAGGTTCTGTCTCTAGTGTTTGTGTGTTGCTTCGTCATGCTTCGTGTTGCTCTCTCAACAACAACTTTCTGGTTCCTTAGCTCAATGTCTAAAGACCAAGTTGTAAGAGTTGTTTTGGTTACATAACTGTATGATTTTCCAGCTTATCCTTCTGGGTTTTTCATGGGTTGAACAAAATCGATGAAATGTTCTTGTGGGACCTACCCAACTGACCAACAAGTGTTTTTAGGTTACTCTTACTGTCTGTAACATTAACATTCGTTGTAGGAGAAGAAAGACTCAGCAAACACATTTGACTTTATATGTTTCAGGTGAGTCCACAAGACCTACGTGCGATACGTTTAATTTCCTTGTCATGCATTTATTTTGCTTCTTAATTCACTGTGATACATTTAGGACCATAAGATAGAACCGACATTTAGCTTATATAAACATTTGTAGTTGGCTTATTTTATATGCAAGTTTCAGTTTTTACGGATTATGTGTGTTAAATCTTTATGTCTATAGGAATTCTACTATGGATTACAGTTTGATAAATGCTTTACGGACGAGTGTTGAATATCAGAATGGGGTTAGGGAATTTATAGAATTTGCTAAACAAAATGCCCATGATGATAGTGGGATGTTTTATTGCCCTTGTGTATGATGTTTTAATGAGAGGCGACTAAGTCCTAAAGTTATACACATACATTTAATTTTTAAAGGATTTTGTAAGACTTATACAGTATGGGTATGGCATAGTGAAAAAATGCCAAGTGGGTCTCAACATGGAGAAGTAGCCTCTGATGATAATGACGCAGATATGGATGATCGCGTAGAGGACATTATTCGTGATGCAGGAGAAGAGGCTTTCCATCAATCACTTGCATATGGTAATATGTGCAGTGATGCAGACCTTGGGTGTAAAAAATACCAACTGTTGAACGCTATATTGAAATTGGTCAGCTTGAAGGCATGTCATGGGTAAAGCAACAAGAGTTTTTCTGAAATACTTGAGGCTTTTAAGGACATGCTTCCGAATGATAATGTGTTGCCTCACCAATACTATGATGCTAAGAAAATACTTTGTCCACTGGGGATGGAGTACAAAAGATCCACGCATGCCTGAATGATTGCATGTTGTATATAAACAAGTTAGAAGAGAAGCTGGATTGTCCGATATGTGAAACCCCAAGGTACAAGTCAAATAAGGGGCCTGCAAAAGTGTTATGGTATCTTCCAATTATACCAAGGTTCGAGCGGTTGTTTGGTAATGAAAATGATGCAAAAATTTTGAGGTGATATGCAGATGAGGGAATTTCTGATGGAAAGATTCGACATCCTGCCGATTCTTCTCAATGGAGGAAAATTGATCAATTATTTCTGACCTTCGGCGAATAACTTAAGAACCTTAGGCTTGCCCTTAGCATGGATGGCATGAATCCATATGGAAGCCTTAGCAGCATACATAGTTCTTGGCCTGTACTCCTGATTATTTACAACTTATCTCCTATGTTATGCATGAAACGAAAGTACATCATGCTGTCTATGTTGATTTCGGGACCAAAACAACCTGGAAACAACATTGATGTTTACCTTCAGCCCTTGATTGAAGACTTGAAGGAGTTGTGGGAAGAAGGTGTCGATGTTTTGACTCTTTCAAGAAGGAGGTCTTTAAAATGAGAGCCATAATATTTTGTACTATAAACGACTCCCCAGCATATGGGAACTTATCAGGGTATATTATAAAAAGCCATAAAGTATGTCTGGTTTGTGAAAAAGGCACACGCTACCATCAACTTCAACATGGAAGAAAGACGGTTTATCTTTGACATAGAAGATTTCTTAGACAGGACCACCCATATGTTGATTAAAGAAAGCCTTTTTTGGTGGCCAAGAGCATGAAGATGCTCCGATGGCATTGACTGGGGAGGAAGTGTATGAAAAGGTGAAAAATATAAGTGCCGTCTTTGGTAAGATTGCAAAGGGTAGAAAAGAAACAAATATATGGAAAAAAAATCGGTATTCTTCGATCTTCCATATTGGCGCAACATTGATGTGAGATACTGTATTGATGTCATACATGTGGAGAAGAACGTATGTGATAGTATTGTTGGCACGCTTCTCAACATACAAGGTAGCACAAAGGATGGTGTGAAGGCAAGATTGGATTTGCAAGAAATGGGAATACACCAAGACTTACATCCAAGGCCATATGGTAATATAAGTTATTGTCCCCGGCTTCTCATTCTTTGTCTAAGGATGAGAAACGTAGTTTTTGTGAGTATTTGCATGGCACAAAAGTTCTGTCGGGGTATTCAAATTTTAAGAGGCTTGTATCGATGAAAGACTTGAAATTGGTAGGCCAGAAGTTTCATGATTGTCATGTCTTAATGTAACAGCTACTCCCAGTAGCTATTCGAGGCATAGTCGAGTATGATCTTCGACACATTTTGACTAGGCTTTGTTTGTTCTTCAATGATGTTTGCAATAAAGTTTTCGAGATTGAACAATTGGATGAATTGGAGAATGAAGGATATCTTATCTTGTGCCACCTTGACAAGCTTTTTGTTCCTTCATTTTTTGACATCATGGTCCATCTAATTGTTCATCTAGTGAGAGAGATCAAGTTATCCGGCCCTATCCATTTACGGTGGATGTACCCAATTGAAAGATCTATGAAATTTCTAAAAGGGTACGTGTTAGTTCTCTATGTGTTTTTGATGATAACTGACAATTGTAAACTTAATTTGAAGTTTGTCTTTGGAAAGTTGTAAAACTTTCTGTTTAAGGCAAACTCGAGTTTAGGTATACAAACTCGAGTTTGAGACTTGACAGAGAGTTGATCAATTCTGCAAAGAATGCCAAACTCCAGTTTGCTTAGGCAAACTCGAGTTTATTGAGATACAGAGAGCAATCAAAGGTTTAAGAATTGTAAACTCAAGTCTAAGTATTGAAACTCGAGTTTAGCTCAAAGGCAGAAACACTCGAGTTACAGCCTGTTTTTCAAACTCTACTCTTAATCTTGAGAAACTCCAGTTTACAAGAAAGTTTAAAGGCTAAAAAGTTTAAAGACTTGTAAGCTCAAGTCTGGGTTTTGTAGACTCAAGTTTAGCATAAATAGAGACACTCATGTTGTTGCTTGTTTTGTAAACTCCAGTTTAGTTTTCAGTGACTCCAGTTTTCACTTGACAAAAAGTTTTCAAAGTTTCAATATTCACTGAAACTCGAGTCTGGATTTTGGAGACTCGAGTTTAGCTCAAACAGAAAGCACTCGAGTAA
The DNA here is from genome assembly GCA_037074495.1 of Acacia confusa. Taxonomy (NCBI): domain Eukaryota; kingdom Viridiplantae; phylum Streptophyta; class Magnoliopsida; order Fabales; family Fabaceae; genus Acacia; species Acacia confusa. Next base: position 20,502,166 of record CM073509.1, on the reverse strand, counting down.
ATGTCTATTTTGAAAACTCCAGTTTGAAAAATGAAAGCTCCAATTTACACTTATAGAGATATTTCAAAAGTTTCAGTTTTCACTGAAACTCGAGTTTTGGATTTCAAAACTCGAGTCTGGACCATACAGAGAGCTATGCAATGTTTCAGGTTTTGTAAACTTCAGTCTGTGTTTCTAAACTCCAGTTTTAAAGCTATGAACTTGAACTTAAGATTTTCATAAAAGCTTCAAACTCGAGTCAGTCACTAAATGACTCAAGTTTAGGCATGTGTTCAAAACTTCATCCAAGAGCAACTTGCGACTTTCCTCTCTGTAAGAACCAAACTCGAGTCAGCCACTTATTAACTCGAGTTTAGGAAGATTTCCAAAATGCCTTGCTCTCTGGATGAACTCCAAACTCGAGTCTTGCTTAGTAAACTCGAGTTTGTGACGCACAGATTTGTAAAACCATATGGCGCCAAATTGCGAAAATCACTTGAATGATGTTAATACTTTATATCTTTCATTGCTACTGCTTCTAACATTATTTAACAAGTTTGTTAGCAAGTTACAGGTGATCTAATGAAGAAAACAGTGAACATTCAGATTATGAGCTATAAAGCAAGAGAGAGAGAATATGTTGTCTCTTAAAGTGCTCCAACTTAGATTAAATAAATGCAACTTTAAGCACAACCCATTCCAACACAAGGACATCAACATTATCTTCATAATATTTAAGTTTCAGATTGCAAGAATGTCTGCATCTGTTGGGACCAAAACAGAAGAACTCCATTAGGAATATTTTCAATGGATTCTCAACAGCTAGTTTCTGAAAGTAGAGCTTCAATAGTCAAAATTCGAAGTGCTCTTCCAACAGCTATATTCTTCATTCAAAATGGTCTTCATCTGCTATAAATACAATCCAGATTCAAAGAAGATATAGACAAGAGACTTACAGTGAACAATATTCAACTTTCTGTATTCATTCTTCTGTAAATTATCTTGAGAGATTTGAGCTTCGGTGCTTATCAATATATGCTCTTAGAGAGAATTTGTTTCTGTTAAAACACTTGTTTGTAAGAATCTCAAGTCGGGGGACTTGGAGATTGGGAATATCAGTGTACAACTTGTAAGGGGGAATGTATCCTAGTGAGAGGATAACTTTCAAGTACAGAGTGTGTAACTGATTGTGAGTGATAGTGGAAATCCCAGAGAGTCTGGGGACTTGACGTGGGTCAAGGAGTTAAACCGAACCAATATAAATCTTGTTGTGTCTTGTTCTTCTCTCACATTCTCTGCACTATTCTATTCCTACGATTCATTTCCAGAATTGAGCAAAAGAATTTTTCAAATCCCCAATTCACCCCCTCTTGGTGATTTGCTCCGGTTTTTCAGTACGTGAAGAACTCATACTGGCCAGAAGCATCAATTGTTCAGAAGTATGTATCTAAAGCGGCTATGGAATTTTGTCAAAATTATTTGGCCAAAGTAAGACATATCAGGCTTCCAAAATGTCAACATGCTGAAGGTGGTAGACGAGGGGCTTAAGTAAAGAGTGTGGATCCTGATGAATTGTCATAAGTCCACTTATACATCTTAAATAATGTTGATGAAGTTCAAGCCTGCATAGCTGATAAATCCCAATTTTACTATATCTTATCCCGCATTAATCATTTATTTTGTGATTATTTTAGGCTAATTTGGATATATTAGATAATATTTCGATTGTTAGCCAATTTTAGGAAATAATATAAATTAGAATTAATTATGAGATTATTGGGCTTAAATTATTTATATTCTAATTAATATTTTGTGATTGAATAATATTTTTAAATATATGACATATCACGAGTTTATTTAATTCTTGCATGACAGGAAAAGCATATTAGAATGTCTTACGATATAGAATTGACCTTAGAAGCTAAAAGGAAATCCAATAATAAAATTTCATTGGGCTTCTTAGATTTTAATGGGTTTAAGTAAATACCCATAGTTCCCCTCTCCTTCCTATAATTAACCTAGCAACTACTAGGTTTAAAGGGGGGCCGCCCCATGCTCTCTTTGAGCCATCATCACGTCGCAAGCTATAACGCCGGGAGATAAGAGATCACCACGCCGCAGACCGAAGACACAAAGGCGCATTGAATTGATTCAATTCATTTATCCGTTTCTCAATTCCTCTCTCTCACGCGCAGACCCCACCTCCAATTCTCCATTAATTCATCTACTCCAATCACGCAAAGGAGAGCCACGGCCATTGACCAAATCATTCACCCAAGCATCACGCCACCTCATCAATCTTTATCCATTCTTCTATTTTCATGGTTGTTACTTGTTTGGGGCTTGGAGAAAGGAGGATAGACATGGAAGCTTAAATTCTCTGGGAGGCAACTTGGGAGGAGCATGGAGGAAGCTAAGGCCTAGGGCTTACACTTGAAGACCACAATAGAGTGTCTTTCTTTTTATCTTTTTAATTCAAACTTAAAGTTATTTAGTTTTAAAGGATTTCGAGTTGTATTAATTGAGAACAATCTAGTTTTAGATTGTAAACTTATTTCTTTTAGATTAGACTGATAATTTGAAGTTTTATGCTTATTGCTGGACTCTTGTTTGCAACCTTTCGATTGTTAATTAAATTAATAATTAAGTTTTTGTTATTAATTTAATTGTTAATTTGGTTTATCATCTTAATTGTTTAATTGGGTTGATAAATTATCTGGTTGTTCAATTGGATAATTGTAAACAAGATCTCCAAGATTATTTTGTGATTGGTTTTTAATGGGTTTAATTAGACATCGCTTATTTCATTATGAGTTTTCTAGTGGAATATGTGTTATTGAGCTAGAGTGTTTCCCATGTTCAATTGGGTAATGAAACTCATTAATCTCCTTTTGGTCTAATTAATTGATTTAGGCTAAGAAAACTAACTCCATGCAATTCCTAAGTTGTCCTCATCATCATCATAACTGAATTAAATCTTTATTATTTGATTTACTTTTAATTAATATTCTTCTTAGGATTTTAATTCCTCTCTCATACCAAAAAAACCCCCCCAAACATTGCATTTAAATTCATATAGATTAGTTTCATTCTTATTTAGGTTTTAAAGTCATTTTCGTCTTGCATTTAGTTAGTTTAGTTTCATTTCATTGTAATTTTTATCACCCAAATTCAACTTAAAGGAAACCTACAACTTGCTCCATGGAAGAATGACTCAGGTTGACCCTATATTGCATAATTAATTGGGACCTGGTTTAATTGATTGCTTTAGCGACGAAAGCAGCTGCACATAATGGAGCTGTGAAGGAAGAAAATCCCCGAATGACTGAACAGAGGTTGATTAGGGAGCATAACAAAAAATTTGCAAACTAGTTCAAACAAAAGGTCGAGGGAGAGGAATCTGTTTCTGTGACAATCAAATGGTTAGCACGTGGTCCTGAGGTTGATGTCATAAGTTGGAATTCGTATGTGACCAACAGTTATACATTTTACAAGAAGCCCCTAGATGATAGGAGCACCGTCCAGAACAGTGGTGTAATGTTAGAGGCTAAATCTATGCACTTCTCCAGTTCGAAAGACAAGCGGCCTAAATTGGTAGTCATGCCATATTACGGGGTTATTGAAGAGATTTGGGAGGTGGACTATGTCGTGATTAGATTTCCCATTTTCAAATGCAAGTGGGTTAATGTCAACAATGGTGTTCAGATTGATCGGCTGGGATTTACGTTAGTCGATGTCAATAGTAGAAGTTTTGGAGATGAACCTTTTATTATGGCAAACCAGGCGAAACAAGTTTTTTTATATCACTGATCAAGTAAATAAAATGTGGTCTGTAGCTCTCTAAGGAAAAAGGGTTTTCGATATTGATGAGGAAAGTCATGCAAATTATGGTCTTCTTGACAATACTCCTTTTTCAAGGGGACTACCAAATATGAATGATGAAGATGAAGCGGATAATGAACCCGACATAAGGAATGATCATCAAGAAGGGGTATGGGAGGATATCCCTTTATAAAAGAGTCATTACGTAAGGTAACTCCACAAATCTTTGAAAACTTTAAGGTTTTAACACTATTATATCCCATCTGTGTTTTTAAATAATGTCACTAACTCTATGAAGTTTGTTCTTGTTTTATTTTGGAGCCAGGATTCGATCCAAAGGGGCATGCATGTTATAAAAGAGGATGTTACATTGTTGGATGGGAATCAGATGAAGGCATGGTGAATATTGGCAATGTATGAAGATTTAAGTGAGGTATATCTTGTTGTAATAGCTTATTGTATTTGTATTTGTAACTCATGGTCAATAATATTTGTATTCTGCTTTTTCCCAATTCAATTTATTCATAATTGTTCATAGCTTGTAGCTTAAAGTGTAACCTTTTCTGTGCCGGATTGGCTGATGGTATGGATTTGTGTATAGTTCATTCAATTTACCATAATTGTTTATAGCTTGTAGCTTAAAGTATAGTCTTTTAAGTGCTAGATTGGCTGATATGAATTTGTGTATATATATGATCAGTAAGAACATGATAGGGAAAAAATTCAGGAAAATTTAGACTGATAAAACAAAAACACCGGTCTTAAAAGTTCAACTTTTAAGACCGGATGTACTTAAATGCGCGATCTTAAAGGTCAATCGATATATTTAATATTAGTGTGGTATTAAATGTTGGTCTTACAAGACCGATGATTTAATATGTCTGGTCTAAAGAGTTAATCTTTAAGACCGGACAAATTAATCATCCAGTCTTGAAAGTGATTTTTTTAAGACCGCGTATAATTAATTGTCGGTCTAACAAGCCGCTATTTTTTAGAACGCATTTATTTTAGTCTGGTAAAAATCAGACCTTTTAAGAGCAGCTAAAGTTTTGTCTGGTCTTAAATATTGAGCTTTAGGACTGTCAAAAAAAAAAATTCTGTTATATTGAGTATCACTTTTAAGACCTGATGTTTTTAAATGTTTGGTCTTAAAAGAGTTTATTTAAGATCGGTTTAAGTCCGGTCTTAAAGATATACTTTTAATACCGGCTGGAACAAGATCGGACGCGAGTCCGATCTTCCGATGCCTTTTTTGTCCAGTCTTAAAAGCTTTTTACATCAGTAACTAGTACAGATACAATCGAGGTAGAAAGTGTAGTATTTTCAACACCCATTGTTCAACCAAGGTAGAAAATGACACTTTTACACCCATTACTATAACCGAGGTAGAAAGTGTGGTATTTTCAACACCCATTGTTCAACCAAGGTAGAAAATGACACTTTTACACCCATTACTATATATAAAAAAGGTCATAACTGACGCTTGATACTTTTCATCCAAATCGAAAAGCGTCTAGTAATCTGATGTGGAGGTTGACAAAACATTTATTTAATGATCATTAATTGTTTTGAATATCAAACAAGTGAATAACTATTTTACAGTTATTAAAAAGTTGGAGTTAACAGTGTTAAGTTTGTTTATGTGACATGAACACTGTTAATATTGCTTATGTGGCATGTTTACTGGGCAAAGTGATGCGGCTTAGTGTTGGGTTTTAAAAAACATAAAAAACTTAGATCATTGTTCACCATCTTTTCTCCCTCTCCGGGACGCCTTCAAACTTGGGAAGATGAAGAAGAAGCAGCAGCTGGTTTCTTCAATCAGCGCTCTTTGTCACAGTTTGCATCATCATAGCACATTTACCTCTCTTCAATCTTCTCATTCTCTTGATTTTTCTTCAGCATCCCCTGCCCAACTGGTCTTCCTCGACACACCTGAGCAAGCCGAGAAAGAAACCTCAAAGAAAAAAACTGAGACTTGGATTTCAGAGCAGAGTCAACCATTGAAAGAATGTGTCAACTTTCTTCGCTGTTCAGTCTAACAGGGTTCCCTCTCCCCAAGGGAAGCGTTAGATAAATGTTGTAAATAGTGACAATTGCAGGAACCAGCCGCTGCTTCTTCTTTATCTTCCCACGTCCGACGGCGTCCCAGGGAGGGAGAAGACTATGAACAGTTATCTGCGATTTTATTTTCTTAAAACCAACACTAAGCCATATCATCTTGTCCAGTCAGCATGCCACATAAGCAATATTAACAGTATTAGTGCCACATAAGCAAACTTAACATAATTATCCCCAACTTCAAGTCCTTATAAGATTACAAGAACCAACGATGATTTAGACATAAAAAAACTTTTGGTTTAATATTTGGTTTTTGGTTTAAGTGGAGGGAGTAGAAGGGAAAGAGTCTCTAAGGAGGATATTAATCAAATTTTCATTAATAAGAATATATATATATATATATATATATATATATATATATATATATATATATATATATATTTTAGAATGTATTTTTGAAATATTGAAAATTTTTCATGAGTTATTTAGTAAAGATGAAAGAAAAAATTTCTCTTTCCTCCCTCCTTCCCTCTCTCTCCCCTCAAATCAAATAAGCTGTAAAAACAACAAAGGTGAGAGTAAACTCTAAGGATCAAAAGTATATAGTACATTAACCCTAAAAAAATTATCAACTAGTTGTATTTTTTAAAAAATTTTAGAAGGAGTAGTAATATAGACCAATTCGAATTTTTGTTTTCTAGCCAAATATGTTGCTAACTAGGGTCTTGCAAGTGAGTTAGTTAGCAAGCCAAACAACATTCAGTTCTTCCTCCTAACTATTTTTTTAACCAAAATATGTGTATCATGTTTTGGTGTTGGCCATTAGTGTTGGCTGAGAATTTGTTTTGTTCGACCAATGCCTAACACGGCGAGTCAAGATATACATATCTCCCTTTCATTACTTTCATATTAGAGCATACAAATTCTTATCTTTAGCTCCTGGTCCAACTTGACTTTGTATAATTAATCTCTTAGATCCCGCGTCACTCATAGCAACTGTGTGGGCAAATTAATTTCTTAGGTTCCATGTTGTTGCTAATTTTAAAATGAATTAGGTAAAAAAAAAATGGGAAGAAAGGAGTATGTCAAATTATCTACATTTTGGACCAAGCAAACTTTGACCAATTAAATTCAAATAAATATTTCTCTCTTCGTAAAATTGTAAGAGAGCATCAGGTGTTGCTTTCCCTCAACAAACCTTTTTTTCTCTTGCTCTAGCAAGGTATTCATTAATTTTGAAATAGAAATACCATTGTTTCGTAGGGTTGACATTTGATTTTTTTTTTTTTTTTTTGGCTCCTTAGTCAATGGAACATATTGAAAAAAGAAATATAGAATTATAGAGGAGGATAGCGTGGTTTGTAAGAATGGGTATATATCAATTTAGTTGGAATACATCGATTTAGTTTCAATTTTATACGATCGAATAGAACTTATTATAGAACCAAACTAATTAAAGAAACTAATTAAGCTCTCAAAACTTCTAACAGACGCGTGTTTGTGCGGGATTGGAGACATGCTATTATTGAATAATTTTTTTAAACCAACTATTAATGAATAGTGATTATGACATGATATTAAAACACAATCCAGGGCAGCCTGTAAGACTCGTGAATAGTGAACCTATCCCTTGATCAATCTAGTCAAGAGTTTTGAATTAGTTTTGATCCGGTGTGGATCACAAGTTGGGTTGGACTTGGCCCGGGGTGAAATCCCGGGGTCCTACGTACCACAGTGTGGATCAAAGTCCACGTAGTTCGAGAGTATACGGCAGGCTAATGATAGCCAGAGGGGGTGGTGTGTATGCGCTGTGTGAATAGAAAAGCTAGGGTTTCAGAAGTGTGTACCTTATAAGGGGTTTACCCTATTTATAGGCGTACCTGGGCCCTATCTTAATCTGTTGGATTTATCCTTTATTTTAGGGATATCAAGATATGCGTTTTTGAATAATCTCCTTCTTTCATAGGCGGTTACCATAATGATAGATATTCTTGATAAAACCACTCATATTTTCAAGGAAGCGGTTATGAGCATATCTGAAGCCATTTTGACTAGGCTCTCTGGTTATTGGGTTGGGCCTATTTGTGAGATATCCGTAACAAGTTTTTTTTTTTTTTTTGGTGATATGAAGTTTTGAATTAGTTAGTTAGGCTCGATTTTATAATATCTTGTCTTAGCTTGTTGAGCCCGAAACCACGTCAGTTTTTAGGGAAAAAAAAAAGAGAGATAAAAAAGTAGGTTTGATTTGTATTTTAATAACTCTATATAATTGAATTATGTGCTGTTTATAGACGAATATTCCCTTTTACTGTCCATTTAATGCTTCTTTATTTAAATATTAGCCTTAAGACTTATTTAAAGAAAGAAAAAAATTAGCCTTAAGGGTCTTGTCAGAGATAACAATATAATTGAAAGGAAAATTATTTATTGTTTGGAAAACTAGATTGGACCAACCAATTGATCAATACCAATAACTAACCAGCCTATCAAACCAGTTTTAGTGTTCATCATAGTAATGACCACCATGGTGCTCATAGTTGCGGTGAGATCTACACCATCGAAATACAGCTTCAAAGTCCTGGTAATTTAAAATTTATATCTACTTAATTTAAATGAAAAAATTATTTTTTAAACAAATAACAGTTAAGAAATATGTACACACTAAATTATTTTTTTCCAAAAGAAAAAAGGAATAATTGTCCAGATTTTGGTGCTCATCGCACTGAAATTGAATCAGGAAACTAAACCAAAATACCAAAAAAAAAAAAAAAAGACACTACAATATGCACTAAAACAAAGATCCAATCCAAGGCCGGGACTGATCACAGACTCACGACTAGAGTTTGATCTTCTGGTTTATATCACACAATGTCAACAAAGCACAAACTGTATATATTTCTCATGCCAATTAATTATAAATTACAAAACAATATCTTATTCCAAGATGGTTCTCCTTTAGCATACCATCGCGGTACGTACGCCTGCTCAGCCATTATGGTCATGGGGAGGCCAATCTCCAAATTCAGCTGTCTAAATAATCAAATCAGGGAGTCATATATGTACATTAGCATAATGGAAAGGAGTTACAAATAGACCAGGATTGAAAAGACGATGACAAATGAGGACTCCATATGAACTTGGAATCAGTTTTCCTGCTAAACACTTTGCTCAGCAGAAAGAGCTAATAGGATCCGGACTCCTCAAATTTTATATAAATAGTCCAAATTTGAGTTTTTTTTTTTTTAAAAATGATGATTCTTAAAATAAAATTTTGTTTTTTTAAAAAAGAATAATTAAAAATGAGATTATCTTTATTCTAGATTCTATACCTATTAAAATATTTTTTTAAAAAAATATAGACTTTCAAAAAAACTCAAATTTAGACTATCGAGGTTTTATCTGGACTGTCAAAATTCTATTAGCTCTGGATGACTGGATCCATATGAACTCTGCAATATATTTAGTAGTGATTTTCATATGGCAAGGAAATGAGGCAGCTAAACAACCATCATAAAGTTTAAAATTTAATAACCATCTAAATCTAATAATAGAAAAAATATGGGTTACTAATCCGTACGTCTGTTATATAGATGACGACGTTTAACATATGGTCGATCTGTTGCAGGGAATTGAACGGAGGAGAGAAGCACACAAATCAAAATAAGGTTCCAAACCAGCTTCTTCATCTTCCTCATCTTCTTACACATATATACAAGTAAAAACGTTGAGTCCTGATTGATCCTCTTATACGGAAGTTTCGCCACTGTGTTTATGTCATATCCGCCTTCCTGAGTGAAGACCAAATATGAGAATAAAATAGTAGAAATATAAAGAAGAAATCGTATAAATTCAATCATAGACTATGACAAAAGCTTAATATTGAAAAGTTATAAGTAAGAAAGGATAATTTTGGAAAATATGCTTGAAACATTAGAAAATTATTAGAAATTCATGGAAGCTGATAGAGAATAACGCTTGGATTATATTTGAGGCCTAGAAAAGGTAGAAATGAGGAAATACCTCAAAAAGGAAATCTATTTAATTGTTGAAATTTTGCTTAATTAAAGGATAATTAGACAAATTTAATTATGAAAAATATCATATACCTCGAATAGTTAGATGTGTATGCAATAGTTATGAATTTTTAAAGTTGCCCAAAAAACATGGAAAACTGTATATGATCCAGCACATTATTCTCTATCTTTCATTAACTTGGAATTTTTTGGAGTTCCGATCGGGACACACACTAGGGATAGGATACAAACAATTTGTTTAAATGGTTGAAATTTTGTGCCCTTTTTATTAGCTTGGGTCTTACAAGCGAATCCTTACTTACTATGCCAAACAACATTGATTTCTTCTTCGTAACTTTTTTTTTAATCAAAATATGTGTATAATGTTTTGGTGTTGACAATTAGTAATGTAGTTAAGAGTTTGTTTTGTTCAACGGATGCCTAATATTGTAAGTTAAGATATAAAAATATAACTTGTTACATGATGCCACCTATTTTGATGAAAATGATGTAGCGGTATACCAAATGCTTCGATCACAAATAATTGAGGGGGGGAAATATTCTTCAACCATAAGTCAATTTAGAGTTAACAGTTAACGTTAAACATCTATCAGTCCAGGGGCGGCATTACTCTAATGAATAATTTAGAATAAGAGTGCTACTGGAGAAATAATTCAAGGATAAAATTGCCATGTAAACCTTTATGTGTGTATTAGCAATTATTGTTAATGATAACCTTAAAAATTAAATAAATATTGCATATAAATTTATCACCATTAGTCATTCCCTCATTCATCCACATTTCATTACTTGCATACTAGAGCATACGCAATCTTATCTTTAGCTTCTGCTGGTCCTATTTGACTTTGGATAATTAATCGCTTAGATCCTACGTCACTTATAATTAATCTAATGATTAATAGAGTCACAAGTCACCATGATGATCAAATTTTTTAAATGGTCGGGGCAAAATAATTTCTCAGGTTCCATGCTATTGCTAATTCTATAATGAATTTGTCAAAAAAGGAAGAAAGGTGGATATCGAATTAGCAACGTCATATTTGGACCAAGCAAACTTTGACCTATTAAGTTCGAATCAATATTTCTCTGTTCATACAATTGTAAAACAGTATAAAGATGATTTCCACCAACAAACCTTTAAAAAAAAAAAAAAAAATTGCTCTGTAAAGTTATTCATTAATTTTAAATAGAAATCCATTGTTTCTTACGTTTGACATTTGAGTTTCTTCTTTTGGCTCTTAGTCAATGGAACATATTGAAAAAAGAAATATAGAATTATAGGGGAGGATAACGTAGTTTGTAAGAACGGGTCAATTAATTTTCTTGTAATAAATTACTATTGTTTTAATTTCGTACGATCAAATAGAACTAATAGAAGCAAACTAAAGAAACTAAGCTCTCCCAGAACTTCTAACGAAGGCGTGAATTTGTAGTATTGGAGACACTGATGTCTATTAATAAACACTCCATTCGTTTTTATAAGATACCAAAATAAAAAAAGTTAAGGAGTAATTATTTTTTGCCAACTATCAACGAATAAATTTTAGAGTATATAATTACATCACTTTTTGTGTACGTATTTCAAGATGAATATATATAATGTTTTTTACCAGAACAAAATATATATACTTAGTTCAATAAATAAAATAAACACAAAAATATTGCAAACAAAAAATTACATATCAAATATAAATATTGAAAAAAAAAATATTTTTCTATCCTAATTTAAAAGCTATACACTTATCTCATTGATGTTCTTGTATTCTTTTTACTAAAGTACAATATAAATAAAAATCAAACCCATGTAATTCAGTTAACTCAAAAGAGAAGAAATTAACTGTCCATGTTCTAATCTAAACGAAGAGATGCTCATTGCCCGAGCTATATATAAAACTGAACTCTGATTTGAACAAACAAGCATATATATATTCAAAACAATATAATGATGGATCATAATACAATTTCTCTCTCCTTTGCAATTCATATTGCTTGCTTGGTTTTTTGGTCACTATACCATTTCCAGTTCACTTCAGGACTTTCAGAAACTGAAGCACTACTCAGATGGAAGCAAAGTCTCCCATATCAACCAATTCTGGATTCATGGGTCGCTCCTCCACAAGCGAATTCCAGTTTGGCCCAATCCCCATGTTTATGGCGTGGAATAAAGTGTGATTCTTCAGGAAGTGTGGTTGAACTCAACTTGAATAACACTGGTCTCAAAGGTACCCTTAAAAACTTGAATTTCTCATCTTTCCCAAATCTTGTTCTTCTTAATCTCAAATTTAATCAGCTCAATGGTCCCATACCAGAATCAATTGGCTTGCTCTCAAAACTACAATTCCTTGACCTTAATCGTAATTATCTCAATGGCACCATACCTCTTTCTCTTTCTAATCTTACACAACTTTATGAGCTTGACCTTTCACAGAATCAAATAACTGGAATATTAGACCCTCGTCTATTCCCTGATGGATCTGATGAACCCAAAACAGGCTTGATTGGGATAAAATATCTTGTGCTTCAAGGCTTGCTCCTTGGAGGAAAAATTCCAACTGAAATAGGGAATTTGAAACAGTTGACTATTCTAGCTCTATATCAAAATAGCTTTTACGGTCCTATACCATTGTCTTTAGGGAATTGTACACATCTAAACATTCTCTCTTTGGCTGCAAACAGCTTCTCAGGTACAATTCCCCCTATTCTTGGTACATTACCAAATCTAACTGATGTTCGCTTGTTTATCAACAATTTCTCTGGTCCTTTACCAGAATGGTTTCAAAATCGTTCTTTTACTATGCTCAATCTATCTAACAACAACTTCACTGGCCATTTACCACCACAAGTATGCAAAGATGGTGGCTTGCTTGAGTTCACTGCAGCTCACAATAGTTTCACTGGCCCAATCCCCATGAGCCTGAGAAACTGCACATCTTTAGTTAGACTTCGTCTTGAACATAACCAGTTGACAGGAGATGTAAATAAGGATTTCGGAATTTATGCCAATCTTACCTACATTGACCTCAGCTACAACAGGCTTCAGGGTAAGCTCTCTGAAAATTGGGGTGCCTGCAAGAGCTTGCAAAATCTTAATTTGGCTGGAAATTCAATAGATGGTATTTTACCTGGTGAGATCTTTCAGTTGAAGCAACTACAGAAGGTTGACTTGTCTTCAAATTTAATATCTGGTGAGATTCCTCCTCAAATTGGGATTACCTCTAGCTTGTACCATCTACATCTGGGTGGCAACAAGCTTTCAGGTTTGATCCCAAAAGACATTGGGAAGCTTTCTAGTTTGCAGTCTTTAGATATGTCAATAAATAGCTTAAGGGGACCCATCCCTTATCAAATAGGTGATTGCTATAACTTGCTGAATTTAAATCTTAGCAACAACTACTTTACTGGCAAAGTCCCATACCAAATAGGAAATCTTGTTTCTTTACAAGATTTTCTGGACTTGAGTTACAATTCACTTTCTGGAGAAATCCCCGTTGATTTCAGTAAACTCAACAAGTTGATAAGCTTGAACTTGTCTCATAATAATTTGTCAGGTCCTATCCCTAATTTCTTAGCAAGAATGTTAAGCTTGTCAAGCGTCAATCTATCCCATAACAATTTGGAAGGTCCTGTACCAGATAGTGGAGTTTTTAATTCTTCTAATCCAGTGGATCTAAGTAACAATAAAAATTTATGTGGGAGGATCCAAGGTTTAAAACCTTGCAACATTTCAACTATAAAGCCACATGTTGGAACTAACAAAAAGAAAATGGTGATAGCTATTACTTCTACTTTGGCTGTGGCATTGATTTTGTTGGGAGTGATTGGGATTTTTATTATTCTCTGTAAGAGAAACTCAAGAGCTGTAGAACATAACACCCGAGACAGTAAAGAAAATGTATTCTTCATATGCCTGTCTGATGACAATATTATGTGTGAAGACATAATTGAAGCAACTGGGAACTTTGCTGGAAAATACCGCATTGGGGAGGGAGCTTTTGGAAAAGTTTACAAATTGATACTACCAGGGGACAAAATCTATGCAGTGAAAAAGTTGATATGTGAAGTGGATAACCTTGATATGGAGAGTATAAAAGCTTTCAAGAGTGAGATCAAATCCTTGATGGAAACACGTCATCGTAACATTGTAAAGTTGTACGGGTTTTGCTCGCGAAAGTCGCACACATTTCTGATTTATGAGTACGTGGAAAGAGGGAGCTTAGCTGATATGCTTGGAAATGATAAAGAAGCATCAGAGTTGGATTGGTCAAAGAGGTTTAAAATTATCATGAATGTAGCACAAGCTTTATCTTACATGCACCATGATTGTGACCCACCTATTGTTCATAGAGACATATCAAGCAAAAACATTTTGCTGTCTTCAAATCTTGAAGCCCATGTCTCAGATTTTGGAACAGCAAGGTTCTTGAAGGCTGATTCATCAATTTGGACAACATTTGCTGGCACGTATGGCTATGCCGCTCCTGGTGAGTTCAATATAAAAGACTTGTTTAACTTTACCCAAAGCTTTTTTATTTCTTTGTTTGTTTGGTGAAAACTTGAGTTCTTATACATATTAAATTTAGCCAATCACTTGATTTTGTCTTGTGCAGAGCTTGCGTACACAATGGCAGTGACAGAGAAACTTGATGTGTATAGCTTTGGTGTTTTGGCTATTGAGGTGCTTATGGGAGAGCATCCTGGTGATTTAATGTCCCGTAACCTAACATATGGGATTAATCAGATCAACTTCAAAGAGATTCTGGATCCACGTTTATCATCAACAAATCAGCAAAACTTGAAGAAATTGGCTCTGATTTGGCATATAGCTCTTTCATGCTTACAAGCAAACCCTCAGTCTCGTCCAACCATGAGAGGTGTCGCCCAGTTGATGGAAATGGAGAGTGCTCATAAAACATAATTCGTGTCTGATTTTACTTTCTTGATCAACGTGGGTTTATTCAAGACTGATTACAAATATTTTGTCTGTTTAGTTGTGCTGAGTTGTGCTGAATTCAGTATTAAAGTATTGGATTAATATCATTGTCCGTCCTTCTAGTTAATTGAATTTTAGTTTTAGTCCTTATAATTTTAAATCACTAGTATGAGTTCAAGTTTTGGGATCAAAACTAAAACTCATTAAAATAGTAGAGACAAAAGGTTAAATTAAGACCAAATTAATCCTAATAAAACAATAAAGACCAAAACAAACCATTTGAAATTATAGGAACTAAAATCAAAATTCAATTAAACTATAACTGCGAATAATAATATTATCCCTAAAGCATTTGAACATTGTAATTTTCTTTCTTTCTTTTTTCCTTGGTGGTAGTGCAATATGTTGTGTACTACCTTTTTCAATCTTACATTGAGGAGATGGTTTCAACATGTTAAATTGTTGTGTCATTGTTTATTATTATTTTTATTGCTAATTTATATTTACTTGTGAATCAAACAACGAATGTAATAGAGTTAATTAGGATGGTATTACAAGTTGACTCTAGTTAAAATTTGACCTGGTCATCACATTATATTTTTTGAGAAGGTAGGTTGGAAAGAGATAAATTAACCTATTAACCTATTCATGATAATGTTGTTCAAGAGGAATAATAATAAGCTTTTACACACACAGTGTGGGTATATATGTACATATGCATATATGTACATATACCTATATCTATACACACACACTCACATACATATGTATATGTATATCTATACACACACTTGTGTGCGAGTATATATGTTTTGTGTGTGTATATATGTATGTGTCTGTGTATTATATGTAACACCCCAAATTCCATGTTTGGAAATCATGTCGTTTAACACTTAGTTTTAGGAAAATCAACAGAGATTGAGGTGTTACAGCTTAGAGTAATGCGGAAACGGGTAGCGTGCGCTAATATTCGGACAATGAGTATCTGATATAAAATGCCTAGACATATGCTGATGCCTTGACATAAGCTAGTATATTAAAAATTTCCTGAAGAAATATTTATGTGATACAATTACAGAGCTTTGTATAATTACAATACTTACATAGTAATCATACAATCTTCAACCAAGCCGTAACTAGACTTGAGGCATTGAACCTAACTCAACTAATCAAACAATTTGGCTAGGTAGGTGTCTATCATGGAAGTTCACGGTGACTTATTGACTGATCCACATAGACTAGCCCTACCTTCGGCACCAAACCGTTTGAGATAACCTTGTTAAATCATGCCAGAATGAATACTCTGAGGACACTCTTCCGGCATTGGCTTTAACCAGGGTCTCTTCCCAGCTCCATCCACTAGTGCCTTCTCACGGCTCCATCTACCGGTACCTTCTCTATCCTGGTTTCTTTCCTGAACTATTCATTAAGACTGAGGTCCAATGCCTATTGGACCTTAGGTAACGGTTAACCTTATGCTCAAGTATAACAGTATGCATGATAGATATTCATTTACATTTTAGCATATAACTATACATAGCACACAACACATGTATCAGTTCATATCTCAACAATAATATCTCTACATAGCACACAGCCCATGTAAGGTCCACATAGCTTGTACATAAACCAGTGCCATGCCCCAGAGCGTGTCCTCAGCGCTAGGAAAACTTCCATACGGCATTACCAAGACTGTAACTCGTTTTCAAATAAAAGCTGAATATATTTAACATGGTGACCTAAGACCCAGTCTTAGCCACAGTCCATGACCTAAGACCCAGTCTTGTCCATGACTATATGAATCATCACATCACATATAAAGCATACAAATAGCATAAGAGTTAGAGTTACAGTACGCGTCCGTACCTTTGTTGACTATATTTGGTACGTTTGATGACTGGTACCTTTCACTGTGTAATGGCCAACCGTCCGGCCCTTTTAACCAAACTCCGGACCTCCTGGATATTCCTAGATGGTAATACGAGATCTATTAACTCATAAACATCATAACAGACATTTTAGTCAAAAATGCCCATTTTACCCCTTACTTCGCTAATCGGCGAAATTTCGTCAGAACTTCGTTACTTTGACTCTAATCTTCCAAAATTTTGACATATCTCTTTCTCCAATATATTTTTGAAATAAATATCATATTTATACATAAACATGATATCAACAACATATTGGAAGACTAAAGATCAAACTAGCATTTCTACTATAACTACCGAACGAAACTAATACTTAAGACTAAGGACCGAAAAACTTACCCAGGACTCCGCTATAACTCTCCAGAGCTCTTCCTTCCTTCTCTACTCTAGTATTTTGAAATTGCAAGAGGAATTGGTGAGGAAAATGAAAGAGAATGGAAGGCTATTTATAGGAAAAAGCTATAGCATTTTGGTAATTCCTTTGAACTTTCCCTGCTCAGATTCTGACTGTTGGATCTAGGATACTTTGGAAGATTCAATCTTGGCCTTACAGTTCAACAAAGATGATGTCATCATGTGACATCAGCTCTTGCTTTATGGTTTTGTACTGATAAAGTTCCCTGTTCAGTGTCCTAATCGCGTAATCTTGGGAAATTTCAAAATTCCGGGAGCACAGCCCCAAAAATCTCTTCTTCCTCTTTCAAGATACTTGAGTTAACTAAATTTTTGATCTCATTCAGGACATTCCGTTGCCTGCCGAACATTTATGAACAAACGCTGTCGGTTACAGAAATGACTTTTGGTAACACCAGCTTTTGGATAAAAATTCACTGGTTCATAATATGTCCAGTTGTTAGAAACTTAGTTCATGGTTTTTGAGTTATGATTTAATTTCCATTGGTTCTCATTTATATTATCTATTCCTTTTTTAAAAAATATCTTTTCATCTTATCTCATGATTATTCCACCGGCTACGGAAATGACTTCGGAGATAGCCCATTCCGAGATAAAAATATACTTGTTTATAATAAATCCTTATGTTAGATACTTAGTTCACCTATTTTGAGATAGGATTTATTTTTTTATTGGTTCTTCTTTATCCTATCTACTTCTTTACAAGATATCCCATTTTATATTACTATTATAATCATAAATATCTAGGTATTATTTTGCCTAATTCTTATCTCTCCTCTTTATTTTTTTACTACACACACACACATGCACAACACTTAGGCAGGCACACACACTCACAACTCACACACACAAGTTTACACCACTTTTCCCCTTCTCTTTCTTTCTTATGCATGTCTAAACAATTAGCCATTAATTATTTAATTAATTACTTACTAATTGTTGACAATTTTCTTAATTAGGATTAATTATTATCTCACAACTATTTTACTGACATTGATAATTTATACATCATGTAAAATATTAAAAATCATGGGGCAACTTATGTTCCCCAAAATGATATTTAATTTTGCCTCATTATTTTCCAAGGAAAATAATCTCATAAATTCCTAAATTAGAGACAACATACTTTCAAATTTTTAATAAATATTTAGTTGTCTCTTAGGATTTATCATAATATTCTCAGGGTATTTTATAACCCACAAATTCACTTAGGGATTTTTAGCTCTTTATTCCTCCTAATTTCATGAGAAATTACCTTAGGAAATAAAGTAATTATTACACTAGTTTTGAGACCACAAATTCACCTATTTCCAATAGGTATTATTTGTCAATATAATATTCCAGATAAATAATTATCCGGGTATTACATTATATAAAAGTAAATCCCTATTTCCAACTAGCTAGGTGAATTTCCGATGCATAAATATAAGAATACATAAGGCACATTTTAAGGCCTCGGATATTATCGCTTTACATACTAAATTATGATTATATTCAATTATATATAAATGAATCCAACAAGTCACGATTTTAATTTTAAAAAGAATTAAGGCAATAAGAAATTATCAGTTATCTGGGACTGCTATTAAAATACATATTATCTTATCAAAAAAACTCAGTAGCGTGCAAAGAATCCGTCAAATAAAGAATCTGAATACCAAAATTCTTTATATTTTTCAAGCTTCACAAATATTTACAAGTCATTAACCAAACAACCTAGTATTGGATAACGATTCCGATTTCTCAGGGAAACTGTCATTATATATTTTAAATCGACCATGCACGGGTAAAAAAAGTATTTTAAGACCGGACAAAAGAGGCCCCATAAGATTAGACCAGCGACCTGTTTCATTCAGGGTGGTCTTAAAAGTATGTAACTTTTAAGACTGGACGCAAACCGGTCTTAAAGAAATATTTCAAGACCGGGCATTAGAAACAATAGGTCTTAAAAATCGCACTATATAGACCTAACATATATTTTGTTCGATCTTAAAACCAGAATTTATTGAACTAGACAATAAAAGGGCCGGTCTTCAATATACCACTTTCAATACCGGACCAAATAACATTCAGTCTAAAACTTATCAACTATAAGACCGGACATACATATGCACCGGTCTCAAAAAATAGAAAATAAGACCTTACTATAACATACATCTGTCTTAAAAATATTACTTTTAAGACCAGACTTAATTAATAAATCCAGTCTTAAAAGTAGGTCTTTTTTAGACCGATTTATTAGGACTTTTAAGACTGTAAAGAATAGCGTCCACTCTAAAAAGTCTTACTTTTAAGACCGGACATTAAATACACTAATCTTAAAAGTGGAATTTTCCCCTATTCAAGCCAAATCTCCGCCACACAATCCAGTATCTAAACGACTTTACTCTAAGCTACAAGCTATATATATATATATATGAACAATCCTTTAGAAATTATTATAATTGAATTGAAAATGGATACAAATATTATTCACCAGGCCATGAGTTATATTGTGGCATCGTAATGAATATATAGTTACTAGCTATTGCAGTACACACCTAATAATAAATGAATATAGTTATAGAATAAGATAAGTTACAAATATAATAAGTTACAAAGACAGTGTATAACACCTAAATGAACATATGTACTAATTCACCTTGTCTTCATTAGATTCCCACCCAATAATAACATAACTAACATTCCTCTTCTTTTGTAACAAGCCACTTTCGATCGGATCCTGCCAAAAATATAAAAACAAGAACAAAAGACAGTCAGTGACATTGTTTAAGAACATAATTAAGAAGGAATTGAATATAGTTAAAATCGTAAATTTTTCAAATAATTTTACTTATGAATATTACCCTATATATGAATTGTCTTTTTATAAAGGGATATCTTCTCATATCCCTTCATGATGATCATTTCTTATTTCGGGTTCATTATCCACTTCATCTTCTTTGTTCATGACCGGTAAACCCCTTGAAAAAGGAGCACTGTCAGGAAGACCATAATTTGAATGAATTTCCTCATCAATATCAATGACCCTTTTTTTTTGGTGAGCTACAGACCACATTTTATTTTCTTGATCGGTGATACAGAACATTTGTTTCACTTGATCTGCCATAATAAATGATTCATCTCCAAAACTTCTATTATTGATGTCGACTAATGTAAATTTTAGCCAATTGATCTGAACACCATTATTGACATTAACCCACTTGCATTTGAAAATGACAAATTTAAGTTTACCATAGTCCACATCCCAAATCTCATCAATAACCACATAATAAGGCATGATTGCCAATTTAGGCCTATTGTCTCTCAAACTGGAGAAGTGCGTTGATTCAGCCTCTAACATAACACTACTGTTCTGGATGGTGCTCATATGATCTAGGGACTTCGTGTAAAATGTATAACCATTGATCACATACGAATTCCAACTTATGACATCAACCTTAGGACCACGTGTTAAGCATTTGATTGTGTCAAAAACAGATTCCTCTCCCTCGACCTTTTGTTTGAACTAGTTTGCAAAATTTCTATTATACTCCCTAATCAACCTTTGTTCAGTCATTTGGGGATTTTCTTTCCTTATAGCTTCTTTATGTGTAGCTATGTTGACTTAAACTTCATCAACATTATTCAAGATGTATAAGCGAGCTTGTGACAATTCATCAGGATCTACACTCTTTACTGAAGCCCCTCGTCTACCCCCTTCAGCATGCTGACATTTTGGAAGCCCAATATGTCTTACTTTGGCCAAATAATTTTGACAAAATCCCATGGCCTCTTTAGATACATACTTCTTAACAATTGATGCTTCTGGATGTTAAGTGTTCTTCACATATCCTTTTAGAAATTTCATAGATCTTTCAATTGGGTACATCCATCATAAATGGATAGGGCCACACAACTTTCTCTCCCTTACTAGATGAACAATTAGATGAACTATGATGTCAAAAAATGTAGGAACAAAAAGCTTCTCAAGCTAGGATAATATCATATAGTCTTCATTTTCCATTTCATCCAATTTTTAAATCTCGAAAACTTTACTACAAACAGCATTAAAGAGGAAACAAAGCCTAATCAAAATGTGTCGAAGATCATACTCGGCAATGCCTCGAATAGCTACTGGGAGTAGCTGTTGCATTAACACATGACAATCATGAGACTTTTGGCCTACTAATTTCAATTCTTTTATTGATACAAGCCTCTTAAAATTTGAAGAATACCCCGAGGGAACTTTTGTGCCATGTAAACACTCAGAAAAACTTCTTTTCGCATCCTTAGATAAAGTATGAGAAGCCAAGGGACAATAAGTTCTCTTATCATATAGCCTTAGATGTAAGTCTTCGCATATTCCCATTACCTGCAAATCCAATATTGCCCTCACACCATCCTTGGAACTACCTTGTATGTTGAGAAGCGTGCCAACAAATGCTATCACATACGTTCTTCTCCACGTGCATGACATCAATACAGTGTCTCACATCAAGGTTGTACCAATATGGAAGATTGAAAAATACCGATCTTTTTTTCCATATATTTGTTTCTTTTCTACCCTTTGCAGTCTTACCGAAGTCGACACTTATATTTTTCACCTTTTCATACAATTGCTCCCCAGTCAATGCCACCGGAGCATTTTTATGCTCTTGGCCACCAAAAAAGGCTTTCTTTAATCGATGATATGGGTGGCCCTATCTAAGAAATCTTCTATGTCCAAGATAAATCGTCTTTCTTTCATGTTGAAGTTGATGGTAGCATGTGTCTTATTCACAAATTGGACATGTTGTATGGCCTTTTATACTATACTCTGACAAGTTCCCATATACTGGGAAGTCGTTTATAGTACAAAATATCATGGCTCTCATTTTAAAGACCTCCTTCTTGAAAGAGTCAAAAACATCAACCTTGACCTATGTTCAGTCCCCAGATACCTTCTGGGTGCTTCCACTAATTCAACAGATTTTCAATTACAACAATGAAGACCAGACACAATCCTAATCACCTAGGACTTGCTCCCCCTTACACTTTGTGATTGAACAACCCAACTCACAGGTTCCACAACCTTGAGTTCTCACAAACAAATGCTTTCAAAAATTTACAAACTCTCAAAAGAGTAGATAAGGATAAACACTGAAGAACAGGTTGAAAATAACAATACAGACTCAAATTTCAAAGTATAATCAAGATAGCTTCGTTGTGTGTGTTGCTTTGAGTTTTCACAGCCTCTTATGGACTGAATGGATAAGCTAGCCGTTGCAATTCTTTCTCTAATGTTCAGCTGCAATTCTAGAAAAATGGCAGTAGCATATTTTGCTTTGTTCTTTGAATTCTTAGCTGGAATCTTGGAATTTAGTTGTTGCAGAACGTCTTCCAGATTTTTAGCCATTCCATGATCTTAATTCGACCGTAATCTTAACGTGTTGCAACGGTCTGAACTGAACATCTGGGATAAGGGAGAAGAATAAGCCATGTTCTTGGTTCTTCATTTAATGCACTTATTCTGGATCTTGATCGCACCTTGATCTTGGCTAAACCTTATCTGAAAAACACTCAAAACTTTATCAAGGACATTAGAAACAATAATATCATATCATGAAATAATTTCAGGAAGACCCATTAAGATTTCGCAGATCAACATCATTTGATTTTTCAAAATCCCCGATGCAAACTTGAGTTTGTTCTTCCAGACTCGAGTTTAGGGTTCATCCAGAAAGCATGTCCGTTGATTAGAGGTCTAAACTTGCAGTCTGTAAAAGCTAACTCGAGTTTGGCTTTTACAGAGAGAACTATCGGGCTTTGGACTTGGCATGGAATTTTGGTCCTGCTCCTAGACTCGAGTCAATTAGTGACTGACTCGAGTTTGGGTCTATGTTTGAAGAACAAGCCTAAGTTCGTGATTTTCCAGACTAGAGTTTAGGAGACAGACTGGAGTTTTGGAAAGATGGTAGAAATTCGAGTGTTTCTCTATTTGTCCTAAACTCAAGTTTACAATGACAGACTCGAGTTTATGTTTGAGATGAAATTATCCAAATCTTTCTGTTTGGTCTAGACTGGAGTTTGTAACTCTAGACTGGAGTTTATAACTTGGCCTGGAATTCGAGTGTCTTTCTGTTTGGTCTAGACTGGAGTTTATAACTTGGCCTGGAATTCAAGTGTCTTTCTGTTTGGTCTAGACTAGAGTTTGGGAATCCAGACTCGAGTTTGGCTTGCTTGGGATTCTGAGTGCTCTCTGTATCTTCCAGACTTCAGGTTTGGTTTTGCAAACTGGAGTTTGGCTTGTTGTGAAAATTTCTGATTGCTTTCTATAACTCCTCAGACTCGAGTTAGTCCAAGCAGACTCGAGTTTGGCTTTCTTCGCAGAAGTAAACAGCTTTCTGTCAACCCTCAAACTCGAGTTTACATACCCAAACTCGAGTTTGCCTTTGACAGTGAGATTTTCATATTGCCAAAAACAAACTTCATATCAAGTTTACAATCGCTAGTTATCATCAAAACACATTGAGAACTAACATTCTTCCCCTTTTTGATGATGACAATACTTGTAAACTGAGTTTTGCAAAGGATTTGATTACGTTTGTTATTTTGAAATGAATTTTGCAGAGTTTGCTCTATCAGATTTAAACACACGCAGAAGCAAGGTGAACTATATTGAACTTATCATATTAAACCTTAATCAAGTATGGAAGAACTCAAAATACAAAGCAATACCAAGTACTTGATAATTACAAACGAGCTCAAACAAATGCAAAGTAATAAAAACAAACAAACTCAGAACAGACACAAGACTCAAGACTGTCCTTTCTCTTCCCCTTTGTCTTCAGTTTCCTCTCCCTCTTTGGCATCATCAAATCAAGGTGAAAGGTCTACAGGAGGGGTAGGAGGTCGAGTGGTCTGGGAGGAAGTATTGAGATGCTGTAGAATCTTGTCAAGTTGATTCTTCATTGCATCCTGAGTCTCTATGAGGGCTTGATTTGATTTGGTTAACTCAGACACAATCTTCCCAATCTCTATGTCCATCTTTTCAGCAAAGGATTCCAGTGCAACATCAACAATTTCCTTGACCTTTGCAGTAAAGTCAGAAGGAATGGAAGTTTGAGGAGGTGGAGGAGCTGACCGGGCTTCTTGAGCTCGTGAGTAGGAGGCTCTTGTTCTAGAGGGAGCTCTAGACTGTCCAGAACCTCCAGTATTGAAGCTAATCTTCATGAGGTGTAATTGGGGCTTCCCAAATGCTGGAGGTCTTACTATGGTGTCTATGGCTCCTACATGAAAAATTTTGAGATGGAACAGGATAACAGATATGAGAGAAGGGAAAGGGATGTGAGAAGTTATCTTAGAGCCAAATCTGAATCTGGCCATTTCCTCAAATACCCATTGCCCTATGTTAATTGGCATCTTATCCTCGACTGCAGCAAAGGGTGCATAGTCTCTTTTGGTGAAGTATGTGAAGTTGCCACCCTTTTGCACAAGGTTCCTGGAATAGATGTACCAAAGAACACGGAAGGTAGGAGTCATGGAAGCAGGGGTAAAGTGAAGCGAAATTTGCTGATCATCAAAAAAAGGCTCATTAGGTTTAAGGATTTCAAAAATTTGCCTATTGGTATGGTTTATAGAGTGGTGAGGAGGGGGATTGTCAATGTCCAGAATCTTATTCAAAATGTCAGTAGATAAAGAAAACTTGACTCCCCTAACTGTGGTTGAGACTCTGTGTTTTTCATTGTCCTCTTCATTGTCCCAAACCATATTGAAATAAAATAGTCTAACAATGTTGGGAGTATAGAGGGTTTTAATGGATAGAAGAGTCTTGAATTGACTTAACCAGGGGGATAGGTCAAGGTTACACTCCTTTTTTAGGCTCTCTAAGTCTACTGAGACCACAGGGCAAAATGGTTTCTTACCAAACTCTTCCTTGAATTTGACAGCTTCTTGGTTGGAGAGGATGGTGGTCTCCGAGAAGAAATCAGAGGGAGGTGAAGAATGATTATAAATGTCAGTAATTGCCTTCTGTACCATTTGTGGCCTTTCTGGAGGTTGTTCTTGTTGTTGTTCAGAGGATGGAACAACAGATTGTTGAACTTTAGAGGATCCTTGACTCTTTTCAGCTCGTTTCCTCTTGGATCCTTTTGAGGGTTCTGCAACTTTCTCCTTTCCTTTGCCAGAAACAGGTTCTGGCTTCTTTCTGGTTTGCTCTTCTATAGGTTCTTGAATCACCACCCCTTTTGATCTGGGAGAAGTAGTGTGAGGGATTCCAGGGATTTGTTTATCGATTCCTGAAGCAAATTTCTTGGGAATCAATTTTTCCCTTCTAGGTCTGTGAGTAGGAATGGATTTCATCCTAGGTTTTCATTGAAGGGGAGAGAGTGAAGAAGATTTCGTGGTTTCATCATCATTAGAGGGTCTGGATGTTTGATTTGAAGCCATTGGTGAGAAATAAGGTGGATTCAAAGATGAAGAAAGAAGAGAGTACGGAGAACTCTAGGGCAAACTCAAGTCTGAGAGTTGTAAAATGAACAGTCACAGCAATCACATATATATAGAGTTCCGATAGACTCGAGTTTACAAGTCAGACTTGAGTTTGGAAGAGTGGGATACTTACCTGGACTTCAAGGATGTAGCTGTGAATCCTTGAAACCCCGATAAACTCGAGTTTGTATAAGCTGACTCGAGTTTGAGGTCACCTCTGATTTCCATATTTCTCTCTGTGAAATGCAGACTCGAGTCACTCACTTAATGACTCGAGTTTGAAGACTCTTCATAAACTTCAGGATTTCTTAGGATGGTGTAGACTCGAGTCAGTCACTTAATGACTCGAGTTTGGCCTGACTCTAAAGACTTATTTGTTGTTTATCCCGATAAACTCGAGTTTGGGTGCCAAACTCGAGTTTGGCCTGTTTACAGGGGCTCTGAGTATCCTGCAAAAACATTAGCAACAGAATATCTTGCAAAAACATATCTAAACACTCTGATGCTTAAGTTAGTAACAATTAACCATCAAAACACCTAATTAACATTGAGGTAGGGATATCTTACAGTTCATTGGGATTTACCATTCCCAATTCTCTTCTAATAAAGGTAAATTGCTCTTTTGCAAGTGGTTTTGTGAAGATATCCACAAGCTGTTGATGAGTTGGGATGAATAATACTTTGACATCCTTCTTTTGAACATGATCTCGAATGAAGTAATGTCTGACATCAATACGCTTAGTTCTGGTATGATAGACAAGATTCTTGGCTAAGCTGATAGTACTTGTGTTATCACAAAGAATTGGAATTTCTTTCATATGAGTTCCAAGGTCTTGGATCTGTTGCTTAAGCCATAGGACCTGTGAGCAGCAACTTGATGCAATAACATATTCAGCTTCAGTTGAGGATGTCGCTACTGTGTTTTGCTTCTTACTAAACCATGAGACAAGTGAATTTCCAAAGAATTCACATTGTCCACTTGTGCTTTTCCGATCAGTTTTGTATCCAGCATGATCTGAGTCAGAGTAAGCCACCAAGTGTGCAGGTTGACCTTTGGGAAACCATAACCCCAATTCTTCTGTATCGCGCAGGTATCTGAAGATTCTTTTCACGTGTTCGGCATGAGATTCCTTAGGTGCGGATTGGAATCTAGCACACATTCCCACACTGAATTGTATGTCTGGTCTGCTTGCTGTCAAGTAAAGTAATGATCCAATCATGCCTCTGTACTTTATGATATTGAAGTCTTTTCCCTTCTCATTGGCATCTAAGGCAGCAGTTGAGCTCATTGGTGTGTCTGCTCCATTACAATCTTGGAGGTCGTATTTCTTGAGTAGGTCTCTTAGGTACTTAGTCTGAGATATGAATATCCCGTTCTTACGTTGCTTGATTTGAAGACTAAGAAAATAGTTGAACTCTCCCATCATTGACATTTCAAACTCACCCTGCATGGTCTCAGAAAATTCCTTGTACAAAGCATCATTAGTAGCACCGAAAATTATATCATCTACATAGATTTGTACAAGTAAGATTTCATTCATTTTGTTACTCTTAATGAATAGAGTGGTATCTGCTTTACCTCTTACAAATCCGTGGTCTAGAAGGAATTTACTTAGCCTTTCATACCAAGCTCTAAGAGCTAGTTTTAAGCTATATAAAGCTTTCTTTAGTTTGAAAACATGATCTGGATGAAATTCATCTTCAAAACCGCGAGGTTGTTCAACATAAACTTCTTCTTAAATGAACCTATTTAGAAATGCTGATTTTACATCCATTTGATATAGTTTAAAACCTTTGATGCAGGCAAAGGCTAGAAGGATCCTTATGGCTTCCAATCTTGCAACTGGAGCATAAATTTCTTCATAGTCAATTCCTTCTTCTTGGTTATATCCTTTAGCTACTAATCTTGCCTTGTTACGGACAATGATTGCAGACTCATCACGTTTGTTCTTGAATACCCATTTAGTGCCAATGACTAGATGGTCTTTGGGCCTGGGTACCAAGTCCCAAACTTGATTTCTTTCAAATTTATGTAATTCCTCTTGCATTGCTATCACCCAATCATTGTCTGAAAGGGCTTCTTCAATCTTAAAGGGTTCTATCTCAGAAATAAAAGCTGAAAAGGTAACTTCATTCAAGATGCTTTGCCTGGTTCTAACTCCTTGACTTGCATCACCTATGACTTGGTCCAGTGGATGACTCCTACTGTATTTCCAAGCTTTAGGCTGGTTTAGACCAAGATTTTCACAAGTATGTTCAGATTCAGCTTCTGGTTCTCTTTGTAAGTTATTTTCAAAATTTTCAAAAACAGAAGAAGTTTTTGAAGAATGAGGATTCAGAATTTCATCGTCTTCATCAATCATGGATTTGTTAGAGTTGGTTTCGCAGAAAACAACATGGATAGATTCTTTTATAGTTTTGGTAGAGAGATTGTATATTCTATAAGCCCTACTCCTAGAAGAATAGCCAAGGAATGTACCTTCATCAACCTTGGAATCAAATTTACCTACGTTTTCCTTACCATTCTTGTGGATAAAACATTTGCATCCAAAGATATGCAGGTGGGATGTGTTGGGCTTTCTTCCCTTGAAGAGTTCATATGGAGTCTTGTTCAGCTTTTTCCTGAGATAAGCTCGGTTAGCGATGTAGCAAGTTGTGTTCATTGCATCTGCTCAAAACACTTGGGACGTCTGATTCTTATTCAGTATTACTCTTGCCATTTCTGTGAGGACCCTATTCTTTCTTTCAACTACTCCATTTTGTAGGGGAGTTCTTGGAGCAGAGAAGTTGTGATGTATCCCCATTTTATCACAAAGTTCCTCAAAGGAGTGATTTTCAAATTCTCCTCCATAGTCAGTTCGGATTCCTGCAATAGATAGACCTTTCTCGTTCTGGACCTTCTTGGAAAATATAGCAAATTGATCAAATGCTTCACTTTTAAAAGATAAGAATAATGTCCAAGTATATCTTAAGAAATCATCAACTATTACTAGAGTGTACAAGTTTCCACCAAAACTTTTTACTCTAGCTGGACCAACTAAGTCCATATGTAGTAATTGAAGTGGTCTATTAGTTGACATCTTAGTTTTAGAATGAAAGGATGACTTAGTTTGTTTTCCCTTTTGGCATGCTTCACAAATCATATCCTTTTTGAAATCAAGTTTTGGTAATCCGATAACTAAATCCTTTTTCATTAGTTTATCAAGTTGGAACATATTAACATGTGCTAAACGTTTGTACCACAACCAACTTTCATCTAAGTTACTCATGAAGCATTTTTCAGAAGGAAAAACAGTTGATAGTTCAAGGGTATAGCAGTTACCTTCCCTTGGAGCCCTGAATAGAGCTTTTGATCTTACTTTGTCTAGGGAGAGATCATCCTTATTCACAATCAAACATTCTTCAGAATTAAAGATGACTAGATTGCATTTGTCGGCACTTTGGCTTACACTGAGAAGATTATGGCATAGTTCTTCCACAAGGTAGACATCTTTTATTTGTGGTCCATCGTTGTTACCAATCTTTCCAATACCAGCTATCTTTCCAGACTGGTTTCCACCAAATGTGACCTTGCCACCATCCTTGTGTTTGATTGTTGTAAACTTGGATTGATCTCCTGTCATGTGTCTAGAGCATCCACTATCAATGTACCACTTACTAGATTTTGATGCTCTTAGACATACCTGCAATTTATGAAAGATCAAGTCTTAGGTACCCACCTTTTCTTGGGTCCTTTTAGGTTAGTTTGCACCTTATGAGACACATATGTTCCTTTAGGTACCCATTGATAATTCCCTATAGGTTTATCTTTCCTCTCTTTTCTATGAAAGCATGCTGAAGTAGTATGACCTTTTCTATTACAATAATTACAGTGGGTAAATGGATTAGAGGAATGAATAGATTTACGAAAATTACTTAAATAGTTCTTTTCTCCATTTTTCTTCTTGCCTTTCTTTTTATCCAGATCAGGTTTGTAACCTATTCCAGACTTGTCACTTGTGAATCTTTGCTGTTTTAAAATAACGTTAAGCATCTCATTACCTTGAGTGAATTTTTCTAGAGTTTTTGAAAGATAGTCATTTCTTTTCTGTAAAGCACAACAATTTTCGCAAATCTTTTCAGTAAGCTTTTCACAAGCCTTTTCGGGAGTAGAAGATGAAGTTTTCTAAACTTGTTGTTCTAAATCCTTTAGTTTTCTTTTTGAAAGCATAAGTTCTTTTGCAATCTTTTTAAATTCAGAAGGAAGACTATCATATTCAGAAAGTAGTTCGTCAAATGTAGGTTCAAGATCATTTACCTCTTCATTGACACATTCTTCTTGAGCAACTAGGCAGAGTTAGTTGTTTCTTCTTCATCTTCTTCTTCTTCATCTGATGAACTATCTCCCCAAATAGCAGAGACAAAGCCCTTCTTCTTGAAAGAACTGAATCTGGGCTTTTCCTTTTCTTTGTGCATCAGCTGAAGACATTCAGATTTGATATGACCGGGTTTGTCACATTCATAGCATACAATTCGTTTCTTTGTTTCCTTGTTGTTGTTCTTGTACGTCTTACGGAAGGCTTGATCCTTTTTGTAGAATTTCTTGAATCTTCGGACCATCATTCTGATCTCCTCATCATCAATCTCTTTATCATCTGAGTTCTTATCTTCCTTGTGAGTCTTGAGGGCAATTCCTTTCTGTTTCCCTTCTATTTCATCAAGTCCTTTTCTGAACTTGATTTTCCCTTCATATTCTGATAAGCTACCGAAAAGAGCAACTACAGATTGCATAGATTCTCCTTTTGCTTCCTCTATGGCTGTTACTTTGGCTTCCCAATCTTTGGTTAGTATATTCAAAATATTTCTTACCTGAGTTCTTTGATCATATACCTTTCCCAGGGCTGACAACTAATTGATCAGGTGAGTGAACCGGAGCTGGAATTCAGTAATTGATTCTCTAGTCTTCATGCGTAGTAGGTCATATTCGGTGGTGAGTGTGTTGATCCGGTTTTCCTTGATCCCTGAGGTACCTTCGTAGGCCACTTCCAATGCATTCCACATCTCCTTGGCACTGGGCAGATTGCAAACGCGAAAATACTCCTTTTGACTTAGTGCACTCTGCAACATTAAAATAGCTTTGCTGTCAAGGACAACTTTCTTTTGATCATTTTCATCAAATTCTGCCTTTGCCTTTTGTACAACATTTTCTCCTACTTTCTTTGTAGGGACATAATTGCCATCCTCAATAACTTCTCACAGACCATACTCACTGGCCATCACAAATACTTTGAATTTGGATTTCCAGAATGAGTAGTGTTTACCATTAAATCCCGGTGGTCTGTTTATTGAGGCACCATCTGGTAGGATTCCTTCCATTGGATCTTTATGTCTAGGATGTTAATCCTTTGAGTAGACAACCAGCCTCTGATACCAAATGAAAGTGGAAGAAATCACCAAGAGGGGGGTGAATTGGGGATTTTAAAAATTCTTTCCAACTCTTAAAAAATGAAGCTTAAGAAATGGATAATAAAAGAGTAGAAAAAGAAAAGCTTAGACACACAAACTTTATACTGGTCCGGTCTCAACCTTGACCTACGTCCAGTCCCCAGATACCTTCTGGGTGTTTCCACTAATTCAACAGATTTTCAATTACAACAATGAAGACCAAACACAATCCTAATCACCTAGGACTTGCTCCCCCTTACACTTTGTGATTGAACAACCCAACTCACAGGTTCCACAACCTTGAGTTCTCACAAACAAATGCTTTCAAAAATTTACAAACTCTCAAAAGAGTAGATAAGGATAAACACTGAAGAACAGGTTGAAAATAACAATACAGACTCAAATTTCAAAGTATAATCAAGATAGCTTCGTTGTGTGTGTTGCTTTGAGTTTTCACAGCCTCTTATAGACTGAATGGATAAGCTAGCTGTTGCAATTCTTTCTCTAATGTTCAGCTGCAATTCTGGAAAAATGGCAGTAGCATATTTTGCCCTGTTCTTTGAATTCTTAGCTGGAATCTTGGAATTTAGTTGTTGCAGAACGTCTTCCAGATTTTTAGCCATTCCATGATCTTAATTCGACCGTTTGAAGTGATCTTAATGTGTTGTAACGGTCTGAACTGAACATCTGGGATAAGGGAGAAGAATCAGCCCTATTCTTGGTTCTTCATTTAATGTACTTATTCTGGATCTTGATCTCACCTTGATCTTGGCTAAACCTTATCTGAAAAACACTCAAAACTTTATCAAGGACATTAGAAACAATAATATCATATCATGAAATAATTTCAGGAAGACCCATTAAGATTTTGCAGATCAACATCATTTCATTTTTCAAAATCCCCGATGCAAACTCGAGTTTGTTCTTCCAGACTCGAGTTTAGGGTTCATCCAGAAAGCATGTCTGTTGATTAGAGGTCTAAACTTGCAGTCTGTAAAAGCTAACTCGAGTTTGGCTTTTACAGAGAGAACTATCGGGCTTTAGACTTGGCATGGAATTTTGGTCCTACTCCTAGACTCGAGTCAATTAGTGACTGACTCGAGTTTGGGTCTATGTTTGAAGAACAAGCCTAAGTTCATGATTTTCCAGACTGGAGTTTAGGAGACAGACTGGAGTTTTGGAAAGATGGTAGAAATTCGAGTGTTTCTCTATTTGTCCTAAACTCGAGTTTACAATGATAGACTCGAGTTTATGTTTGAGATGAAACTATTCAAATCTTTTTGTTTGGTCTAGACTGGAGTTTATAACTTGGCCTGGAATTCGAGTGTCTTTCTGTTTGGTCTAGACTAGAGTTTGGGAATCCAGACTCGAGTTTGGGAATCCAGACTCGAGTTTGGCTTGCTTGGGATTCTGAGTGCTCTCTGTATCTTCCAGACTTCAGGTTTGGTTTTGCAAACTAGAGTTTGGCTTGTTGTGAAAATTTCTGATTGCTTTCTGTAACTCCTCAGACTCGAGTTAGTCCAAGCAGACTCGAGTTTGGCTTTCTTCACAGAAGTAAACAGCTTTCTGTCAACCCTCAAACTCGAGTTTACATACCCAAACTCGAGTTTGCCTTTGACAGTGAGATTTTCATATTGCCAAAAACAAACTCCATATCAAGTTTACAATTGCTAGTTATCATCAAAACACATTGAGAACTAACATATACTAGAAGACAAGTTGTAAATAATCAAGAGTACAGGCCATGAACAATGTATGTTGCTAAGGCTTCCATAAGGATTCATGCCATCCGTGCTAAGGGTAAGCCTAAGGTTCCTAGGTTCTTTGCTGAAGGCCGGAAATGATTGATCAATTTTCTTCCATTAAGAAGAATCGGCCAGATGTTGAAGTTTTCCATCAAAAATCCTCTCATCTGCATGCTACCTCAAATTTTTTGCATCATTTTCATTAGCAAATAATCGCTTAAACCTTGGTTTGATTGGAAGATACCACAACACTTTTGCAAGCCCCTTATTCGACTTGTACCTTAGGGTTTCACATATCGGACAATTCTGCTTATCTTCAAACTCATTTCTATACAATATGCAATTATTTAGGCATACATGGATCATTTTGTACTCCATCCCTAATGGACAAAGTATTTTCTTAGCATCATAGTATTGATGCGGCAACACATTATCTTCTGGAAGCATGTCGTTAAAAGCCTTAAGCATTTATGAAAAACTCTTGTCGCTCCATCTATAACATGCTTTCAAGCTGATCAATTTCAATACGGCGTTCAACAATTAGTATTTTTTACACCAAGGGTATAGCGGCTGAAAGTGGAGGAAATCACTAAGAGGGGGGTGAATTGGGGATTTTAAAAAAATTAATCTGACAATGCTCTGCAATGTCGATGCTAAAACAGAGCTGGACAGAGAAAAGAAATGAGAATCAAGACACGACAAGATTTATACTGGTTTGGTCTCAACTCTTGTCCTACGTCCAGTCCCCAAACTCTCTGGGATTTTCACTATCACTCACAATCAGTTACACACTCTGTACTCGAAAGTTATTCTCTTACTAGGATACACTCCCCCTTACAAGTTGTACACTGATATTCCCAATCTCCAAGTCACCTGACTTGAGATTCCTACAAATAAGTGATTTTACAGAAACAAACTCTCTCTAAGAGTAGATATTGATAATCACTGAAGCTCAAATGTATCACAAGATACTTTACAAATATGAAAACAGAAGAATGCAGTAACTTGAGTATTGTTCTTTTGAATTGTGTTCTATGTCTCTTCTGATTTTCGTTCTAGGCTTCATATAGGCAAGGAAGAACAGAATGAATGCTGAAACTATCTGTTGGAAGAGCATTTCAAAATTTGACTGTTGGAAGAGCACTTTGGGTGTAGCTGTTGGAAATCCACTTCAAAATTTTGCTGTTGAGGATCTACTGAAAATATTCTTGATTTCTGCTCTTTGTTTCAATGATGGATGGCAATCTTTTATTCAGGAGGATTTTGAGGATAATGTTGACCTTTTCTGTATAATCCCATTTGTTTAATCACAAACATCTTCCAGCAAACATGGAGTAGTGCATTTTTCACTTTACAGCTCAGCATTTGACTCTTCATGAAATTCTTCATTTGATCATCTGAAACTTACTAAAAATCTGTTCAAACAATGTTAGAAATAATAGTAAGTGATGATATGAAGTAATGAAATCATAATCAATGATTTCCATTTTACGGGTACAGTG
Source organism: Acacia confusa (assembly GCA_037074495.1). Lineage (NCBI taxonomy): Eukaryota > Viridiplantae > Streptophyta > Magnoliopsida > Fabales > Fabaceae > Acacia > Acacia confusa. The sequence goes on along the minus strand of CM073509.1, from coordinate 20,467,876 downwards.
ATTTTCAAATGTTATCTTCGCATGACTGCAGTAGCTATGCATTACTGGAGTCATTTAAGTGTCAGGTTGTTTCTGTCCTCGAACTTACTGGAGTAGCCTCTTGGTTACTGGAGTAATGCTAGTGCAAAGGCTGTTACATGATTGGAGTAACTGAGGCATTACTAGAGTAACTTCGACAGACTATCGGGTTTTGCTTCTGGACAAGACTGAAAATAGCGACTTACTGGAGTAAGTAAGTGACTACTAGAGTAGCCTTACTGGAGTAAGAGACCATTACTAGAGTAATGACTTCACAAAAGTGATATTCAGAGCACAATATTACTGGAGTAGCAAGACCATTACTGGAGTTTATCAAAACATCGCTAGTTTGAGGATCAATTCCAGAATTCTGAACAGACACCGAACTTCCAAAAATCATATCTCTCTCATTTGATCTTTGTTTTCTGTGATCTTGATATTTGTAGAAAGGTGTGTGAGTCTAGTTTCATATGCCACTGATTTCAACTCATTTGAATGTGTAGTTTGTGAGATATCCTCAAATTATTGAACTTTGGTCAGCTGCATGATAGTAACAGGTGGGTCAAATTAAAAAATTCATATCTCTCTCATATGATCTTATTTGGACCTGAATTTTTGACAGAATAAAGCCTTGGATGTCTAGTTTCATCCAAAATTAATTTCACCTCAATACGATCTCTGGTTTGGGAGATATCATCGTTTTACTGAATGTCGCCCAGGTAAAACGCTGACAGAAGCTTTCTGTATGAACCATTACTGGAGTAACTCGGGTATTACTGCAGTAAGTTCGCACCAGAAGCTTTTTGTCTGACCCGTTACTGCAGTAGGTTAATGATTACTGCAGTAACCATCTGACAGAAGCGAAAATCAGCAGCTGAAACTTGCATATTACTGCAGTAACTAAGTGACGACTGGAGTAATGAGCTCAAGAACACATGTATTACTGGAGTAATGTGTGTATGACTGGAGTAAGCCATCAGACAAACACGAATAGACCTTCTGAAACATAAGATTACTGGAGTAACACATGGATGACTGGAGTAACTCACTCATTATTCATCCGGAAGCTTCAACTTGCTCATTTTAACTCCGAATTGACCCGTTCCAAGTTCCACTTGATCGTAGAAACTTCAAGAATCAATCTAAAAACTTGTATAATGATTTTCTCATTCCTTTTAACAAGATTTTCTTTCTTTCTTCTCTTCTTCTTGATTATTCTCCATGCATCAACTCATTCTTTCTCCTCTTCTCTTGTTCTTCTTCCACATGAACAAATCCTTTTTGCTCTTTTCTCTTACTAATGGCATCTACATAAGACATCATCAAAACTAATAATAACCAACAGTGGCATCTCAACATCACTGCACATATTATCATATACATGTGATTGCTCAAAAGCCTCTTTTCTTACATCACGAAGATGTCCTCTAGACGATCATCCATATCCGTGTCATTATCATCAAAGGGTACTTCACCATGTTGAGATGCACTTGGCACTTTTTCACCATGCCATACCCATATTGTATAGGTCTTACAAACTCCTTCACAAATTAAATGTGTGTATATAACTTTAGGACTTACTAGCCTCTCATTCAAACATTCTACACATGGGCAATAAAACTTCCCACTATCATCATGGGTATTTCGTTTAGCAAATTCTATAAATTCCCCTACCCGATTCTCATATTCAACACTCATCCGTATCGCATTTATCTAACTGTGATCCATAGTAGAATTCCTATAAATGAAAAGGTTTAAATACATTATCCAAAAAAATTGAAAATTACATATAAACTAAGCCAAGTCCAAATGCATATTCTCAATATAGGTTATGTATTTATTTTTTTATTTTTTTATAGGAGTGAGACTTTGCCCATTGAATGCATCACGAAGAATCACTCGTGCTCATAAATGTATCACGTACAGTCAATCCAAGAAGTAAAATAAATGCATGACGGGAAAATAAATGCATCACAGAAAGGTGTTGTGGACTCACCTGTAGCATATATAAATTCAAATTCTTTTGCTGAGGATTTATTCTACACGAACGTTGCTGTTACAGACAACAAAAGTAACCCTAAAAACACTTGTTGGTCAGTTGGATAGGTCTCAGTGTAAACATAAACTTGAAAGTACAATATTCAAACATAATTGAGTAACCTATGACAGCATTTCATCGATTTCGTGCAAACCATGAAAAACCTAGAATGAAAAGTAGAAAAATAAAAAATATATGTAACTGAAACACCTCTTACATGTCTATGTTGTTTAGCTTTGGAACTAACCAAAAAGTGATAGGCTAACCAGCACTAGCTTATCGAGAGAGCAACGCGTAGCAGTGATGAAGCAACACATAAACACTTGATATAAAACGTGAGTTATTATCAGTTTCGGTGGGACAAGAGAAGTTCAGAGAAGGAAATTTAATTTTTTCGCGCGACAAAGACATTATATTTAATTTCCTTAAGATCGGTTAATTATAAAGCTTCTGGTCTTCAAGGTATTCATTTAAAGGAGTTTTAAGAACAATTAATTATAAAGTATCGGCTCCTCAAGGTCTCATTTATTTTTTTTTAAGAGCGAAGATACAAAAACATCTGGTCATAAACATCAAATATTTTTAAGAATTTGCTAAAAGTCCTCATTTTCTTAAAAATTAAACTAAAAGATTGCAGCAGCAGCAACTGAATGAAAATAAAGGATAGTTGAGAATAAGCTTTTTCCATTAATAATGGATAATATTGAACAAAAAGAAGACATAAGCTTAGTTCATTTTTATTTTTACATTACTGGAGAATATGTAAGTACAAAAGAAAAATAAGAACAACAAACTAACAATTTACAACAAATAAAATATAATGTAACTAAAAATTCCCTTGCTTAATATTGTCTAATTTCTTGGAGATATCGGCGTAAGCAGTAGAAATTGCCTACTGGAAATCAACAATTTCCTGAAGTATGCGCATTAGTATCACTTCATCAAAGGAGAGAAGGGAGGTGTCAGATGTAGGCGTGCTGGGACCAGGAGGTTGAAGAGGGGGAGTGAGAACCTCTTCATGGTCTAAAGGCTAGAGGGGGCCTACAACCTCTTCATAATTTGAAATAACAATGAGTCCAACGACTCGAGACTCCTCCATCAAAATAGAACGCACTAGAAAAGAGTAGAGAGATCTAAGCATTGTCTTGGGATAGTAGAGGATTATCAAGGATGCAATGAGGAGTTAGGGTAGAGATCAGTTTGCTAGTAGTTAAGAGTTAGAGCATAGAGATACGAAATGAGTATGTGAGAATATGGGATTCAATTGGGATAAATAATTAGTAATAATTTTTAAGATCTAATAATTATATTTATCTGGTCTTAAAGGCCTATTACTAATTTTTAAGTTGAACCAATCAGAATTTAAGTTGAAATTTGTAATACCTTTAAGATCTCATTTCACGAATGGCCGGTCTTAAAAATACTTTTAAGACCGTCCTTTTAAATTATACAGTCCTAAAAATCTGTCCTTAATTTTTTTAACGAATGCTTTCTTATATTATTAAATGCCTTATATTTATAAGAACGGTTGTCATATTCTATCGGGTCTTAAAAGTTCCATCGTTTTCAAAAAATAAATATCGATGTAGTCTCCTCGTATCCTAAAATTGTGTCCTTAATTTGTTAAAAAAAGTACAATATTTTTCTTACATTATTTTTATAAGACTGGTTGTCTTATAATATGCGGTCTTAAAAGTGTCTTCGTTCCAAATTCCAATATTGGTGCAGTCGTATCCTAAAATTTAATGCTTCAGTTCAAATGAGTCTCCCCAAATCCTAAAATTGTGTCCTTGATTTTTTTAATAAAGTACAATATTTTTCTTACATTATATTTATAAGACCGATTGCTTACAATATGCGGTCTTAAAAGTGTCGTCGTTCCAAATTCCAAGATTGGTGTAATCGTAACCTTACACTCTGTAATGATGCTTCAGAGTCTCTTCGGCTTCTGAGGACACTCCAGCGATGGTGCTCGATCTATTTAAGCCCCTCGTTACTTTAGTTTCTTCACATTCTTCTCCACATCCTCATTTCCCTCTACAATCTCCACCTCCGATCCTATAATGGCTACCACACCACCATCAGGTCCTCATTTTCCTCCTCCTCTTCTCCAACCTCTGAGACCTCCTACATTGCCACCGAATCTATCTGTTAAGCAGATGTTGGAGCACCTGCTGGCCCGTGTCGATCACATAGATCGAAGACTGGGCAAATGTTTGGACTTGTGCATACCATCAACGCCAAGGTTAACATGGTACTCGACGCCAATGATGTTGAGTGCCATTCTTCTCAAGATCAGGACCCCAATGACTCCTCTTTCTCCTCCTCCGGCAACAATATGGAGGATTGATTAAATGTTTTTTTATTTTCTTTTTTTTAATGTACTGGATATCGTTGCCCTTATCGGGCAACATATATATATATATATATATATATATATATATATAATTGTGGTTGCTGCCTGCATTTTGTTTCAGTCTTCAATTTGTTTATTTTGGTATCATGTTTTCATTTTGGACAAACCTTGGATTATGCACCCTTGAGTTTACCCCGCGTTTAAGAACATACAAAATTGACTTTGAAATTCAAATTATAATATAATAACAACATTAATTAAGAACATACAAAACATGCCAATTGAAGTCCTCGTGAGTCATCATTAATTGACTTTGAAATTAAAATTCGCAGAATACAACATCAATAACAGACAAAACAACAAAACAAACTTGACATTGTTCGAACAAATTAAACATATATGCAAACAAATTAATACGACAGTAAAAGAAGACTAGGGCATTGTCTTAAAACCTCATGCATGCGAGCAGTTTTCTTTTGAATTGAAACCGCCTTTTTCCCGTTAACATTTTTTGACTCGAGCCAATACTGATCAGTGACTCAAGTTATAATTGCTAAGTCCAGGGGGTCAAAGGACTGAGACTTCAACAGCCTATCCACTTTGCTGGTCAAAGTCCATAATGTGTTGTGAATATTGGTGAGACTTGCACTGTGATCTTCAATGTGGCCCCTAAGATTTCCAACTTCCTCTTTCATTTCCTTTTGATCAGCATGTAGCTTGGTGACCTCATTCACCAACTTGCCAATCTCAGTTTCCAATTTCTCAGTTAGCTCATGAATTTGAGCTATCATAGCTACTTGAAGATGAACAATACATTTAGAGACAGCCTTCTCCACTATAGTCTTGATTGTGGCTCCAAGTGTAAAAGGTGGAGGTTGTGAACATTGTTCTTGAGCATGTTCGAACTGTGCCTCATGAGCTCTAGACTTGGAAGCTCTTGATCTAAATGGGGCTCGAGCCCTTGATTGTCCATATTATTCTTCAAATGAAATCCTCATCAAATTCAAATGATGTTTTGCAAACATCTCAGGCTTTTTTGGAGCCTCGTTCTTCTCTAAGTACCAAACATTTTCATGAAACAAAATAACAGCGACAAAGTTTGGGAAAGGGATGGTGGAATTCTTCTTGGAGTGAAGACAAAATCTCTTTATTTCATTGAAAATCCAGTGTCCAATATTATGAGGAATCTTATCCTCAAAAGAAGTAAAAAAAGAATAGTCCTTTTGAGTAAATTGTGTAAAATTCTTCCCTTTTTGTACTAAGTTCCTTGAGTAAATATACCATAAGGCCCTATGCACTGGGGCATGACAACAAGAGAAAACCTGAGTGTCCCTACTGGTTCACTTAGTGGTTCATCTGGTCGAAGGATTTTAAAAATCTGCTTATTGTCATAATGAAATTTAGGAGGAGGAGGAGAATCAGAGATCAAAAGTAGAAAATTTATGTAATTGGTAGTAAGAATGATTCTTTTGCCTCTTACATAGGTACTTTTTTTTTCCTCAACTATGTTATCATGCTTATCTAGAAGGTTGTGGATAGTCATATTGAAATAAAAAGTCCTAACAAGAGTTGGACTGAAAGAAGCACAAATAGACAGGAAATTTTCATAAGGTTTATACCAAGGCGAAAGATCAAGATTGCAATCTTGCCTCAATTTATCCATGTCTAGATGGATAGTTGGACAGAAGTTCCTAATGTTATAATCCTCACTAAATTTCTTTCCTTTATCGACATAAAACATGATAGGTCAATAAGCGAACTCAGAAGAAATGACATGTTGATGGTAAATGGCTTCAAGAGCCGATTTTGGAAATGGTACCTTAAAGCTAGATTGCTCTTGAACCTTAGAAACTAACGATTTACTTCAGGAGTAGAAGATGTGCTTTGAGGAGTACCTCAAAATTCAGACGAAGGAACAGGCTTCTTCTTCGGTTTCTTAGGAATGTTAGGTGGTTCTTAAATCAACACTTTCTTCAATTTCTTGGATGATGGTTTGTCGAACACCACCTTTGGCTGACATCTTCTTGGAGGTTGCTTGAATCATCTAGTGTTAGTTCTCTAGGTGTTTTGATGATAACTGACAATTGTAAACTTAATTTGAAGTTTGTCTTTGAAAGTTGTAAAACTTTCTGTTTAAGGCAAACTGAGTTTAGGTAGCTAAACTCGAGTTTAGACTTGGCAGACAGAAGCTCAAATTTTAACATAATAGGCCAAACTCCAGTTTGCATAGGCAAACTCGAGTTTGCAGAGTTACAGAGAGCTATCAAAGTTTACAAGAGTTGTAAACTCAAGTCTGAGTCTTGAAACTCAAGTTTAGAACAAAGACAGTGACACTTGCATTTCAACTTGTTTTCAAACTCTACCTTCAGTCTTTCTAAAACTCCAGTTTACAAGAAAGTTTAAAGGCCAAAAGTTTCAAAGACTTGTAAACTCGAGTCTATGACTTAGAAACTCGAGTTTGGGATCAAACAGAAGCTTCAACATTTTATCAAGTTTTCAAACTCTACCTTTGATCCTTCCAAACTCCAGTTTACAAGAAAAGTTTAAGAGCTAAAGACTCGTAAACACGAGTCTGGGTTAAGCAAACTCGAGTTTAGGATAAACAGAGACACTTGTGTTGTTACTTGCTTTGTAAACTCCAGTTTTGGTTTCAGTGACTCCAGTTTGTACTTTAATGAAAAGTTTTCAAAGTTTGAATATACACTGAAACTCAAGTCATATTTCTGGAGACTCGAGTATAGGACTGTTTTGAAAACACTTGAACTATTACATGATTTCTAAACTCCAGTCTTGAAAATGGAAACTCCAGTTTGAGCTTTCAAAGGTATTTCAATGTTTCAGTTTTCACTGAAACTCGAGTCAAGGTTTTGGTGACTCGAGTTTAGCTCAAATAGAAAGCACTCGAGTAAATGACTATTTTGAAAACTCCAGTTTGAGAAACAGTTACTCCAGTTTACACTTATAAAGAGTTTTTCAAAAGTTTCAGTTTACATTGAAACTCGAGTTTTGTATATCAAAACTCAAGTCTGGACTATACAGAGAGCTAAGTAACATTTCAGGTTTTGTAAACTCCAGTTTGTATTTTCTAAACTCCAGTTTTGAAGCTCTGAACTTAAACTCAAGATTTTCATAAAAGCTTCAAACTCGAGTCAGTCATTAAATGACTCGAGTTTAGCACTGTGTTCAAAACTTCATTCAAGAGCAACTCGCGACTTTCCTCTTTGTAAGAACCAAACTCGAGTCAGTCACTAATCAACTCGAGTTTAGGAACCTTTTCAAAACAAGATGCTCTCTGGATGAACTCCAAACTCGAGTCTGGGCTTGTAAACTCGAGTTTGTAACACACAGATTTGAAAAATCAGATGGCGCGAATTTGCGAAAACCATTTGAATGATCTTAATACTTCATATCTTTAATTGCTATTATTCCTAATGTCTTTTAACCAGTTTGTTAGCAAGTTTCAGATGGTTTATTGAAGGAAACAATGAAGATTCAGACAATTAGCTGTAAAGCAAGAGAGAGAGAGAATATGTTGTCTTATAAAGTGCTCCAACTTGGATTAAATAATTACAACTTTAAGCACAGCCCATTCCAACACAGGGACATCAACATTATCTTCATATTAATTAAGTCCCACATTGCGAGAATGTCTACAATAGATTAGACAAAAGCAGAATCCATCCATCAAGATAAATTTCAGTGGATTCTCAACAGCTAGTTCTGGAAGTGGAGCCTCCAACGTTCAAATTGGTAGTGCTCTTCCAACAGTCAAGTTCTTCATTCAAATTGGACTTCAACAGCTATAAATATCATTCAGATTCGAAGAAGAAAAATGATAGACAAGATACAAGACAATTACAGTGTGCAACAATCAGATTTCTGTATTCATTCTTCTGTAAATTATCCTGAGAGATTTGAGCTTCAGTGTTTATCAATATCTGCTTTTAGAGAGAGTTTGTTTCCGTTAATCATTTGATTGTAAAGAATCTCAAGTCGGGGGACTTGGAGATTGATTGTACGACTACAACTTGTAAGGGGGAGTGAGTCCTAAAGAGAGGATCATCCCAAGTTACAAGTGTGTAGTGTACTGTGTTTGGGTATATCACTTACTATGAGAATCTCATGTCGGGGGACTTGGAGATTGGGATATCAATGTACAACTTGTAAGGGGGAGTGTATCCTGGTGAGTGGATAGCTTTCGAGTACAGAGTGTGTAACTGATTGTGAGTGATAGTGAAAATCCCAGAGAGTCTGGGGACTGGACGTAGGTTAAGGAGTTAGACCGAACTAGTATAAATCTGGTTGTGTCTTGTTCTCTCTCCCCTTTATCTGCACTACTTTGCTTCAGCGATTAATTTCCAGAATTGAGCGAAAGAATTTTTCAAATCCCCAATTCACCCCCCTTGGTGATTTGCTCCGGCTTTTTCATTTGGTATCAGAGGCAAGTTCTTCTCTTAAAGGACTAACATCCCGAGAAGGATCCTAATGGAGGGAATTCTACCTGAAGGAGCTTCCATCAACAGACCTCCAGGTTTCGATGGGGAACATTATTCATCTAGGACGTTTGAATGGTTTAGGAGATGAAAATTGAGTTGCTTCATAGTCTAAATCAGAACCCATAGACTTGGTAGAGGTTTTTGACTTGGATTTGGGGGCATGGTGAGGTTGGCTTGAGTTAGGGATCAAGTTTTAGAGACAGGCCTGAGAGAAGACTGGAGCTAAATAAGAAGTAAAAATCTGAAGTCGAGAATAGAGAATAGTATAGGAAGCTATAAACTTGAGTTTCAACCTGTCAACTTGAGCCAAATACACTTCTAAAAATGTCTAACTCTCGGCCTTAGCTTGACTCGAGTTTGGAACTTCTTGGCTTGAGCCAAATAGGATTCTCAAAATGACTAATTTTCGGCTTTTAATTGACTTGAGTTTGCAACTGCTTGGCTCGAGTCTCCCATATTATAATATAGTTAAAAAAAACCTTTAGGACCGAAGATACATAACATAGTCGGTCCCAAAGGTCTCTGCAAATACTTTAAGGACTGGACATTAATTAAATAGTCAGTCCTAAAAGTTTCGCATATTTTTAAAAAGACCTTCACAACCAAAAAGATATAAAATAGCTGGTCCTAAAAGTCTCCAATATTTGAAAAAATTATACGAGTACTTTTAGGACTGGACATTAATAAAATAGTCACTCTTAAAAGTCTAACATGTTTTGTACATTAAAAAATATATTTAAGAAAAGACCTTTAGGATCGGACAGATATAAAATTGCCAGTCCTAAAAGTCTCATATTTTTTAAAAGACTTTTAGGACCGAACAAATATAAAATATTCGGCCCTGAAAGTCTCACTAGACATTTTCAACTTTATAATCAGCTTATTTACAACATCCTGTCCTAAAGGTTTAAGCACTAATTCCATGCAATACATTTAGCAACAAAAAATAGAAAGCATCAATTTGTTGGAAATGAATAAACAAATATATTAATTATTGGTCATTAAATTGTACATATATATCGTACAATTGTTCAATATTTATAGAAGATGTAATAGGTCTACAGTATATATTTACAAATTAATTAAGGACTCCTTTGCGAGTTCCTGACTCAGATATTCACAAATGAGTTAGCATATGTGCTCAATATCACCATCAGGAAAGGGGTCAGCGCAAGCAAACATCTGTAACATCAAAGACATATATATATATATATATATATATATATATATATATATATATATATATATATATATATATATATAAGTCCTTAATTCCTTGCATCAAAGGGGTCAACACACCAAACGTATGTAATATCAAATACATTTACCTCTTCAGTGATAGTCAGAATTTTTTGCGTGATAATATCATACATGTGTCTCATGATGTAAAACCCATATAAGTTAGACATAGTTGGTTGCCAACGTGTAGAGATTTCAAACAATCATCATCAAAATGACATGCTTACTTATCAACCATATGCTATAATGTAGGCATTGGATCGTTGTGAAGGGAGCATAAAAAACCCACTTTATTCTTCTTTGTGTAAAGGATGACCAACTACCAATGGTTACTATGGGTGAATGGTGCAAAGTACCACCATCTCATATGAAAGTGGAGCTAAATCACCAAGAGGGGGGTGAATTGGGGATTTTCAAAATTCTTTCACTGGTTATGTTTTAAGATGATAATGCAGAACAAAACAGAGTGCAGGGAAGAGAAAATGGACACAAAGGATTATACTGGTTTGGCCCAACTCTATGGCCTACATTCATTCTTTAAGTACCCTGAGTATTTCACTATGTCTCTTGATTACACACTCTGTAACTCTGAAGCAATTCTCTCACTAGATTTTGCTCCCCCTTACAAGTTGAATCAAAGACTCCCAAATCTCCAAGTCCCCCGACTTGAGATTCTTTACAATAAATGAATACAAGTAATAAACTCTCTTAAAAGAGCAGATAAGATGAACACTGAAGCTCAGATAGTATCAACAGATACTCTGTACAGAAAAGCTTGAGAATAGATGGACAAATTAAATGCTTTTCGATTTCTGGCTCAATAGTTGTTGAAGAGAATTGAATGCAGCTCTATTTATACTTAGAGTCTGTTTATTAACCGTTGCAAGCATTCATAAGATCGTTGGAGAACTTTTATGTCTGTTAGAAGCAACTTGGTCTCTTCTCTCTCTACTCTTTGTTCATTCTTTGTGTTAGAAGGATAAATGTTGACTTCTAGACGTTTATATCCGTTGGAATGTTAGTCCCTTGATTAGGTGAAAGTCTCTTTAACCTTTTTGCATTGTGCAGAGCTTGGTAGTTCAGATTATGACAAGCTAGGTAGCCTTGCATTTAATGCTCTGACATGACTTTTGCTCTAGTAAGGTCAGCTCTTAAAATCAGCTTGAATTATACCTAAATAGGCTAAAATACACTAGCAAACACATTAAACATATCTAATGAAGTTGATAAAGAATATTAGAAAGCATTCAAATCAATCAACAATCATTATGCAGATTTCGAAAATTTCAATTTTCAACTGATGCGATGCATACTCGAGTTTGTGAATCAATACTCGAGTATGTCACTATGCACTTAAGCCCATACTCAAGTTTCTATATCTGTACTCGAGTATTCTCCTTCCAGAGGTGAAACTCGCGATTTGAGCTTTGGAGCTTCAGTTCAACTTAGGCGATACTCAAGCATTCTCATAATACTCAAGTTTTGGACTCTTGATAAGTTTTTTCCCAAAACATCAAAACCGGAGTATTCATGTAATACCGAAGTATTGAACCCTTAAAAAAATCTCAGTTCCTCTCTGTATGACTTGATACTCCAGTATTCAACACCATACTCGAGTATGGGTTTCTATTCAGAAACTCAGAGAGAACATTAGCCAGTACGAAACTAGAGTTTCCAAAACTGGAGTTTTCCAAACTAAAGTTTGTATGTATAATAAATGTTTAAGTCATTCTTGCTTGGCCTAATACTCGAGTATGTTAATGTCATACTCGAGTTCTCATTTAACAATGAAAACATTTGAATTTAGAGTCAAGTTGAAAACTAGACTTTTCATATTCCAAAACTTGAGTTTTTGAAACTAGAGTTTTCCAATCTGGAGTTTTTATTTCTTTTGAAAGATACTGAAGAATCTGATTGGACTATACTTGAGTATGAAGACCAATACTCCAGTATGCTCTGATGGAAAACTTGCGATGCTCTCTGTAAGGTCCAATACTCAAGTATCCACTAGGATACTGTGGTATTGCCCTTAGTCATTTGCATTGAGTTTTTCTTTGAAAGTCCAATACTCGAGTATTGCTACTTGTACTCGAGTATTGCCTCTTCCAGCAAGTTTTTACTTTCTTGAGACAATACGTCAATCTTGGTTCTACAATTGATTGTTATAATCAAAACCCATAAAGAACTAACATTCTCCCCCTTTTTGATGATGACAACACTTGTAAACCAGAATCTAGAATTTCTCCAAATTTTGAAAAATACTTTGAAAATTTGAAACTTTGTGAAAAGTTCAGCATAAAGGTTTTGTATAAATGATTCTTAGCATATTTTCGACAAAAACCATTGAGATTTTCAGCACATCAGTATTCATACTCCAGTAATCATATTTTTCATTTAATGCAAAGCATAAATTCAATGTGATTATATTCAATTCAGTTATGCAAAGCATAAATTCAATATGATAACAACAAACACAGTTAATAATTTGAGCATTCTATTCATATATCAAAGTCATTACAACTAAGAAAGCACACTTGTTAGAAACATAAACTAAGGAATAAGCACGACAAGAAAACTTAGTAAGGAGAACTAAGAAATAGAACTTAATTAAAGAGTACAAATATCATTTTTCAAGTTTATCAAGTTCTGGTTTGCCAGCTGGCTTTTCTCCCCCTTTGTCATCTTCAAAAATGGGTGGTGTTAGTTCTCTATGGGTTTTGATGATAACAATCAATTGTGAAACTAAGGTTGAAGAGTTGTCTCAAGAAAGCAAAAACTTGCAGATTGAGGCAATACTCGAGTATTGAGGTTCAAAGAACAGCTCAATGCAATTAACCTAAGAGCAATACTGCAGTATTTAAATGAATACTCGAGTATTGGAACTAACAGAGAGCTTCGCAAGTTTTCCATTAAGGGAAACTCGAGTATTGACAAGAATACTCGAGTTTGAGCCTATTTGACTCTTCAAATATTTTGTAACTAAAATAGAAAACCTTGGTTTGGAAAACTACAATTTCGAAAACTAAGGTTTGGAATTTGAAAAGACAGTTTTCCAACTTGGCTCCAGAATTCAAATATTTTCATCTTTCAAAAGAAAACTCGAGTATCACTGGAATACTCAAGTATTGAGCCAATACTCGAGTTTGTGCAAAAATACTTGAGTTTGTGCACCAATACTCAAATATTTGCATCGTGCAAAGCTTGGTAGTTCAGATTATGACAAGCTAGGTAGCCTTGCATTTAATGCTCTGACATGACTTTTGCTCTAGTGAGGTCAGCTCTTAAAATCAGCTTGAATTATACCTAAATAGGCTGAAATATACTAGCAAACACATTAAACATATCTAATGAAGTTGATAAAGAATATTAGAAAGCATTCAGATCAATCAACAATCATTATGCAGATTTCAGAAATTTGAATTTTCAACTGATGCGATGCATACTCGAGTTTGTGCATCAATACTCGAGTATGTCACTATACACTTAAGCCCATACTCAAGTTTCTATATCTGTACTCGAGTATTCTCCTTCCAGAGGTGAAATTCGCGATTTGAGCTTTGGAGCTTCAGTTCAACTTAGGCGATACTCGAGTATTCTCATAATACTCGAGTTTTTGACTCTTGATAAGTGTTTGCCCAAAACATCAAAACCAAAGTATTCATGTAATACCGGAGTATTGAACCCTTAAGAAAATCTCAGATCCTATCTGTATGACTCGATACTCCAGTATTCAACACCATACTCAAGTATGGGTTTCTATTCAAAAACTCAGAGAGAACATTAGCCAGTACGAAACTAGATCAATTACATGTGAAAGGTGGAATATCATCTAAGAGGGGGTGAATTGGGTGATTTGAAATTTTCTCTAAATCCTTTATAACACACACGTAAAAACAAAGACAAATAGAAAGGAAGAGCGAAAGATTGGACATAAGAAATTTATATTGGTTCAGTCCAAATCCTTGACCTACATCCAGTCCCCAAACACTCTGGGATTTCACTATCTCAGAACTTGATTATACACTCCGTAACTCTAGAGTAATTCTCTCACTAGAACTTACTCCCCCTTACAAGTTGTAATCAAATAAACCTAATCTCAAAAGTTCCACAACCTTGAGATTAATACAAGATGAATAAGTGTAAAACTCTCTGAGAGAGAGAATAGATGAACACTTAAGAGTATGAAGCAATAAAGTCTAAAATATCAAATTGAATGCGTAGAGTTTCAGTAGGTAGAGAATTCAATGCTTCTGGTATTTTATATGTGTTGACATTTATGACCATTGAGAAGCTTGAGAATTATTTGTTGAGTCTAATGAAGAAAACCATTGAGACTGATTAGCTTAATCATTACTCACATGTCTCCATTCTTCAATTAGTGTCGTCATTCTCATTCTTCGAGACATTTCCGTTAGATGACCAGAAATGGGAAGACAACATAAGTCTCTTAGGAATGTGTGGAGATTGTTTTCTCAAAGTGGTATTTCGTTTTCTGAACCAACATTTAATGCATCTAACGTAGTCATTCACTTTTTGGTTAATCTGCATTAAATCACTTGTTTAATCTTTTAAAAATCATTAACAAATTGATTAAACATAGTTAAAAATAGTAATAAGTGATAATACGAAGTACTCAGATTATAATCAAATATTTAGAGATTACGAACATAGTGATTTGATTTTGTTAGAACACTAACTCGAATCATCTAACACTTACTCGAGTTGTCTAACTCAAGTCAAGTACAATTGCCTTGAGTAATCTTTGAAAAAGCATTGAGAGACCATTTGAAAGAGTGTTTCTGAGACAGGTTGGCTAGAGTCATATGATTATTAACTTGAGTCACCATTCTCAGTGTCATTTGAGAATGTCTCTGTGATGCTATCACTCGAGTAACACAATCATAACTCGGGTTACACTATTTTCATTAAACAGAGGTCATCGTGCTTAGTCTAGAAAATGATTTAAAATAGCCAATGACTCGAGTCATTAAGTGACTTAACTCGAGTCACTTTCGAACGTTACAAAATTTACTTGAAAAATTGAAGAATGAAATTCATTCCAGGGACTAGAGTCATACATGTTTAACTCGGATCAAGAAACTTTGTGAAAATCATTTTGCAAATACTATGACTCGAGTCTTATATGGCTAACTCGAGTCATTATGATCAAAAACTTATCTTCATTCATTTCAGACAGCAATGACTTAAGTCATACAGAAGTCAACTTTATTGGACCTGGCTATCACCCAAGATGGGGCTGAATTGGGTGTTTGATAAGCTTTAGGAACTTTAATAAAAAAATTTCGCAATTTATAAATTGACAATTAGATATTCAAAGATGAGCATATACTGGAAATGTAAAAGATAAGGGAAGAGAGTATGCAAACTGTGATTTATCTTGGTTCAGTCCAATCTTTGACCTACGTCCAGTCCCCAAGTTTCACTTGAGATTTTCAATCCACTATTTGCTTTGAACTTGACTACACGTTCTGTACTTGAAGTAATCCTCTCACTAGGATTCACTCCCCCTTACAAACCGTAATCAATTCACTTGCTTGATTACACACTCTGTACTCGAAGTAATCCCACACTCGAATTCACTCCCCTTACAAGCTGTAATCACAACAAAGTGTTTCCCATTCAAGATGACCCAATCTTGAGTAACTCTCAGAATAATAGGATGTTTACAATGAATCTTCTCTTTCAGAAGTAAGTGAATAAACACTGAAGCACAATACATATAATCTCACTCTCTAAGCTAGATATATGATCATTGAGATATTCAGAGAGTAGATGAAACAGACGTTAGAATATTGGCATTTTCACTGTGTAAGCTCACGCCACTGTTCTTGTTCTCCCTCTTGTATCTATGTCTGTTGTTCTTCGTTTCTGGGCTTCTTATATAGATGAAGAAGAGGAACTAGCCATTGCATTTTCTTCTCTTTGATTCTTCAAAGTTCAGCTGTAAATCTGGAATATGACAGTTGCATATTTTCCTCTGTTTCTTCAATTCTTGGCTGGAATCTTGGATTTAGTTGTTGTAGATGGTCTTCCAGAATTCTTGTTATTCCATAAACTTAATTTGATCGTTTGGGATGATTCTTATAAGTTACAACAGTCTGAGCTGAATATCTAGGATAAGGAAGAAGGATTAGGCCTGTTCTAGGTTCGTCATTTAATGCATTTATCCTGGATCTTAATCTCACCTTGATCTTGCCTAAACCTTATCTGAAAAAACACTCAAAACTTCATCAAGGACAATAATATCATATGAGGAAATAATTTCAGGAAGACCCATTAAGATTTCGCAGATCAACATCATTTGATTTTTCAAAATTCCCGATGCAAACTCGAGTTTGTTCTTCCAGACTCGAGTTTGGGGTTCATCCAGAAAGCATGTTTGTTGATTAGAGGTCTAAACTTGCAGTCTGTAAAAGATAACTCAAGTTTATCAGGCTCTGGACTTGGGATGGAATTTTGGTCAGGAAGCTAAACTCGAGTTAATTAGTGACCAACTCGAGTTTGGGTCTATGTTTGAAGAACAAGCCTAAGTTCATGATTTTCCAGACTCGAGTTTAGGGTCATAGACTGGAGTTTGTAGTGTAGGCAAAATGGATGATCTTTCTGTATGATCCAGACTCGAGTTTGGGAAGCAAACTCGAGTTTCAGTGACTACTGAAATATTTGAGGTTTATCTGGGTCAAGTGCAAACTGGAGTTTGGAAGGCCAGACTAGAGTTTGAGAGTCTATTGAGTTTTCTGGGTTCCTTTCTGTTTGGTCTAAACTCGAGTTAGGGAATCTAGACTCGAGTTTGGCTTGCTTGGGATTCTGAGTGCTCTCTGTATCTTCTAGACTTCAGGTTTGATTTGCAAACTGGAGTTTAGCTTGATGTGAAAATTTTGGATTCATTTCTGTGTCTATACAGACTCGAGTTTGTCTATGCAGACTCGAGTTTGGCTTTTATGTAAAATTGAATATCTTTTTGTAAAGTATCAAAACTGGAGTTTGCTAACACAAACTCGAGTTTTCTTCTCCATGGCTCAGTCAAATATCCTTCTCACAAGTTCTTTGCTTTCTGACCTGATAAAGATCAATCCCTAGAATCCAATACCTATCTCCATAAAGCTCTTTAAGTCTTCTTTCCATTGCAAGAAGAATCAGCTCCAAACTCACTGTATTCTGATAGTTATGATCTGATGAATGAAGGTTGTTCTTTGCCAGCGTTTTTGTAGCATCTTGAATTTATAGTCAACTTTCAAAGATCATATCTCACTCATTTGATCTTTTTTTTCCATGATCTTTATGTTTCTGGAAAGGTATGTGAGTCTACTTTCATATGCCACCGATTTCAGCTCATTCTGATGTGTAGATTGTGAGATACACTCAAATCATTGAAGCTTGGTCTGCTGTGTGGCGTGAATTCATGTTCCAACTTCTGAAATTCATAGCTCTCTTATCTCAGCTTCTTTGGGCATGAAAATTTGTCAAGATGACGCATTGGATGTCTAATTTCATACAAAATTGATTTCACCTTAAACCGATCTCTGGTTTGGGAGATATCATCCAATTACCAGAGGTCGCTAGTTCTGATCGTGAAACAGAGTTGGATAGAGTTGCTAAAAGCTTGCTAAACTCGAGTCATTAAGTGACTAACTTGAGTTTTGAGTTCCAGACTCGAGTTTACATTGTCTAACTCGAGTTTTACTGATCCAGAGACACCAGAGTTGCTGAAGACACTACAAACTCGAGTCATTAAGTGACTAACTCGAGTTTTGAGTTCCAGACTCGAGTTTTGTGTCCTAAACTCGAGTTTGCTCATAATCCAGAGGCAGTTCACTTCCTGTAATGCAGTAAACTTGACTTTTGAGTATCTGGCTCGATTTTGCTCATCCAGAACCTGATATATGCTTGTTTTAACTCTGAATTGAGCGATCCCAACTTCCATTTGATCTTGGAGACTTCAAGAATCAAACTAAGACCTTGTATCATGATTTTCTCAGTTTATTTAGCAAGTTCTTCTTTCTTTCTTCTCTCTTCTTGATTATTCTCCATGAATCAACTCTTTCTTTCTTCTATTCTCTTGTTCTTTCTCTACATGAACAAATCTACATTAAATGTAGCAATTAGACAATGTATATGATATAAACTTTTTGATATAAACTTTTTGCTCTTGCTAATGGCATCTATATAAGACATCATCAAAACTAATCATAACCAACAAACTTGAGTCACACTTTCTCAAAAACTTATTTTGAAAACACTTGTGCTTGAATCAATAACAAACTTTTAGATTTACAATTGTCAGTTATCATCAAAACATATAGAGAACTAACAACATGCATATGGTAATATGTATAATAATGCAGAGAAGCCACTTTCCTGGGTGTAAACCAAACACGGTATTGAAATTAATAAGCTTGAAAGCACTACATGGATGAAGCGACAAGAGCTTTTCAAAAATGCTTGAGGCTTTTAGGGGCATGCTTCCATATGATAATGTGTTGCCGCATCGATATTATGATGTTAATAAAATATTTTATCCACTGGGGATGGAGTACAAAAAGATCCATGTATGCCTAAATATTGCATATTGTATAGAAAAGGGATTGAAGAGAAGCAGAGGTGTTTGGTATGTGAAACCCCAAGGTACAAATCAAAAAAGGAGCTTGCAAAAGAGTAGTGGTATCTTCCAATCATACCAAGGTTCAAATGCTTGTTTGTTAATGAAATAATGCAAAAAAATTTGAGGTGGCATGTAGATGAGAGGATTTCTTATGGAAAGCTTCAACATTCATCTAATTCTTCTCAATGGAAGAAAATCAATCAATTATTTCTTAACTTCGGCAAAGAACCTTGGAACCTTAGGCTTGCCCTTAGCACGGATGGCATGAATCTTTATGTTTGCCTTATTAGCATACATAGTTCATAGCTTATATTCTTGATTATTTACAACTAATCTCTTACAGTATGCCTGAAATAAAAGTACATCATGTTGTCTATGTTGATTTCGGGACCAAAACAACCTATAAATGACATTGATGTTTCTCTTAAGCCCTTGACAAAGACTTTAAAGAGTTGTGGGAAGAAGGTGTTGATGTTTTTCACTCGAACAATAAAGAGGTTTTTAAAATGCGAATCATGATCTTTAGTACTATAAATGACTTCCCAACATATGGTAACTTGTTAGGGTATAATATAAAAGGCCATAAAGCATGTCCAATTTATGAAGAAGGCACATGCTACCATCAACTCCAACATGAAAGAAAGATAGTTTATATTGGCCATAGGAGATTTTTCCGATCGGGCCAGCCATATTGTCAATTAAAAGAAGGTTTTTTTTTTTGTGGCCAAAAGTATCAAGATGCTTTGGAGGCATTGACTAGGAGCAAGTTTATGAAAGGGTGAAAAATATCAATGTCATCTTTGGTAAGATTGCAAAGAGAAATAATGAAAAATATATATAAAAAAAGAGATTTGTATTCTCCAATCTTCGATATTGGTGCAATATTGATGTGGACACTGTATTGATGTCATGTATGTGGAAAAAAAATGTATGTGATAATATTATTGGCACACTTCTCAACATACAAGGTAGTTCTAAGGATGGTGCGAAGGTAATATTAGATTTGCAAGTAATGGGAATACGCGAAGATTTACATCTAAGGCCATATGAAAAGAGAACGTATTGTCTCCCAGCTTCTCATACTTTGTCTAAGGATGAGAAAAGAAGTATTTGCTAGTGTTTAAATGACACAAAAGTTCCCTCAAGGTATTCTTCAAATTTTAAAACGCTTGTATCGATAAAGGACTTGAAATTAGTAGGCCAAAAGTCTCATGATTGTTATATATTAATGCAACAGCTACTCCTAGTAGCTATTCAAGGCATTGTCGAATATGATCTTCAGCACATTTTGATTAGACTTTGTTTTTTCTTCAATGCAATTTGTACTAAAGTTTTCTTCAGCACATTTTGATTAGACTTTGATCTAGTGAGGGAGATAAGGTTGTATGGCCCTATCCATTTATGATGGATGTACTCAATTGAAAGATTTATAAAATTCCTAAAAGGGTATGTGAAGAACGCAAACTGACTAGAAGCATCAATTGTTTAGAAATATGTATCTAAAGAAGCCATATAATTTTGTCAAAAGTATTTGGCCAAAGTAAGACATATTGTGCTTCCTAAATGTCAACATGATGAAGGAGGTAGATGCGTGGGTTTAGTAAAGAGTGTGGATCCTGATGAATTTCTACAAGTCCACTTATACGTCTTGAATAATGTTGATGAAGTTTGAGACAACATAAATGCACATAAAGAAGCTGTAAGGAAAGAAAATAGTCAAATGACTTAACAAAGGTTAATTATGGAGCATAACAAAACTTTTACAAATTGGTTTAAACAAAAGGTTGAGGGAGAGGAATGTGTTTTTGATACAATAAAGTGGTTAGCATATGGTTCTGAGGTTGATTTCATAACTTGTGATTCATATGTGATCAATGGTTATACCTTTTATAGGAAGTCATTAGATGATAGGAGCACCATTGAAAACAATGGTGTTATGTTAGATGTTGAATCTATGCACTTTTCTAGTTTGAAAGACAAGAAGCCTAAATTGGCAGTTATGCCTTATTATGGGGTTGTTGAAGAGATTTTGGATGAGAACTATGTAAAATTAAAATTTTCATTTCAAATGCAAGTAGATTAATGTCAATAATGGTGTTCAAATCGATCGAATAGGATTTACATTGGTCGATATCAATAGTAGAAGTTTTGGTGATGACCCCTTTATTATGGCACACCATGTGAAACAAGTATTCTATATCACTGATCAGGAAAATAAACGTGGTTTCTAGCCCTCTAAGGAAAAAGGTTCATTGATATTGATAAAGAAATTCATTCAAATTATAATCTTCCTGAGAGTACTTCTTCCTTTGCAAGGGTTCTACCAAAAATGAATGAAGAAGATGAATTGGCTAATGAACCCGACATAAAAAAGGTTCATCATGAAGGGATATGGTAGTATATCCCTTTATAAAAGAGACAATTTATCCGGTAATTTTCATATGTATAATTTTTTGAAAACTTTAAGGTTTTAACTGTTAGTTCTTGGATTTATGTTTTGATGATAACAAAACTTGTAAAGGAAAAATGATTTAATTTAGTAAGATGTGAAAGATTTAGAACATATTACTCAAGCAGGTAACAACTTACTTGAGCAAAAGCTTACTCGAGCATGTAAGTGATTGCTCATGCACGCTCTCTACTTGAGTATACACAGCCATACTAGAGCATATGTTTTGATTAGCTGACTTCTTGCCTCTCAAGTCGTTTACTCGAGTATACGAAGAAGCCTTACTCGAGTAGAGAAAGTAATTAATGTACTCAAGAAAGTGTGTTTTTTTATAATATAACTTGTATTTCCAAAATGTTACTCAAGTAGACAAAAGATCTTACTCAAGCAAGCTCAGTCATTTACATTACAGTAAGTCATTTATGGTAATCACTCGAGCACAAGCATTTGTAACTCGAGTAAGGAAAACCTGTTACTCAAGCATGTGTATTTTGATATCTAACACTTTGGCTTTCACAATGGTTGATCGAGCAAATTTAAGCATTACTCGAGTCATTACTCAAGCAAGAGTAATTGTTTATTCAAGCAAGCTTACTTGTTGAACTCTCTCTATAAAAGATTTTGAAAGGTACTCGAGTGGACCATGTTTGTACTTGAGCAATGTTCTTGCAATTCTTTCAAAACTTCATCTTCTTCATCTTCATAAATTCAAATTATCTGATTCTCTTTTCATAACATATGATAACCACTTATTATTATTCTTAATGCTTCTAAACATATTTGTTAGTGAGTTTCAGATGATTAGCTAAGGGATTACATGTAAATCTTTGAAAAGCAAAGATCGTGTTAGAGCATTAAAAATGTAGTAGAAAAATAGAGCACCACTCAGAATGCAATTCATAGTAGGTCAAATGATCATCTTCTCAGAGACCTATTCTAGTGAAAGTGAAAGTGACTCATCCTGAGTCAAAATTACAAAGACAAAGCATGTCGTATGAAGATTTTCAATGGCGATACAAAAATGACATATCCGCAATACTTCCAACAACTACGACATGTGTCTAATGGAAAGCTTCTAAGTCTAAATGGAAAGTTTGTATTATCACAATAGATAGTTTGGAGCTTCAATAATGGCTATTAATGGAGTTCAAATATAAATATGAAGAGCATTCAAGTCATAGCTAACAACCAATAAAACGATTAAATTAATTGCTCATTTATTACTATCGATTCTCTGAGAAATATCTTTTGATATTCAATTTTCATTGATTATATATCTACTCTGTGAGAGAATTCCTATCATTCAATTGAGTTTTTGTAAAATCTCAAGGTATAGAACCTTAAGTGTGGTTGTTCGATTACAGTTGTAAGGGGGAGTAAATCCTTGTGAGAATTACTTTGAGCTTATTGTAATCATTGTTGAAAGATAGTGGAAATCTCAAAGAAGCTCTAAAGGTTGGACGTAGGTCACGAAATTAAGGTTGAACCAATATAACTCTCTATGCATAGTTCGTTGATATCCTTCTAACTCTTGCCTTGTGATCTAATTATTTTTTAACATCGTTTTAATTTTTTATAACTCACCCAATTCACCTTTTCTTGGGTGATTCATTATGACTGACATTAACTATATTCTTTCTTTGCTCTTAAACAATGTCATTGACTATGAAGCTTTTGTTTTTGTTTTTATTTTTATGGCAGGATCCTTGGGGGATACAAAAGGGGCATGATAAAAGAGGAATGTTGTTGGGTGATAATCTGATCAAGATATGGTGAATTGGGCATGTATGTTCATTTATGTGTTGTCTTTGTAATCATATTATATTGTAACTCATATTGTATATTTATTTAGGTGTTGTTTTAGTATATTTATTAAGAAGACATAACTCATGGTGAATAATATTTGTATTCATTTTCAAAAATTCAATTTGTAATTCTTAATAAATTGTTCATAGTTTGTAGCTTAAATTACTGTCTTTTAGGTGCTAAATTAGGTGGTGGGTGGGTAAGAGGAAGAAATAGATCAGAGAAAAAATACGAGAAAATTTAGACCAGATTATATAAATAACAAGTGTAAAAAAAAATTGGTCCTGACTTTTAAGACTGGATGTATTATACAAAAGATCTAAAAAGTCTAACTATGAAGATCAGATGTATAACAAAGCTAATCTTAAAAGTCCTAACTTTTAAGACTGGATGAATTATATAGCGCCAATCTAAAAAGTCAAATTTGTAAGACAAGATGCCTCACATAGCAGGTCTGAAAATTCAGACCTCTAATATCAATTGTGTGTGTTTAGTTAAATATCCGGCCTTAAAAGTTTGACTTTTTAAACCGGCTTTTTGATACATCCGGTATTAAAAGTCGAACTCTTTAGATCTAACATAAATGATGTCAAGTTATATAGTACAACTTTTAAGACCTAATATTTTTAAAGTCCAGTTTAAAAACAGTTGTTTAAGACCGGTTGCACATCTGGTCTTAACAATATATAACATACTTTTTAGATCCCCTGTATCAAGACCAGTCCCAAATCCGGTGTAAGATGCGTTTTTTGTCCGGTCTAAAAAGTCTTTTTTGTACCAATGGAGGCTTTTTTCAGTGTTGGAAAGTCCTTTGGCCAAATAGTGCCTCCTCCTTTATTCAAAATCCCTCATCCCGTAAGTTTTAGTCTTTTGTTATTTTTTTCTCTTTTGCTGTTACTATTTTGGATCTTGGGGTGCTATAAGTATAGGGTTTGGGGGAATATGATAGTGTTAATTTAATCTTCCTGAAATTTTTTTTTATCAAAATTATTGTTAATTTGATCTTCATGGAAAGCTTGGAACCACTGAATAAGTTGTTTTTTATAATTGTTAATTTGAATAGGATCGAAAGCACATCAAAATTAAGGAAAGATGCTATTATATATGCTTAATGATGTTAGATTGCTAGTGATCATACGTTACTTATGCTTGATAGGATTGAAAGTTTAGCATAATTATTGCACGCGCATTTTGAACAATTTGTATATATGAAAATCTACCCGGAGCGGTCTTCCAATCCTCTCACCAATTGGAGCTATGCATTGTTTATTGTGACAATGCATGGGGTATTTGAGGTATTCGAACTCAAGTGACAATTCTTCTCAACTAGTTCTTGAATGGGTCAAAGTGAGGTGTCCATCTCTGAACCAGGACACAATGCTGGAATAGAACCCTTGGTCCACCAAAAAGAACCTTCTTGTAATGATTTCTTCATTGTTCTTGATTTGTGAATCTAACCACAAAATAGTTGCTAGGTAGATTGATCATGTCAAACTCTGAAATTCCCCACAGTCTGAAAAGATGATGGGTTTTGGATTTATTCTGTTTTTTTATCTTGAAAATTATTTTGGGAAAAGTTTAAAGTTAGCATCATTTATGATTCTTTGATATGAGTTTTCGGTCTATAAATCCCCTATCTCTTGCGTCTCCCTGGAACTCTCCACCTATATTTGTGACTCATATTAGTACCTCCAAACTCCAGTGACTAGTATAATAATTATTTGGGGTTGAATTTAGTCTTAATTACAAAATCTTAATTTATTTTATCTCCTAAATTTATAACTTTTTTTAAAGTATTCCGATTAAATACGCATTGAAAAATTTATGTTAAAAGGAAGTCACGAAATATTATAATTTAGAAAAATCAGTCTATATTTATTATAAATAACTAAACTAATTTTTTTTTTAATTTACTCAAATTAAAAACCTAGTTGTGTTGTATGAGGTAGTGACTAGAGTAGGTCAGAAGATGTGATTACTGGGCTTAACAATGGTGGGCGGCCTGACACGTAAAGTGTTACTAACCGGTGTGAAGGTTGTCAAGAATTTTGTGAAACCGTCTTGCCCCTGGCTTCTCTTCCCCTGTGACCCCCTCTTATTCGAAACTCGATATTCTCTTCTCAATTCTGGGCTGTAATGAAAGAAAAAGAAAAAATGAAAATGGATTTGAAAAGGAGAAGACGGAAATCCATTCGGCGATACCGTTTTCTTCGAATCCAGAAGTCAAGTCATAATTCATTCTACTCGCGGCAAATTCATTATTCTCTCGATCAACGGCATTATTCGCAATTTAGCATCAAGAACAAATTTCTTCGCATTATCCTTTAGAAGATTCGGTTATTTTCGCAATGTTCGGTGTATGGCCTACGAATTGGGCTTTCAGCTCATATTGCGTCCTCAATCGATTGCATTGTGGTAACAGGGAACATTGATGAATCAAAGAACTGAAGGTGCGCTTTATCTTTCATCTTTGAATTACTTTAGCTATCTGTGCGTATTGATATCACTAAGGATACTGCAATTCTTCAATTTTTATATCTTGGGAAATTCTGAACTCGGTTTTTAATATTTCCAGACATAAATTTGTTATAATGTGAGAATTTTTCGGCTCTAAACTGGGAAAACATGTAAGGAAAATGTGATTGGTGTGATCGTTAGCTTATCTTTACTATGCCGAAAGCGCTTGTAAAGGACTTTTATATTATTGTACTAGGCTATTTTTCCTTAAACATTTTAACTCTGATGTTGATCATACTTGTGAGTGATTTCCTGTGTATGTTTGTTTGTATATCTTGGAATCATATATTATTCATGATGGGAGAAATCATTCTGATTGTTTTGTTAAGAACCCACTTACATTGTACAACAAAATCAATTCACAGCTTAGTACAACCCGGAGAGGAGGGGGGGGGGGGGCGCTACAAGTAAGTACTCCAACTACTTGTTATAGCAAAGCCCATTGAGAAAACAAGCAAGCGTGCTAAAATCATGAATCTTGAGCTGTCTCCATTTCAATCAAGTGAGTTAAGCTTCGCATACTTGGTCGTGATTGAGAGTTGCTTTGTAAACAAGAAATAGCCAGATTACTAATCAATGCCAATTCCTTCAATGTTTCTTGCTTTGTAGGAGGTGAAAGACGTGGATCTAAAATATCTTTGAAGTTGAAGTTTTGAACACCATATGCTTGAATGTAAGAAATTAGATCTCCTGGATGCTTTCCTGTGAGAATCTCAAAAGCCAAAACACCAAAGCTAAACACATCACATTTTTCAGTCACTGCCTTTGTGTATGCAAGCTCTGCACCAGCCAGTTGGGGGGGGGGGGGGGGGGTTGCAGGGGAAAGAAGAAGAAGCATTAGCCAATTACATTAATGACTGCAAGACATGTGAAATTATATTGGTCAATTACTAAAAATAATCCATACCTTGAGGAAGTTTAACAATATAAAAACTAAGAAACTAATGTGACTGCTCTAAAATATCATTTTTCTGACAAACATTTGTAAAATAGAAAATTTAGGAAATGTTAGATGATCTTTTGTAGTTAAAATATAATTCTTTCTTTTCAAGAACTTATAATCTGTGAGGGAGACAGCCTAAAGCTAAACAGAGTCAGACATAGCATATGAAACTAACCTGGCGCCGCATAGCCATATGTGCCTGCAAAGGAAGTCCAAATATGTGAATCTGCCTTCAGGAACCTTGCTGTGCCAAAGTCTGAGATACGAGCTTCCAGATTTTTGGTCAATAATACATTCTTGCTTGATATGTCTCTGTGGATTATTGGTGGGTTGCAATCATGATGCATGTAAGATAAAGCTTGTGCTACTCCTTTAACAATTCCAACTCTCTTTGGCCAATCTAGCTCAGTAGCTTTTTCGTTATCTCTCAGCATATCATTTAAGCTCCCTCTTTCCATGTACTCATAAATCAAAAATGTGTGTGAGGGGTCTGAGCAAAACCCATACAACTTCACAATGTTCCTGTGACGTGTTTCAGTCATGGCTTCTATCTCACTTTTAAAGGATTTCATACTTTCAATATCTAAATTGTCTTCTTCACTTCTTAACTTTTTTATTGCAACTACTTGACCTCCTGGCAACACCACTCTGTAAACTTTTCCTAATGTTCCTTCTCCTATACAGTAGGTGTCATTGAAGTTCTTGGAAGCTTCAATTATATCTTCATAAACAATTCTTCTATTGAAATACGATATTGAAAATGGACTTTTTCTCTCTGGTCCAGAATTCTGTTTCATTGATCTTGTCTTACAGCTGAAAACAAAAATGCAAACTAACAATGATGAAACAAGCAGTGCGCCTCCCAAAGAAGCAACAATGGCTGCTATAACTTTCTTTTTGTTGCTTCCACCTCCAGGTTCCATGTATGAGACATTGCAAGGTTGTAGGCCTTGTATATTCCCACATAAATCTTTGTTGTTGTGTAAATCCACTGGATTAGAAGAATTAAATATGCCAGTATTGGGTACATGACCCTCCAAATTGTTGTTGGAGAGATTGATGCTTGACAAACTCAACATTTCACCAAGGGAGTCTGGGATAGACCCAGATAGATTGTTGTGAGAGATGTTCAAGCTGATCAAATTTTTCAGCTTGCTAAGATCATCTGTAATTTGACCAGAAAGTGAATTGTAACTCAAGTCCAACAAATCTTGTAAGGCTGCCAGATTTCCAATTTGGTATGGAATTGTTCCATTCAAGTTATTGTTACTCAAATTCAGACTCTGCAAGTTTGAGCAATCCTCTATCTGATAAGGGATTGGTCCTCTTAGCATGTTTGTTGACAAGTCCAATGTTCTCAAGTTAGACAACTTTCCAATGCTTTCAGGTATCAATCCTGAAAGTTTGTTGCTACTCAAAGATAAAGGCTAGAGGAATTCCCTATTTGTTGAGGAATCTCTCCTGATATTTGATTGGAAGACAGATGAAGCACTACAAGTTGGTTCAGCTGAAATATCTCATCAGGTATAGTACCGCCTATTGAATTTCCAGACATACCAAGGTACTGCAATTTTTTGCAGCTTCCCCAATTTGAAGAGAGCTCACCTTGCACGTTATTGTAGCTGAAGTCCATGTAAGTAAGATTAGGATACACTCCAAAATCTTGATCTGCATAACCCCTTAATTGATTATATTCCATCCGAACCCTATACAAGGATGGGCAATCTCTCAGGCTTATTGGGATTGGACCAGTGAAACTATTGTAGGAAGCACTGAAATTTACAAGCTTGCCACCTTTGCAAACTTGTGGTGGTAAGTCTCCAGTGAAGTTGTTCTCAGCAAGATGCAGGACAATTAAAGAAGAAGAGTTTCCTAATTCTTGTGGCACAGGACCCTGTAAATTATTTACGTGGAGGAACACCTGGGATAGATTAGTCAATCTACCAAAACTAGGAGGAATCATGCCTGAAAGTTGGTTTCCAGACATCCTAAGAACACTTAAATGTGTACAGTTCCCTAGAGATGGGGGAATAGGTCCATAGAAGCTATTCCCATCTAAAGCTAGCACGGTTAAATTTCTTGTATATCCTATTTCATCTGGGATGCTACCACCAAGAAGGGTGTCCTGAAAGAGAAGATTTCTGATTTCTATCAATCCAGTCTTGGGCTGATCAGAACCATCAGGGAAAAGACGAGGGTCTAATATTCCAGTAATATTGTTTCGTGAAGCATCAAACTCGTAAACTTGAGTCAAATTAGCAAGAGAAAGAGGTAAAATGCCGTTGAGGTAATTTGTGGAAAGATCAAGGTATTGCAGTTTAGAAAGCACACCAATGTTTTCTGGTATTCTACCGATGAGGTTGTTTGTTTTGAGGTCAAGGCGGAGAAGATTTGGAAATGCGGAGAAGTTCAAGTTTTGGAGGGTACCTTGAAGACCAGTGTAAGCCAAGTTTATTGCAATTACACTTCCTGAGGAATTATCACATGTTATTCCAAGCCATGAACATGGGCTTTGAGCTGCACTTGAGTTCTGTGCTGGGGAGACCCATGACTCCAGAATTGGTTGATCTGGAAGACTTTCTTTCCACCTGAGAAGGGCCTCTGTTTCTGTCTCTCCAAAAGTTACTGCACAAAATGCCAAGAAAACCACACATATGGCTTGACCTGCAAGGCGAGCATCAGTTCTATGCTCGTCCATTTTTTCCCTGAAACTGGTTCTTTCTTCCTCTGTTTTTTTCCCTGCAAGAGTGATTCTGTTTTCAGGCGATTAAAACTGGACTATGTTTTTGTAGGTATATGAACAGTGTCTATGTAGTTTACTTTGCAATATATATCAGAACATAGCAGCATTTGTTGTCGATGTCAAACGGATAGACAAAGAATATTACTATTTTTTAATTTCTCAATACTCTATATTCGAGCATTTTGAATGTTCTAACGGTTTTGGACCTTCCCTCCGTTTTTAGTAACGTTTTTCTCAGATGCTATAAGGATTGCATTTGTTGAATATTCTGTCATGATTGGTTTGTTGGGTCTTAGAATTGACTTTTAAGGATACAGTGGGCGTGATTAATTGTGTTTGACTTTTTCCCTGTAGTTTATAAGTTCAATTTTCACCTTCATGGCATCATCCATTTTCAGACATTAAGAATAATGGGCACACCTGTTAATTTGTAAAATCTGATAAAGCTTTTTATTTTCTATGTCATAAATTTACATTACTTTTGAGTTTTGAGGAGAATTCATCACAAAATATGATTATAATTACTCACAGAAAGGCTATCATACAATTCGAGATCTATAAACAGTGTTTTATTTCTTAAACTCTGAATACAGAGGCCTCACCTAATTAAGAAATCTTATAATTTATTCATATAAATTGTGGAAAAGCCCCCTGTTAGAAATTTTATTGTTGAGAACGACCTGAAAATATTTTTCACACAAAGAAATGTTACTATGTGAAATTTGTACACACAAAGCAACGTTGCTTTGATGATGGTCGTTCTCAGTGAAAAAATAAATAAAAATATCCAATGGCGGGCTTTTCCCCAACTTTATTTTTATAGAAAAAGATTAAACAAAAAATACTATTACCATGACCCTTGCTAAATTTTCATATGCCCAGGTTACCTCAGATACACACACACACACTAACTAGATTACGTCAGTGCCTGTTGGATTTCTTTTAAATGGCTAAAAATATATTTAAATGGCTAAAAATATATTTAAAATTTGTATTTTTATTCATCATATTGTATAAATAATTTAAATTTAAGGGATTATATACATCATTTAAATTTATAATTTAACATTTTAAGCACCATTTTCGCTAAAAGTATTAACAAACACAATTAGCCAAGTAAACATTTATTAAAATAATTAATCAATTTTTCAATAAATTTTTGTAAGTATACTTTACTAAATTAATTAAAATTGATAAAAATATTTTTTAAAAAAAAATCCATATTTATAAAAATAAAATTTTGGAATTAAAAAAATCCTCAATCTCTTAAAAAATTGTCAGAATTAAAAATTTAGTATGATGAACGGTAAACTATTAAATAAAACTTGTTGGGAAAATTAAAGTAGCATCCAACAGTCTCTAATTTTATTTTCTAGTATCATTTAGCACATAATATTCTTCAGGGATCATAAGCACAATAATGTTATTTTCCTGAAGCATTTAGCACCCATTAATGTTATTGATCAGTTACACCAAACACACCAACCTTATTTATGGTTTAGAGAGCTAGATACACTATAAATAAGATCAAGGTATTGGAAGTACTAGAAAAATACCATCAGAATGCATAGTATATTAGATTGGAGTGTGGGATGCAATTAGGAAATAACATTGAAGTGTTGGATCGACTTTCCCTGAATTTTAATTAAAAAAATATATTTTCTCTAATATTATTAAATGGAGTTATTAATTTAAATTTAAGTTTATGTTTTCCAAATAGAGAGGAAGTACTTATAATCAAGGCAAAAAATATAAGGAAAGTTAGAGTATTTATTCATAAAAATTTTCATTACAAATGAGGTTAAGAAAATGTCTAATATCATGGTCGCCTGGGCTGCCAGCATTCTTCCCCATAATTTTACATAGCTCACATGCAGGTGTGGTAAAATAAAAAATAGCTCAATATATTGATATAAACTTAAACCTTTTATTACATAACAGGGGTATTTCCAGGGTTTAAACCCCTTTACAAACAATTACATTTATTTATAGATCGATAGTGAAAATTAAAAACAACTTAAACATTGTTGTCTCTTGGTTCTTCAACTATCCTTTTGTTGGGCCGTCTTCAATCAACGCTCCTTCCTTGAGCCTTGCGCAACACTTCTCTCCAGTACTTACCTGCCTATTGGTTGGTAGTAAAGGGTGAGATTTTGAGGAATCCCATTAGCAGACAAGACCAATGCAATGCATGTGAGATAAGTACTAGTGCATGATATATCTGCTTTGCACAAACTCATGTTAACATAATGACATTTTTGCATGCTCAATGCTTCATGCATCATACTTATGACCATAGTATAATTATAAACATAGCTTCAATCATTCAAGTATTTAAACATAACAGGCAAGTATAACAATCATATATATACACATAAGTAATAATATTAATTATATACAAGTAAAGTAAGCCCACTACCTTTAAGGATTACTATCCTTACTTGAGTTCTCGTTGGAGTTGTTTGAAGTTCCTTCCTCCTCCTTACGACCTTAAGTATATATTCATGACTTTAGAACAAGGGAAAATAAATGTTTAACAAAGTTGTATTAACCTTACAACTTTACCCCTTAATTTCCTTACTTTTGGACTTAGCTTTAAATTCCATGAATTTTTATTAAACTTTGAAAATTCATAATTAAATGCAAAAAAATTCAAAATAATATGCTTCCAACTCCTAGACAAGTCCTCTTTCACATAATAATAATAATAATAATAATGCTAGTGGTCAGGATTTGTCAATTCAATCCTTTTTTTTTTAATATTTTCATCTATGCCCTATCCAAGTTTCCAGAAGGTTTGCTTTATTTTATAAATTGATAACTTATTGCACAGGGCTCCAAAAATTACTCATTATGCATCATCTAAAATCTTTGGACGTCCTCTACCACTCTGAAAAATCTTAGAATTTTTTAACTTTGTTTTAATATTTTAAAATGGGTCACATGTCCGTTATTCAGATTCAACTCTCCAGATACTTATCTTAAATTCAAAAATATATATCTCTCTGTTCAGAGCTCACACAAATTTCAATTTTATATAAAATTAAAGCTATACCCATCATCTATCAATCTGATAGGTTTCAGAATTTTATCTTATGCCATTCATTTCAAGTTTTCAAAAATGTAGGCAATGTCCAGAAAATTGTCTAGAAAATAGGGCCATTTTGTAAAACTTGTATCTTCTTACTCAGAACTCAAAAAATTACAAAATACCCACCAAATTAAAGCTACACATCTCTACTATAGTTCTATAAAATTTCATAATTTTTTGGGTTTATTAGTTCAGTCAAACCACGTATGCAAAATGACTAACTAGATTCAACCTTCCAAAAACTTAAGCTAGTTTGTAAAAATCATAACTTCTTATAGAAAATTACAAAAATTGCAAATTACCTATCAAATTAAAGTTCTTTGTGTGAAAGTCAAATCTAGAAAGTTTCACAATTATCAGAGATCATTTTCCTAATAAAAAAATTCACACAAGGTGACTGCCTCCAGGACTTCAAAATTGGTAGTTCATCCCAACTTGTAAAATTTTCATATTTTGACTCCACAAATTGTTTCCTACCATAATTTACTCTATTTTTTGAAATAAATTATCCGCTTAAAAAAATTCAGATCATCATCCAAACTCAGAAAACCATGTGCACGTGGACACTTGCAACCTACCTTAATCTCCCTAAGATTTCTTCTTGATCTTCTCCAGCTGAACTTCAAGATGATGATTGTTGAAGGGAGTTGTTGGTGTTGGGAAAAGGGGGGCCGTGAGGTATAGAGGGAGGGAGGTAAGAGTTATTAGACTGTTTGAGAGAGGAGAGGGGAGGAGGAGGGATCATGCTTTGGTTGGAGAGGAAGAGAGAAAATCTGAAGTGAGGGAGGGAAGAGGGGGAGATTGGAGTGTTTTGTGTAGGTGTGTGTTAGGTATCATGTGCATGAGTGTCTACGTGTCATTTGTGTGAGTTGCCATGTGTCTAGGTTACATGTTTGCCATTTGGCTTGAGAGGAGTGTGTTGTTGACATGTGGCTTGATGTGTGTGTGCGCACAGATTAAGAGAGAGGGAGGGAGTGATAAGTGGCACAATTTTTCAGAAAGTATCGTATATGTTAATTTTTGGTGTTGATGGTTTTGATTTTCGCATTTGAGTTTTGTTGTCATTGTCTTGGTTTGCATGTTTAGGTTCTATGGTTGATGTCTTAGTTTGTGTGTTTGGATTTATGCCACAGTCTTCTAAAAAATGCAGGCCACCTCTACCTGCCCTAGAAATGCCGTACATTCACTTATACCGGCATATTTTTGCCGAAATAATTGTTCTATAGCTCAGGATATAGTTGTGTGTCATTTCTTACCAATTGATTAACATTTGTACAAGTCTTACGTGCCCCTTTTTCATTGGCACTTTAATTCCACTACCTATACATACTAGGTCCATTGATTGATCTGTATAGCCGAGTTACTTGGTCCTAGTATGCTTTCTATCTCTTGCAAATCTTGGGGCTCTTCCCAAATTGGGTTTAGCTGTCTGCCTGATTTAGGCATATTCTCAATTTTTATGCCCCAAAATTTAGAATGTTACATCTAATTTATTTATTTGACACCTTTTTATAATTCTCCCCTAAATAAAACCTTCGCAGAGGCTTATTGTGGAAGTTACGAAAGAAGAAGTAGAAATATGAATCAAGATCAATATTAATATTAATATAAAATTTATACCAAATTTCATCATCCACAAAACTATAAATATTACTGTTTATTTGTTTAAATCATGTAAGCAATCGACTAGTCATTGGTCACTGATGCTCGATGGTCAAATGTAGAAGTCAAGAAGAGCATCCTTGACATTTTCCCTATGTTATCATGTGCATGCATTGAATAATGCACATTACATCTCTATATTTGTGATATAATGTTAATATATGTTCACCATTTCTATCTATACTGGTTTCCTGTCCTGACTTTTGAGAAATTCAAAAGAAGGAAAACAATTCGAAATGCGTTGTTGACATATTCAAAATTGACTAAACGCTAGCGCTGAAATTCATATAAAGTCAGGTACTATCTCGATCTGGTTTTGAATATAATTAAGTTATTTTGAAGTCTTGACTGTCATATTGATATACGAAAATTAGTTGGAAGCGTCTTGTGATAGGGACTAGAAGGAGTATTAAGTTTAATATGATAAAGTTAGGTAATATGGTCACTATCTTGACCTACTTTTAACCCCAACAAATTAGGATTCTCTTATGTTTGTTTTGAGGGGAAAAATCAAAATCCGCTTATTTGACTAAATCTTTTCATTAAATTTGTTCGCTTGATCACCAATATATATATGTACGCGCGCGCAAGCGATTCTCAGAAGAAGTTGTACTTGAAGATGGCTGGTATGAAGAAGCTTATGATATGGAAAATTGCTTTGCTGTTTGTTCTTCTTTTCTTCGTGAACATCTCAGAAGCCAGGGCTCCAATATTTTGGACATCTGATCATCGCATAGCATGTAAGTGACCAGCAATTAACTACCATATAGTTATCGTTTTGTACAGATTAATTTATATTTTTCTTCTCCGTTTAAATCATTTTCGAATCAGAGCTACATCATTTTAGTTTGTGGTCAAGTTGTTTTAATTTCATTACAAAATTTAATCTCATACTGGAGTCTAAGAACTTCAGTGATTAAACCATTTCCAAGTAATAAATTGATATTTGTATTTTTGAGCTATTTTTGTATCTTCCCTGTTCAAAGTTATTGAAAAGAGACACAAATAAAATACTCTCACCCCAAAATTGTGCTATGCTAGTTTACTTTAGACATAAATATAATATTTGAGTTCACCGTGTCTCTCAAATCCATAACTTTTTTTACAAACTATTCCTATTATATGACATGGGGTTTTCTTTAAAATATAAACAAAGCAAAAATAAAAATAAACTTTTCCTCAGAAGCAAAAATACACATATGCTTTTTTGAGGAGCAAAAATACATATGTGGTTACCATTTTGGTGCAAAAGTCACATCTCACCGTTAAGTCACTGTTCACCGTTGTTAAGTTACTGTTCATCTCATCTCTTTCTCTCTCATCACGGTGAACAATGACTTAACGGTGAGATGTGACTTTTGCACCAAAATGATAAACACATGTGTATTTTTGCTCCTCAAATAAGCATATGTTTATTTTTGCTCTTAGGGAAAAAACTCATGTGCATTTTTGCACTTTAACCCAAATATAATTTTAACGTGAATGATGATTCAATAGAATATTAAAAAAAAAACTATATATATATATATATTGGCACACACATATATTTGCTTGTCGGGATTGACATGGACTCTCTCATTAATAATGCAGATAAAATTCGCCGTGCTGCCAATGATCCTCGTGGCCACAACTATTGACAGGAGTTACGTTCTTTTACTTTTGAGGCACTGTAATTCTTATTTTTTATTTAATATTATTTTCTCTTTTATAAAAAAAAAAAAAACCATCGACATTAGAACCAAATAAACTCTATGGCCGATAGATGGTGGGAAAAATAATCCATGGAAGAGAGAGATCCATTCTTAACTTCTATAACTTCTATACGTAGTTACGTGTGATTATCTATGAATTATACTTCTCCAATTCTAAAGGTAGGATCTAATTTGAGAATGGAATTTGGTCTTAAGGTAAGACATTTTTCCATTTCTTTTGTAATACTTATCATTTTTTTTTCAAATTAATTTATCTAACTTATAGATCTATATATAAAGGGAATATTATTTCTACCTTTAAGGCATAAAAAGTGCAAAAAAAGTTTTCCGCCTTAAGTCAAAATTACGTCGTTTTAGCTCTTTTTTTGTTTTTTTTTTCTTTCCCTTCTTTTCCTTTCATTTTTTCATCTCTTCATTTAAAAAAGACCCAAAACGGTATAGTTTTGACTTAAGGCAGAAAACTTTTTCTGCCTTAAAGGCAGAAATGATATTCCTATATATAAATTAGTGTCACACAAAAAAATTTTAGAGATTATGTTACATATGTCAAAATTAAATAAATTATTTAAGTTTTTCAATCTCCTGAAATGAGATAAATATGTTTTACATTAATTATCAACTATTATATACATAGACATTCTTTTTATTCTTTTCCTTCTTATTTGTTCTTCTTTTTACATTCCATTTCCTAAATTTTAATCCAAAATAATTTCCTCAAGTAATCCTCCATCATAAACCTTAAATCACTTAATTAAAAACTTGGCGTGTTACTACAATAGAGAGATAAAGAGAAAGCCTAAATGTTAGACACACACAAAGTTATAAAGCTCCTGAATTTATTTATAAGCTTGAGAAGGGAGGTTAAACTTGAAGTTGAAACATAAAATAGTAGCAGTTTATCTTTTATTAATAAAATAATTTATAAATAAAATCACGTTATCAAAATATCATTACGAAGTAATTAATAATAATATACAATCAATTATTTGTGTTGTCATATTGAAAAATACCTTGAAGTCGAAACATATAAAATAATAGCAGTTTATCTATTATTAATAAAATAATTTATAAATAAAATCACGTTATTGAAATATTATTACGAAATAACTAAGTAATAATATATAATTAATTATTTGTGTTGTCATATTGAAAAATACACATTACATTGCTTTATAAATATTTTAAAATAAAAAATTATATTAAACAACATGAACTAAAAGTAAAGAAACACACACTTTTGGATATTAAGATTAGTTGAAATATCATAGAAGTAGAATAGAATAATTAAAAGAAAAAAAAATACAAAAACATTTATAGGAAGGAGAAAAAAACATGAAGGATGAAGGTGCACAAATTTATGAGATTTTTTCCAGGCAAAAGTAACCGTGACAGTTAAACCTATCCCTATTGCCATTACTTTTTGTAATGGACCCCATATTATTGATACGAAAACACCAAAATGTCGCCAACTACAAAACACCCTCCCCTCAATCTCTGATTCTTCAGCAAACCAGTGATGAAGAAGATGATACAGATCCAACCAGACTAAAACCATACCGAAACCTGAAAATAAGACTAAAACATGGATCCAAGATGAAAAATGACTCAATTTAAACAGAAGTTGAACATTATTTTCTTCGTCCAAATGAATAAATATCCCATGAGACCATCAGGCAATATTCTAGAGATCCATACCCACGAAACATAATAATGATAACAACCAGCAAGTAAAATCTAGTGTACAAGAGCATAAAAATGAAATCTCAATGCAAAATGAAACGAAAAAGTCCGGGAAGGCAATGGAAAATAAGCATAAAGATAAAATCTTGAATCAGTGAAGGAAAATGCAACCAAAAACTTGTCCTTTGGAAACCCATAAAAGGACGACAACATCCCATATGTAAGGAAGAAGAGGAGTCTGGGCCAGTCCCATCCTCAACCCAAAAGCAAAACCATGAAGTGAGAACGCAAGAGAAAGGAAAAAGCTTGAAGATTATTCCCAAATCTTCTCGTTTGCTCAACCATAATCTTGAAGGTTGTGTGGGTTGATCATATATTTGCTTCCAACTAGGAATTATCAATGAGAAGATGAAGGTTGATTGAGTGTGACATCGAGGGACTGTGTTTGTCGTATAGTTTAACTGCAAGCCTATGCATCACAAGTAGTATAAAAATATCGTTCTCATAAGGACTAAGGCAAAATGAGCTAGTTTTCACAATTAAACTCTCCATTAAGTTGAGTGACAACCAAAGCTCTATTAAAAGGAAAGTTTTATTTTGAAGAGAACTAACACTGGTACAAAAAAGTTTTTAGACTGGAACAAAAACGCCTCCTAAGATCGGATTTTGAACTAGTCTCGATATATGCAGTCTTAAAAGTTTCTAACTTTCATAACCAGCTGATGGGCGACCGATCTAAAACAAGTGTTTTTAGATTGAACTTTTAAAATATGATATCTTAAAAGTAGTACTATATAGATCTGACATTGTTTATGTTAAGTCATTAAAGAACGATTTTTAAGATCGGATATATAAAAACGCCAGTTTAAAAGTCTGACTTTTTAGACTAGATATTTAATGCACACAACCAGTCTTAAACGTCTGAATTTTAGACCTGATGTGTGATGCATTTGGTCTTAAAATTATGACTTTATAGACCGATTGTGTAACAAATCCGGTCTTGAAAAGCAGACCTTTTAGACCCTCTTCGTGATACATCCGGTCTTAATAGTCAACTTTTTAGATCTTCTATGTAACACATCTAATCTTAAAATTAATGACAAAATTTTTTTTGGCTTGCTATTTATATCATCCGGTCTAAATTTTCTTGTATTTTTCCCTTGATCTATTTCTTCCTCATATCTATCCACTGCCCAATTCAGCACAAAAAAGATAGTGCTTTAGGGCCCATTTGGGATAGTAGTAGTGGAAGTGACTTTTTTTTTTTACTGGACTTTTCTTGATGGAGTTTTTTTTTCTAAAATTCATATTGTTAATGTAATTTGTGTTTGAGATAGCAATGATAGAAGTGACTTTTTTTCTTGATGGGCACTTGTTTGGCATAGCGTTTGAAAAGTCAATTGAGATGGAAAATGACTGAAAATGACATTAATCTTTTGAATAGTGTGTGTGTGTGTGTGTGTGTTGCATATTATGTGATAATTTGGGATTTCAAATTAAATTTCAATGTAGATTTGCTAAAAAAACAGTAAAATTATCATTAAAAAATCACAACATAGAAGCTTTTATAATTTAAATTTACATATGGAAAGGATTGAAGTTAGTTGTGTTGTGGGGATAGACAAAAGATAGGACATCAAAAAAGAACAATGCTAGACACAATTTTAAAGGACCGTTTGTAATTTTTCAAAGATGAGAGACAAAAGAGGACTCTAGAAAGTGTGTGTGGGGAGGCATAGTCATGTTTTCACTGCCACTGAACTTTTTTCTTGTTTTGCAACCATCCCAACAAAAGCCGTAAAAGCTACAAGCTATGAACAATTTATTATGAATTACAAATTGAATTATTGGAAATGAATACATATATTATTCACCATGAGCTATGTTCTCTTAATGAACATATATAATACAATAAGAGTTATACTATAATGAGTTACAAAGACAATTCCTAAATGAACATACATACCCAACTCACTATATCATGATTGTATTT
Source organism: Acacia confusa (assembly GCA_037074495.1). Lineage (NCBI taxonomy): Eukaryota > Viridiplantae > Streptophyta > Magnoliopsida > Fabales > Fabaceae > Acacia > Acacia confusa. The sequence continues at coordinate 20,428,510 of CM073509.1, read as the reverse complement.
TTACCCAACAACATTCCTCTTCCTTGTGCTAATTGAATATTTTACGCACTTATTTGTATTTATTGGGTAATAAATTTAGAATTGCTAGCTAATAAATAATGGGCTTTAATGCTTATTTGGGCTTTTATTTGGATTTAATTCATTTTCATGATAAAAATTTCATATTTATAATGCTTCATTGTTTTAACCATAACTTTTGAACCAGACATCGGATTTGCCTCATTTTTGTCTCATATTTCAGATGATTCAAAGAACTACAAATGTTATGAAGACTCGGAAAGCCAATTCGAATAAGAGGATGGTCAAACTTGGAGCCGAAGTCAGAGACATTTTTCTGGATTTTTATTTGGGCCTGAATTTTGTAAAGGCCCATTTGTTGCTTTAGTCTATTTCTTTTGGGCTGAATGTTTTATGACTTGGAGCCCCATTTCGTTTTTCCATTTTAGGTTAGGTCAGATGGTGGCTACAAGCAGATTGTTATTTACATTTTTTAGACTTTTGGAGATCAAACATAGACTTCTAAAATTCTTTGAAATGTTCTTCGTGTTCTTCGATCATTTTCTCCTCTATGCTCGGCTAAACCTCTCTGATTAACGTACGGATTAGGGATTCCATATCCCAAAGGACTCATGCTTAATCGGTAACATCTAAACTCATTTCTATCTTTTTTTTTTATCGGATTCGATTCTGGATTTGTATTGGGTTTTTTTATTAAAAACTCAGATCAATTAATCCCAAAGACATAATTTGAACTAGGTTTAAGTGATTATTGTATGATTGTTTGGTGTCACGCCATTGTTTAGAATACATTTTGGACGATTGTTCAGTTTAGGGAATTTCTAGGCAAATGCAGAGATTTCGGTTTGTCTAGAAATCGATCACGAGTTCGGTATTTGAATTTCTTCTGATGAAGGTTCTGGAATCCCTGGTTCTGGGTTATTCGTTTTAGTCTGGTTAATTGCGTTTTCCTTTACTGTTTTTTTTAATTTCGTTTTATTGCAATTTGAAAAACTAACCCCAAATTGTTACTGTTCTGTTTCGTTGTTACCTATTTAAACCTACTGTGAATTCATTGGGAAACGATCTAGGTTCCTTATACTCCAAATCTTTTTACTAAACTTGGTTATTTTGCAAGAGGTCGGCAATCTATTGTCAAAATTTGGCGTCGTTGCCGGGGAATTCACATCGGTTTGATTAGTAACAGTAGAGTAGTTTAGGAGTAGTTTAATTGTTCGGGTGACTGGATAGAAATTTTCTCACCCAGATCACTTGAACCAGGGCTTTTTCCCAAGGAATTTGGCATTCTAAACAATAGTCACCCCCTTTAACGGAGTGAGGTTCTACTCAAAATTGCCAAACTCCATCATTTAGGCCCTGTTTTTGCTGTTTTTTTTTTGTCTTGGTGGGACGTAGCCGGTATTTTTGAAATTGTTATAGGATTTCTACTAGAACTTGTGATTATCTTTGATTGGGTTGAAATTTTGCTAGTTGATAACTTCGCCATGTGGTCTTCATTTTTAAGCCAAATTCCATCGTTTTGACCACTTTTTCAATTTTTTAGTTTTTTATTGCATTTTTGGGTCCCCCAATGGTCTAGGAGTGTTTCTATACAAATCCCATAAATTTTAAAAATCATTTGATAGTGTTTCTGCATTTGTTTTGGTTACTTTCTAGTGTGGTTTTCTGTTTTTGTGTTTTGAGTCTTCTAGTGTCATTTTAGTGTTTTTGTTGTTTTGAGTCTGTTTTTGTGGTTCTATGAGTCTATTTTTGCTATTTTGTGAGTTTTCCATTCTGCCATATGCTACTGTATGAGTACCAGGAGTACTACTGATCCAAATGATCTATTAAAAAGAGATCCTGAAATAGAGAGAACTATCCTAGCTGCTAGACGGACCGTCAGGTTAAGTCAATTAGTCACTACGGATCCTGTTTCAGATTCTGAATTTGATTCTGTATCTCTTTCTGAGTCTTCTTAATTTATTGATTCCAGTAGTACTTTTGATAACTCTGAAAATATGGCAGAACAAGAAAATCACCCAACTTTGAAAGAATTGGCTGCACCTGCAGTGGTCAATCAGCCTTTATGCATTCAATATCCTGAACTTAGTGCTAACTTTGAATTTAAATATGGTCTTATCCATTTGCTTCTAAAGTTTCATGGTCTTGCAGGTGAATGTTCCTATAAGTATTTGAAGGAGTTTCATGTGGTCTATAGCACGATGAAGCCACAAGCAAATGATAAGGAGCATACAAAACTGACAACTTTTCCTTTCTTACTTGAAGGGGGAGCTAAGGACTGGTTGTTCTACCTTCAACCTCAATATATTGCGTGCTGGAATGATATGACAAAGTTGTTTCTAGAGAAATTCTTTCCCTCCTCAAGAGCCACATCCATCCGGAAAGAAATCAGTGGTATTAAGCAAGTGAATGGAGAAACCATGCATGAATATTAGGAGAGGTTCAAGAGGTTGTGTGCAAGCTATCCACACCATCAGATTACTGAGTAGCTCCTGATCACATACTTCTATAAGGGTCTATTGCTTAATGACAAAAATCTGGTTGATGCCTCTAGTGGTGGGGCTTTGCACAATAAGACATCGGAGGAAGCTAGAGATTTGTTATCCACTATAGCTGTCAACTCACAACTATTTGGTACCAGAGCAAACAGTACCCCTGTATACTAGATTCACACACCTCAGGTTGAAGATCAACAAAGACTTGAGAATAGACTTGATGACTTGACCTCTTTGGTGAGGCAGTTGGCAGTTACCCAGACAGTACATGCTTCCCCTCCTCAGATTGGATATTCATGTGGGTATTGTGCTGATCCTTACCATCCTACTAAGTCTTGCCCTACTTTCCAAGATCCCAATTATCAAAACCATTAAGTAGCTGCAGTTGGTGTGTTTCCAGGGAAGCCTCAATACCAGCAACAGAACAATGCATTCTCTAATACCTATAACTCTGGCTGGAGAAACCACCCTAATTTCCATTAGAATCAGAATCAGGGCAACCAGTTTCAACAAAATCATATTTCTGGAAGTTACCAACAAAGACAATTTAGACCACCGGGTTTCCCACATTCTGCACCACCTTCTCTTCCAGCTCCTCCTCCACTACCAGCCATATGTGTACCCCCTCCAGTGACACAGCAGCCTAGTAGCAGCAGTAGTAGTGGTTCCTCTGGTCCCTCACCTGAGGATATGATGAAACAATTTGCTAAGAATACCTTGCAATTCCAGCAACAAACTGAAACCTCTATTTAGAGTTTGCAAACCTAGATTGGTCAACTGGCAACTTCATTGAACCAACTCCAACCTCAAGGTTCCAACAACACTCTTCCTTCACAAACCATTCCTAACCCTAAGGGGAACGTGAGTACTATCTCCCTACGGTCTGGCAAGTAATTAGAAGAGCCTAGGCTAGCTACAGAAGTGATTACATCAAATAGAGAGTTAGGAAATGTGAAGAGTGACTCTAAAGATAAGGAGGCGGTGAAGCAAACTGAAGAGGACATTCCTATTCCTCTTCCTTTCCCTCAGAGATCTATTCAATCAAAGAAAGTTGTTGGATATAATTAGTTTTGATGATGTCTCATATAAATGCCATTAGAAAAAGCAAAAAGTTTGTATATTATATTTATCTTCTTCATTGACTAATTCTTGAATTGAATGTAGAATTAAAGGTGTAAAGTTCATTCATGAAGAATGATCAAAAAGAAGAATTAGCAAAGAAGGAAAAAGAAGAAGATCAAGGAGGTCAAGGATGTAGATAAGGATAAGGAAAAGGAATAGGAGAAATTGAAGAAGAAAGAATCTATTGAATGGATCATCCTTATTCAAGATCAGCTCAAACATATTTTTGAAGAATGATTAAAGAGATGAGATTTCAGAAAGATGAAAATATATAGAAGAAGATGATGAGCTGAAGTCAAATGATGAAAATTAATCATGATGGAAGATGGAAGAAGTTGATGGATAGAATGAGGATATCAAGTCTAAGATCAGCTTAAATGTGAATGTAGATAATGTTCAAGAAAAGGAGAAGAAAGAAAGAAAGAGTAAAGATGTGAAGAATATCCAAGTAGAGAGATGGAAGAAAGAGAAGATCTTGTCAAAAAGATGAGAAAAATCAATATAAAAGGTCTTAGATTGATATCATAAGTCTTCACAATCAAATGGATGTTGGAGAGGCTTAATTCAGAGGTAAAAACAGCAAAAATCAGGTTTTGGAAGAGAATACTCGAGTTTACAGGTCAAAACTCGAGTATACAAGCTTACTGTAGTAATTTGCTTCTGGATGAGAAAACTTGAGTTTGGGAAACTCCGGTTTGGGAGTCAAAGAGTTAAAACTTGAGTATGAGAGTCAATACTCGAGTATGGAACTTATATACTCGAGTTTGGGGTGTTTTCAGCTACTCTGGCATCTCTGGACCCGACAAAATTCGAGTTTCCAGCTCTGTCAGCAACTCTGTTCACCTCTATTTCACGTTCAGCTTTGGGCGAGCTCTGGTAATTCGATGATATCTCCTAAACCAGAGATTGGATTGAGGTAAAACCAAATTTGTATGAAACTAGACATCCAATGCGTCATCTTGACAAAGTTTCATACTCAAAGAAGATCAGATGAGAGAGATTTGAGTTTCTAAAGTTAGATAAAATATTCACGCAACACATCAGACCAAGCTTCAATGTTTTGAGTATAACTCACAATCTACAAATCGAAATAAGATGAAATTGGTGGAATTTAAAAGAAGACTCATAAGGCTTTCCATCAATACTTGATTCAACAAGAATGAAGATCAGAACAAAGAGATATAGCCTTCGAAAGTTGACTGACGATTTAGAACGATGGAAAAAACGCTGGTTAAAGAACTATCTTCCTTCATTGGATCATAACAGATGAAATCCAGTGATCTTTGAGCTGATCCTTGTTGCATTGAAAAGAAGACACAAAGAGCTGTATGAGGATAATTGGTTTGCCAAAATTGAACCTATATCAAGTCAGAAAGCAACCAAAGTGCTGAACAACTTGAATACTCGAGTTTACGAATGAATACTCGAGTATAGCTCAGACAGAGAGCTATGAACGTGATAGGATCTTCAATACTCGAGTATATAAGTCAAAACTCGAGTATCAGACATACAGAGAAAAATCTAAAGTTATGAAACAAGCTCAAAACTGCAGTATTCAAGTCAATACTCCAGTATTCTCCTTCAGGTTAGAAAAATCACCATTGTGAAAATCTTGAATCTGATCTTGATCGTTCAGATACTTACTCAAATGATCTATAACACTTCTTAACATCATTCAAATCATTTGTGGACATGTTTCAGATTATCAAACGAGGGATTACATGAAGATCAAGTTGCTAAGCTGTCAAGTCTAAAAAGAAGAAAATAACGGCTAGTTTCTCCAACTGTCATATTCTCAACGTCTCCATTTACAACGGCTCTATTCTTCAACGTTCAGATCATCCTCATCTATAAATAAAGCCAGATTCAAAACACAAGAAGATGGTGGAGTGAGCTTACACAGTCATAATGCCGAAGTTCTGAATCCTCTCCTCACTCTGTTTTTCATGCTTTCATAGTATATCATTTTAAGAGTGAAATGTCTTGTAATGAACTTCAATGATCATCTATCTACTTCTTAGAGAGAAGATACGTTGTAAACCATTCTATTTTATGAGATATACTCAAGATTGAGTAATCTTGAGTGGGAAATTGGATGTATCCCTTGGGTTGTGAGGGAGAGTCTCTGTGAGAGATTGTAAAGGATGCACAAGTGCTTGGACAAACTTGTGGGCTATAAAGGCTTGTCTCTTATGCTTGATTAAACAAGGAGATAGTGGAAATCTCAAGTGGAGCTTGAGGACTAGATGTAGGTTAAGGATTGGACCGAACAAGTATAAATCTCTGTTTGCAATTCTCTTCCCTGAACTCTTTATTTCCAGCATACATGTTTGAATGATTGTTTATAGTTTTATAACTCTTTAAGATCATTCAAACTGATTTCAACGAATTGCGAAAAGATTTTCAAAGGTTAAAAAGTTTTTATCTTCACCCAATTCACCCCCCTTTTGGGTTCAGCCAGGTCTTTCAATGAAAGTGACAGAAAAGGCAATAGTATAAGAGAAAGATATTCTAGAGACATTCAGAAAGGTTGAGATCAACATTCCTCTCTTGTATGCAATCAAGCAGATTCCTAAATATGCCAAGTTTCTGAAGGAGTTATGCACCAACAAGAGGCGATTGAAGGGAAATGAATGAGTGAGCATGAACCAGAATGTATCAGCACTCATCCAGCCTACCATGCCTCAAAAGTGCAAGGATCTGGGAATGTTTTCTATCCCTTGTATTATTGGTAATTATAGATTTGATGATTGCATGCTAGATTTAGGTGCTTCAATTAATGTTATGCTTGCATCTGTCTATGTATCTCTTGGTCTTTGTCCCTTGCGTTCTACTGGTGTTATTGTTTTGTTAGCTAATAGGAGTAATGCTCATCCCTCTGGTTTGCTTGAAGATGTATTGGACAAAGTTAATGAGTTGATATTTCCTGCTGATTTTTACATCTTAGATATGGAGGATGAGTCTCCTAATAGTAGGTCACCAATCATATTAGGTAGACCTTTCAAGAAAACAACTAGGACCAACATAAATGTGCATTCTGGTACTCTCTCCATGGAGTTTGGTGATATATTTGTGAATTTCAATATTTTTGATGCCATGAAACATCCTAGGGAGGAGCACTCTATTTTCTGCATTGATGCGATTGTTGATGCTTTGGATGATGTTGTTGCTGATTGGTATGCTGATTTTCTAGATATTGCATCTATGAGTGATTATGCTATTTGTGATTGCTTTGATGATACATGGTGTCCTATATGCACTGAGACTGATGCTGCATTGTGTGAAGACATTGATTGTGATTGTGAGAGTGTCACTTCGCATTCTGATATTGATTGTAATGCTCTTTGTGATGTTGATTGTGAGAGCTCTTCTTTGTATGATGTGCTGCATTTTGATTCTAATAGTGAGTTGCCTAGACATATTCTGCTTCTTTGTGTATGGTTTCCAAGATTTCAGGTATGCACACTACATAACTTGTGGAACAACCACTCAAGCTTTATCCTTCCATTGAGCAACCACCCAAGTTGGAGTTGAAATCCCTTCCAGATCATTTGAAGTATGCCTACTTGGAGGTGGGTTAATAGTTGCCAGTCATTGTGGCAAATAACCTTCTAACGGAGCAAGAAGAAAAGCTGCTAAGCTTATTGAGGGCAAACAAGAAGGCGATTGGGTGGACACTAGCTGGTGTAGTTGGTATTAGCCCCTCTATGTGTATGCACCATATTTTATTAGAAGATGAGGCTAAACCAATTTGGCAACCCCAGAGACACCTTAATCCCCTTATTCTTGATGTGGTGAAGAAGGAAATCACCAAGCTTCTGCAAGCTGGTATTATATATCCCATCTCTGATAGCCAATGGGTTAGCCCAGTTCAGGTGATTCCCAAGAAGTCTGGAGTGATTGTGGTGGCCAATCAGAAGAATGAGCTCATTCCTACTTAAGTCCAAAATAGTTGGAGGGTATGCATTGATTATAGGAGACTTAACCAAGCCACTCGTGAGGATCATTATCCTTTACCATTCATTGATCAGATGCTTGAGAGGTTGGCTAGTAAGTCTCACTACTGCTTCCTTAATGGCTACTCCAGCTACTTCCAGATCCATATTTCTCCTGAGGACCAGGAGAAGACAACCTTCACATGCCTTTTTGGAACATATGCCTACCGAAGGATGCCCTTTGGCTTTTGCAATGCACCAAGTAGCTTCCAGTGTTGTATGGTAAGTATTTCCTCTGAGTTTGTAGAGGATTGCATGGAGATGTTTATGGATGATTTCACTGTATATGGGTTGGGTTTTGCTGCATGCTTAGTTAACTTGTCTAGAGTTTTTCATAGGTGCATAGAGTCCAATCTTGTGCTGAATTTTGAGAAGTGTCATTTTATAGTTGAGTCAAGGATTGTTTTGGGGCATATAGTGTCTAGTAAGGGTATTAAGGCAGATCCTGCTAAGATTGATGTTATTACTGTTTTGCCTTACCCTACATCTGTGCGGGAAGTTTGTTTTTTTTCTTGGTTATGCAAGTTTCTACGAGAGATTTATCCAGGATTTCAGTAAGATTGCCCGACCTTTGTCCAACCTTTTGCACAAGGACATCAACTTTGTATTTGATGATGAGTGCAAGTTGGCCTTTGACCATTTGAAGCGGTGCTTGACTACAACCCCTGTGATCCAACCACCGAATTGCCTGCTTCCATTCGAGATTATGTGTGATGCCTCCAACTATGTTGTTGGTGCTATCTTGGTTGAGCGGGTTGACAAAGCTTCTCATGTCATTGCATATGCCTCCAAAACCTTGGATTCTGCCCAGTCCAATTACACCACCACTGAGAAGGAGTTGTTAGCTATGGTGTTTGCCTTTGATAAGTTTAGATCATATCTGCTAGCTAGTAGAGTTATTGTTTTCTCTGACCATGTTGCATTGAAGCTTCTTTTGAAAAAGGCAGATGTTAAGCCCCAACTCATTCGGTGGATGTTGTTGCTCCAAGAGTTTGATGTTGAGATTAGAGATAGAAGTGGAGCACAAAACTGGGTAGCTGATCACTTGAGTCGCATGTCTCACACTAGTGCAAAAAAGTGTTTTAAGACCGCCTCATTCAGAGCGGAGTATCGGCGCCCCGCTCTTAAAGAAATGACTGGTGGCAATTTTGTAAATATAAAGAACTTCTACTAGCTCATCAATTTTTAAGACTACCTTAGTGAGAGCGGATGAATTAATCTCTGGTCTTAAAGATATGAGCGGTGGCAATTTTGTAAATATCACAGTACATCTTGGACCGTATCTTTTTCGATAGGTCCTAAATATATTATTCAGACCGCTGGAAAAACCAACCGCTCTTAAAACTGTTTTTTTTAAATTGCAATATGAATTACTTTAAAGAGAAATCACGGACATCCCCGACTTATATTTTATGCAGTTAAAAATAACATGGAAATTTTTATAAATAATTGTACAATTTTTTAAGACCGGATATATATAAATGACCGATCTTAAAACATTCATTAAAAATAATTGATAAATAATATGAAATTATTGAGAAATCCCGTACAACCAGACTTATATTTTTTGCGGTGCAAAATAATAAGGAAATATATATAAAACGGTAAAAAACTTTTAAGACCGGACATATATAAATGATGTTCTTAAAGTTAATATTTTTAAGAGCGGACGTGACTTCTACCTGGTACTAAATAACAAAAAAATTTAAATAATAGTTTATTACTTTTAAGACTGAACGTAATAAAAGGACGTTCTGAAATGTTAACCTTTAAGACCGTCTTTTTGTTTTTCTCTGGTCTTAAAACTACCCACTATATTTCTCGTGCGAAACCTTAACTTGTGTCTTACGTCTTTCTGTCTGAACACTGAAACCCCTGTTCTTGTTGCGAAACACTCAAACACCTCTTCCTGTTGCATTACATCTCTTCCTTGCAAACCGCCACCATCCTCTGTTACTCTCTCATTTGCTTTGGCATTCCTTTCTTGCATAACCTCACTCAACCTCTTTTCTTGTTTCAAAAATGAATGGAGGAAACGAGTGTAGTTCTGTTCCTGAAATGCCAGTTGATGATGTGACTGGTGTTAGTCAGAATGAACCATCTCCTTCTTAGAGTGAGCCTCCTCGTAACTGCCCTGCACGTCGTAGTGGTAGAAGAGGCCCCACTCGATTGAAAGAGCTTGCCCTAGCGCGAAGTGATAATGAAAAGCTCAATATACAGTTTGATGAACATTTGGCTCCCTGCGGCCCTAATAAAAGCAGATATAATAGTTATGTCGGCTTACAAGCACGCAACAAGCCAAGCATTTTGGTCGACGAGTGGAAAAATGTCGACCAAGAGAAGGTAAAGGATGTTATCTGGGCCTCTATCCAACTTGCCTACAATGTTCCTGACAATAAGAAGTTGAAAGTCAAGACATTGTCGTATTGTGCTGATTGCTGGAGGAAGTTTAAGACCCAGTTAGCAAACAACTATATTTTTGCTAAGGTTCCGGTTGGTCAGCCTCGCCCTAATCCTTGTGCCAAGTATGCCTTTCTTGATGAAGCAACATGGCAACAATTTGTTCAGATGCGGACTACTGAAGAAGCTTTGGTGAGTCTATATTTAATTTTTTTGTCCCTTCTTGTATACTTATTAACCTATGCGGATATGTGAATGTTATTGTGTTCATTTATGAGGCCATTAGTCAGGTTGCTTGCTTAGGAAGGTATTCTGTTATAGTAGGTCACGTAGACATTGCTGTTAGTTAGTTAGTATGTTAACTGTGTAATGGTATATGTGCATGTTGTTATTGAAACTTGACTGAGTTTGAACCAGTTATGATGAATGAATGAATTGACTAAGTTGGCAGCAATTTTGCAACTCCCTGTCTCTGTTTCTCTCTATTTATTATACAATTCTACATCTTCCTTAACAAAGTCTTGAAACTTGATGAAGTGAATTTGACTAGTGTTTGAATTGAGGTCTGGAATTCATAATGAATAGTTGTTTTCGATTGTGATTCACAGATAAGAAGGCAACAAGCACAAGAGATTGGGAGAAAGAATGATTGCCCACATATGGCTTCTCGTGGCGAATATGAAAAGGCCGAAAAAGAGTTGATGGCCGCTAAGGGAAAGAGATTGGAAGATGAAGCTCAAGCCAATCCTTCTAAGATATGTGATCTGCAGCCGGCATCTCCAATACGTCGTGAGGAGTTATGGCTCTATATTCGCCAAAAGAAAGGCAGGGCATACTCTAGTGAACAAACTCGTGTAGTTGCTAAGAGAATTGTAAGTACCGTTATTTTTTTATTTTTAGTTACTAAACATGTTTCGTTACTAATTATGCTCTTGTTATCTGTATCTTACAAGAGGAACTCAAAATGCAAGAACAAGAGGGATCATTTGTGTCGGACGGGAGGAAAGATATTCTTATTGTTGCGACTGGAAAACTGGATAACGTGGGGCGTGTAAGGGGAATTGGAGGACGGGTAGGCCTGAAGGAATACTTTGGTAAATCCAAACGCCAAAGACAATCAATGGTTACCCGGGAGGAGATGGAACGCACGCTGGCCAAAGCAACTAAGGAAGTAAAGGCCAGAGCAGAAAAGAAAGCAGTTGAGCGAGAAACTTCATTAAGTGCAAAGTTTCAAGACGAGCTGAAAAAGATGAAGGAGGAGATGATGAAGATTGTCAGCTCTCGTAAAGAGAGCACTATTCCCTTCCCATACTCACCTCCACCTGTCCAGCAGAGCACTAAAGGTAGCTGCATTGTTGGACAGTCAGCGGAACACTGTGAGCTCTACGTGGAGGATCCTGGTAGACGATTGGTTGCAAGAGGTAATGTCTACAACTTAGGATCAACTGTACACCACCGACAAATGGCTGACGATGAAGTCAGGGTGTCAGTTGAAGAGGTGATCATCGCTGATGCACCTATCCCTCTTCAAATCGATCAAATGAAACTTGTGAGTGATTGTTTGGGAGGCTTTATCTCGTGGCCAGTGAAGCTTGTACGTGTTTGTACTCCTCCTTAAGCCCCAACCCCTGCTGATAAAGCTACAGCCCCGCGTAATATTTTGCCTGCTCCTAAGTTGACTACCAAGGATGAGATTGGACTTATGGTAGTTAATCAAAATTTTGAAACCAGATCGTGGTCTATAAATGCTGAACTTGGCCTAAAAGAGAAGCAACCGGTCTTCATTGACCAAGAAGATTTAATCTCCCTTCTCTTTCCTAAAAAGGAGTTAACTAATGCAATTGTGTTGTTATTAATGAAGTAGTATAACTTCTTCTATGAGTAGACACATGCACATACATATATACTAGCTAATTCACTGATGCATGTCATTATTGTAGGTTGATGCATCGTGAAATGGGAGTACAGGGCAGAGAACATGATTTTAGATTCTTGTGCCCAGACTACATAAGTGCGGCAACCGTAACTCAAAGAACATCATACATATCTAGGAGGTTGTCTAACAATATGAGAACGTGGTACCTTGCATCATTCCTGCATAGTAACCATTGGTAGTTGGTCCTCTTTTCCGCAGAGGAAAATAAAGTAGTCTTTTTATGCTCCCTTTAGCACGAACCAGTGCCTTCATTAAAGTAGATTGTTGATAAGTAAGTGCATGTCATTTTTAGTTACCAATATTGATAATTGAAATTTTTTATTTCTATAATAGGGCCATGTCGGAATACCAAAAGAAGGCCAAGAGAATGGTTGGGCATCAGGTCAAAGATACTATCTGGATCAAACCAAAGGTTAGTACGCATGGACACTACCTTGTGAACTGTCATTGTGTATATGCTCTATATATATATATATATATATATATATATATATATATATATATATATATATATATATATATATATCTTGTTTGATTTTAGACATGTTGGCAACCACATGCTTCTAACTTATGTGGGCTTTACATAATGCGACACATGTATGATACTATCACGCGAAGAATTCTGTCTATCACTGCATAGGTAAATGTATTTGAAATTATACATACGTTTGGCGTGCTAACCCCTTTGATGATATGAATTAAGGTCTAATACATATTTTTGTCTTTGATGTTACAGACGTTTGATTGCGCTGACCCTTTTCCTGATGGTGATATTGAGCGCATACGCCAAGTCATTTGTGAATTTCTCTTTCAGGAAATCGCAAATGCCCCCTAGGATTAATTTGTAAATATGCATGTGCTGTAGATCTATATTACATTTGATCTTCTGTAAATAATGAACAACTGTATAGTTTAATGATTAATAATTAATAAATTTGTTTATTTATTTCCAACAAATTATATTGATTCTTTCTATTTTTTGTTGCTGAATGTATTGCATGGAATTAGTTCTTAAACTTTTAGGACAGGATGCTGTAAATGAGCTTATTAAAAAGTTCAAAATGTCCAGTGAAACTTTTAGGACCGTCTATTTCATATAAGTCTGGTCCTAAAAGTCTTAGTATAATTTTTTAAAATATTGGAGACTTCTAGGACCGTATATTTCATAAAAGTTCGGTCCTGAAGGGCTTTTTAAAAATACGTTAATTTAATTTTAAAAATATGCGAGACTTTAGGAGTGGCTATTTATTAAATGACTGGTCCTAAAAGTCTATGTGAATCCCACCATGTCATTCGTTGTGTAGGAATTTTCTTCTTCTGAGAAATTTAAACTAAAATATTGGAGACTTTTAGGACATGTGAAATGGGAAAAATTTAAAGAAATTGGCCTTCTCAAATGCTGTATAATAAGCATTTGTGGAGTTTTTCACAGGTTGCCTCATGCACTAAAAAATAGAAGACTAAAATCCAAAACCAAGAGACTTTTAGGATCGTCTATTTCATAACAGTTTGGTCTTGAAGGGCTTTTAAAAAATACATTTTTAATTTTAAAAATATGCTAGACTTGTAGGAGCGACTTTTTAATAAAAGTCCGGTCCTAAAAGTCCATGCATAGATCTTTAGGACTGGCTTTTTATATGTCTACAGTCTTGAAGGTCTTTTTTAAATAAAAATTAATTATTCTATTTCTTTTATACAGAACTGATGTTATGTTCAAATCAAATATACTAAGCAAATATATCACGGTTAATTTTAAAGTCAATTAGCGATGACTCACGAGGACTTTAATTTGCATGTTTTGTATGTTCTTAATTAATGTCGTTATTATATTTTTTTAAAAAAAATTAATTGTTATTATATAACTTATGTTAATTTCGAAGCCATTTTTGGAACTTCTCAAACGTACGCAATAAGGTTTGCCAAAAAATGGTTGTCACGGCCGCCATTATATATATATTTTTTATGCTGCCCTAGAAGGGCAGGAACCAGTACATACAAAAAAAACATACAAGAAAATTTAAAAACAACTAATTAATCCTCCATTTTGTTGCCGGAGGAAGAGGAGGAGGATGTAGTGTCTACTTCAGAAGTAGGGACCTTGACGTCATTGGTGTTGAGGACCATGTTGATCATGTTGTTGATCGTATGAAGGAGGCCACAGAGTTTGCCCATATGTCAGTCCATGTGATCGACGCGGGCCAGCAGATGCTCCACAATCTGCTTCACCGTTGGATTGGGCGGCAAAAAGGGAGGTCTCGCAGGTACGAGAGGAGGAGGAGGAAAAGGAAGACCCGATGGTGGTCATGGTGGTAGGGCAACCATTATAGAATCAGAGATTTTAGAAGAAATGAGGATGTGGAGAAGAATGTGAAGAAACTAAAGTAATGAGAGGCTTAAATAGATGGAGCACCATCGTTTGATTGTCCTTAGAAGCCGAAGAGACTATCAATCATCATTACAGAGTGTGAGGATACGACTGCACCTCTTGGAATTTGGAATGAAGGCACTTTTAAGACCGCATATTCTAAGATAACCGGTCTTATATGTATTTTTTAAGATCAACTTTAAGGATCCAAGTACACAACTCTAGGATGCGAAGAGATTCATATGACTGAAGCATTAAATTTTAGGATGCAACTCCCAATATCGGAATTTGTGTCTGTTAGTTCTCAATGTGTTTTGATGATAACTAGCAATTGTAAACTTCATATGAAGTTTGTTTTTGGCAAAATGAAAATCTCACTGTCAAAGGCAAACTCAAGTTTAGGTATATAAACTCGAGTTTGAGACTTGACAGAAAGATGTTCAATTCTACCTAAAAGCCAAACTCGAGTCTGCATAGCCAAACTCGAGTCTGGGCAGACACAGAAAGGAATCCAAAATTTTCACATCAAGCTAAACTCCAGTTTGCAAATCAAACTTGAAGTCTGAAAGATACAGAGAGCACTCAGAATCCCAAGCAAGCCAAACTCGAGTCTAGATTCCCTAACTCGAGTTTAGACTAAACAGAAAGGAACCCAGAAAACTCAATAGACTCCCAAACTCTAGTCTGGCCTTCCAAACTCCAGTTTGCACTTGACCCAGATAAACCTCAAATATTTCAGTAGTCACTGAAACTCGAGTTTGCTTCCCAAACTCGAGTCTGGATCATATAGAAAGATCATCCATTTTGGCTACACTACAAACTCTTGTCTATGACCCTAAACTTGAGTCTGGAAAATCACGAACTTAGGCTTGTTCTTCAAACATAGACCCAAACTCGAGTTGGTCACTAATTGACTCGAGTTTAGCTTCCTGACCAAAATTCCATCCCAAGTCCAGATCCCGATAAACTCGAGTTAGCTTTTACAGACTGCAAGTTTAGACCTCTAATCAACAGACATGCTTTCTGGATGAGCCCCAAACTCGAGTCTGGAAGAAAAAACTCGAGTTTGCATCGGGGAATTTGAAAAATCAAATGATGTTGATCTGTGAAATCTTAATGGGTCTTCCTGAAATTATTTCCTCATATGATATTATTGTTTCTAATGTCCTTGATGAATTTTTGGGTGTTTTTCAGATAAGGTTTAGCCAAGATCAAGGTGAGATCAAGATCCAGGATAAATGGATTAAATGACGAACCTAGCACAGGCCTGATCCTTCTCCCTTATCCCAGATGTTCAGCTCAGACCGTTGTAACTTATAAGAATCATCTCAAACGGTCAAATTGAGTTAAAGGAATGACTAAAAATCTGGAAGACCTTCTGCAACAACTAAATTCCATGATTCCAGCTAAGAATTCAAGAACAGAGCAAACTATGCTACTGCCAGTTTTCCAGAATTGCAGCTGAACATTAGAGAAAGAATTGCAAAGGCTAGCTCATCCATTCAGTCTATAAAAGGCTGTGAAAACTCAAAGCAAAATACACACAACGAAGCTATCTTGATTATACTTTGAAATTTGAGTCTGTAGTGTTATTTTCAACCTGTTCTTCAGTGTTTATCCTTATCCACTCTTTTGAGAGTTTATAAATTTTTGAAAGCATTTGTTTGTGAGAACTCAAGGTTGTGGAACCTGTGAGTTGGGTTGTTCAATTACAAAGTGTAAGGGGGAGCAAGTCCTAGGTGATTAGGATTGTGTCTGGTCTACATTGTTGTAGTTGAAAATCTGTTGAAACTAGTGGAAACACCCAGAAGGTATCTGGGGACTGGACGTAGGTCAAGGTTAAGACCGAACCAGTATAAATTCCGTGTGTCAAGCTTTTCTTCTCTTACCTTCTTAACATTTACTTTCAAAAGGCTTTGAAAAAGAATTCAAAAGTTTTTTTTTAAAAAAAATCCCCAATTCACCCCTTCTTGGTGATTTCTTCCATTTTCAGTATCGACAGCACTTTTAAAGATATTACAAATTTCAACTTAAATTCTGATTGGTTTAAATTAAAAATTAGTAATATATAGGCCTTTAGGACAGGACGTATATAATTATTAGGTCTTAAATATTATTACTAATTATTTATTGTCAATTGAATCCAATATTCTCACAATCCCATGTCTGAAACAGTAAAGCATATGTCCTACCATGTGAAATGTGTTGGATATAATTAAGTTTTGATGATGTCTTATATATGCCATTAATAATAGCAAAAAGATTGAGCAATATATTTATCCTCTTCATTGATGAATTCTTGAATTTAATGTAGATGAGGATAAAGAAAAGGAAGAGAAGGAAAGGGAAGAGAAGAAATATTGAAGAAGATAGAATGAGAATGTCAATATTAGCTCAAAAATTGATGTGGAAGATGTTCAAGAGAAAAGAAGATGATGAGCCGAAGACAAATGATGAAGTTTGATCAAGATGGAAGATGGAACAAGGAAGAAATTGATTAAAATATCATTACATAAGTTCCAAGATTGATTATAGAAGTGTCCATGATCAAATGGATGTTGAAGAGGGCCAATTCAGAGTAAAATACAGTGAAAATCGAGTTTTGGAAGTCAATACTCGAGTTTCCAGGTCAAAACTCGAGTATACAAGCTTACTGAAAAATTTGCCTCTAGACGAAGAAAACTGTAGTATCGAAAACCATAGTTTCGGAAACCACAGTTTGGGCATCAAAGAGTCAAAACTTGACTATGGGGGTCAGTACTCGAGTAGTGAACTTATACACCACAGTATTGGGAGTTTTCAGCTTCACTGGCACGTTTGGTCCTAACAATACTCGAGTATCCACTTCAATACTCGAGTATCATAGCTTAACAGCAACTCTGTTCACCTCTGTTTCACATTCAGCTTTGGGTGAGGTCTGGTAAATCGATGATATCTCCTGAACCAGACATTGGATTAAGGTGAAATCAAATTTGGCTGAAACTAGACATCCAATGCGTAATCTTGACCAAGTTTCAAGTCCAAAGAAGATCAGATCAAAGAGCTTTGAATTTCTAAAGTTGGATCAAATATCCACGCCACACTTTAGACCAAGCTTCAGTATTTTGAGTATAACTCATAATCTACAAATCGGAATGAGCTGAAATTGGTGGCATTGGAAAGAAGACACATAAGGCTTTCCATAAATATTTGATTCAACAAAAATTAAGATCATACCAAAGAGATACAGTCTTCGAAAGTTGACTGATTGTTCAAGACATTGTAAAAACGCTGGTCAAGAACAAGGCTTCATACATTGGATCATAATAGATGAAATCCAACGATCTTTGAGCTGATTCTTGTTGCTGTGGAATGAAGACACAAAGAGCTTTATGGGGATGATTGGTTTGCTAATTTAAAAGCTATATCAAGTCAGAAAGCAACCAAGGGCCAGAACAAGTTGAATACTCGAGTTTACGATCCAAAACGCAAGAAGGTGGAGGAGTGAGCTTACACAGTTATAATGTTGAAATTCTGAATCTTCTCTTCACTCTGTTTTTCATATTTTCATAGTTGAACTTAGAAAGAGTGAAATGAATTTATATGTACTTCAGTGATCATTTATCCACTTCTTAGAGAGAAGCTTTCCTGTAAATCAATCTCTATTTGAGAGTTACTCAAGGTTGGGTGACCTTGAGTTGGGATTTTGATTGTAACCTTACGGGTAGTAAGGGGGAGTCTCCGAGGGAGATTGTGAAGGTTGCACAAGTACCTGGATAAACTTGTAGGTGTAAAGGCTTGTCTCTTATGCCTTGTTAAATAAGGAGAATAGTGAAAAGCTCAGAGTGCCTGAGGACTGGATGTAGGTCAAGGTTGGACCAAACCAGTATAAATCAAAGTTTGCAATCCTCTTCTCTTAACTCTTTGATTTCCAGCATATATGTTTTGAATGATTGTTTAAACCTTTATAATTCTTTATTGTCATTCAAACTGTATTTAAACGAATTGTGAAAAGATTTTAAAGGGAGCAAAGTTGTGAAAAGTTTTCAAAGGATTCAGATTTTTTTCTTCACCCAATTCACCCCCTCTTGGGTTCAGCCGGATCCTTACAAAATGGAAAAAATTGAAGGACTTTGGCCTTCTCAAATGTTGTATAACAAGCATTTATGAAGTTTTTCACAAGTTGCCAACACACACAAAAATTGAAGACAACCAGGAGACTTTTAGGATCGTCTATTTCATAACAGTCCGGTCCTGAACGGCTTTTAAAAAATATGTTTTTAATAATTTAAAAATGCTAGACTTTTAGGAGCGACTTTTTAATAAATGTTTGGTCTTAAAAGTCCTTTAGGACCGGCATTTTATATGTCTATGATCCTAAAGGTATTTTTCTTAAAAAAATAATTAATTATTCTATTTCTTTTATATAGAACTGAATCAACTAATATTATGTTCAAATCAAATCCCATATTCTCACATTCCCATTTCGTATCTCTCTACTCCTCTCTGCCCTAAACCAAGCTAGACAATGGTTAGATATAAGATAACCCCTCGCAGGACTACTCTTGAAGCTTGTTGGAGGATCTTGAGACAACTCGCTGTAAAGGAAGGAAATCACCAAGAGGGGGGTGAATTGGGGATTTCAAAAACTTTTTCGATTGCTTTTGAAAACCCATATAAGCCAATGAAACTGAGAAGGGAAGATGAAACTTGACACAGATGATTTATACTGGTTCGGTCTTAATTCTTGACCTACGTCCAGTCCCCAGACACTTTGGGATTTCTCACTATCTCTTGATCAATTACACACTCTATAACTCAGGATGATCCTCTCACAATAGGACTCACTCCCCCTTACAAGTTGTAATCGGATCCCACACTCAAGGTCCTACTACCTTGAGTTTACACAACAAGTTTAATTCGAATTTCACAAAGACTCTCTCTAAGAGTAAGATAAAATAATCACTGAAGCTCAATGAAAATGAATAAGACTAATGAAATGAATACAAGATGAAAGCTTAGAGTCTTTTTGGTATTTTGTTCACGGTGTTCTCTGTGTTTGTTTTCTAGATGCTGAAGCTTTCTATATATAGAGCTGAAGAATGAAGACCGTTGAAGCTTCTACTGGAGAGAGACGTTAGAAGCAAATTTAGATTGAGACATTAGGCTCCTCTCCATTGCTTGCCCACGTCTGGTTGTCTGCCATAGTGTCTGTATATTCTCTTTGTCTGATGATAAGGTTCTGTTAGTGGCTCAATGGATGTCTTAGCTGTAAAGTTGATTCTTGAATAAAATATTCAGCGTTTTGAACGTCGCAGTGAAAATAAGAATTTGAAGCTTGAAATGTGTTAATGAAATCTATAACTCATGAACAAACTTGTCAAACATATATATATAATGATTCGTAAATCCATTTAAGTGTAAAACAGTTCATAAGATTGAATCAGAGAGATGAAAAGCGCGACATTTAAAACAGAGATCTATTAGGCTCGAGTTTATGACCAATAGGCTCGAGTCTGTCCATGAACACTCAAGCATAATATGGGTAGGCTCGAGTCTCCCCTTTGTATATCAGAGTTCTTCGTGATTAATCTTTGAAAATATTTTGAAGTAGCGCATAGGCTCGAGTCTATTAGTGATAGGCTAGAGTCTAGTGCTGTTTATCACGCACTAAAGCTTAAGTACAAAGGCATAGGCTCGAGTCTAAAAACTTAGGCTCGAGTCTGATCGGGCCAAGTCACTTGGATAGCTCTCTGCTTGAACCAAGCTCGAGTCTATTAGTGACAGGCTTGAGTTTGTTTCAGCAAAATGCTTTTCAAATTGAAATAGGCTCGAGTCAATGAACTTATGCTTGAGCCTATGTTTTGTGAAAAAATTTGTTTGATCTTTGGAAGGGACAGGCTTGAGTTTAACTTCTTAGGCTTGAGTCTGTTCTAAAAAAAAAGATTTTCTGGAAAGCTTAGGCTTGAGTTAAACATATATGCTCGAGTTTAAAAATCATAAAAGATGCGACATGCTCTCTGTAAGGTATAGGCTCGAGTTTAACATGATAGGCTCGAGTAAAAGATGAAGTTTGTCTTTGTCATGAGCAGGCTCGAGTCTATTGCGTTAGGCTCGAGTTTGCCCAAGATGAAAACCATGAAATATGTCTTATGTTACGCGTAGGCTCGAGTTTGCTTATGTTCAAAATGTTTATTATCCTTTCTGTTAAAAGTAAACTTGAGTCTATCACATCCAAACTTCGAGTTTAACATATATTATAAGATTTAAATCAATTTTAACAATCTTTAAACATGTTTAAACCTTAGCAGCAAGTTTACAATGTTCTGTTATCATCAAAACACATAGAGTACTAACATTCTCCCCTTTTTTTATGGTGACAACATATGTAAACTTAATTTGACAGAGATTTTGAGATTTTCAAAAACAGAAATTGAGCACGGTAGCTTAGATTTATTTGAGCAAAGATTAAGGATTATAAGAACTCATGATTCATTGCATATTGCTCAAGACATGTGGGAATTCACTGAAGATCAAGCAAACACAAAGTAACTTAAATTCAAAATATCTTGACAACAAAAATATCAAAGCACAAAAGTAAAAACATCAAAAGCTCAAAAGTTTTTCATTTTCTTCACTTGTCTTCTCCCCTTTTGGCATCATCAGAAAAGGGTGGATCAGAAATAGGGACAGTGGTGATGGGAGTTATTGGTAAGGCTGTCTTGAGGAGAGGAACATTGGGAGGTGGAGGTGGAGCTTGTGAAGAAGAGTCTGAAGAGAATGGAAGGGAAATGATAGGTATAGGAGGAGATTGAGGAATAGGAGGGACATATGGAATAATGTCAAGGATAGGATGATCTGGCCTTAGTGGTGAGGATGGATGGGTAGGAGAGGGTAAAATGGCAGTGTGAGATGAAATGTGAGGAGATGGTGGTGAATGGTGAGGAGGTGAGTCAATAGGAGAGGGAGATAGAGTAGAAGTATGAAGAGGGATGCTTTTTGTGGAGGAGGAGGATGAAGAGATGTGAGGTGAGGGTTGAGGGATTGGATCAGGTTCCTTCTTGCCTTGAAGAAGAGTTGAAATTTTATCCACTTTTTCAGTCAAGGTCTGAACTGAAACCAATAAATTATGACTTTCAGTAACTGTCTTTACCATGGCACCAATCTTGTTGTCAATAGCCGTGACTAATTCTCTGTATCTGGCATTAAAGTTGATCTCCAAGTTGTGAAATATATCAGTGATGGCTTTTTCAACTGTTGTCTTGATAAAGGCTTGAGGAAGGAGGTTAGGACTCAATGTCCTGTTGCTCAGATGGGAGAGGGGTGGCTTCGGTTGGCTTAGATACAGATGCCTTAGGCTAAGAGGGAGCTCTGGACTGCCCTGAACCTTCTTGTATATTGATTTTCCTAAGGTTTAGATGATGCTTCCTAAAAATTGGGGTTGGTCAGGGTCATCATTGGCCAAATGCCAAATTTTCTCATTAAAGAGAATCACTGAGACCAGAGATGGGAAGGGAATCTGAGAAGAATGTTTGGAGGCAAATCTGAATCTCAGCATTTCTTGTAACACCCAATAGCTGACATTGTGGGGTTTTCTATCTATGATGGAAGCAAAGATGGGGAAGTCCCTTTTTGCAAAGTGGGTGAAGTTGCTTCCTTTTTGGAGAAGATTTTTGGCATAAATATACTAGATTGCTCTAGACTCAGGAATCATGGCAGTAGGAGTGAAATTCAGAAGTTTCTTGAGGTAGGGATGGGTGTGTTTGGTTTGAGAAGCTTAAAAATTTCTTGATCATTGTATTTGTATTCATTGATAGGAGGAAGTTTGGATATTTGTAAGAGTGAATTCAAATACTTGGTAGAAATGGTGATCTTTTTGCCTCTGAGTTTGGTAGTAAACCTTGCCTCCAACAGATTATCATCCTCATCTAGCACATTGTTAGTTCTCATTCGAAAGTAAAAAGTCTTGACAATGGATGGACTGTATAAGGCTTGAATGGACAAAAGGGTCTCAAAAGGTTTGAGCCATGGTGATAAGTCAATATTGCATTCTTCCTTGACTTTAGACAGGTTTATAGAAACCACAAGACAGAAGGTCCTGTGTGCAAATTGTTCTTTAAAGGAAATGGCTTGCTTGCCCAGAAATTCTATTGGCTTATCAAGAAAATCCTCAGGCTTGGAAGGTGTTTCATTAATTTTGAGGATAGCTGGGAGTTCTTTGGATACATTGGAATGAGATTTCGAAGGGGTAGCTTTGGAAGAACCTTGATCCTTACTAGTTCCACGAAATTTAGACCCAGAGACAGTCACCTTTTTCTTCTTGGTTGGCTTAGTTTCCTCGGTGATCTTCTCTTTATTCTTTTTGTAGGCAGTTTCAGGATCAATGACCTTCCTTTTTGGACTTCCAGTTGGTTCCTTGATAACCAACTTCTTCGGTTTGCTCGCAGGAATAGGTTCATTCATTGCAACTCCTGGAATCCTAACATCTATCCTTGATTGTAGCTTCTTGGGAGCAAATTTCTCCCTTCTAGGTCTCTTAAGCAGTGGAGTAGATGTAGAATGTGTCGCAAAATCATAGGAAGCAGTAGTTGCGGATTGTTTGGGGGCTATTTCAGAGAACGAAATTGAATGGGTTTGAGAGAAGGAGGAACGTTTCAGAGAAGTTAGGTTAGGCTCGAGTGAAAGTAGCGAGTGAAGAGTGACTTTTGAGCTTTTGATATATATAACATGCCCCAGGCTTGAGCCTAAAACTTGCAGGCTCGAGTTACCTGCTCGAGTTTGCAAGAACAGGCTCGAGTCTGTACAAAAATGCACTAACCTAGACGCCAAGGGTGTATCTTTGAACACTTGACACTCAACGATAGGCTCGAGCATATCACTAATAGGCCCGAGTTTGAGTTTTCCCTGAGCCTGATTTGGATTTTTGCCCGTGCAGGCTCGAGCATGCTGTACTAGGCTCGAGTTTGTCCTTCTCATTGGCAATTGAGTAGCTCTCTGTCTTCACTAGGCTCGAGTCTGTCACTTATAGGCTCGAGTTTGCTCGCCTACAAAACTTGATTTGTGCTTTCTTTCTTCTGTAAACTCAAGCATACATTAGATAAACTCGAGTTTACTTCTCCTGACAGCAAAACTTCATATAATGGTCAATTCATAACCTGTATAAACATGATTAAACACTCTGATGCTTAAGTTAGCAACAATTAATCATCAAAAACACAATCAAACATATAATTGACACAAGCAGAAACATCTTACAATTCATTGGGATTTACCATTCCCAATTCTCTTCTAATAAACATAAATTGTTCCTTTGCAAGTGGTTTTGTGAAGATGTCTGCAAGTTGTTGATGAGTTGGGATAAACATCACTTTAACATCCTTCTTCTGAACATGATCTCAAATGAAATGATGTCTAACATCAATATGCTTTGTTCTAGTATGATGGACTGGATTCTTGGC
Organism: Acacia confusa; assembly: GCA_037074495.1. Lineage (NCBI taxonomy): Eukaryota > Viridiplantae > Streptophyta > Magnoliopsida > Fabales > Fabaceae > Acacia > Acacia confusa. The sequence continues at coordinate 20,404,742 of CM073509.1, read as the reverse complement.
CAAGCTAATGGTGCTGGTATTGTCACACAAAATGGGAATTTCCTTCAGATGGATTCCCAAATCTTAGATCTGTTGCTTGAGCTAAAGAACTTGTGAACAGCAACTTGAAACAACAACATACTCAGCTTCAGTAGATGATACAACTACTGTGTTCTACTTCTTGCTAAACCATGAAACAAGTGAATTTCCAAAGAATTCACATTGTCCACTAGTGCTTTTACGATCAGTCTTGTACCCTGCGTGATCTGAATCAAAATATGTTACCAAATATTAAGGTTGACCTTTGGGAAACCATAAACCCAAATTTTCAGTATCACGCAAGTATCTGAAGATTTTTTTCACATGTTCAGCATGAGATTCTTTAGGAGCGGATTGAAATCGAGCACACATTCCCATATTGAATTGGATATCAGGTCTACTTGCTGTTAAATAGAGCAATGACCTAATCATGCCTCTATATCTTGTGATGTTAAAGTCTTTTCCCTTCTCATCAACATCTAGTGGAGCCATTGAGCTCATTGGTGTATCAGCTCCATTACAGTCTTGAAGTCCATACTTTTTAAGCAAATCTCTTAGATACTTGGTCTGAGAAATAAATATTCCCTTTTTGTGTTGCTTGATTTGAAGACCAAAGAAATAGTTTAGTTCTCCCATCATGGACATCTCAAACTCACCCTGCATAACTTTAAAAAATTCCTTGCACAAGGATTCATTAGTAGCACCAAAGATAATATCATCTACATAGATTTACACAATTAAAATTTCATTCAGTTTATTACTTTTTATGAATAGAGTAGTATCTGCTTTACCTCTAACAAATCCTTGATCAAGAAGAAACTTACTTAGTCTCTCATACCAAGCTCTAGGAGCTTGTTTAAGACCATATAAAGCTTTCTTTAGTTTATAAACATGATCAGGATAAAATTCATCTTCAAAACTAGGAGGCTGTTCTACATAAACTTCTTCTTGAATGAAACCATTAAGAAAAGCAGACTTTACATCCATTTGATAAAGTTTAAAACCTTTAATGCAAGCAAAAGGCTAGAAGAACTCTTATGGCTTCCAATCTTGCTACTGGAGCATAAGTTTCTTCATAATCTATTCCTTCTTCCTGATTATAGCCTTTTGCTACCAATCTAGCCTTGTTTCTAACTATGATTGTAGATTCATCTCGTTTGTTCTTAATACCCACTTAGTGCCAACGACCGGATGATCCTTAGGCCTAGGTACCTGTTAGTTCTCAATGTGTTTTGATGATAACTAGCAATTGTAAACTTGATATGAAGTTTGTTTTCGGCAATATGAAAATCTCACTGTCAAAGGCAAACTCGAGTTTGGGTATGTAAACTCGAGTTTGAGGGTTGACAGAAAGCTGTTTACTTCTGCGAAGAAAGCCAAACTCGAGTCTGCTTGGACTAACTCGAGTCTGAGGAGTTACAGAAAGCAATCAGAAATTTTCACAACAAGCCAAACTCTAGTTTGCAAAACCAAACCTGAAGTCTGGAAGATACAGAGAGCACTCAGAATTCCAAGCAAGCCAAACTCGAGTCTGGATTTCTAAACTCCAGTCTAGACCAAACAGAAAGACACTCGAGTTCCAGGCCAAGTTATAAACTCCAGTCTAGAGTTACAAACTCCAGTCTAGACCAAACAGAAAGATTTGAATAGTTTCAGCTCAAACATAAACTCGAGTCTGTCATTGTAAACTCGAGTTTAGGACAAATAGAGAAACACTCGAATTTCTACCATCTTTCCGAAACTCCAGTCTGTCTCCTAAACTCCAATCTGGAAAATCACCAACTTAGGCTTGTTCTTCAAACATAGACCCAAACTCGAGTCAGTCACTAATTGACTCGAGTCTAGGAGCAGGACCAAAATTCCATGCCAAGTCCAAAGCCCGATAGTTCTCTTTGTAAAAACCAAACTCGAGTTAGCTTTTACAGACTGCAAGTTTAGACCTCTAATCAACGGACATGATTTCTGGATGAACCCCAAACTCGAGTCTGGAAGAACAAACTCGAGTTTGCATCGGGGATTTTGAAAAATCAAATGATGTTGATCTGCGAAATCTTAATGGGTCTTCCTGAAATTATTTCATGATATGATATTATTGTTTCTAATGTCCTTGATGAAGTTTTGAGTGTTTTTCAGATAAGGTTTAGCCAAGATCAAGGTGAGATCAAGATCCAGAATAAGTGCATTAAATGAAGGACCAAGAACAGGGCTGATTCTTCTCCCTTATCCCAAATGTTCAGTTCAGACCATTGCAACACATTAAGATCACTTCAAATCTGGAATGGCTAAAAATCTGGAAGACGTTCTGCAACAACTAAATTCCAAGATTCTAGCTAAGAATTCAAAGAACAGAGCAAAATATGCTACCGCCATTTTTCCAGAATTGCAGCTGAACATTAGAGAAAGAATTGCAATGGCTAGCTTATCCATTCAGTCTATAAGAGACTGTGAAAACTCAAAGCAACATACACACAAGGAAGCTATCTTGATTATACTTTGAAATTTAAGTCTGTATTGTTATTTTCAACCTGTTCTTCAGTGTTTATCCTTATCTACTCTTTTGAGAGTTTGTAAATTTTTGAAAGCATTTGTTTGTGAGAACTCAAGGTTGTGGAACCTGTGAGTTGGGTTGTTCAATCACAAAGTGTAAGGGGGAGCAAGTCCTAGGTGATTAGGATTGCGTCTGGTCTTCATTGTTGTAATTGAAAATCTATTGAATTAGTGGAAACACCCAGAAGGTATCTGGGGACTGGACGTAGGTCAAGGTTGAGACCGAACCAGTATAAATTCTGTGTGTCTAAGCTTTTCTTTTTCTACTCTTTTATTATCCATTTCTTAAGCTTCATTTTTTAAGAGTTGAAAAGAATTTTTAAAATCCCCAATTCACCCCCCTCTTGGTGATTTCTTCCACTTTCAGTACCAAGTCCCAAACTTGATTTCTTTTAAATTGATGTAATTCCTCTTGCATTGCTATCACCCAATCATTATCTGAAAGGGCTTCTTCAATCTTGGAGGGTTCAATTTCAGAAATGAAGGCTGAAAAGGTTACCTCATTTAAAATGCTTTTCCTGGTTCTCACACCTTCATTTACATCACCTAGAATTTGATCCAGAGGATGACTCCTACTGTATCTCCAGGCACGAGGTTGAGGCTGAGACTGAATAAGTTCTTCAGAAACATTTTCAAATTCATTTTCTGGTTCTTTTTGAAAAACATTTTCAGAGGTTATTGAAATAGGTGTAGATTTTTTAGAGGATTGATTTTGAAATATATTATCATCTTCCTCGTCAATGGATTTGTTAGATTTGCCTTCACATAAAACTACTTGTATTGATTCTTCAACAATATGAGTACGTAAATTAAATATTCTGTAAGCTTTGCTCCTATTTGAGTAACCAAGAAAGATACCTTTATCTGATTTGGGATCAAACTTACCCAAATTGTCCTTAACATTATTGTGTATGAAACATTTGCAACCAAAAATGTGTAGATGTGCTAAGTTTGGTTTCCTTCCCTTGTATATCTCATAAGGAGTCTTGTTCAAATTCTCCCTGAGCAATGCTCTATTGGAAACATAGCATGCTGTACTCATAGCATCAGCCCAAAACATTTGAGAAGAGTTATGCTCATTTAGCATTGCTCTTGCCATTTCAGTGAGTACTCTATTCTTTCTTTCCACAACTCCATTTTGCTGAGGAGTCCTAGGAGCTGAGAAGTTATGATTAATGCCCATATTTTCACAATATTTGCTGAAGGCATGATTTTCAAACTCTCCTTCATGATCTGTACGAATTCCTGCAATGGTAATACCTTTCTCGTTTTGGACCTTTTTGGTAAACACAACAAATTGATCAAATGTTTCATCTTTAGATGATAAGAATATGGTCCAAGTGAATCTATAGAAATCATCTACAATGACTAGAGTGTACAAATTTCCACCAAAGCTTTTGACTCTAGCTGGACTGACCAAATCCATATGCGATAGTTGAAGAGGTCTATCAGATGAAATCTCATTTTTGGACTTGAAAGATGATTTGGTCTGTTTTCCTTTTTGACAAGCATCACAGATTATATCATTTTTGAACTGAAGTTTTGGTATACCTATGACCAAGTCATTTCTCAATAACTTATTAAGTTGAATCATGTTAACATGAGCTAATCTCTTGTGCCATAACCAACTTTCATCCATGTTACTTACAAAACATTTATTAGAAGCTGGATCATTTGAGAGATTAAGAGTATAACAGTTACGTTCTCTTGGAGCCTTGAACAAGGCTTTAGATCTCACATTGTCTAAGGAGATAACATCTTTGTCTACAATCAAGCATTCCTCTGAATTAAAGATAACTAAATTACCTTTATCTGTGCTTTGGCTTACGCTGAGGAGATTGTGGCATAATCTTTCCACTAGGTAGACATCTTTTATTTGTGGTCTATCATTGTTGTCAATTTCACCAATACCAGTTATCTTTCCAGATTGGTTTCCACCAAATGTGACTTTGCCACCATCCTTGTGCTTGATTGTTGTAAACTTAGATTGATCTCCTGTCATATGTCTAAAGCATCCACTGTCAATATACCATTTGCTGGATTTTGACGCTCTTAGACAAACCTGCATATTTTAAAAGATCAAGTCTTAGGTACCCACTTTATCTTGGGTGCTTTGGGGTTAGTAAGTGTCTTAGGGATCTTATAGGATCCTTTAGGCACCCATTGATAATTTCCTACTGGCTTACTTTTCCTTTCCTTTTTATGAAAGCATGAGGAAGTGGTATGGCCCTTTCTATTGCAATAATTACAGTGGGCAAAAGGATTAGAAGAATGAACTGATTTTTGGAAATAACTTAAATAGTTCTTTTCTCCATTTCTTTTCTTGCCTTTCTTTTTATCAAGATCAGGTTTGTAACCTATCCCTAATCTGTCATTTATAACTCTTTGTTGCTTTAAGATAATATCAAGCATTTCACTACCTTGAGTGAATTTTTTGAGAATTTTAGAAAGATCATCATTTTTCTTCTTTAAAGTGCAACAGCTTTCACAAACTTTTTCTGAAACCTTTTCGCAAGCCTTTTCAGAAGTAGGATTTGATATACCCTGAACTTGTTTTTCTAGATCTTTTATTTTTCTTTTTGAAATTAGAAGTTCTTTTGCAATCTTTTTTAATTCTGAATGGAGACTATTATATTCTTAAAGTAATTCATCAAAGCTAGGTTTAGAATCACTTACCTCTTCATGGTTAGATTCCTCTTGAGCAACTAGACATATGTTTGCTGTTTGCTCTTCATCTTCATCTTTATCAGATGAGGTATCTCCCCAGGTGGCAGATACATAGGCTTTCTTTCTGAATGAGCTGAATCTTTTCTTTTCTTTTACTCTGTCCTTCAGCTGAGGGCATTCAGATTTGATGTGACCAGGTTTATCACATTCATAACAGATGATGGTTTTCTTTGATTCTGAACTTATACCACCTTTATGAGACTTCCTGAAACCTTGGTTTTTCTTGTAGAACTTTCTGAACTTTCGGACTATCATGCCAAGTTCTTCTTCTTCATCCTCACCATCTGATTCTTTTGAATCATTGATGGTTTTGAGAGCAATTCCTTTACTTTTGCCATCAATTTCATCAAGTCCTTTTCTGAATTTGATTTTTCCCTCATATTCAAATAGACTTCCAAAGAGAGCTGCAATGGAAGTCATTGACTCTCCACGTGCTTCTTCAATGGCTGTGACTTTGGCTTCCCACTCCTTGGTAAGAACATTCAGGATTTTTCTCACTTGAACTTGTTGATCATATTCTTTTCTCAAGGCAGCAAGTTGATTAATCAGATGGGTGAATCTGAGTTGAAATTCACCAATAGATTCTCCTGACTTCATAAAAAGTAAATCATATTCAGTCATGAGAGTATTGATATGATTTTCCTTGATCCCAACAGTTCCTTCATGAGCAATCTCCAACGCCTTCCACATATCTTTTGTAGAAGGTAGAGTGCAGATTCTGAAGTATTCTCTCTGACTTAGAGCACTTTGAAGAATATGAATGGCCTTGCTGTTAAGAGTGACATGCCTTCTATCATTCTCAATATATTCCTCTTCTAGCTTGGGAGTTCTGACTCCATCCTTCATTGATGATGGAACATAGTCTCCTTTCTCAAACACATTCCACAAACTAAATTCAGTAGCCATAACATAGACTGTAAATTTTGATTTCCAGAATGAGTAATGTTCTCCATCGAAACCTGGAGGTCTGTTGATAGATGCTCCTTCGGGTAGAATTCCTTCCATTGGATCTTTTTATCTAGGATGTTAATCCTTCAAATAGATAATCGTGCTTTGATACCAAATGTAGAGGAAGGAAATCACTAAGAGGGGGGTGAATTGGGGATTTCAAAAACTTTTTCGATTGCTTTTGAAAACCCACAAAAGCCAATGAAACTGAGAAGGGAAGAGGAAACTTGATACAGATGATTTATACTGGTTCGGTCTCAATTCTTGACTTACGTCCAATCCCGAGACACTCTAGGATTTCTCACTATCTCTTGATCAATTACACACTCTGTAACTCAGGATGATCCTCTCATAATAGGACTCACTCCCCCTTACAAGTTGTAATCTGATCCCACACTCAAGGTCCCACTACCCTGAGTTTACACAACAAGTTTAATTCGAATTTCACAAAGACTCTCTCTAAGAGTAAGATGAAATAATCGCTGAAGCTCAATGAAAATGAATAAGACTAATGAAATGAATACAAGATGAAAGCTTAGAGTCTTTTTGGTATTTTGTTCACGGTGTTCTATGTGTCTATTTTCTAGATGCTGAAGCTTTCTATATATAGAGCTGAAGAATGAAGACCGTTGAAGCTTCTGCTGGAGAAAGACGTTAGAAGCAAGTTCAGATTGAGACATTAGGCTCCTCTCCATTGCTTGTCCACGTCTCGTTGTCTGCCATAGTGTCTGTATATTCTCTTTGTCTGATGATAAGGTTCTGTTAGTGGCTCAATGGATGTCTTAGCTGTAAAGTTGATTCTTGAATAAAATATTCAGCGTTTTGAACGTCGTAGTGAAAATGAGAATCTGAAGCTTGAAATGTGTTAATGAAATCTGTAACTCATGAACAAACTTGTCAAACATATATATATAATGATTCGTAAATCCATTTAAGTGTAAAACAGTTCATAAGATTGAATCAGAGAGATGAAAAGCGCGACATTTAAAACAGAGATCTGCTAGGCTCGAGTTTATGACCAATAGGCTCGAGTCTGTTCATGAACACTCAAGCTGGGTAGGCTCGAGTCTCCCCTTTGTATATTAGAGTTCTTCGTGATTAATCTTTGAAAATATTTTGAAGTAGCGCATAGGCTCGAGTCTATTAATGATAGGCTAGAGTCTAGTGCTGTTTATCATGCACTGAAGCTTAAGTACAAAGGCATAGGCTCGAGTCTAAAAACTTAGGCTCGAGTCTGATCGGGCCAAGTCACTTCGATAGCTCTCTGCCTGAACCAAGCTCAAGTCTATTAGTGACAAGCTCAAGTTTGTTTCAGCAAAACGCTTTGCAAATGCTTTTCAAACTGAAATAGGCTCGAGTCAATGAACTTATGCTTGAGCCTATGTTTGTGAAAAACTTTGTTTGATCTCTGGAAGGGACAGGCTCGAGTTTAACTTCTTAGGCTCGAGTCTGTTCTTAAAAAAAAGATTTTCTAGAAGGCTTAGGCTTGAGTTAAACATATATGCTTGAGTTTAAAAATCATAAAAGATGCGACATGCTCTCTGTAAGGCATAGGCTCGAGTTTAATATGATAGGCTCGAGTCTACCTTAGTTATAAAAGATGAAGTTTGTCTCTGTCACGAGCAGGCTCGAGTCTATTGCGTTAGGCTCGAGTTTGCCCAATATGAAAACCATGAAATATGTCTTCTGTTACGCGCAGGCTTGAGTCTATCAGATTAGGCTCGAGTTTGCTTATGTTCAAAACATTTATTATCCTTTCTGTTAAAAGTAAACTTGAGTTTATCACATCCAAACTCGAGTTTAACATATATTATAAGATTTAAATCAATTTTAACAATCTTTAAACATGTTTAAACCTTAGCAGCAAGTTCGCAATGTTCTGTTATCATCAAAACACATAGAGAACTAACACTCGTTGGTTTACATCATACTAAGACCAAGAAAACGCGTTCTATTCAGACGGAGGAGTCTCGGGTCATTGAACCCATTGTTATTTCAGATGATGAAGAGGTTCTCGCTCCCCCTCTCCAGCCTCCTGGTCCTGACCCTGAAGAAGTGATACTGATGAGCATACAACAGGAAATTGCTGATATCCGGCGGGAAATTTCTGCCGCTGAAGCCGATATCGACAATACATTAGCTAATAATTAGCTTTAGGAATTTTAGTCACATTGTAGGTTGTTTTTGTTATTTGTAAGTTTGTTGTTCTTATTTTTCCTTTGTACTTGCACATTCTCAATTAATGTAAAAATGAAAATGAACTAAGCTTAGTAATGGAAAAAACCTTATTCTCAACGTACTATCCTTTATTTTCATTCTGTTGCTGCTGCGGTTGAGCAAAAAAATATTCAGTTGCTGTTGCTGCAATCTTGTAGTTTAATTTTAAAGAAAATGCGGACTTTCACTAAATTCTTATATTAAAAAAAATGAGACTTTTAGGAGCGGATGCATAATAAGTAACTGATCTTAATGAATTCATTTAGGAGCGTATGCTTAATATGTAACCGATCTTAAAACTTCTATACCTTTAGGACTGGATGCTTTACAATTAATCGTTCTTAATGACATTAAATATAAATGATTCTGTTGCGCGGGAAAGTTAAATTTTCCTCTCTGAACTTCTCTTGTCCCGCCAAAAGTGATAATAACTCCTGTTCACTCTCAACTCCCAAGTGTTTGTGTGTTGCTTCGTCACTGCCGCAAGACAGATCTCTCGACAAGCTAGTGCTAGTTGAAAATGGAAGAAATCACCAAGAGAGGGTAAATTGGGGATTTCAAAAATTCTTTTAAAAGATGATTGAAGTCTGTTTCAAAACTTAAAAATCAGATAACGAAAGAGTAAGAGTAGAAAAGCTGGATACAAAGGATTTATACTAGTTCGGTCTTAAACTTGACCTACGTCCAGTCCCTAGATATCTTCTGGGTATTTCCAGTAGTTCAACAGGCTTTAATTACAACAATGTAAACCACATGCAATCCTATTCACCTAGGACTTACTCTCCCTTACACTTTGTAATTAAACTACCCAACTCATAGGTTCCACAACTTTGAGTTCTCACAAAACAAGTAATTAGAAATGATTTTCGAAATCACACTCTCTTAAAGAGCAAATAATCATAAACACTGAAGTTCAAAAATTATTTCGCATAACAAAGCTTAAAAAATCAAAGAAGCAATCTGTTGTAATTAGGTTGTGTATCTTGCTCTGCGTCTTCATGAGTATTTATAAGCTAGCTAGATGAACTAGCCATTGCATTTTCTTCTCTAACATTCAGCTGCAAATCTGGAAAATGACAATTGCTTATTTTCCTCTGTTCTTTCATTTCTCAGGTGGAATCTTGGAATTCGTTGATGCAAATGTTCTTCCAGATATTTAGTCATTCCATAACCTTTATTTGACCGTTGGAGAGTGATTTATTTGATCCATAACGGTCTGTCCTGAACCATTGGGATAGAGGAGAAAGATCAGCCATGTTCTTCATTCATCATTTATTGCACTTATTCCAGATCTGATTTCATCTTGATCTTTGCTGAACTTATTTGAAATTTACTCAAAACTTCATCAAAGATGTTAGAAGTAATAGTATCACATGATAAACCATTTTCAGATTAACCCATAAAGATTTCGCAGATTGACACAATCTAGTTTTTCAAAATCACCCATACAAACTCGATTTTGTAATCCCAAACTTGAGTTTTAGGTTCATCCAGAAAGCATGAATGTTAAGTAAAAGCATAAACTCGAGTTTAGAAATGGCTGACTTGAGTTTTGGTTCTTACAGAGAAGACTGTCGGGCTCTAGTCTTTGAATGAAATTTTGGACATATGGCCAAACTCGAGTCAATTAATGACTAACTTGAGTTTTGGGCTTTGTCACGAAGATAAGCCTAAGTCCAAAAACTTCAAGACTGGAGTTTAGAAACCTAAACTGGAGTTTTTAAATTTGACACATTGTTGATCTCTCTGTATGACTCAGACGAGTTTACAAATGGAAACTCAAGTTTCAGCAAGAACTGAAACTTCGAAATCTCTTCTGTTTTGAGACAAAACTGGAGTTTGCAAACAAAGACTGGAGTTTACAAAACTTGTGAAAATACTGAAGTTTCTGAATTCTTTCTGTTTAGTCTAAACTCAAGTTTTAAGGTCTAAACTCGAGTTTGTCTTGTTGTCAAAACTTTTAGTGCTCTCTGTATCTTCCAGACTCGAGTTTGCCTGAGTAAACTGGAGTTTGGCTTCTTTTGTAAAATCTGAGCTACTCTCTGTCTAGTCCAAACTCGAGTTTGGGTACCTAAACTTGAGTTTGCTCTTGACATCAAGTTTCACAACATACTAAAAACAAACTTTATATTGAGTTTACAATTGTTAGTTATCATCAAAACATATAGAGAACTAACTCTGGTAAGCTTATCACCTTCTAGTTGGTTCCTTAGCTAAACGGCAATAGACCTGTAAGATGTGTATTTCAGTTACATATATATTTTATTTTTCTTTTTTTCGTTCTGGGTTATTCATGGTTTGCACGAAATCGGTTAAATGTTGACGTGGGTTACTTATTGTATTTTGATACTGTACTTTGAAGTTTATGTTTTACTTGAGACATATCTGAATGACCAACAAATGCACTTAGGGTTACTTTTGTTGTCTGCATTTATTTTCCCTGTCATGCATTTATTTTCCTTAGCTTCTTGGATCGACTGTACATGATACATTTATTATGAGCACGAGTGATTCTTCATGTTGCACTTAATGACCAAAGTCTTTTTTTGTTTGTTTTTGTAACAATACTAGATTGACTGTATGTGATACATTTATGTTGCATTTAATTGACAAAGTCTCACTCATATGCATTTAATGGACTTGGCTTAGTTTATGTGCAATTTTCAATTTTTTCGGATAATGTATGTTAAATCTTTTCGTCTATAGGAATTATACTATGGATCGTAGTTGGATAAATGCAAGACGGGCGAGTGTTGAATATGAGGATGGGGTGAAGGAATTTATAGAGTTTGCAAAAGGAAATGCCCATGATGGTAGTGGGAAGTTTTATTGCCCATGTGTAGATGTTTAAATGAAAGGCAAGTAAGTCCAGAAGTTATATACGCACATTTAATTTGTGAAGGATTTTGTAAGACCTATACAATATGGATATGGCATGGTGAAAAAGTTCCAAGTGCTTCTCAACGTGGTGAAGTGTCCTTTGATGATAATGGCACGGAGATGGATGATCGCATAGAGGACATTATTCGTGATGTAAGAGAAGAGGCTTTTGAGCAATCACATGCATATGGTAATATGTATAGTGATGCTGAGACCCTGCTATACCCTAGGTGTAAAAATTACCAATTATTGAACGTCATTTTAAGATTAGTTAGCTTGAAAGCACGTCATGGATGGAGTGACAAGAGTTTTTCAGAAATGCTTGAGGCTTTTAAGGACATGCTTCCGGATGATAATGTGTTGCCTCATCGGTATTATGATGCTAAGAAAATTCTTTGTCCACTGGGGATGGAGTACAAAAAGATCCGTGCATGCCCAAATGATTGCATATTGTATAGAAATGAGTTTGAAGATAAGCAGAAATGTTCGGTATGTGAAACCCCAAGGTACAAGTCAAATAAGGGGCTTGCAAAAGTGTTGTGGTATCTTCCAATCATACCAAGGTTCAAGCGGTTGTTTGCTAATGAAAATGATGCAAGAAATTTGCGGTGGCATACTGATGATAGGATTTTTGATGGAAAGCTTCGACACCCGGCCGATTCTTCTTAATGGAAGAAAATCGATCAATTATTTCCGACCTTCGAGGAAGAACCTAGGAACCTTAGTGTTGCCCTTAGCACGGATGGCATGAATCCCTATGGAAGCCTTAGTAGCATACATAGTTCATGGCTTGTACTTCTAATTATTTACAACTTATCTCCTATGTTATGCATTAAACGAAAGTACATCATGCTGTCTATGTTGATTTTGGGACTAAAACAACCCGGAAACGACATTGATGTTTACCTTCAGCCCTTGATCGAAGACTTGAAGGAGTTGTGGGAATAAGGTGTTGATGTTTTTGACTCTTTCAAGAAGAAGGTCTTCAAAATGACAGCCATGATATTTTGTACTATAAATGACTTCCCAGCATATAGGAACTTGTCAGGGTATAGTATAAAAGGCCATAAGGCATGTCCAGTTTGTGAAGAAGGCACACGTTACCATCAACTTCAACATGGAAGAAAGATGGTTTATCTTGGACATAGAAGATTTCTTAGACGGGGCCACCCATATCGTCGATTAAAGAAAGCCTTTTTGGGTGGCCAAGAGTATGAAGATGCTCCAGTGGCATTGACTGGGGAGCAAGTGTATGAAAAGGTGAAAAATATAAGTGTCATCTTCAGTAAGACTGCAAAGGGTAAAAAGAAACAAATATATGGAAAAAGAGATCGGTCTTCTTCAATCTTCCATATTGGCACAACCTTGATGTGAGACATTGTATTGATGTCATGCATGTTGAGAAAAACGTATGTGATAGCATTGTTGGCACGCTTCTCAACATACAAGGTAGTTCTAAGGATGGTGTGAAGGCAAGATTGGATTTGCAAGCAATGGGGATACGGGAAGACTTACATCCAAGGTCGTATGGTAAGATAACTTATTGTCCCCCGACTTCTCATACTTTATCTAAGGATGAGAAAAGAAGTTTTGTGAGTGTTTACATGGGACAAAAGTTCCCTCGGGGTATTCTTCAAATCTTAAGAGGCTTATATCGATGAAGGACTTGAAATTAATAGGCTAGAAGTCTCATGATTGTCATGTATTAATGCAACAGCTGCTCCCAGTAGCTATTCGAGGCATTGCCGAGTATGATCTTCGACACATTTTGACTAGGCTTTGTTTCTTCTTCAACGCCATTTGTAGTAAAGTTTTTGATATTGAACAATTGGATGAATTGGAAAATGAAGGATATCTAATATTGTGCCAGCTTGAGAAACTTTTTGTTCCAACATTTTTTGACATCATGGTTCATCTAATTATTCATCTAGTGAGGGAGATAAAGTTGTGTGGCCCTATCCATTTATGGTGGATGTACCTGTAACACCCGCCTTGATTTCACTTTTAAATACGTAAATACGTACTCAAAAGCATACCTCAATTTTACAAAATCACTATTCATGTATACGGTACTATTCATGTTTACATACACATATCAAAGTATACGCAACAGTGAGCATGTATAAGCGTATGGACGATGAGTAACTGATAACATAATCCCAATATATGGTGGTTTAAAACATGTACACATAATTCACACTAACAATCCAGAAATACTGTAGAGAGTGTTAATTAATACAGTCATCCCAAAAGTAGTTTAAAAAACTAATAAACAAACCACACTTATATATAAAACCCATTTATTCAAATCCCTATCCTTGGAGTCTTCTTCATCTACTGTATCCGTATTGCCTTACTTCCTGATCCATAACATTTTCCTAGCTCCTTAGGTGTTTCTGGGATCCAGTGATCAGATGTATCCCAGGGTAACAGTTAATCTCATATTCAAAGTGTAAAATTATACATGGCAAATATTTCATATATTGCAGAAAATTATAAACATTTAATAAAACGCACCGCAATCAGAATACATAGCGTAAAGCAAATGCAACATCACGGTGAAAGTACATAAAAGTACTGGATAAACAGGCATGCAACATTATTATATAAAAACAATAATACTCAGCCAAATAAATAAAACGCATGACACGGACATACAAATCCGGCCACGAGTCCACTAATACATGAACATATAAGACATATATAAGAACACAAGGAATCGGAGATTAAGTTACCAACCTCAACTTTTGCAAATATTTATAAAATTTCCAACGTAAGAACTCAAACTTCCTTCAATATCCTAATGTAGAATCATCATAGGTATCAATTTCCTTTTGTTTAATAACGTGTTGCAATAAATACCATTTCTTTATTATTTTAACACAATACTTATGATTTAACAGAATTTCCACTGACTTTGAAAATTCATAATTAATTGCTCAAAACTCAATATTGTGCTTCCAAGACCTAAATATCCTTTAATATATCTATTTTCATATTAACATCAAAAAATCCTTAAAATCACCAAAATTCCTTTTGATTTCACCACTTCTTAATTAACCAAAATAATATATAGAAAATGATAAATATCATCTTCAAAATAGTATAAGACAAGTTAAATCCTTTACTTACTTGTCTTGATCCTTTGGACTTAGCAACTTCTTCTTGCTTCTGCCTCTTAAAACTCTCAGCCTTCACTCTCAAAATACCATAAGAACACATCTCTCTCTTACACGAAAAACTCTCTCTCTCACTCTCTGCATTCTTTCTTTACATAGATGAAAATGAGTGAGCGAAGAGCCATATGATTGCATATATTTAACATTAGAAAAGGGAGTGTTTCATGATCATTACATTTTTGTTGCATTCGAAAAAATAGAAAACATAAGTGCAGAGTGGTTGGGAGTAGGTGGAAGTGATTGGGTAAAGGAAGAAAAAGAAGAAAGTGGATAAGGGAGAAGGAAAAAAAACAAACGCATGTTACAGTACCCAATTGAAAGATTTATGAAATTCCTAAGGGAGTACGTGAAGAACGCATACCGGCCAGAAGCATCAATTGTTCAGAAGTATGTATCTGAAGAGGCCATGGAATTTTGTCAAAATTATTTGGCCAAAGTCAGCATGTTGAAGGGGAAAGACGAGGGGCCTCAGTAAAGGGCGTGGATCCTGATGAATTGTCACAAGTCCACTTATACATCTTGAATAATGTTGATGAAGTTCAATCCAACATAAGCTGCACATAAAGAAGCTGTGAGGAAAGAAAATCCCCGAATGACTGAACAAAGGTTGATTAGGGAGCATAACAGAACTTTTGCAAACTAGTTCAAACAAAAGGTCGAGGGAGAGGAATCTGTTTCTGAGACAATCAAATGGTTAGCACGTGGTCCTGAGATTGATGTCATAAGTTGGAATTCGTATGTGATCAACGGGTACACATTTTACCTAAAGTCCCTAGATGATAGAAGCACCGTCCAGAACAATGGTGTAATGTTAGAGGTTGAATCCATGCACTTCTTCAGTTCGAAAGACAAGCGGCCTAAATTGGCAGTCATGCCATATTATGGGGTTATTGAAGAGATTTGGGAGGTGGACTATGTCTTCATTAGATTTCCCATTTTCAAATGCAAGTGGGTTAATGTCAATAATGGAGTTCAGATCGATCGGCTAGGATTTACATTAGTCGATCTCAATAGTAGAAGTTTTGGAGATGAACCTTTTATTATGACAGACCAAGCGAAACAAGTTTTTTATATCACTGATCAAGCAAATAAAATGTGGTCTGCAGCTCTCCAAGGAAAAAGGGTCATTGATATTGATGAGGAAAATGATGCAAATTATGGTCTTTGTGAGAGTACTCATTTTTCAAGGGGTCTACTGGACATCAACGAAGAAGATGAAGCGGATAATGAACTCGGCATAAGAAATGATCATCAAGAAGGGATATGGGAGGATATCCCTTTATAAAAGAGTCATCAATTCATAAGGTAATATTCATTTGCACAATTATTTGAAAACTTTAAAGTTTTAATTTATGTTTTAGCTATATTCAATTCCTTCTTAATTATGTTCTTAAACAATGTCACTGACTGTCTTTTGTTCTTGTTTTTATTTTCCTGCAGGATCCAATCGAAATGGGCTAGCTTGTCACAAAAAAAGCTAGGAATGTTAGTTATGTTCGTTGTTATTGGCCGGGTGGGAATCCGATGAAGACAAGGTGATGAATTGGTATATATGTTCATTTCGGTGTTGTACACTGTCATTTGTAACACATTGTATTTATTTGTCTTATTCTATTAATTACATTCATTTGTTATTAGTTTTGTACTGTAATAGCTAGTAACAAGCTCATTCATTACGATGCCTGGTGAATAATATTTGTAATTCATTCCCAATTCAATTATAAATTGAAGCTTAGAGTACTGTCTTTTAGATGCTGGATTGTGTGGCGAATGTTTTTTGAACAGGGGAAATTTCCACTTTTAAGACTAGTTTATTGAAGGTCCAGTTTTAAAAGTCATACTTTTAAGAGCGGAGGCTATTCCTTATGGTCTTAAAACTACTAATAACGGTCTTAAAGACTAACCCCTAAGAATGGTTATTTGATGTCCGGTCTTAAAAGTGAGACTTTTTAGAGTGGACGCTATTCTATACGGTCTTAAAAGTCCTAATAATTGTAAAAAAAAAACAAGCCTTTAAGACCGTACTTATTAATTTGGTCCGATCTTAAAAGTTATAATTTTAAGACCAGTTATATGTTAAAGCAAGATCTTATTTTCTTTATTTTTGAGACCAGTGAATATGTTTGTCCGGTCTTGAAAGTTACATACTTTTAAGACCTGCTGACATTTAGTCCGATCTTGAAAGTGGGTTATTTAAGACCCGACCATGTTTTGTCCGGTCTAATAAATTCTGGTTTTAAGACCGAACAAAACATATGTAAGGTCTATATAGTGCGACTTTTAAGACCTGTTGTTTCTTACGTTCGGTCTTGAAATATTTCTTTAAGACAGGTTCGAATCCGGTCTTAAAAGTTACATACTTATAAGATCGCCTGGAACGAGACAGGTCGCTGGTTCGGTCTTAGGGGCCTATTTCGTTTGGTCTTAAAATACTTTTTTGTACCCGTGTCATTATCCCTCTCACCCCTCTCCTATTCAGGATGATTTTCCTGATGAGTAGCTTCTTCAACTACAGGGTAAGATTCCATAGTATGCTAATCTGGTTAATTATTTGGTTGCTAGAGTTTTACTTGCTGATTCCACTAGGGCCCAAACTCTGAAATTGCAAAGTGATTCAAAATATTATGTTTGGGATGACCCTTACTTGTGGAGATTTTGTACTGACCAAGTAATTAGGAGATGTGTGCCTAATCATGAGTTTGATTCTATCTTTCAATTTTGTCGTGCTTCTGCTTGTGGTGGTCATTTTGGACCACAAAGAACTGCTAGGAAAGTGTTAGATTGTGGTTTATTTTGGCCTACTATATTTCATGATTCCCATATGTTTTCTAAGTCTTGTGATAACTGTCAGAGAGCAGGGAGTATTTCCCGTAGGCATGAGATGCCCCAGAACCCTATATTGTTTTGTGAAGTTTTTTATGTCTGGGGTATTGATTTCATGGGTCAATTTTCTGTTTCTTATGGTCATACTGTTGGTTGTTGATTATGTTTCAAAATGGGTTGAGATGAAAGCCACCCGGACTAATGATTCTTCTATGGTGGTGGATTTTGTTAGGTCTAACATTTTCTGCAGGTTTGCCATTTCTAGAGCCATTATCAGTGACCAGGGCTCTCATTTTCGCAATCGAAGCATGGGTGCCTTGCTATGCAAGTATGGATTGCTTCACAAGGTCTCCATAGCATACCATCCCCAGACCAATGGTCAAGCCGAAGCTTCCAATAGAGAGATTAAGCAAATCCTTCAGAAGACTGTTAACTCTACCCAGAAAGATTGAAGTAAGCGATTGGATGATGCTTTGTGGGCATATCTCACCGCCTATAAGACTTGGAGCTGAAGTCAGAGATGTTTTTATGGATTTTTATTTAGGCCCGAATTTTGTAGAGGCCCATTTGTTATTTTAGTCTATTTCTTTTGGGCTGAATGTTTTATGACTTGAAGCCCCATTTCATTTTGCCATTTTAGGTTAGGTTAGATAGTGGCTACAAATAGATTGTTATTTTCGTTTTTTAAACTTTTGGAGATCAAACATAGACTTTTAAAATTCTTTCAAATGTTCTTCATTTGTTCTTTGTGTTCTTCGCTGTTTTTCTCCTTTATGTTCGGCTAGACCTCTCTGATTAACCCACAGACTAGGGATTCCATATCCCAGAGGACTTATGCTTAATCGGTAACATCTAAACTCGTTTCTGTCTTCTTTTATCGATTCGATGCTGGATTCGGATTGGGTTTTTGATTAAAAACTCATATCGATTAATCCTAAGCACATAATTCGAACTGGGTTTAAGTGATTATTGTGTGATTGTTCGGTGTCACGCCATTGTTTCAAATACATTCTGGACGATTGTTCAGTTTAGGGAATTTCTGGGCAAACGCAGAGATTTCGGTTTGTCTAGAAATCGATCATAAGTTCAGTGTTTTAATTTTGTCTAATGAAGGTTCTAGAATCCCTGGTTCTGGGTTAGTCGTTTAAGTCTGGTTAATCTCATTTTCCTTTACTGTTTCTGTTTTAATTTCATTTTATTGCAATTTGAAAAACTACCCCTAAATTGTTACTGTTATGTTTCATTGTTACTGATTTAAACCTACTACGAATACATTGGGAAACGATCCAGGTTCCTTATACTCCAAATCTTTTTACTGAACTTGATTATTTTGCAAGAGGTCGGCAATCTCTCATCACCTTGCGGAAGGTACATTATCGGAAAGATCAACAAGTAGGAACTCTAATCTCACATTCCTTATATAATTGTATATGTTTGTTGTACCATATTTATATGTCATACCTGTATGGGGCCAATACCACTTGTGGTTTGATTGAACATAAAGGCCAAGCATAGGGCTAGTTTCCCGATAGCTAAGCAAGGCCTATTGCATTAGTTAATGTTGGGCAATTATTTCACCCAAATGAATTTTCCTAGTGCTACGGGTTCATGGAACAAGTGGAGCGTAGGAAAGTGTGATATCTCCAAAAGTTGTTGTATGGTATGAAGCAAAGTCCCCATGCCTAGTTCAATAGGTTTTATGGTGTTATCAAGAAGTTTGGTTAAGCCAAAGTAAGTGTGATCACTTTGTGTTCTACCAGTTCCGATGCAAGCATGATTCTTCTTGTAGTGTATATTGTAACGCCCCTAATTCTATGCCCATTATGATGTCTAATTATATTCCTATATCTCTTATTAATCTTATCATTATGTAATTATTACAGTGACATCATTAACAGATCAGAGTGAGTCCCAACAGAGAGCACGTATTAGTGTTTAGATGATGAGCAACTAATAACATATGCCTAGACATATGCTAGTTAATTTTAATTCCTGGAGAAATATTTGTGTGATACAATTTAAAATTCAGAAATAGTTAGGGTTAATCATGTTGGAGGATGTTGGTTGTACAATTATCCTAATAATGTCAGTTGAATAGTTAGTAATATATAATCCAAAATATTAGAATATAAAAATTCTCTTAAATAAATCCCTTCTTTCGAGATCTTCATTAGATACTCCAACTTCAACGCCTTACTTCCTAATTTAGAACTTTGTCTTGAATCTTCAAGTATGTTGGAGATCCAATGATGAGTTGAATCCCAGGGTAACGGTTAATCATAATTTAAAGCACAAATCATACATGATAGATATTTCATATATTGCAAAATAAAACAAAGCATTAAGCTAACACGCCATAACAATACTACTTAACACAAAACACATATATCATTACCGGCGTAAGCAAACATAAGTGCTACATGTCCCAGACACGATTCCTCAGTGCTAGAAAAACAAGCATGCATCATTATCATATTAAACAAAAATCCATTAAATAAAAATCCACAACTAGCTGAATAAAACACATTGACTCGGCAATACAAACCTCGCCAAAAATCCATAAGACTTGAACATATAAGGCATATATAAAAACACAATGAATCAGAAATTATTTGTTGTCTACATGAGCAGCAACAATGGAAGAGTATATATATCAGAACTCCAAACTAGTGTGTCTCGGCCCATGTTACAAACCAAAAACCCATCCTTCCTAAACTTATTCCCATCGGCCCACTATGACAGTGATGAAAGACAACCTTAAAATATATATGATCCGCAATGAAAAACCACAAGAAACATAAACCAGTTGAAACAAATTATCACAGAGGAAGATCTCAATCAACATTATTTACACGAGATCATAGAGACAATGAGAGAGCAGCACACCACCATACCTCTTAAGCCTTACAACATTGCAGCTATGATGGCCTTTTTCCTTCAGTTCATTCTTCCTTCTTCTCGAACTGGACCCTTGTTTCTTGGTTAAGACCTTGAGTGTATACATATTGCCTTATTTAGTTCTATTCCCTTTTACTGTGAGTGCATCCAAAGAGTGAGATGCGAGAAAGGAGAGACTGAGAGAGACGAAGAAGAGAGAGAGGGGGGAAGTCAACTGTTGCTTTGTTTGTCTCTTCTAAAACAGGGGATTGCCCATGATATTTAGCCGTGTGAGCTTGAAAGTTGGAGGTACAATGTTGGATATCTTCTCCCTCTAGTTTTCGACAACTCCCCATTGAAAAAGGAGCTAAATCACCAAGAGGGGGTGAATTGGGGATTTTCAAAATTCTTTCGCTAGTTCTGTTTTAAGGTGATAATGTGGAGCAAAATAGAGTACAGGGAAGAGAAAATGGACACAAAAGATTATATTGGTTCGGCCCAACTCTATGGCCTATGTCCAGTCCTCAGGTACCCTAAGTATTTCACTTTGTCTCTTGATTACACACTCTGTAACTCTGAAGCAATTCTCTCACTAGAACTTGCTCCCCCTTACAAGTTGTAATCAAAGACTCCCAAATCTCCAAGTCCCCCGACTTGAGATTATATACAACAAATGAATACAAGTAATAAACTCTCTTAAAAGAGAAGATAAGATGAACACTGAAGCTCAGTTAGTATCAGCAGATACTCTGTACAGAAAAGCTTAAGAATAAATGAACAAATTAAATGCTTTTCAATTTCTGGCTCAATAGTTGTTAAGAGAATTGAATGCTATTGTATTCATACTTAGAGTATGTTTAATAACCATTGCAAGCATTCATATGACCGTTGAGGAACTTTTCTGACTGTTAGAGGCAAGTTGGTCTCTTCTCTCTCTATACTTTGTTCATTCTTTGTGTTGGAAGAATAGATGCTGACTTCCTTGTGTTTCTAGCCGTTGGAATGTCAGTGTTTTGAGTAGGTGTATGTCTCTTTATCCTTTTTGCATTGTACATAGCTTGGTAGATCAGATTATGACAAGTTTGGTAGCCTTGCATTTAATGCTTTAATGCTCTGACATGACTTTGCTTTTTGTGACATTAGCTCCTAAAATCTGCTTAAAACATTTTTGAAATGGCTGAAATCCACTAACAAACACATTAAACATATCTAATGATATTGATAATAAATATTAGAAAACATTTAGATCAATCAACAAACATTATGCAGATTTCTGAAATTTGAATTTACAACTGATGCAATGCATACTCGAGTTTGTGCATCAATACTCGAGTATGTCACTATGCACTTAAGACCATACTTGAGTTTCTATACCTATACTTGAGTATTCTCCTTCCAAAGACAAAACTCGTGATTTGAGCTTTGGAGCTTCAGATGAACTTAAGCCAATACTCGAGTATTCAATCAATACTCAAGTTTTGGACTCTTGATGAGTTTTTGCCTAAAACATCAAAATCGGAGTATTCATGTGATGCCGGAGTATTGAAACCTTTGAAAAACACAATTGCTCTCTGTATGACTAGATACTCGAGTATTCAACACCATACTCGAGTATGCACTTGTATTTTGAAATCTAGAGAGAACATTAGCCAGTGTGAAACTGGAGTTTTTCAAACTGAAGTTTGTATGTGTAATAAATTTTTAATCATCTTTGCTTGGCCCAATACTCGAGTTCGTTAATGTCATACTCGAGTTTTTCATTTAAAAGTGAAAACATTTGAACTTTGGAGCCAAGTGAAAAACTGGATTTTTCATTTTCCAAAACTTGAGTTTTCGAAACTGGAGTTTTCAAAACTGGAGTTTTTATTTCTTCAGAAAAATACTGAAGAGTCTCATTGGCCTATACTCGAGTGTTAAGACCAATACTCGAGTATGCTCTGATGGAAAACTTATGTTGCTCTCTTTAAGGTCCAATACTTGAGTATCTACTAGGATACTGCGGTATTGCCCTTAGTCATTCATATTGAGCTTCTCTTTGAAAGTCCAATACTCGAGTATTGCTACTGATACTCAAGTATTGTCTCAATCAGCAAGTTTTTACTTTCTTGAGATAACACTTCAATCTTGGTTTCACAATTGATTGTTATCGTCAAAACCCATAGAGAACTAACACCCATAGAAAGTTATGAATTCAAAGTTAAGGAAAATGGAACTTTATGCTTAGCCAAAACTGGAAATAGAGAAAAAACAAAGATTGCTGCTTTCTATAACTTTTGTTTTGTATCTTGGAACTTATTGGCATTGTTTATTTGTGCGTGCATGTGTGTTAATTTTCTATTAAGTATATATAAATATATATTGCTACAGAAGGAAAAGGTTTTGCTATCATCTATCTATATATGTTGCTGTCATGCGAGATATATATATATATATATATATGTATGTATGTATGTATGTAAACGTATTACATATTACTGTGTGTGTTTAAGTATATGTATATCTATATGATATCCACTGCGCACACACACACACACACACACATATATATATATCATAGAAGTATGCCTTGATTATGTACATATATAAAGAGCTGCTAGTGTGTGTGTGTGTATTATTGGATATGATTAGTTTTGATGATGTCTTATATAGATGGCATTATAAAGAGCAAAAATTTTTACATAATCTATTCATCTATTACATTGACTAACTACTTTGTTTAATATAGGTTAGTCTAAATTTGAATTATAGAGAACGATGAGGAGATTGAAGAAAGAAGAACTTGTCAGATATTATGAGAATATGAATATTAGAGTTTTTATGATCAAATGGAAGTTGGAATGGCATAATTCGAAGTTAAAATAAGCAACCTCAAGCTTTACTATGAATACCTGAGGTGGTACAGTGCCATGACGAGTTGCTACAGCAATTACACTACATTTCACACAATTACTTGCGTAATCCATATATTACTCAAGTAATATATGTGTTTCAGCAACTCTGTTTTACTATGTTTCACGTTCAACTTGGGTGAAACTAATTTTTTTTATGAAACTAACATCCAATGCGTCATGGTAACAAACTTTCAAGGCCAAAGAAGTTCAGATGAGAGAGTTATGAATTTCAGAAGTTGGGACAACAATTAATGTCACTCAGCAGACCAAGCTTCGGTAATTTGGATATATCTCACAAACTACAGGTCAGAAGGAGCTGAAATTAGTGGCATATGAAACTAGACTCACATACCTTTCCAAAAACATCAAGATCATAGAAAAAAAGTCAAATGAGGGAGATTTGATTTTTGGAAGTTCATAGTCTGTTCAGGATGGTGCAAAAATGTTGGTCAAGAATAGCTTCTATCAATCTGATCATAATGCTTAACACACAATAAGTTTGAAGCTGATTCTTGTTGCATTGGAGAAAAGACTCAAAGAGCTTTCTGGGTATGGGTGGTTTGTAAAATTTGAAAATATATCGAACATGTTATGCTCACAGGAAATTGTCTATTATGTTGCCAGTACTCTTACATTTTTCAAGATTTATCACATTTAGGAGATTAATCCTTGAACAAGATCAATCGAGTTCTTAGCAAAATTCAGAAGGCGTGACACATGTTACTCGAGTAGGCATATTCTATTACTCAAGTAATATCATTCCTGGAACAATTATTTTTAACCTTCATAAGCTTACCCAAGTAACAACATTATTACTCAAGTAATATCTACATATTACTCAAGTAATGAATTTTGTTACTCAAGTAACTTCTTGTTCCATACGCTATAATTAAAAATGGCCTTCGATATTACTCAAGTCATGATTCTCTTACTCAAGTAATATTTTGTTATTACTTGAGTAACAAAATTTATTACTCGAGTAATCATAGTCAAAGCCTACTCTTCGTTAGTGTTTATTATTACTCAAGTAACGGTTTATAGTACTCGAGTAATATGATTACAAAAGATTATTACTTCCCAAGCTTACTTGAGTAGTGTAATATGCCCACGAAAGTATTGTCGACCAGATTCAAAAAAACTTGTAGTCTCATGTCATTACTCGAGTAAGGTCTTATTGTTACTCAAGTAATAATTGGCCAAATCAAAACGCTAGTTTAGCTCCTTTAATCTTTTCATTAATTATTCTGGGTCATCTTATATTTATTCTTAATCACTCTCAAACTCATTATTGTTATACGTAACCATCTTTTTGAGTGATTTACAGATGTTTAATCTTGCTTAAATTAAGATTAGCAGAAATGGTCGTTTATTGTGTCAAATGCATTTAATGAAGACATATACAAATGGAACAAACATTCTAAGCAGACAAAAACATTCCTTCGAGGCATACTTATTTCAGCTATTAGTCTAAGTCAACTTCTGCACCAAATACTTCGACGGCGAATGCATTTGATGAAGCTACGATTGTACGCAACATAAACCATCTTTGCCTAATGGAAATTCATCGAAGACTCAATGGCTATATTCAAAATCTCATAATGGTTGAAAGATGTTTACCTATAAATTGCAAAGTCTTTAAACTAAAAGGAGTAACGATTGATGAATGACTCGACGAAGCCAATGAAATGAGTTTACTACTTCACCATTGATATGTCAATACGCACTTAACTCATACACTCTCTATTTCTCAATGTTCATATAGTTCACCATAGAGAGTGAGATGATCGATTATGTACTTTAGTGTTTATCCTATTCATTTCTGAGAGAGAGAGAGAGAAGTTCATTGTAATCATTTTATTTGTTTATCTGAGAATTACTCAAGATTGAGTAATTTTGAGTGGAAAACAGATTGTAACCTTATGATGTGTAAGGGGGGAGTATCTCAGTGAGAGATTTAGCTTCACAAGTGCCTGGGTGAACTTGTGAGATTGCAGAGGCTTTTCCTTATGCTCGGATTAAACAAGAAGATAGTGGATTGAAAATCTTAAGTAGAGCTTAGGGACTAGACGTAGGTCAAGGATTGGGTCGAACCAGGATAAATCATAGTTTGCATATTCTCTTCCCTAAGCTCTTATATTTCCAACATATATGTTTGAATGAATGACTATTGGTTTACAACTCATTACTATCATACGAATTGCTTTCAGTAAGTTGTGAAAAGATTTTCAAAGTTGTTCAGCTTTTATCTTACACCCAATTCACCCCTCTCTTGGGTGACAGCCGAGTATTTCACACACATACACACACACACCTAAGTCGTTGGCAGGAAGCATATATGTAGATATTAGCCACTGCATGCTATGTGAATGTATATATTTGTATATATTTGCAAAGTTGGTGTGTGTGTGTTAACATGTATACAAATATATGTAGCGGAGAGGAAGTATGCCATAGTTATACATACATATGCTGCCATACATGAGTGCTATTATAAGACAAACTAAAATATAGATTTTGTGTGTGTGCACGCGCGCGCACGTAGTTGCGCATTGAATGAGGAAGAATACTTGCTATCATAAAACCATACCACACACACACACACACACACACACACACATATTTATTGCATGCCTATTGGGTGTGTGTTTAACTGTATATGTGTGTGTAAGCTATTATGTATGTATCATATATTAACAAAGAGGAAGCTTAATGTAGTTTTATATAGGGTTAAGGTGCAAAAATACACATGATCTTTTTGCCCTAAAGCGGCCAACACCAATAACTTGTTTTTGGAGTAAAAATACACATGTAGTTACCATTTTATAGAAAAGGTCACATCCCACTGTTAAGTCACTGTTCACTGCCGTTATGTTATTGTTCACTTTTTCTCTCATCATGGTGAACAATGACTTAACAATAGGATGTGACTTTTGCTCTAAAATGGTAATCACGTGTGTATTTTTGCTCTAAAAAAAAGTACTTGGTGTTGGGCGCTTCTGGGGAACAAGCTTATGTGTATTGTTGCACCTTAACCCATATATATATATCCCTTTAAAAATTATAATCTCAGTCTTCAAAACTAGTTGTTTATGAAATAAGTAATAAATAAAAAGGGTATTATTGATAATGGAATTTTTCGGGATTAATCCACTTTTTATCCCCTAAAAATAATCCAGGTAATAGGGTACTTTGCGACATTAGAAGTGACTAATGACAATGATAAATGTTTATAGGCATACCTTGACACTTTTATTGATCTCAACACCTCTGAACAGAATTAAGGACTCAAACTTGAGATAGGTAACTGTTATCTTATTAGCTTGTATGTATCTATTCATGTATGACTAACTATGTTTTCTAGAATATTTGAATATGTGTATCCTAGATATGGATTAGGGCTGTGTGTCCTAAAGGGCTGCGATCCTTGGCCGATAACTACGGTTATGGTGTGACTTGTTTACTGTGAATTATTCTATGCTTAACGTGATATATTGTCATTTATATTTCATACTTGCATATAAGATTAACTGTTACCCTGGGGTTCATTCATTTGAACTTCATATCGCATGAAAGAGATAGGTAATGGATTGATATTAAGAGAAAAGATGTAGTTGTAAAGGTTATAGAAGGAATTTTTTTGGAAAAATATGATTAGATGAACTTTATATCGGAACTTTTTTGAAAAAATATATCTTTATCAATATCTATTTTGGATTGCTGTATTAGCATCCTGCTATAGGATATATTAGAATCGCAAAAAATGTATCCTCATATTTTCAAACTAAGTTATTTTAATTAAGAAAGTTTTATTCCGCAATTAAGTTGTCCAAACAATTTCGATGCCTGTACGCTATAACTTTGATAAATAAATGTGTTGCAAGCGAGGGCGTCACAGATGTCTT
This sequence comes from Acacia confusa, assembly GCA_037074495.1. NCBI lineage: Eukaryota > Viridiplantae > Streptophyta > Magnoliopsida > Fabales > Fabaceae > Acacia > Acacia confusa. The sequence continues at coordinate 20,377,733 of CM073509.1, read as the reverse complement.
GGTAGCTTTACACCTATCTTAGGAATTATCACAGGTACAAAAAAAGCTTTTAAGGCTGGACAAAAGAGGCATTGTAAGACTGGATCCACGACCGATCTTGTTCCAAGTGGTATTAAAAGTTTAGCTTTTAAGGCCGAACTTGAACCGGTCTTAAAGAAACTCTTTTAGACCAGGCATTTAAAACATTAGGTCTTAAAAGTCGTACTAAATAGACCTGAAATATTTTTTGTTTGGTCCTAAAACTCAACTTTTAAGACTGGACAAAAAAAAGGCTGCTCTTAAAAGATCGAAATTTTAAGATCGAACAAAAATAAATCCAATCTAAAAAAATAGCAGCTTCTAAGACCAGACGACTAGTTATACGTAGTCTTAAAAGATTGACTTTTAAGACGGGATGATAAATACATCCGGTCTTAAATATTGAATTTTTATACCAGACGTATAAATACACCGGTCTTAAAAGACCAACTTTTAAGACCAACCTAATATCAAATATGTACACCTGACCTCTAAGACCAGATATATAAATACATCTGAATACATCCAGTCTTACAAGTTGAACTTTTAAGATCGACGTTTTTGTTCTTGGTCTAAATTTTCCTGAATTTTTCCATATTCTGTTCTTCCTGATCATATATCTACAAATCCACCACCCAATCCAGCACATAAAAGTCGATACTTTAAGCTATAAGCTATGAACAATTATGAATTCATTTAATTGGGAAAAAGAATTATTCACCATGAGTTAAGTGGCCTCTTAATTAATGATTATATTATGACTATAACACCTAAATTAATTTATACAATAAGATAACTTACTTACAAATACAACACTTAAATCAACATACATGCCCAATATAATATTCACCATGCCTTCATCTGATTCCCATCCAACAATGTAACATCCTCTTTTACAACATACCCCTTTAGATTGGATCCTGCCACAAAAATAAAACAGGAACAAGCTTCATAGTTAGTGACATTGTTTAAGAACATAGAAGGAATATAATATATTTAAAACCTTAAAGTTTTCAAAGAATTCTGCATATGAATATTACCTTATGAATTGACTCTTTTATAAAGGGATATCTTCCCATATCCCTTCTTGATGATTATTTCTTATACCGGGTTTATTATCTACTTCATCTTCTTCGTTCATGTCCGATAGACCCCTTGAAAAAGGAGTACTCTTAGGAAGACCATAATTTGAATAACTTTCCTCATCAATATCAATAACCCTTTTTCCTTGGAGAGCTATAGACCACATTTCTTTTCTTGATCGGTGATATAGAAAACTTGTTTCACCTGGTCTGCCATAATAAAAGGTTCACCAAAACTTCTACTATTGACATCGACTAATGTAAATCCTAGCTGATTGATCTAAACATTATTATTGACATTAACCCACTTGCATATGAAAATAAGAAATCTAATTATGACATAGTCCACCTCCCAAATCTCTTCAATAACCCAATAATATGGGATGAATTCCAATGTAGTCCTCTTGTCTTTCAAACTGGAGAAGTGCATAGATTCAGCCTCTAACATAACACCACTATTCTAGACTATGCTCCTATCATCTAGGAAGTTCATGTAAAATGTATAACCATTGATCACATACGAATTCCAACTTATGACATCAACTTCAGGACCACGTGCTAACCATTTGATTGTACAGAAACAAATTACTCTCCCATGACCTTTTGTTTGAACCAATTTGCAAAAGTTCTGTTATGATCCCTAATCAACCTTTGTTCAGTCATTTGATGATTTTCTTTCCTTACAGCTTCTTTGTGTGCGTCTATGCTGGCTTGAACTTCATCAACATTATTCAAGATGTATAAGTGGACTTGTGACAATTTATTAGGATCCACACTATTTACTAAAGCCCCTCGCCCTAAACCCCCTTCAGCATGCTGATGTTTTGGAAGCCCAATAAGTCTTACTTTTGTTAGTTCTCAATGTGTTTTGATGATAACCAGCAATTGTAAACTTCATATGAAGTTTGTTTTTGGCAAAATGAAAATCTCACTGTCAAAGGCAAACTCGAGTTTAGGTATATAAACTCAAGTTTGAGACTTGACAGAAAGGTATTCAATTTTACATAAAGGCCAAAACTCGAGTCTGCATAGACAAACTTGAGTCTGGGCAGACACAGAAAGGAATCCAAAATTTTCACATCAAGCTAAACTCCAGTTTGCAAATCAAACCTGAAGTCTAGAAGATATAGAGAGCACTCAGCAAGCCAAACTCGAGTCTAGATTCCCTAACTCGAGTTTAGACCAAAAAGAAAGGAACCCAGAAAACTCAATAGACTCCCAAACTCTAGTCTGGCCTTCCAAACTCCAGTTTGCACTTGACCCAGATAAACCTCAAATATTTCAGTGTGTCACTGAAACTCGAGTTTGCTTCCCAAACTCGAGTCTAGATCATACAGAAAGATCATCCATTTTGGCTACACTACAAACTCCAGTCTATGACCCTAAACTCCAGTCTGGAAAATCACGAACTTAGGCTTGTTCTTCAAACATAGACCCAAACTCGAGTTGGTCACTAATTGACTCGAGTTTAGCTTCCTGACCAAAATTCCATCCCAAGTCCAGAGCCCGATAAACTCGAGTTAGCTTTTACAGACTGCAAGTTTAGACCACTAATCAACAGACATGCTTTCTGGATGAACCCCAAACTCGAGTCTGGAAGAATAAACTCGAGTTTGCATCGGGGATTTTGAAAAATCAAATGATGTTGATTTGCGAAATCTTAATGGGTCTTCCTGAAATTATTTCCTCATATGATATTATTGTTTCTAATGTCCTTGATGAATTTTTGAGTGTTTTTCAGATAAGGTTTAGCCAAGATCAAGGTGAGATCAAGATCCAGGATAAATGTATTAAATGACGAACCTAGCACAGGCCTGATCCTTCTCCCTTATCCCAGATGTTCAGCTCAGACCGTTGTAACTCATAAGAATCATCTCAAACAGTCAAATTGAGTTAAAGGAATGACTAAAAATCTGGGAGACCTTCTGCAACAACTAAATTCCAAGATTGCAGCTAAGAATTCAAGAACAGAGCAAAATATGCTACTGCCAGTTTTGCAGAATTGCAGCTGAAAATTAGAGAAAGAATTACAACGGCTAGCTCATCCATTCAATCTATAAAAGGCTGTGAAAACTTAAAGCAAAATACACACAACGAAGCTATCTTGATTATACTTTGAAATTTGAGTTTGTATTGTTATTTTCAACCTGTTCTTCAGTGTTTATCCTTATCCACTCTTTTGAGAGTTTGTAAATTTTTGAAAGCATTTGTTTGTAAGAACTCAAGGTTGTGGAACCTGTGAGTTGGGTTGTTCAATTACAAAGTGTAAGGGGGAGCAAGTCCTAGGTGATAGGATTGTGTCTGGTCTACATTGTTGTAGTTGAAAATCTGTTGAACTGGTGGAAACACCCAGAAGATATTTGGGGACTGGACGTAGGTCAAGGTTAAGACTGAACCAGTATAAATTCCGTGTGTCAAGCTTTTCTTCTCTTACCTTCTTAACATTTACTTTCAAAAGGCTTTGAAAAAGAATTCAAAAGTTTTTTTAAAAAATCTCCAATTCACCCCCTCCTCTTGGTGATTTCTTCCATTTTCAACTTTGGCAAAATAATTTTGACAAAATTCCATGGCTTCTTTAGAAACATATTTCTAAACAATTGATGCTTCTAGCCGGTATGCGTTCTTAACATACCCTTTTATAAATTTCATAGATATTTCAATTGGGTACATCTACCGTAAATAGATAAGGCCACACATTTTTATCTCCCTCACTAGATGAACAATTAGATGAACCATAATGTGAAAAAATATATGAACAAAAAGCTTCTCAAGGTGGCATAAGATAAGATATCATTCATTCTCTAATTCAACCAACTTTTCAATCTCAAAATCTTTACTACAAACTGCATTGAAGAAGAAACAAAGTGTAGTCAAAATGTGTTAAAGATCATATTTGACGATGCCTTGAATAGCTACTGGGAATAACTGTTGCATTAAAACATAACAATCATGAGACTTTTGGCCTACTAATTTCAAGTCTTTCATTGATATACGCCTCTTAAAATTTGAAGAATACCCTGACAGGATTTTTGTGCCATGTAAACACTCACAAAAACTTTGTTTTTCATTCGTAGACAAAGCATAAGAAATCGGGGGACAATAAGTTTTGTCACCATATGGCCTTGGATGTAAGTCTTCACGTATTCTCATTGCCTGCAAATCCAATATTGCCTTCACACAATCCTTAGAACTACCTTGTATGTTGATAAGCATGCCAACAATACTATCAAATATGTTTTTCTCCACATGCATGACATCAATACAGTGTCTCACATCAAGATTGAGCCAGTATGGAAGATCGAAGAATACATATCTCTTCTTCCATGTATTTGTTTCTTTTCTACTCTATGCAGTTTTACCAAAGATGACACTTATATTTTTCTCCTTTTCATATACTTGCTCCCCAATCAATGCCACCGGAGTATCTTCATACTCTTAACCACCAAAAAAGGCTTTCTTTAATCAATGATATGGGTGGCCCCGTCTAAGAAATCTCTGATGTCCAAGATAAACTGTCTTTCTTCCATGTTGAAGTTGATGGTAGCATGTGCCTTTTTCACAAACTGGACATGCTTTATAGACGTACACTATACCCTAACAAGTTCCCATATGTTGGAAAGTCGTTTATAGTACAAAATATCATAGCTCTCATTTTAAAGACCTCTTTCTTAAAAGAGTCCAAAACATCGACACCTTCTTCCCACAATTCTTCAAGCCTTCGATCAAGGGCTGAAGGTAAACATCAATGTCATTTTTGGGTTGTTTTGGTCCTAAAATCAACATAGATAGCATGATGTACTTTCATTTCATGCATAACATAGGAGACAAGTTGTAAATAATCAGGAGTATAGGCCATGAACTATGTATGCTGCTAAGGCTTCCATAGGGATTCATGCCATCCGTGCTAAGGGAAAACATAAGGTTCCTAGGTTCTTTGCTGAAGTTTGAAAATAATTGATCGATTTTCTTCTATTGAGAAGAATCGACCGGATGTCGAAGCTTTCCATCATAAATCCTCTCATCTACATCTCTCCTCAAATTTTTTGCATCATTTTCATTAGCAAACAACTATTTGAACCTTGGTATGATTGGAAGATACCACAACACTTTTTCAAGCCCCTTATTTGATTTGTACCTTGGGGTTTCACATATTGGACAATTCTCCTTCTCTTCAAACTCTTCTATATACAATACGCAATCATTCGGGCATACATGGATGTTTTTGTACTCCATCCCTAGTGGACAAAGTATTTTATTAGCATCATAGTATCGATGCGGTAACACATTATCATTTGGAAGCATGTCCTTAAAAGCTTCAAGCATTTAAAAAAAACTCTTGTCACTCCATCCATGATATGCCTTCTGTTAGACCTGGCTGTCACCTAAGAGAAGGGGTGAATTGGGTGTCTGATAAAAATTTTGATAACTTTGAAAATCTTTTTACAGCTTACTGAAAGCAGCTCGTATGATAGTAATGATTTCTAAAGTGATAGTGAGTCATTCAAACATATATACTGGGAATATAAAAGTTTAGGGAAGAGAATGTGCAAAAGGGAAAATGTACCACTAGCTACGCAGACTAAGGTATGGACGCGTACTATAACTTTAACTCTTATGTGTCTTGTATGTATATATATGATTGTTTGATTCATATGGAGTCATGGACAAGACGAGGTTTAAGGCCATGCACTGAGACTAAGACTAGGTGTTAGGTCACAGTTTGTTTACATTCACTTAAGCGGTGGATTCAGCTTGATATGCATTATAATCATGATAATGATGCATAATGGTTTTCCTAGTACTGAGGATAGTGGATTCGTGGCACTAGTGAGTGCAAACATTGTTGACATACATTTGTTGTATGCTATGTATTATTGTTAATGTTAACAAACATTTGTTGTGTGGTATGTATTGTTGTTGCTATTAACATACATTTGATTTGTGCTATGTATTATTGTACTGAATGTAATGAATATCTGTCATATATATTGTCATTATTTGAACATGAGGTTAATTATTACATAAGATCCGATTGAGTCTCAGACTTAATCCTAACTTCAGAATCTGGAGGATCAAGAACCAGTATAAAGAGTAAGCCCACGTGTGAAAACTCATCTGGATTTTTAATGTTTTGGATTGTATATATACTATTTAGATACTTAGTATCTAAATACTGGGATGAATGTACCTACATTATGCCTAACCAGATGTGCCACATTTAATTAGTTTAAAATTGTAGCCATGTATATGTATTAGTACTCATCTATACGCTTTATCACTCCACTCTGATGATATTTATGTATACTATGTGTTTATATACATAACAAGAAGTACTTAATTAAGGGTGTTACAGGTGCTGAGAAGGGGACAAAGTAACAGGGGCTTTTCTAGACTTTTTCGAGATAGCAACAGAGCATCTTTGTTCTTTGATTTATTAGTAGCTTCAAGTCTTGAACGAGACAAACAAGCTTGCATGTGTGCAATGTGTTGCTCTTGCATGAAGAACTTGTGTTCTTCATAACACAACAATCAAAACCATTAATGAAGACTTACCTAAGCAAGACAAGCTTCATACATAACCTCTACATTTCCAACCAAGAGGAGAGGAAGAATTTAAGTAAAATACTCTCAATTTACATGAAAATTGGACAAAAGAATAACACTAACACTGATTTGAAAAGGGAATGTTAGTTGCAACGTCGTTAGGGCAAAGAATGGAATTGTCGGTGGACGAACGACATACGGATAGCGGCAGACAATGGAGGTGGATGGATGGCAACAACAAGGAAGGGTGAAGGAAGAGATATGAGTGAAAGAGGTCGACTGGAGCTTCAAATCGTGAATCTTCTTCCTCCCTGCTTCCAACGATCGTGCAATGCAAAAAAAAATGATGATGTTCTTATTCTTTTGTTCTTTTCTTACAAAAATAAGGGTATTTTTGTAATTTCTGCTAAGCCAGAGGCCAAAATAAAAATCACACCTTGCTGTTGGACCTGGCTATCACCCAAGAGGGGGTGAATTGGGTGTTTGATAAGCTTTAGGAACTTTTAAAAAAAAATTTCGCAATTTATAAATTGACAATTAGATATTCAAAGAGAGCATATACTAGAAATGTAAAAGATAAGGGAAGAGAGTATGCAAACTGTGATTTATCCTGGTTCGGTCCAATCTTTGACCTACGTCCAGTCCCCAAGCTTCACTTGAGATTTTCAATCCACTATTTGCTTTGAACTTGATTACATGTTCTGTACTTGAAGTAATCCTCTTACTAGGATTCACTCCCCCTTACAAACCGTAATCAATTCACTTGCTTGATTACACACTCTGTACTCGAAGTAATCCCACACTCGGATTCACTCCCCTTACAAGCTGTAATCACAACAAAGTGTTTCCCACTCAAGATCACCCAATCTTGAGTAACTCTCAGAATAATAGGATGTTTACAATGAATCTTCTCTCTCAGAAGTAAGTGAATAAACACTGAAGCACAATACATATAATCTCACTCTCTAAGCTAGATATATGATCATTGAGATATTCAGAGAGTAGATGAAGCAGACGTTAGAATATTGGCATTTTCACTGCGTAAGCTCACGTCACTGTTCTTGTTCTCCCTCTTGTATATGTGTCACTTGTTCTTCGTTTCTGGGCTTCTTATATAGATGAGAAGAGGAACTAGCCGTTGCATTTTCCTCTGGAATATGACAGTTGCATATTTTCCTTTGTTTCTTCAATTCTTGGCTGGAATCTTGGATTTAGTTGTTGTAGATGGTCTTCCAGAATTCTTGTCATTCCATAAACTTAATTTGACCGTTTGAGATGATTCTTATGAGTTACAACGGTCTGAGCTGAACATCTGGGATAAGGGAGAAGGATCAGGCCTGTTCTAGGTTCGTCATTTAATGCATTTATCCTGGATCTTTGATCTCACCTTAATCTTGGCTAAACCTTATCTGAAAAACACTCAAAACTTCATCAAGGACATTAGAAACAATAATATCATATGAGGAAAATTTCAGGAAGACCCATTAAGATTTCGCAGATCAACATCATTTGATTTTTCAAAATCCCCGATGTAAACTCGAGTTTGTTCTTCCAGACTCGAGTTTGGGGTTCATCCAGAAAGCATGTCTGTTGATTAGTGGTCTAAACTTGCAGTCTATAAAAACTAACTCGAGTTTGGCTTTTACAGAGAGAACTATCGGGTTCTGGACTTGGGATGGAACTTTGGGTAGGAAGCTAAACTCGAGTCAATTAGTGACCAACTCGAGTTTGGGTCTATGTTTGAAGAACAAGCCTAAGTTCGTGATTTTCCAGGCTGGAGTTTAGGGTCATAGACTAGAGTTTGTAGTGTAGCCAAGTGAATGATCTTTCTGTATGGTTCAGACTCGAGTTTGGGAAGCAAACTCGAGTTTCAGTGACTACTGAAATATTTGAGGTTTATCTGGGTCAAGTGCAAATTGGAGTTTGGAAGGCCAGACTAGAGTTTGGGAGTCTATTGAGTTTTCTGGGTTCCTTTTTGTTTGGGCTAAACTCGAGTTAGGGAATCTAGACTCGAGTTTGGCTTGCTTGGGATTCTGAGTGCTCTCTGTATCTTCCAGACTTCAGGTTTGATTTGCAAACTGGAGTTTAGCTTAATGTGAAAATTTTGGATTCATTTTTGTGTCTGTATAGACTAGAGTTTGTCTATGCAGACTCGAGTTTGGCTTTTATGTAAAATTGAATATCTTTCTGTCAAGTCTCAAAACTGGAGTTTGCTAACACAAACTCGAGTTTTCTTCTCCATGGCTCAGTCAAATATCCTTCTCACAAGTTCTTTGCTTTCTGACCTGATAAAGATCAATCCCTGGAATCCAGTACCTATCTCCATAAAGCTCTTTAAGTCTTCTTTCCATTGCAAGAAGAATCAGCTCCAAACTCACTATATTCTGATAGTTATGATCTGATGAATGAAGGTTATTCTTTGCTAGCGTTTTTGCAGTATCTTGAATTTATAGTCAACTTTCGAAGATCATATCTCACTCATTTGATCTTTTTTTTCCATGATCTTTATGTTTCTGGAAAGGTATGTGAGTCTACTTTCATATGCCACCGATTTCAGCTCATTCTGATGTGTAGATTGCGAGATACACTCAAATCATTGAAGCTTGGTCTGCTGTGTGGCGTGAATTCCTATTCCAACTTCTGAAATTCATAGCTCTCTCATCTAAGCTTCTTTGAACATGAAACTTTTTTAAGATGACGCATTGGATGTCTAGTTTCATACAAAATTGATTTCACCTTAAACCGATCTCCGGTTTGGGAGATATCATCGAATTACCAGAGGTCGCCAGTTCTGATCGTGAAACAGAGTTGGACAGAGTTGCTGAAAGCTTGCTAAACTCGAGTCATTAAGTGACTAACTCGAGTTTTGAGTTCCAAAGTCGAGTTTACATTGGCTAACTCGAGTTTTTATGATCCAAAGACGCTAGAGTTGCTGAAGACTTTACAAACTCAAGTCATTAAGTGACTAACTCGAGTTTTGAGTTCTAGACTCGAGTTTTGTGTCCTAAACTCGAGTTTTCTCATAATCCAAAGGCAGATCACTTCCAGTAATGCAGTAAACTTGATTTTTAAGTATTTGGCTCGATTTTGCTCATCCAGAACCTGATATATACTTGTTTTAACTCTGAATTGAGCTGTTCTAACTTTCATTTGATCATGGAGACTTCTAGAATCAAACTAAGAACTTGTATAATGATTTTCTTAGTTTATTCAGCAAGTTCTTTTTTTCTTCTCTCTTCTTGATTATTCTCCATGAATCAACTCTTTCTTTCTTCTCTTCTCTTGTTCTTTCTCCACATGAACAAATCTACATTAAATGTAGCAATTAGTCAATGTATATGGTATAAAGTTTATGATATAAACTTTTTGCTCTTGATAATGGCATCTATATAAGACATCATCAAAATTAATCATAACCAACACTTGCCTTAGGAAGATTCAAACCCAAAATCTAAGGGACCTTTGACCATCCCCAATAACATCAAGCTACAAGCTTTATCTTGACACCTAACTACAACAAATAGTAAATATATAATTAGCTTGTCATAATATAATTTAATTACTAAAATTAATTTATTATTATTATTAATTCTCAAATATCTAGGTTATTACACTTATATTTGAATATTGAAAAATATTTTTTCCCTAAACCCAAGACAATTTATTAAAACAAGCACTAAAAACAATAACACTTTTTTTTTAAAAAAAATAACTAGCTTAATTAACTAATTTTCTTTAGTTCTACAAATTAATTATCTAACTTTAATATTTAGGAGTGGGGTAACATATAACTAGAATGACCCCTGAATTTAAGGCCTTAGCTTTGGGCTAAGGTATGGTGTCAAGTTTGTTATATATATATATATATATATATATATATATATATATATATATATATATTCATAAAAATCATATGAAATAGAAGGCTTAAAGATTTTGTTGGACATAATTGTACATGACATTACGTTTAATACTAGTTTTAAAAGCTTTTTATATTTTCAACCGGTATCAAGAATCATTTTTGGATCTTATTACCAAGTATCCAAAAAGCATAACTGTCTCCTTTAGAACTCATACTCAAGACCCAATGTGATGTAGTAGGGTCTTCCACCTCTATACCAACTCTATGTCGGTTGTTTTAATAAGTTTTAATGTTGACAAGTATTAGAGGAGTTAACATAGATTAAGCTTTACTATTTTCATATATATTACTCCCCCATTCCTTTTTATAAGAAACACTAACTGCACGATTTAAAACATCGGTTAAGAACAATAAATAAGTCAAAATAATAACATTTTTTCTTACTAAATCCCCTTATTTACAAGGAGATGGGGAAATATATCGAGAATAAGGAAAATATTACAACAAAGAGGATTGTAGAAGAGAGAAATTAACAAAATAAATATGGTAGAAATAATAAGATGATTGTATAATAGAGAGAATGTGTGGTGGGGAGAGAGTAATTAAATATGGGAAAACTGGTAAAATAACAAGTAAAAATAAAACATCCTTTGAATATTTTTTACTAAAATGGAACGGGGGAGTGGTGGCTGTTTCTTATAAAAAGAAACCGAGGGAGTAGTAGTTAACTACAATTATGCGGAACAAGTGTTTTAAAGTGTTTAATACGAGTTTGTTAAGTACATATATTATTCCATTTTATTTATTTTCAGAGAAATTGTTTACTTGTGCTAAACTTCTTTTGTAGTTTATCAAATAATATTTTATCTTAAAAATATCGATCTTAAAATGCTTATATCTCAAAAAATGTGTTCAAACAGCTATTTTTTTGTAATTAGTTTTGTGCAAACTTCTACTTAACACGTTTACTCCATTGTCCTAACGCCATATTGAGCATCTTGTGAACAGAAAACTCAATTTTCTGTTTTAACATGTTTAACATATCAAAAGATATCTTACATAACCTGTTAACGAGCTTTCTGGAAAACTTGTTTCATCATTACATTATACTTTCCCTAATGTAACTAGTTTCCCGGCCAAGCACTTTCATTAGCAGGGTGCGAGTTAATAGCATATATGGACCATACAGATCATATCTGGATGGTCCAGATATTAATAGCTTTCCCTACTAACAGCAAAAGTGCTTTAGCAGGAAACTGGCTCCGTTTCCTATTTTTTCTTCTAAAGCGGTATTGTTTTGACCCAATTTTTAAAACCGAACAATTCAGAAAATTGTATACATGGATATAATAGTTACACAAGTGATCAAAACAAAAGAACTGAATGTTGTATAATAAAACACATTTTCTCATTAAATAAGGTTCAAATTGTTACAGCAACATTTACAATTATTACTGTCAAATTTACAAAAGTCATCGTTCACTCTCCACATTCTGAAGTTATTTGTGGAAGGTTTGTAAACTTTATTGCTAACTGCATCAGTAGTTATGTCCCCTTGGAAGGTCTCTTGCTTGAAATGTTGGAGCTGCAAAATATACAAGACCAAACACATAAAATCTTGAATCTGATTAAATATTTTTTTTTTCTATTTTTAGGAACAAAATGCAGTCTAGTGTATGTAGGAATAACAACCAATTGAGTATTCATTCTTTTAATTTTCTAAAACTACTTGAAATGAAACTACTAATAATCATAACTTATATGAAACATTTTTTTTTTAAATAAAAACCAAGTAAAAGCTATGAAAACAAACTAAAATAAATGTCCAAGTTAAAAAAAAAAAACATAAATAAATAAACCTTAGAAACTGGAAGCTTAAAAGAAAAACAAATCTTCTAAGATCAGTCAAAAAGATGGTTTTCTTAAAAAATATCTATTCTCCCTTATAAATGACAAGATCAATTATGAACCTACCATGGTTCTCTCATAAGTTGCCAAATGTTAGGATATTTTTCAAGAAAACCTTGATTTTTCTCCCCATAATTCATTATGAGAGGAATCCGAACAAGTAAGTCTTTAATTATGGAACCCGTTGAGTCGAAACATCGCATGAATTTTAGCTTGAAATAAATTCCACGAATCAAGAAGCCAAAAACTTATCAACTTACTTGAAATTTGCCCCTGAGGCTTACTAGGGCTACTCTCAACAGATGGCTTAGGCTTTGCCTGTATGAGAACCATTAAAAGCAAAACCAGCAAGGAAGAGATGAAAAACAGTAAAATAAGCATTTTGAAAAGATATATAGCTTAATCCTTTCTCCTGCTTTCGAGCTACAATATTTATTTGTTGAGAACTATATATATACATACATACAATTGCATATGTATTTAAATTTAGCGCTGCGTCAAACTGTAGTTGCGGTTTCGTTTGAAATCAACTGTCTGGCTTTGTCAAACTTGCTCTACGTACGCGGTTCTGACGACATATCGTTGATTGTGATTTATACACGCACATATATGAATAAGATTGTGAATGCTAGATAGTAGGATTTTATTTAATTTCGATATTGTCATAATTTTAATTATATCCTAATTTGTTCTTTTTTTCCCCCCCGGAAAATTGAGATATATTTTGGTGGTAAGATATCTCAATTATATATTGAACATTCCTCCTAATTTTCAATCAAAATTTATCACTTGAAACACGAGAGATCGAGATAGAAGAAATATTGTTTAGTTTTAATCATTTAATATAATCTATATCTTTCTATATGAAGAGTCACAACAAAATTTTGAAATTTGTTAATTTATTGTCCACTTCTTTATTGTGAACAACTTGCAGAATTTCTCGTTTTTGAAAAGGATCTAACTTCAAGCGCAGTTCTTCGGTAATGTGGATACTCTGACCATTTCACAGTTGTTGAGAACTATATATGTTATGGACTGGCAAAATGGGCCTGATGAAGATAGGCCCAACAAGAAAGCCCAATAGCGGAATCCTCATAACCCGGTAAAATATCACTCCTACAATCACACCCACCATCATGCATGAAACAGATAATGGAGCATGCACGATCTAAGGAAATAGGCGCATACTACCCGACATCAGAGTGGACTAAAACTCCCTATTAATCTCTATAAATAGGAGATTGTCCACAAAGTACATGGACTCTCTTTCATCTATTCTAAATTCCGTTACATTGTGCACACACGCCCACACCCTAATTGGCAATCGCCATATGTGTGACACGGTGATTTTAAGACGGTGATTTTAAGAGGTTCAGTGATATCTCCTCCATAGTTATTACTAAGCTGCTATCCCTTCCTTGGTTTCTAACCCATAGATTTCTCGGGAGCTACTTTGATCCGACCTAAACATATACCAATCCTTTGAGATTGGGACATTTGTGTTCTTATTCCAGAACAATATATATACATAGTTACATACATATAATTGCATTCTATTTAAATGTAGTACTGCGTCAAACTGTAGTTGCGGTTTCATTTGAAATCAACTGTCTAGCTTTACCAAACTTGCTCTATACTGTTCTGACGACCATATTGTTGATTGTGATTTACACTCACACACGAATATGATTCTGAATGCTAGTAAGATTTTATTTAATTTTGATATCTCCATAATTTTAATTATATCCTAATTTGTTCAGCTTTTTTATTCGGAAAATTAAGACCTATTTTGGTGGTAGGATATCTCAATTATATATTGAACATTCCTCTTAAATTTCAATTAAAGTATATCACCTGGAACACAAGAGAGCGATCGAGAAAGGAAGAAATATTTTTTTAGTTTTAATCATTTAATATAATCTATATCTTTCTTTATAAAAAATCACAACAAAATCTTGAAATTTGTTAATTTTTACTGTCCACATCTTTATTGTGAACAACTTTTAGAATTTTGAAAAGGATCTAACTTCAAGCGTAGTTCTATTGTAATTTGGATACTCTGACCATTTCCGAATTTGCATACATAACATATTTAGTTGTTGAGAACTATATATATACATGCATATAATTGCATATGTATTTAAATGTAGTACTGCGTCAAACTGTAGTTGCGGTTTCATTTGAAATCAACTGTCTGGCTTTATCAACATTGCTCTACACGGTTCTCATGACCATATCGTTGATTGTGATTCACACACACACACACACAAATATTATTGCGAATGCGAGTAGGATTTTATTTAATTTTGATATCGTCATATTTTTAATTATATCCTAATTTGTTGAGCCTTTTATTTGGAAAATTGAGATCTATTTTGGTTGTAGGACATTTCAATTTTATATTGAAGATTCTGTTAATTTTCAATTATTAAAACAAATGGGAGCGATCGGGGAAGGAAGAAATATTGAGTTTTAATCATTTAATATAATCTATATATTTCTTCTTAAAAAAATCACAACAAAATCTTGAAATTTGTTCATTTACTGTCCACATCTTTATAGTGAACAACTTTCAGAATTTATCGGTTTGAAAAGGATCTAACTTCAAGCGTAGGTCTACGGTAATTTGGATACTCTGACCATTTCAAAAATTGCCAACCTTTATATGAACTTTTCAAAAGTCTTTATTATATTCATTAGTTAGCACTTTACATATGGTCAAAAGTTTGTTTGTATACGTAATGTCATCTAAAATATAAATTCACACTTCACATATGTTTAAATAAAGAAATAGTAAGTCACTTGCCAAAAAAAGAAAGAAATAATAAGATATATAAAAGTAATATATAACTGAAGTGAAGCATTTCACATTAAGTTTGTTTATAAAATATTAAAATATTATAGACAAATGATATTAAGTTATTGACGAATTTATTCCTTATCATCATATTGAATTCCTATTACATTAAGTTTGTTTAAATATACGTTTGACATATTATTTTAGGCTACTCATTTATATACATATGTTAAAACTTTGATAAATTACCAAATAAATAAGTTTACATAACTAAAATAATTAAAAAATTTAGGCTAAAATATACTTTTCTAGTCCTTTAAGTTTAATTTTGCATTGTTAGGAAGGGTGCAATCGATGTTAACTCTTCCTATAATTTGCAAAAGAGTCTATGAGAAATATATATATATATATATATATATACACACACACATATATATGACAGAAATTAAAAGGCACCAGAGACACAAGAATTATTAACGTGGAAAATTCCTTGATTTAAGTGAAAAACCACATGTCATCCAAACTAATGAAAATCTATTGGAATTTAGGATATAATCCCTTGGGTTATGAATAAGAAATCACACTGGTTCGCCACCACAAGTCGCGTTAGTTCGTCACGGTTATGTCGGTTCACCAACAAGAGTCAAGTCCATCTGATTAGTTTCCTTCGTCTATGAATAGGGCGTGCTAGTAATAGAAAATCGAACCCGAAATTATTCTCAAAAACTCCTCTCTCATATACTACATTTTGCAAACTTACTATGTGCGATTCTAAAAGCAAACATTATGAAGATGAAAAATCCGCTCTATCCTAGGAGACAATTGCTCAGCAACCTTGGGCATCCATATTGAGGCAGAAAAATTGTCTTAAGGAGACAACATATGTTGGGCTCATATTTTTTCAAAGTTCAATACCATATTTCAACAGCATTGTGAGTTTTACTGTTTTTCCTTCTTGTACGTATAGAAGTATTATATGTTTATAGAATTTGCATATTGATTACACAGATTCTTTCCCTTATGAAAATTCCAATTTAAAGTATTTTCTACAACAATCTTAAGACAATTTTTATTGAATCTATTTTCAGTATTTTAATGGATTCTTGATTTTGAAATTAGGCTCATGAAATAATTGATTTCCTAAATAGATATTTTATTACTTCCTTTAATGATCCAATTGGCAAAGAAGCCGATTATAAGAAGCATGTGTATATATAAAAGATCTCAGAATTAGAAGCGTATCTATTTTGATTGATGGGTTAGATATTTGGATATTGCATCAATGAGATGTATTTTCTTTCTGGAATGATAAAATAATATATTTTATGGATAAAGATTGGATCACCAGTAAACTAATTTAAAAGGTCACGAAATTGGTTTCATGGATAAAGATCTTGAAACAAAGAAGAGATCGGTAAAGGAACACGTGAAACCATCATCGCTCCGCCATATCAGTGTAACCAGGCTAGAGATAAGGGATGATACAAACAGCATGTCGTTTGTGTCAAGCACTAAAAGGGCAAGTTGTTTTGATTCAAATGGTGTGTTACATTTTTTTTTTTTTTTAACAAAAAAATGAAGTTGGACATCAGAAGAGAATTGGGCATATATTAAAAATTTAATAATGCTGTTATGGCTTTTCAATAATATATCTAGGGTTAAGGTGCAAAAATACACATAACCTTTTCCCCCAGGAGCCCCCAGCACCATAACCTTTTTTTATGGTGCAAAAGTACCCATGACGTTATGTTTTGGGTGCAAAAATACCACGGGCCGTTAGTTGACCGTTAACTTGGATAGAAATGAACAGTAACTCGGGTGAAATTACCATTTTGCCCCTAGTTTAATTTTTTTAAAAAAACAATAAAATAAACCCTCCTCCACTGGTGGGCCCCACCACCAGCCACACGACTGCCGACAGCCGCCCTCCCCACCGCTAGCCGCCGCCGCCGGCCACCTTCGGCGACTGGCAGTGGCAACTTTTTTTTTTTTTAAACTAAGGTTTTCTCTACAAAAAAACTAAGGGGAGGCTGGTGGGCCCCACCACCAGCGGCGGACGCCCTCCTCGCTGCCGTCAGCTGCCGCCGGCGGCGACTTTTTTTGTTTTTTTTTTTTTAAACTAAGGTTTTTTCTAAAAAAAAATCTTAGTTTTTTTATTAAAAAAAAAAAGTCTCCGTTGCCGGTCGCCGAAGCTAGCCTCCGGTGGCGGCTGGCAGAGGGGAGGGCATCGCCGCCGGTGGTGGGGCCTACCGGCCTCCCCTTAGTTTTTTTGTAGAAAAAACCTTAGTTTCTAATAATAATAAAAAAATAAAAAAAAAGTTGCTACCACCGGTCGCCAGTGGTGGCCGGTGGTGGGGAGGGCAGCCGCCGGCGGTGGTGTGGCTGATGGTGGGGCCCACCGGTGGAGGAGGTTTTATTTTAGTGTTTCAAAAAAATTAAACTAGGGGCAAAATGGTAATTTCAACTTAAAACTAAGGGAAAAATGGTAATTTCACCCGAGTTACTGTTCATTTCTGTTCAAGTTAACGGTCAACGTCGGTCAACTAACGGCCCGTGGTATTTTTGCACCCAAAACGTAAAGTCATGGGTACTTTTGCACCAAAAAAAAAAAGATTATGGTGCTGGGCGCTCCTGGGGGAAAAGGTTATGTGTATTTTTGCACCTTAACCCATATATCTAATATGCCGAATTTCCAGGATGGATGTGCCCATAGAAATCAATATGGTATTTAATTATTTATGCTAATTATTGATTACTTGCACAGAGAATTCAACTCCGGCTGAAAGTTTGATTATCTATAGTTAATAAATATATTAGTTTTAATTGATCAAGTAGTTAATAAATCTCCTACTATCTATCATTATTTTAATGAGAGTTTGATAAATATTAAATTAATAAAGTGAAGTTAATGTATATCTTATAATACCTTGGTTTCATTGGGAGATTTTATTGATTTTATTAGTTAATATTTTTGTAACATCTCATTTTCATAAACGTTTCCATACAGAGCTGAGTGTTGAAAATATTTTACACAAGCAAAGAGTAACTGAATAACATTGTATGTAATGTATCTAACTGAACATTTAAACCTAAACATAAACATCCAAAAAGCTAATGCCTCCATAGGGTCCTCACACCAGCCTCTTACCCTTGTCCTCGTTCCTGACTCCCTGGGATCCTGAAGCTATGGCAGGGGCTGAGGTTCAATACCCATTGAACCTCAGGTAACGGCTAACCTCATGCTTATGTAAACAGTATATGATAGGTATCACAATAGTAAATTCACAATTATAACTTTCGAAATCATGCAACAAGCAACATAACACAGCCACTACAATATGTATGTTACCCCAATCTGCACATAACCAGTGTCACGATGGCCTATCGTGTCCTCAGCGCTAGGAAAACTCAACGGTGTTATCAAGATTATAACTCGTATACAATTCAATACTCATGAGCAATTTTAAAACAAAGTTTCAACATGTGAAAAACAACTATCATATATAACCATACCATAAGCATAAGAGTTAAGGTTACAGTACACGTCCGTACCTTCGTTTGACAGGTTTTTGGGTACGTTCGTCATCGGAACACGTGCACGGTCTATCCTAAAAGGGTAATATCATCTCAATTAATTCTCAAACAATATTTCAAGAGACACCTTGGCCACACTTGAAATTTTTACCCTTGAAGGATTTACTTTCAATTATTTCTACATAATTTTCGGAAAAATCGCTGGTGCAGAATTTCGCCTAACTTTGAAAAATCATAACTAATTCCACAAAATTTGAAATGAGGATCCGTAAAATTCTCCGGAATCTTTGAGATCTATATTTTTAAGGAAAAATACTGGAACTTACCCAGAATTCATGGATAATTCCCAGTTTCAACATTTCAAACCGCTGCCTAGAATTTCGCACAGAAAACATAGTCTAACTCCTGAGATTTTTATCTTTTTGCACAGAACTTCAAATGACACAAAATTTATATATTTGGAAAGCCCTAGATGTCTACTTTCACCATGAATTTTCTCAGAATTTTAGAACATTATCTTCTTCATAGAATACTAACGTTTTTGCTACTGACTCCAGAAAACACTAATTGATGAAATTTCACCAAAGCTTTGCTATTTTGATCATAATCTTCCAAAAATTTTGCTATAACTTCTTCTTCATCAAATTTTCGAAATAAATGCAATGGAAACCATAAAAACATGAAATTAAAACCATATTTGGAAGATTATAGATTAAAATAACATTTAAGCTATAAACTAAAAACTAAAGCTTAAGAACTAGAGAACTTACCCTTAAAGAACCTTGTCACTCCTTCTTACTCCCCACTAACTCTCACTTTCACTCTACTTTCAGATGTTTCTTGCTTGTGTTGGTGTGAGTTTTGTGAAGGCCAAAGGCCCCTATTTATAGCAAAGGGTGATGACATTTTTGTAGTTCTCTTATCTTGCATTTTGGCCATTGGATCTAACTTGGTGAAGAGGAAATGATCTCCCCCCTCCACCTCCTCCTAGCCGTCTTCCCCCTCCCCTTCTTCTAGAAATTCCTTTGCTCTGTCCCCAAGAAATTCCACTTCCCTCTCAAGTTGTCTTAATTTCTCCCAAATACTAATTTAGTTAGGTGTAAGTAGGTGTTTTAATTCAAAATCCAATTTCACTTTTGAAATCCTAATTTTATTATTAGATTTATGGTGATTTTTAACTCTTGAAACACTTGGGTTTAAATCCTAAAAGTTCATGAAAATGACTTTGGGAATAACCAAGTTGAAGCCCATAATTCACTGAGTTCAAATATGTATTTACCTTCAATACTTAGTTTTAATATTTCAAGTTATGATTTAATTTCTATGGGTTCTCATCTAATTTCTTTTAATTAAGTAATTACTTGCTCCCCAAGACAACTACTTGCTCCCTAAGTCATCCCTAATCTTCTTCCTCACACAACTTAATTGACTTCCTTTTCCTACACTCACAACTCTTGACCACACAAACTCCCTCACAACACACACACCCATTTCGCCACACACACAACACACACACTTGTCTTAGCTTCTTCCATACTCCAAACTACTTATCTTATAAGTTTACATACTTGAAATAATTTATTTTCCTTAATTAATGCCCAAGAAACCGTTCCCCACCCCTAAATTCTCTTTAATCAATTATGTTTTAATTACTCTCACATGTTTAAAAAGTAAATTCTCTCATTGGTCCACTTAGATTTAGGATTTAAGGTTAATATAATTTAATCCTTTCATTTATTTGTATAATTCTTTTACCATTAAAAAAGAATAAATTAGGAATAATTAGTTAAATCCTAATTTTAGTCTCCAACATAGTGTTTTAAGGGTTACTAGACTTAATTAACAAAATTTGGTAAGTTTCTAATTTAATTTTGATGATTAAAAATTCCTTGTATGCTAATCTTAGCTTCTACATATCACTTGGTCTTTAATTCAATTGATTTTTCCCTAATTATGACCTTTATAAATTAATTATGGACTAACTTCAAAAATTATTAAAGTATCTCAATTACTACAATTCCGATTGTGTAACACCCCAAAAATCCTATTTTTCATAGCCACTATATTTTGATAGAAAACACCTATTAAAATAGGTGAATATGTGGTCTCAAACCTAGTAGAATAATTACCCTATTTCCTAAGGTGATTTCTTATGAAATTAGAAGAAATAAAGAGCTAAAAATTCCTAAGTGAAGTTATGGGTTACAAAATACTCTGAGAATGTTATGATAAATCTTACGAGGCAACTAAATATTAGAGAGTATGTTGTCTCTAAAATTAGATAATTAGTGAATATTAAAAACAATTATGGGGCAAGTGAATTGTTAGTAATTAAGTTAATTTCAGAATTAGTCATAATTAGTCTTGGGACTATCTAAGATCAACAAATTGGAATATTTTAACTTGATTAAGTATTAAAAAGGGATCAATATAAGTATCAAATGGATCTCTAAAGATTGTAATTGGTTTGATAATCAATTATAATTTTGGCAATTAAGTCTAGTAACCCCTTGTAATACCCGGATAATTATTTATCTGGAATATTATATTGACAAATAAATACCTATTGAAAATAGGTGAATTGGTGGTCTCAAAACTAGGGAAATAATTACCTTATTTCTTAAAGGTAATTTCTCATGAAATTAGGAGAAATAAAGAGCTAAAAATTCCTAAGTGAATTTGTGGGTTATGAGATACCCTGAGAATATTATGATAAATCCTAAGAGGCAATTAAATATTCATTAAAAATTAGAGAGTATGTTGTCTCTAATTTAGGTAATTTATAAGATTATTTTCCTTGGGAAATAATGAGGCAAAATTAAATATCATTTTGGGGAACATAAATTGCCCCATGGTTTTTAATATTTTGCATAATGCATAAATTATCAATTTCAGTAAAATAGTTGTGAGATAATAATTATTACTAATTAAGAAAATTGTCAACAATTAGTAAGTGATTAATTAGATAATTAATGGCTAATTGTTTAGACATAAGATAAAGAGAAAAAGGTGAAAATTACTTAAAATAAATATATATATATATAAATAAAAACGAAAATTAGAAGAAAAATAAAGAAAAATGAAATGAAAATTAAGAAATTAATATCTAGATATTTGCATTAAAATAACATTATAAGTTAAGACATGTGATAATTAAGTATTATAATAAAGAAAGGTGAACAGGATAAATGAGAACGAATAGAAAATAATTCCGTCGCGAGAATCTGGGGATGGGTTAAGCAAAACCAGAACATATTATTAGTCAGTGGATTTTTATCCAAAAGTTGGTACCGGCCGAAGTTATTTCTGTAATCGGACACGAACACCAAGGATTTTCGGTAGATAACGGAATGTCCTTAATGAGAGAATAAGGTTAGGAAAACCCAATATTCTTGAAGAGGAAGCAAAGACCTTCAAGGTACTGCTTCCGGAATTTTAAGATTTTACGAAATTTCGCGATCAGGATACCGAATCAGAAATTTTACCTGATAAGCAAGATGACATAAGGCTTGATGATGCAGCAGGGATGACATCATCCTTGAGAGGTGTAAGGCCAAGATCTTGCCACCTCCAAGAAGTGCGATCTAACGGCCAGAAACTGATCAGACAAAGTTCAATGAAATTACGAAAATGCCATTGCCTTTTTCTATAAATAGCCTTCACTTTCTCTTCATTCTTCACAAATCCTAGAGCTTTCTAGAGAGAGATTTTAGAGAGAAGGAGGAGTCTGTGGAAATAGCAAAGTGTCGGGTAAGTTCTCCGGTCCCTAGTCTTTAGTTTTAGTGTTTCTTTCGGTAATTGTTGTAGAAATGCTAAGTTGATCTTTAATCTTCTAGGTATGTTTAGAAATCATGTTCTAGGGGTAATTAAGGTATTAATTTCGAAAATCATTATGGAGTTGGAGATATGTTGAAATTCTGGAAGATTAGGGTCAAGGTAGCAAAGTGCTAGCGAAATTCCGCCGATTAGGGGATCAGGGGCAAAATGGTAATTTGTACCTAAAATGCCTGTTATGATATCAAATATTGATAAATGTGATATTATCATTATAGGATATCAGTAATCTTGTCCCGCTGTCATTTCGCTGTCGTTCCGCTGTTTTCCGTCAAAAGTACATTTTATCGTCAACGTACTAAACGCTCGTCAACGAAGGTACGTTCGCGTACTGTAACACTAACTCTAATACTTATTGTATGCTTATATGTGATAGACAACTATACAAGTGAATTGTATAGATAACTTTACATGTGATGTGTATTGTTAACATGGATAACTATACATGTGAATTGTATAGATAACTATACATGCGATGTGTATTGTTAGCATAGATAACCTTACATGTGATGTGTACGGTGGATATATTAATCTTGCATCTGCTATATACTTATGTGTTGATTAATGCTGTGATGTCATACATATATTGTTTACATAAGTATGAGGTTAACCGTTACCTGAGGTTCGATGCATGGACCTCAGCTCTTAATATAGCTTCAGGATCAGGAGGACTAAGCACCAAAGATAAGGGCAAGCAGCATGCTTAGAGTCCCAGCCGAAGAATTTCTTTTTGGACTTGTATTCCCATATCAGTAAATATTCAGACCTTTGTACTGTTGTATAAGCAACTAGGTACCTCAACAGGATGTTTATCAGATACTCTCTCTTTTAAATTGCTCTGATGCTCTACTCTAATGAAAGTACCTCATTCCGCTTTTGAAAAATGAGATGTTACACCCCTAAAATACTATACTAGCAATAGTAACCAAGAATTAATTAATTCTCTCTTTAACTAATAAAAGTGGCAAAAATTACTAATTAAAGAGTGAAGAAATTATATTAATCTTTAATCCTAAACTCTTGAGAAATTAAATTAGACCAATAAGAGATTTTTCTTCTAGAATATGTGAGAACATTAAAACATAACATTGGTAATTAAAAAGGGTGAAGGGGGACTTTTTTTTAAAAGAGCTTGGGCAACAAGAAATTATTTATAAACTTATGGGACAAGTAACTTAGTATATGAAAGAAGCCAAGGCAAGTGTGTGTGTGTTATGTGTGTGTCGAAATGTGTGTGTGATGTGAAGGTGTGTGTGTGGTCAAAGGTTGTGTGAGTGTGTGAGTGTAGTAAAAGGGAAGACTTAGGGAGCAAGTCTCTTAAACTTGGGAAGCAAGTTGTGATTTAATTAGCTAAATTAGATAAGAATCTATAGAAAATAAATCATACCTTGAAATATTGGAACTAAGTATTAAATGTAAATACATATTTGGAATCAATGAATTAAGAGCTTCAACTTGGCTATTCCCAAAGTTATTTTTGTATACTTTGAGGATTCATACCTAAGTGTTTGGGAAGTTAAAAATCACCATAAATCTAATCATAAAATTAGGATTTCAAAAGTGAAATTTGATCTTGAAGAACAACATTAGTTTACACTTAACTAAATTAGCATTTGGGTAAAGTAAGTGATTAAAACAACAACTTGTGAGGGAAGGAGGAGGGAGGACGGTTTAGTGAGGTGGAGGGACAAGATTTTTGCCTCCTCTCCAAGTAAAAACCAATGGCTAGGATCAGATTGAAGTTGCTTGGAGGCTACCCAAGGTTTTTGCTATAAATAGAGGTCATAAACTTCACAAATTCCTCACCAATTCACCAAGGCTTAGGCCGAAATTTTAGAGAGGTTAGGAGTGTGTGGAAGAGCTCCAAGAGCAGTAGCAAGGTTCTACAAGAGGTAAGGAAACTTTTAGTTTTATTTCAAGTTCCTAGCTTATGAAGTTTTGTAGTAGAAATGTTAGGAAATGTTGTTTTGATCTTCAATCTTCCAAATATAGTTTTATTTTCATATTTTTATGGGTTCCACTGTCTTTATTTCGAAAATTTGATGAAGAAGAAGTTATAGCAAAGTTTTTGGAAGATTAGGATCAAAATAGTGAAGCTCTGGCGAAATTTCATCGATTAGCGATTTCTGGAGCCAGTAGCAAAAACGTTGGTATTTTATGAAAGAGATGATGTTCTAAATTTATGAGAAAATTTATGGTGGAAGTAGACATCTAGGGCTTTCTAAATATATAAAGTTTGTATCATTTGAAGCTCTGTACAAAAAGATAGAAATTTCAGAAGTTAAGCTACGTTTTTGGGTGAAATTTTGGGCAACGTTGAGAAAATTCAAAACTGGGAATTTTTTTGTAAAATCTGGGTGAGAGTGAATATTTTTCCTTAAAAATAGGCTTGTTAAGGGAAATTCTGGCTTTGGTTTCACATCATTTCGATTTTTCTAGAATTAGTTATGATTTTTCGAAGTTAGGCAAAATTCTGCCCAGAAATGCTGGACCAGCGTTTTTTCCGAAAATTAGGGAATAAATTGGTAAATAAAATCCACCAGGGGTAAAATGGTCTTATATAGCCAAAATATCTCTTTGAAATAATGTTTGTGAGTTAATAGAGATGATAATACCCTTATAGGATAACTGTGATCGCATTCTGACCAACAAAATAGAACTCGTCAACGAAGGTACGTTCGCGTACTAGTAATACTAACTCTGATGGTTATTATATGCATATATGTGCTATGTGTATGGTATGTTATATGAGATAGCTATTTGCTCTGTGATATGTTCATGTTCTATTGTTATGATTATTCTTGCTGGGTATTGGGATACGCTTGCTGGGTGTGAAATGCTTGGTGTGAAACAATTGCTAGGTGTGAAACGTATGGTAAGTGTGACATATCCGCCAAGGGGCTTATATGTCAGGGATACATTTGTCTAAATACTTATCAACTGTTTATGTATGTGAATATCTGTGATTCATATATGGTATATATAAACATGAGGTTAACCGTTACCTGAGGTCCAATGGGCATTGGACCTCAGCTCTTAACATAGCATCAGGGTCAGGAAAACCAAGGACGGAGGACAAAGGGAAGTGCAAGCAGGACGCATAGTAGACCCGGCTGAAGATTTCCTTTAACATTCTGGTGGAAGCCTTCCTTTTGTTGTTGTACATCCCTTTTGAACCACACGGTTACTACACCGCTATTGTATTCAGCCAGACTTACGGTATTTTGAAATATAAGTATCAGTTACTCTTCCGCTCAAATGCACTACTCTGATGATTTTAAATGATTTTAAATGAAAAATAAATTATTTCGCTTTTGAAAATTGGGATGTTACAGATTGCCCAATACTTGTTACTAATTTTCTTTAATTGATTTTACCATTCTCTGATGATTTTAATTGTTAACATGGTATAATTATGATTATACTAAATTATGATAATCTTAGGATACTTTATTATCCTTTACAAGACTTAGAAAAATTAGTCTTTAGGCTTTCTAATTCTAGGGAAAATTGCCTAGGAATAAAATAAATACAACATCAAAATCTGAGACCACATATTCACCTATTTAAAATAGATATTTTCTATCAAAATATAGTGGTTAAGCTAAATAGGATTTTTAGGGTATTACAATTTTGAATTACATTAGTTATCTTATGGAGATGAAATTTTGATATGATAATGAGATCATTATTGGGTTCATGCTTGTTATTTTATTATTTAGTTTCTAGTTGCAATAATTAAATAAATTTAATAGTTAATTTATGAGTTTTATTAAAAGTCCTAAATTTTAGGATAAAGGGCAATTTATTCTCATTTAAAGCTTTATTATCAATGGAAATATTAACTTATTTGATAATTTCTAATCTCCTATAATCTCTCCTAAAATCTTATAAATCTGTTTAAATTAATATGACTGAATAAAAGTGGGGATTTGTTGTTTTAACATGATAATAGTTTGAAGTTGAAACAAATCTTGTTTTAATAAATCTGATGACATTTGTAAATATCTTAGCCACTTTTTAATTTATCAAGAAGGATTTGTTATCATAATCAATGAATAAAAATTATGAAAGTGTTATGTGCTATAATTCATTCAATGATGGCTTTGTTATTTTCTATTAAAATCAAATTTTGTGAATTATCAAATATTTTGTGTGACAAACATATGACAGTGATATGAAAATTTAATCATTTATCTAGTGTAAAGATAAATGTGCTTTATTTTTTCATAGTTTTATTATTTCTCTTGGTATAAGCATGATGGGATTGTGACATATTGGTGGTGGAATCAAATAAAGTTAATACATAACATTGGTGTCTATGAAGTGGTTCAAAGGCTAAGCTTTGATTTAGTAATTACTTAATTAGTCACTGTTGCAATATCACAGAGAGACTCCCACTAGATTTGCACTTACCTGGACAATTTATATGATGAATAGAAATGATTTCATGTATTGGCAGAAATGTGATTATAGCTTTAATTTTATAATTATGGAGGGTTTTGTGGCTATGATTTTATGTGTTTTTTTTTTAATATTGTGAATAGCAATTGAATGAAATGCTAAATATTTAAGTTTTGGAATTAAGTATGGTGGATTTATTAATCACCAAAATGATCAATTCTTTATGAATTATTTTAATTCCAAATATTATGACAAGAGTATGGTTAATTTATTAGTCACCAAAGTGGTCAATTCTTTATGAATTATTCTTCATGCTATTAAGTTATGTGTGTGTTGTAGGTGAATTGAAGTTTGTTATTATAGGATGTTATGGATCAACCTAAAGGTTGGTTATTTGCCTTTATTATAACTGAACATAGATGTTGGTATTGTCCATTTAGATATCCAAAGATGATAAAGATCTCTAGTTGGGGTATGCATCATTACCAAATTATGTGAAATCCTTATAGCATCATTATGGTTGAATGTTGCATACTAGTGAAAAATTGGACATTGGATGAAATGTTGAATGCAATGTTAATTAACAGAATGCCTCAAAAGGAAAGAAACCTATTAATAGAATGTTGTGGGGGGAGGGGGGAAGCTAGCTGAGCAAAACTTTTGTTTAGGGAAATGACTCATGTGGGTTAAAAAAAACAAGCAAAAGCTGAAAAAAAGGAAAAAAAAAAAAAGAAAAACAACTCCAATGACTTCTCTAGACCAAACTTAGTAACCGGTGCTGCATCACCCATGTGCAGGGTCGCGTCAAACGGTAAAGTCAAAGAGGGTTATGAGTTGGGCTAAAAGCCGCTTGAGGTGCCTGTTGGAGTAACTGAGTAACCGGTGCTGCATCACCTATGTGTAGGGTCGTGTCAAAAGGGGACCTACAACGGCTTAAGAAAAAAAAAAGAATTAAGTTATTTCCTACTTGAGGATCCCTATGAAATTAACTGAAAAAGCTTGGTTTGGTGGGGGGCATTTGAATTTTTCTGGAGAAATTGAGTAGCATAATATTCTTTTACTAATCTTATTGTTGAACTTATTACTTGTCAATCCTTTGATCATGGGATGTTAAGAGATTATTATGATTGCTTAAGGCTATTGGCTTAGTGACCTATTCTTATAAGACATTAACTTAAATAAAACTTGATAACGTGATCTAAGTGTGGTAGTGTATTGCCCTCTGTTTAGAAATTTCATAAACAATGTTGTTCTCCTTTAAGATAATGAATTATTTTTCTTTTGCTTGAGGACAAGCAAATGTTTAAGTGTGAGGGTGTTTGATAAGTATATATTTTATAATTAAATAAGTATAAATTCTGAGATATTTTAGATTGAATTTATTAATATTTATACTTATTTAATTATCTTTTATATGCTTTTCCATCATTTAATTAATTATATGATAAGAGATATTTTGATACAAAATCTATTCATATTCTATTTCATTTTGCAAGGAATATTATGATGTTTAGGAGGTGAAAGATTAGAAGGATATATATATAGAAGCCGTGTGCAGATGGGTGAAGAATAACATATATATATATATATATATATATATATATATATATATATATATATATATATAACATCAGAGACTACGTGGAGAATGTGAGCCGAACGTTGTTATATATATATGGTCATAATATCTATGATATATTAGATTGGAGAGAAAGAAAATTAAATGAGAAGATTTGAAGATCACGGCCCCACAACATCCAAGTTGGAAGGCACTTCTTGCGGAGGAATCAAAAAGATGGAATCAAATGAAGATTTGAAGTAGATTCAAGATTAGGGAAATAGCATGTGGGGCCCGCGCAAAAAAAAACAAACCCTAAAGGATTATCTATTAAAAGCAACTGGACGAATTGAAGGAGGGAGCACCGAGGAGAGTCTTGTGGCAATCAAGGAAGGAAGAGGCTTCACACGGCTGGGCAATAGAGACGCACAAAAAGGCTGACGGCGGACCAGGAGCAACACAAGAACGCAAGGAAAAGAAAGAAGAGGAAGACATGACGGCTACAGGGAACAGAAAGGCACGAGCGGCAGACGTGGAGAATAAAATAGAGACACGAGAGCAGTACTGTTGTTATTTGATTCCCCTTTTATTTTCTTTATGAATTCTGAATCTAGAATTTCCTGTTGCTGTGATCTTGAAGCCATGTCTGGCTAATTTATTCCTGTTGTTTGGAGTTTAGAGATTTTTCCCACTATTTAGTTTTACTTAATATTAATTCAGTTTATTTAATCTTGTTTTGATTGTTATTGCTTAGTGATTGGCCACCATTGAGCATGTGTTGGGGATTTAAGATTGAACTTGGCAAAGGGAATTTTAAATTGACTTTGAGATTAAATAATGTGGAATTAAATTCTAGTTTAATTTGCGTTTAGGATAGGCATATACCTAGAAGCTCCACATAATCAAATTAGAGTGAGCCCGAGTGAATTGCATCTTAATTAGTCGTGTGAGGCATTGCATAATTAATTGAGATAGGTATGTAAATGGACCGGAAGGCATTTATAAACATTAATACTCTAGATTAGCTGATTAAATTAAGTTAAAATTAATTTAGTGGGAATAAAATCTAATAAACAAACAAGGGATTAGTGACTCTAGGTTGTCTTTTTGATTTTGAAATTTGCTCTCCTGAAAAGTCCTTGTCGACATTTATTTCATATTCTATTTGCATTTCTTCTACTCATTGAAAACAACTCTATTCAACTTAAACGATAAAGGAAATTTGACACTTAATCACTAGTTAAAATGAGTCCCTATGGGATGACCTTGATTTACCACTTGCTACTTTCATGACCCGTACACTTGCGGTGCTCAGTTAAATTTTGGTAGCATCAAGTTTTTGGCGCCGTTGCCGGGGACTTAAGGCAATTGGTGATTAGTATTAGAAATCCTTTAATAGTTTTAGTTTGAGTAATATTTTTTCTTCTTCTTTTCTTTTTAGTTTTTAGTATTAGTTTGATACTTTGAGATCTATTTGATTTTACAGGTACTTTAGTTTATGCCTCGTAGATCCAAAGCTACTAAAACACCGCTGAAAACAAGGAATATCCAAGAGCTTTTGGCAGTTAACACACTTGAAAACCAAGAGGAGGAAGTGGTACAGACTGAAACTGAAGAAATGGCTGAGGATGAGAATGATCAACTTTGTATCAATGATTTTCTGGGAAGACAATCTCGAGGATATCAATCAAGAATCAGAGTGCCTGAGTTTCAAGCCAACAATTTCGAAATCAAACAGACTATGCTTAAGATGCTTGAACTACAGGGTCAGTATTCAGGACATGATTCAGAGGATCCCAATCAGCACCTGATACAATTTCTTGACGTTTGCAACTCATTCAAGCTCAACGGAGTTCCTAATGGTGTAATTCGCCTTCGGCTTTTTCCCTACTCTCTACAAGGGAAAGCCAAAGAATGGCTCAACAACTTAGAAGAAGGCATCATCACCTGTTGGGAGGCATTGGAAGAAAAGTTCAGATCGAGATTCTTTCCACATAATAAGATGGTAGATGCATGAGCCGCTCTTGCCAATTTCTCTCAACAATTTGGCGAGCATCTGTACGAAGCATGGGAAAGGTTCAAGTTGCTAGTTAGGCAGAGTCCTGGTCATAATCTAGAGAAATGGGTCTTGCTTCAAATCTTTAGTACCCGGTTGACTCCTGAATCCAAATCAGAGTTAAA
Source organism: Acacia confusa (assembly GCA_037074495.1). Classification (NCBI taxonomy): domain Eukaryota; kingdom Viridiplantae; phylum Streptophyta; class Magnoliopsida; order Fabales; family Fabaceae; genus Acacia; species Acacia confusa. Next base: position 20,347,011 of record CM073509.1, on the reverse strand, counting down.
TGCTGTCACTAATGGTGGAATTACAAAGCAAGCGGTGAATCATGTCTGGAGATGTTTAGATGATTTATCAGCTGACTTTATTCAGAACAACAATGAAAGAAGAATTGATAAAGCAACTGCGGACCCTTCCTCACAATTGATGGAAATGTTAAATACAATTAATAAGAGGTTTGATCACTTAGAAGCTCAAGTAAACCGTTCTAATAGTAGACATATGGGAGTAAATGCTATTTATGCCCCTTATGATTATTGTGAAAATTGCCATGATAATGGACAGTACCTTATATCTCAACAGATTAAGCCAGTGAACTACGCAGGAAACTACCATGGCAACAACCACAACAATCCCTATTCAAACACCTATAATTCTGGATGGCACAAAAACCCCAACCTCTCTTGGAAATATGGAGTTACTCTTAATGAAGCATCAACCTCTAATACAAGGCAAGTAACACCTCCTGGGTTCTATCAATTGGAAAAGGAAGCCACTCCTACCCAAGAGCCTAAACCTAATCTAGAGGCAATGATATCTCAGCTAGCAAGTTTTCAATTAAAGAGTGCTCAAGAGCTAGCAGATGTTAATGCAAGAATGGACTCATCTATCAAGAATCTCGAAGTACAAGTGGGACAAATTGCAAATGTTGTGAATGTTTTACAACAAAGAGATTTGCCAAGTAATACCTTGCCTAATCCTCGTAGAGATGAAAAAGTGGAGTGTAAGGCCATTGCCCTTAGAAGTGGTAAAGAATTACCGGAGATACAGCAACCAACAATGAAGCCTTCAGGTTCTAATAGCGAAGAAACTCTCAAGGGTCTTGTAGGAGATGATAAAGAGTCTGCACAAAAAGCTAAGGGTGCAAATCATGAGGATAGTGAATCCCAAAAGGAGGTACAGAAAAGGGCAGCTGGTGCTGAGATTCCTAAATGGAGACCACCTCTACCATTTCCTCAAAGATTCCAAAAGAAGGCGTTTGATGAGCAGTACAAGAAATTCTTGGATATTTTCAAGCAATTACACATTAACATCCCGTTGATAGAAGCTTTGGAGCAAATGCCTAAGTATGCTAAGTACTTGAAAGAGATGTTGAGTAAGAAGAAGCATTTTACTGGGTTTGCAACTGTAGCATTGACCAAGGAGATCACTAGTGCCATTAAACCTAATGTTCCTTTAAAGTGTAAAGATCCTGGTTCCTTCACTATTCCATGTGTGATTGGTGACCAGTTTGAAGGTTGTGCACTGTGTGATTTGGGGTCATCTATAAATCTTATGCCTCTATCTCTTTTCAAGAAGCTTCAACTAGGGGTAGTTAGTCCTACAACTATTACTCTCAACCTAGCTGATCAAAGTCTCTCTTATCCATATGGCATCATTAAGGATGTACTGGTGAAAGTTGGCTCTTTTATCTATCCTGCTGACTTCATTGTTCTTGACATGGAAGAGGATCAAGAGATTCCACTAATTGTTGGGAAACCATTCCTTGCTACTGCGAGAGCATTGGTAGATGTCGAACAGGGGGAGATAATTTTACGACTGGGTGATGAGCAAGTCAAGTTTAAGTGGGATAAAGCAACAGAGTCTCAAAATGAATTCAAACAATGTGCAAGGGTTGCGACAAATGACTTCAATCAAGCTGAATTGGATTCAATTGCCATTAAAGAGCCCTTTATTGAGCAGAATAGCGTGGAGAATGCTTATGGGCACAGTGAACTAATTTCGAAGACTTCTACATCCTTTTCTGGGAAATAATGGCACTACTAGTCTCAACCTCCTTGACATTCTGACGTAGTCAAGCTGAAGACTATAAACCAAGCGCTTCTTGGGAGGCAACCCAATGGTTTGTTTGCAATTATTATTATTTTTTTTCTTTTTTCATTTTTCTAGGTTTAAAGATGATCACTCCTCTTGAGGCTGCCAAGTCTTGCTCGAGCACTCTTTCTTCTCTCAAATTTGAAACATCATGGATGGTACCAGATGAAGCACTCCACATCAAAGCTAGAGACCTAAACCAGGGGAGTACTAGTTCCTTTCCCTCTATTAATTTTTGCAACATTGAGGACAATGTTTGATTTAAGTGTGGGGGAGGGATATGATTTCTTTAGTGGTGCTTGTCCTTATTCAACTGAAAAGAATTCTTTTGAAATTTTTTTTATTGTTTAAGATTGACCTTAACCTCGAGCATCCCCCATCTTAGAGAATATTATCAAGTAAAACAATAAAGAAAAGAGAAGAATGTTTCAATTAAGCCTCTTAGCCTTTAATTTTCTGTTAGACACAGCTTGCTCTATTCCTTGTACAGCCAAATGGACTGTTGAGGCCTCATTAAATGAAATCTGTTCTTTCATTAAATGCGTTGATCGTTGAGAGTGCTTTTACAGAAGAATGTCTTGATTAAGTAATCCTTGGAAGAATGTTTCTTCATGCTGCTCTGGGCTTCTTTCTATTTGCTGCTCTATTTCCTGCTTCAGCATTAAATGCTGTGACGTGAGCATCAGCTTTATGTTGACTTTGAATAATAACCCGTTGTAAGTTCCTGAAATCACTAGTAAACATATTAGAAATACTTTAAGCATCATTCCGAGTGATTCTGGAGGTTACAAACCAAAAGCTCAATTTTTCGCAAAATCAGATATCAGTGACAGCGACAAGAACTCGAGTTTTCAAAGTAGAACTCGAGTTCTTTTGTTTTTCCATTTAGTATCTCAGTGCTGTAAGGCAAGAACTCGAGTTGGCAAACTAAAACTCGAGTTCTAGAACTCGAGTTCTCTTGGTGACTTTTCTGGGAACGTGGTCTGTGAGATGAGAACTCGAGTTGATCCTGGAGAACTCGAGTTCTTCCTTTTTCCTTCAAATTCATTTTCAAAGAACTTGAGTTCTCATATATGAACTCAAGTTCATGAACTCGAGTTCTATTATAGGAACTCGAGTTCTTAAACTTGTTCATCGGGCGATAGAGTGTCGTGCAGAGAGAACTCGAGTTCTTAATTATGAACTCGAGTTGATGAACTCGAGTTTGTCACTAATGAACTCGAGGTCTTTCAGACTTGAGAATTTTTTCATGACCTGAGCGCGAACTCGAGTTCTTAACCCAAGAACTCGAGTTCTTCATCTATGAACTCGAGTTGTATGACCAGGAACTCGAGTTCTTCATTTTGCTGAGATGAGAACTGGAGTTTTAAAGCTTGAAATCAAGTTCTTATGTAAACCATTGATTCACAAGTGTTTAGTTATCATCAAAACTTGGTTGAGAACTAACATTCTCCCTTTTTTTGATGATGACAACACTTGTAGCTTTTTGAAAACATTAGCTGGTATAAGATGGTATCAATATTAGCTTGTAATTAAAAATTTCTGCTACAAATTCATGTCAATAAGATCATCTCAGTAAAAAGAAGCAATAGATAACTTTTGAAGCAATGGTCAACTATAACAATGAGATCATATCAGCAATTGCATTAAAAACATCAAAGTCAATAATACTGTATTACAAACATCAGCACAAGATTTACATATCAGTCAGATCACAAGGTTCAGCACAGAATAAAATTAGACAAACAAAACAATTAAAAAACTAATCAGCAACTATCAGCTCAGCAACTATCAACTATTCTCTTCTCAGCTACTTTCTTTCTTCTCCCCCTTTGTCATCATCAACTGGAGGAAGCATGGAGATAGGAGTGATTGACAAAGGAGTCTAGAGAAAAGGTAGGGCTTCGGCAAAAGTTGATGGAGTCACCTGAGGACGAGAGGAGGAAGAAGGAATGGAAGTAGACGGAGATGGAGGAACTGAGACATGGACAGGAAGAGAAGTGGAAAAGGCTGGAGCAAATGGGGATAGGGCAAGAGTGAAGATTGGAGATGAGGAAGAAGCAGGATGGGTGATTGGAGAGTGAGATGGAGATACATGAGGGGAAATGTGTGGGGTGGAGTGAAAGATAGGATCAGGCATAGTAGCATGTGGAGGAGAGAAAGGTGGAGGTGATGAGCCAGAATGACCTATAGGATTTGTCTGCTTCAGTAGTTTCTCAACCTTTTTGTCCAGTCTGTCATAAGCAACATGTGTGGCTTCAAATCTAGGACCAAGATCTTCAAAATGACCAGCAACAGCTTCAAGCTTCTCATTGATCCCTGCTAACTGATCAGTCAGATCCTCTTGAAATTCATCCTCAGACTTGGACTTTGACTTAAAGCATTTTATGACCTCATTGACACCTTTCTTTACCTCTGCCTCAATTTTCTTGGACAACTCAGTAATTATATTATCTTTGAGGGTAGAGATGGCTGCTGAGATAGCTTTATCAACCATGGTCTGAATAGAAGTTCCAAACATGGAAACTGGCTCAGGAGCCTGAGGTAGAGCAGAGGTGGATGGCCGAGTGGGGGATGTCTGTCCTTCCTCAGCTCTGGTTCTGGTCCTAAATGGAGCTCTGGATTGGCCAGATTCCTTAGCAAATTCCAATCTCATGTAGTTCAGTTGGTTCTGACAGAACTTAATAGGCTTGATAGGTTTAGAATCCAGCTCCAGATGCCACACTTTGTGATGAAAAAGAAGGACAGATATCAGATGAGCATAAGGTAAGTGTGCCTTCTTTTGACCCTCAAATCTGAATTTTTGAATCTCATGGTAGAGCCAGTAGCCAAGATTGAATGTTGTTTTGGACATAATTGCAGCTAGCAGACTATAGTCTCTACTGGCAAAATGTGTGCAATTTTTGCCCTTAGGTACTAGACTCCTAGTGTAAATATACCAGATGACTCTGTGGAGGGAAGGCATATCTCTAGGATTGAAAGTCAGTGGCCCAATTTCCTCCCCTGGTCGGAGAATTTCAAAAATTTCAGCATCTGAGAATTCTATAATAGGCGGAGAAGGGGGGTCTATAATTCCTAACATATTATTCAGGATTTTGGGGGTCACAGTAATGCGTTTGCCTCTGACATGTGAAATCATTCTCTCTTCCTCTAGAGTTCCATCAGAGGCAATCACATTAGAAATTCGCAAAAAGAAATAGAAGGCCCTAACCACAGAAGGACAATAAGGGGTTTGGATACCTAGAAGTGGCTTGAAGCTAGTCAGATATGGTGATAAGTCTAAACCACATTCAGACAGAAAGCTTGGGAAATCAAAATAGACATTTGAAAATATATTTCTAATCCCATAATCAGAGAGATATGTACGGCGGTCAGATTCAGGAATTGAAACAGGGTTACAGATAAAATCCTTCGGTGGGATAGGGTTTCTAGTTATAGCTAGAACAGAAGGAGTACCAATGCCTGGCTGGGACTGAGATGGAGCTGCTCTGGATGGTGTACTTTGACCTCGGGACTGAGATAGAGTAGACTTGTTGGAGGCTCATCCACGTTTTCTTTACCTCGACCTTTGACTGGAGTAGCAGTGGATTTTGGTTGTTGTTGGGACTTCGTTGGCTCACGGATGACTACTCCTCTTGTTCGAGGACGAGATGGTAGAGAATCAGGAGATTCAGGAGGAGGAGGAATAGTAACCTTTGCTACTTTGGGTCGGTAGCGAAGAGGCGGAATCTTCTCTCGACGAGATCTTTTCAGTGGTGGAGGCTTGGGTGGTGAAACGGAGTTGCTAGTTTCGGATGAAGAGGAGGTCGCATCTCGTAGTTGTGGGTTTTTCGTTCTCATTGTGAAGTTTTCAAAGAGTTCTGAGAGTTAGGGTTTTGTTTCAAAGAGGGTGAGGGTTTAATGTGGCAATGTGGCAAGAGTTTTAGAGAAAGTGTGTATATATGTCCGCTATGAACTCGAGTTCATGTAGTGAAGAACTCGAGTTCTTCCAGTGACTGTTCAGGCTTTAGACATGAGAACTCGAGTTTTTAGTTAAGAACTCGAGTTCTTGAACTTGAGTTGTTGATAAGCAACTCGAGTTCTTGTGTTTCATGGAGCTGGCCCAGGAAGAACTCTAGTTCTTGTTTATCAACTCGAGTTTATGAACTCGAGTTCTTTCCTAAGAACTGGAGTTGATATCATCAAAACGTGCATGAACTCGAGTTCTTCCTGATGAACTCGAGTTCTTAACCTGTTGCCTTCAGAAGAACTCGAGTTTTTGGATCTGAACTCGAGTTTTAATCTCCCCTAATTATAGCGATGAAAACAGAGACCTGCAAAACAGTATTTATAAACTCCGAAGCTTAAGTTAGTCAATGTTTAAGTGAATTAAACTTAAATATATGAAATGAAATTCTTACAACTCATTGGGATTCACCATTCCTAATTCTCTTCTGATAAACAGAAATTGTTCCTTGGCCAGGGGCTTTGTAAAAATGTCAGCAAGCTGCAAATGTGTCGGAATGAACATCACTTTGACATCTTTTCTCTGCACATGATCTCTGATAAAGTGATGTCTGACATCAATATGCTTAGTCCTTGTGTGTTGAACTGGATTCTTCACCAGACTTATGGTACTTGTGTTATCACATAAGATTGGAATATCTTTCAGGTGAATTCCTAAGTCTGATAATTGTTGCTTCAACCACAGGACTTGGGCACAACAGCTAGAGGCTCAACATACTCAGCTTCAGTAGATGAGACAGCCACAGTAGTTTGTTTCTTGCTGAACCACGATACCAGAGAGCAACCAAGGAACTCACATTGCCCACTGGTACTTTTTCTATCAGTTTTGTAGCCAGCGTGATCTGAATCAGAATACGCAACCAGATATTCTTGTCCTTCTTTTGGAAACCATAGTCCTAGCTCTTTTGTATCAGCTAGATATCGAAATATTCTCTTCACGTGCTCTGCATGTGATTCCTTTGGGGCAGCTTGGAATCTAGCACACATGCCCACACTAAACTGAATATCTGGTCTACTGGCTGTCAGGTACAATAGGGATCCGATCATTCCTCTATATTTGGTGATGTTAAAATCCTTTCCCTTTTCTGTATCAGCATCAAGAGAGGCAGTTGAACTCATTGGAGTATCTGCACCATTACAATTCTCCATTCCAAATCTCTTGAGCAGATCCCCTAGGTACTTGGTCTGAGAGATAAATATCCCATCCTTTCGTTGTTTAATTTGCAGACCAAGGAAGTAGTTCAACTCACCCATCATAGACATCTCGAATTCATTCTGCATTTTCATCGAGAATTTCTCACATAAAGATTCATTAGTGGATCCAAAAATGATATCGTCAACATATATTTGCACAATTAATAGTTCATTAAGCTTATTGTTTTTAATGAAAGGTGTAGTGTCTGCTTTTCCTCTAACAAAACCTTGATCAAGTAGAAATTTACTTAGTCTCTTATACCAGGCTCTAGGAGCTTGCTTAAGACCATATAGAGCTTTCTTTAGGCGGTAGACATGATCAGGGTATCGGTCATTTTCAAAACCAGGAGGTTGTTCTACATATACCTCCTATTGTATGAAACCATTTAGAAAAGCACTCTTAACATCCATCTGATAGAGCTTGATCCCCTTGATGCAAGCAAAGGCTAGAAGAACATGTATTGCTTCCAATCTAGCCACAGGAGCATACGTTTCTTCATAATCAATTCCTTCTTCTTGATTATGGCCTTTAGCAACAAGTCTAGCCTTGTTTCTGACTATAATTGCGGATTCATCTCGTTTGTTCTTGAATACCCATTTAGTGCCAATGACTGGATGGTCTTTAGGCCTTGGTACCAAGTCCCAAACTTGATTTCTATCAAATTGATGTAGCTCCTCTTGCATTGCGATGACCCAATCATTGTCTGATAAGGCTTCGTCAATTTTTGAGGGCTTAATTTCATATATGAAAGCAGAGAATGTGACCTCATTTAATACACTGCTTCTGGTTCTCACACCTTGATCAACATTTCCTATAACTTGGTCAAGAGGATGATTCCTGATGAATTTCCAAGCTCTAGACTGAGATTGGTCAGGGTGATTTTGTGAATCATTTTTAAAAGTATCTTCAGAATTTTCAATAGAGGCAGGGGTAGATTTCGAGAAAATTTGGTTTTTCTGCATAGGTTCATCATCTTCATCCACAGAATTTGATGGTTTTGACTCACAAAACACTACATGAATTGACTCTTCAACTATACGGGTACGTTTATTGAAAATTCTAAATGCTTTACTCCTATTAGAATAGCCAAGAAATATACCTTCATCTGATTTAGAGTCAAACTTACCCAGATTATCCTTACCATTGTTATGTACAAAACATTTACAACCAAAGATGTGTAAGTGAGCCAAGTTTGGTTTTCTCCCTTTGTAGAGTTCATAGGATGTCTTGTTCAACTTCTTTCGCACATAGGCTCTGTTTGAGATGTAGCTGGCAGTACTCATGACATCTGCCCAGAAGACTTGTGAAGTCTGATGCTCATTCAACATTGCACGGGCCATCTCAGTCAGTACTCGGTTTTTCCTTTCTACCACACCATTTTGTTGAGGTGTTCTTGGTGCTGAAAAATTGTGGTCTATGTCATGATCCTCACAGAACCTTTCAAAGAGCTGATTCTCAAATTCACCACTATGATCAGTTCGAATAGCTGCAATGCATATACCTTTCTTGTTTTGCACTTTCTTAGCAAACACACAAAACAGATCAAATGTTTCATCTTTTGAAGATAAAAATATTGTCCATGTAAAACGGGAATAATCATCTACTATAACTAAAGTGTATAAGTTTCCCCCCAAGCTTTTCACTCTGGCAGGTCCAACCAAATCCATGTGAAGTAGCTGAAGGGGTCTATTTGTTGAAATCTCAGTTTTGTTTTTGAAAGAAGATTTAGTTTGTTTGCCCTTTTGACATGCATCACAAATCATATCGTATCTAAAATGAATTTTGGGCAAACCAATTACTAGATCCTTTTTGAGCAACTTGTCCAGCTGATGCATATTCACATGTGCAAGTCGTTTATGCCATAGCCAGCTCTCATCCAAGTTACTAATAAAACATTTTTCTGAAATGGTTTTTGAAAGATCTAAGGTATAACAATTACCTTCTCTAAGAGCTTTGAATAAAACCTTAAGTTTTCCTTTGTCAATTGCAAGGTCGTCTTTATTTACAATGAGACAATCTTCTGAGCCAAATATGATCCAATTGTTCTTATCGGCACTTTGACTCACACTTAAAAGGTTATGGCATAGTCTTTCTACTAGATAAACATCCTTGATGAGAGGTCCTTCTTTAGTTCCAATTTCACCTATGCCAGTGATTTTCCCAGATTGATTTCCTCCGAAGGTGACTTTACCACCATCTCTTGAATTTAAGGCAATGAACTTCTCTTCATCACCCGTCATATGTCTTGAACATCCGCTGTCAATGTACCATTTGTTTATTCTGGATGCTTTCAGACACACCTACAAGACAAAAGACATTAAGTTTTAGGTACCAATCTTTTCTTGGGTCCTTTGGGGTTAGTATGATGTATAGGAACATAGGTTCCTTTGGGTACCCACTGATAATTTCCTACAGGTCTATCTCTTCTTTTCTTTTTATGAAAACATGATGATGTGCTATGACCCTTCCGATTACAATAATTACAATGAGCAAAAGGATTTGATGAATGCACTGACTTTTGAAAATAATTTAAGTATGATTTTCCATGAGTTTTCTTTTTGCCCTTCTTCTTGTCAAAAACAGGATTATATCCTATACCTCATCTATCATTTGTAAAACGTTGGGCATTTAAAATCACATTAAGCATTTCACTTCCTCTGGTGAATTTCTCCAGGGTTTTTGTAAGATATGAATTCTTTTTCTCCAAATCAAGACAGTCCTCACAAAGTATGTTTTTGTCAGTAAAATTCTTAACTTGCATTTCAAGAGAAATATTTTTCCTTTTCAGATCAAAATATTTATCAGCAAGTTTTTCAAATTCAGATTGTATTTCATTGTATTCATCAAATAGCTCATCATAACTAGGTAATGAATCGTTTACCTCAAGTTGTTCTTCTGTAACTAAGCACACATTAGCTGTCTCAGCTTCTTTTTCACTTTCCTCTTCTGAAGAGTCATCTCCCCAAATAGCTGAAACATACGCCTTCTTCTTGAAGTTGTTGAGCTTCTTCTTTTTGTCCTTCTCATTGCCCTTTAGCTGAGGACACTCCGATTTGTAGTGACCAGGCTTTTCACACTCATAGCAGATGATTTGATCTTTCTCTTTGGATTCGCGTCTGCTGCTATTGGAACCTCCCTTTTGGAATCGATTTCTGAAACCTTGATCCCTTCTGTAAAATTTCTTGAATTTCCTCACGAACATACCTATTTCATCGTCCTCGTCATCTTCATCATTTTCTTCCTTTTCTTTAACTGCATTGAGAGCAACTCCTTTATTCTTGTTGTTGCCATTGATTTCGTCCAAATCTTTCTTGAATTTCAGTTTGCTTTCATACTCAGACAAGCTTCCGAATAAGGCTGCCACTGAAGCCATTGACTCACCTCGAGCCTCTTCTATAGCTGTGACCTTGGCTTCCCAGTCTTTGGTTAGTACGTTGAGAATTTTTCTGACTTGGGCACGTTGTTCATAGCTCTTACCCAATACAGCTAGCTGGTTTATCAGATGAGTATAACGAAGTTGAAATTCAGCAATTGACTCTCCGTTCTTCATTCTCAGCAGATCATACTCTGTTGTGAGAGTATTGACTCTATTTTCCTTTATAGCTATTGTTCCTTATAAGCAACCTCCAAGGCCACCCACATTTCTCTAGTTGTCTCCAGATTGCAAATACGAAAGTATTCTTGTTGACTGAGTGCACTCTGAAGCAAGAGTATGGCCTTGTTGTTTAGAGTAACATTTCGTCTATCATTATCATTGTAATCTTCTTCCGGCTTTGGCAATCTGACACCATTGTCGAGAATGGTTGGCCCGTAGTTTCCTCTTTCGAAGACTCTCCACAATCCAAACTCCGTAGCCATCACAAACACTTTGAACTTGTTTTTCCAGAATGAATAATGTTGTCTGTTGAAACCGGGAGGCCGGTTAATTGATGCACCATCAGGCAATATTCCGTCCATGATCAAACTCTGAATGTTAATCCAAACTGAGCAACCAAGCTCTGATACCAAATGAAGATGGAATATCACCTAGAAGGGGGGTGAATAGGTGATTTAAAAATCTAACTGCTTAATCAAAATTTTCACAAATTAATGAACTAACTGATCAAGAGTTTAAAGGAGAAGGAACACGAGAGAATTTATCCTGGTTCGGTCTATCCTGACCTACGTCCAGTCCCCAAGAACACCTTGAGATTTTTCACTATCTTCAGAATACAATTACACAACTCGGAATGATCCCTCAGACTCACTCCCCCTTACTATTTGTAATTGTACACCCTTACTTAAGGTTCCACAACCTTAAGATTTTACAAACGAATGAAAATTGAATGTTTAAGTAACTCCTCACGAGTTGAATAATAAATGATCACTGAAGTACAAATTGAGAGTAATGAAACTGATAAGATAATAACTCAGAGTAAATGCGCAGAGTTTCCGGTAGGTGGCCGAATTGTATGCTTGGGTATTTATACTCTTTCGCCATTAATGTCGTTGGGAGGAACTTGAGAGTTACCGTTGTGACTTATTTAATTTTCCGTTAGACACAGCTTGCTCTGTTCCTTCTACAGCCAAATGGACCGTTGAGGCCTCATTAAATGAAATTTGTTCTTTCATTAAATACGTTGATCGTTGAGAGTGCTTTTGCAGAAGAATGTCTTGATTAAGTAATCCTTGGAAGAATGTTTCTTCCTGCTGCTCTGGGCTTCTTTCTATTTGCTGCTCTGTTTCCTGCTTCAGCATTAAATACTGTGACGTGAGCATCAGCTTTATGTTGACTTTGAATAATAACCCGTTGTAAGTTCCTGAAATCACTAGTAAACATATTAGAAATACTTTAAGCATCATTCCGAGTGATTCTGGAGGTTACAAACCAAAAGCTCAATTTTTCGCAAAATCAGATATCAGTGACAGCGACAAGAACTCGAGTTTTCAAAGTAGAACTCGAGTTCTTTTGTTTTTCCATTTAGTATCTCAGTGCTGTAAGGCAAGAACTCGAGTTGGCAAACTAGAACTCGAGTTCTCTTGGTGACTTTTCTGGGAACGTGGTCTGCGAGATGAGAACTCGAGTTGATCCTGGAGAACTCGAGTTCTTCCTTTTTCCTTCAAATTCATTTTCAAAGAACTTGAGTTCTCATATATGAACTCAAGTTCATGAACTCGAGTTCTATTATAGGAACTCGAGTTCTTAAACTTGTTCATCGGGTGATAGAGTGTCGTGCAGAGAGTACTCGAGTTCTTAATTATGAACTCGAGTTGATGAACTCGAGTTTGTCACAATGAACTCAAGGTCTTTCAGACTTGAGAATTTTTTCATGACCTGAGCGTGAACTCGAGTTCTTAACCCAAGAACTCGAGTTCTTCATCTATGAACTCGAGTTGTATGACCAGGAACTCGAGTTCTTCATTTTGCTGAGATGAGAATTGGAGTTTTAAAGCTTGAAATCGAGTTCTTATGTAAACCATTGATTCACAAGTGTTTAGTTATCATCAAAACTTGGTTGAGAACTAACAGGTCGGACATGAGAAGCTAATGAAATAGCTTCGCGATTCCAGCATATTCACCCGTGGGATGTTCAAGCCGTTCCTACCCGTCCTGCTTTACCACCCTTAGGTATCGTCTCCCTTGTTTCTAATTCATTTTTGTCTCTCCTTTTCTAGGTAGTATGTCAATTTCTCCCTATCCTGTTGAGGATTCCAGATTTGTGGAGTCGGCATCCGCCTGTGTCCCACGTCATCTTGCTAAGAAATACGACTGGATTGCGACCGGGGTGCTATCCAGGCTCTCTACTGCCACAGCTGATCAGATCGCTGCGCTCCCATTAGGGGACCGGGATCATTGCTCTCTGTCCCCGCCTAGCCCTGATGAACCCATGTGTACCATCCGGGAAGGCAACGAACGTTCCTACTTCTTCTTCTACCGAGATTTCGTTACCAAACTCGGTCTACATTTTCCTTTTACACAGTTCCAAATAAATCTCTTGAACATTCTACATTTAGCCCCCACTCAAGTTCACCCGAATTCTTGGGGCTTCATCATTACTTTTGAGCGACTTTACCAGTTTTTGAATCATACCCCAACTACCAGGGTGTTCTTTTATTTCTTTAACATTCAACGGGCTCGCCAGCCTGGAGAGCCTATGAAGAAAAAGGGCTGGGTTTCTTTTCGGGGGAAACCGGACAAAAAACTTTTTCATGTAGCCACCGAAACCTGGAAGGGTTTCAAGACCTCATTTTTCAAGGTCACTGCGGAGCCCGGTCATAAACCGTGGTTTCTCCAGGGTATCGATTCCAAGTCAGTGGAATTGACATTTCCGCTGTATTAGTCAAAGACCCATTATGACCAAGACCCAGCAATTTTTCAATCTTCTGATGACAAGTTAGAGCAGGCTGAGGTTGCGACTGTGATCGACTTGGTCGAACACGTGGCTAAGAAGGACGTAATTGATACCCGCATTTTTATCTGTCAATCAATAGAGGAGATATTTCCGCCGAGTAAGGTTTTGGTACTTATTATTTCCTTTATTACATAGCACTTTGCTGCCTTTTCTGATGTTTGTTACCATCTTTGTAGTGCCTGAAATGGGGAAGGTTTCCTTCCAGGAATTAGCCGAGAAGCTCTGTGCCAAGGCCAAGAAGAAGGGGGAGTCCTCTTCTCAAAAGAAGGCAGTAGTTGCTCCTTCGCCTAAGAGGACCATTGTGCCCGAGAAGAGAGCTGCATCTCCTCTGGCTTTCGAAGACCTCACCCCCCGTAAACGATCGAAGTTGGCGGCTACCTCATCGACCTCGGTTGCGGAAGTTAGCCTGTCCTCCGTTCCTGAAGCTAGCGTTCCAACAGGCATTCCTCCTCCTCCTCCTCCCCGAAAATCACGTCTTCATTCTCGGGGTGAAGTATGGACTGACAGGGTTTTGGACAAGCTCAAGTACGCCGTGAAGCCCCCTAGCAAATATTTCACCGCCGGCGTTTTTGCCGACTCCGACCTGGATCACCTACAGGCCCTGCAAGACCACTTGATGGAGACGGCCGAAGTGCTAGACGCTTATGCTGTCGTGAAGCATAAGTATTCCAAAGCTATTGTCGAGCTTACCAAGGCTCGGGCTGAGAGGAAAGATGCTACGGCTCGGTAGGTGGAGGCTGAGGAGGCACGCCTGAAGGCCGAGGAGGCGCAGATAAAGGCGGTGGAGGAACTGTTGAAGGCCCTTGCTGATAAGGATCTAGCCTCCACCGAACTTAGTACTTGTCAGGTACGGGAAGACACGTTGAATGCCTCGCTGCGTACTCTGAAAGGCCAATACGCGGGCGCGGTGAAGGACCTGGTCCTCGCTCATTCCGACATCGACGCTTACAAAACCAAGCTAGCAGTGTCTGCTGCTGAGGTGGAGAAGCTGGAGGTCATGGTAGTTGAGACAGCTGCTGAAGCTTTCAAGGAGTGCCTGGCCCAAGTTCGAGCTCTGAATCCTGATATCACAATAAGTCTTGATGCCGTGGATTTCAGAGCTTCTGTAGTGGATGGGCAGTTTGTACCAGCGCCGATTTCCCTGGCCGAAGAGTCCAAGCATCACACGGAGGGCAACCGAGCTCAAATTGCTGAGGATGATGCTCCGGCCTCAAATGTGCCCGACTCCTCTGTGCCTGACCAAGCCCAACCCTAATGCTATCTTCCTTAAGATTTTTGTTTGATGTTCAGTGGCTTCAGTTTTTATTTTTGCTTTGCTTTCTGTAATCCGGGTCATGCCCCAACATTAATACAATGACAATTTCATCCTGGTTTTTTCCGGGCATTTTGAGCATTATTATCTTGCCTAACTTGCCAGTTTTATTTTCATCCTTTAAACCAAACTCACGCTTAATTCACTCGTTAATGAGTAAAGGGAAACGTAATCCGGGCACGAAGCTCGGTTTTTTTTATTAGACTTGGCCAAAGTCAAGATATTGCGCAGAGTCTGCAAGATATTCTACCAACATTCATAAATGGGCTTGTTTACTAATAATCGGGCATTTTAAATAAACAGATGATTTCCAACAATCACCTAAGTACTTTATCTTGTAAAGTATCTAACCGAGATGGTAGCCAAATGCCACATGTTCGGGTCTTAATTTCTTTTAGAAAAAGAACCTAAACATTTCGGATCTTTTATGGCAATCTCACACCATCCCAGGGAGTTATTCCGATACATCGTAACATTCATAAGATTTGTTAACAAACCCTATGACAACTGGGCTCGCGAAAATCCTGGTTTCATTGATTAAGTTGCCTTTACTCGGCTATTTTTGTATTGAACTTCATAAACAATCACTTGGTCGGCCCATAAAGTAGGTCGCCTTCTTTATTGATTGAAATAGTTGCAATTATAAAGAAGTTTGACATAAATGGAAAATGATGCATGAAAGCGAAATAATCCTTAAAAAGAAAAACGGTTCTCAGCTACCACTGACATCCTTTGAAACTGAAAAGCGGTTCTCAACCGCCGCTAACATCCGCTGTGCACGAGTCCTGAGTTGATCTCGGCCCCTAGCTATAATAGATCCTTAGTTTGTCCGCATTCCAAGTTCGCTTGATAGCCGTGTCATCCAATGCCTCTAGGACATAGGTTCCGGGCCCTATTTTGTCTGCAATACGGTAAGGACCTTCCCAATTTGCCACAAGTTTCCATCTCGAGCATTCTTGTTACCGATATCCGCTATACGAAGTACCAGATCACCTCTGCTAAACACTCGTGGCCTAACTTTACGATTATACTTAGCCGTAATTAACTGCTTTGTAGCAAGATCTCCGCAATGTGCTGTGATTCTAACTTCGTCAATGAGGTCTAGCTCCACAGCCAATTGTTCACTGTTATTGTGCTCTCCTTCCTCCATGACCTTTGCCTTCCTCCATGATGTTTGCCCGATTTCGATCGGGATCATGGCCTCGCAGCCGTAGGTCAATCTGAAAGGCGTTTCCTTGGTCGAGGTTTGGACACTAGTTCGGTATCCCCAGAGTACTGGGTATAATTGCTCAACCCAGTCGTTTTCTGCACTTGTCATCCGCTTTTTAAGCCCATCTACAATGATTTTATTTGCTGCCTCGACTTGCCTATTAGACTGTGGGTGTTCTACCGAGGTGAAATGGTGCTTGATTTTGAGTTCGGACATCAACCTCTAGAAGCCTCAGTCGACGAATTGTGTCCCGTTGTCGGTGACGATCTCGGCCGGAATCCTAAATCTTGCCACGATGTTTCTTTCAAAAAAAATTTGTATGCGAGCGGCCGAGATGGTTGTCAGGGGTTCGGCCTCAATCCATTTACTGAAGTAGTCCACAGCCACAACCAGCCACTTCATTTGCCCTGTAGTTGGCTTGAACAGTCCTAAGAGGTCATGCCCCACTTGAAGAATGGCCATGGGGCCATGATGGACTTTAATTCGGCCGGAGGTGGCTAAATTATCCGAGCGTGTTTTTGGCAATTTTATCACTTTCTTACGTGTTCTCTGGAATCAGCGACCATTGTCGGCCAATAACATCTAGCTCGGAGGGCTTTTCGAGCTAGCGCCTTAGCTCCCATATGCTGCCCGTTGATCCCTTTGTGTATCTCTAACAACACATACTCGGCCTCTGCTGGGTCCAAAAACCTCATCATAGGAGAGTAAAGGCCCTTATGATACAATTGGTCATCAACCACTATATACATCGAAACGTTTCTCGCCATTTGCTTTGCCTCTATAAGGTCCTCCGAGATGATTCCCTTCTCCAGGTAATTTAGGATAGGCTGTTAGTTCTCTAGGTGTTTTGATGATAACTGACAATTGTAAACTTAATTTGAAGTTTGTCTTTGAAAGTTGTAAAACTTTCTGTTTAAGGCAAACTCGAGTTTAGGTAGCTAAACTCGAGTTTGGACTTCATAGACAGAAGCTCAGTTTTTAACAAAGAAAGCTAAACTCCAGTTTGCATAGGCAAACTCGAGTTTGTAGAGTTACAGAGAGCAATCAAAGTTTCTAAGAGTTGTAAACTCAAGTCTGTATTTATAAACTCGAGTTTAGATCAAAGGCAGTGACATTCGAATTTCAACTTGTTTCCAAACTCTACCTTTGATTCTGAGAAATTCCAGTTTACAAGAAAGTTTAAATGCTAAAAAGTTCAAAAGACTTGTAAACTCGAGTCTATGTTTTGGAAACTCGAGTTTTGAGACCAAACAAAAGCTTCAACGTTTTATCAAGTTTTCTAAACTCCAGTTTCAAACTCCAGTTTACCAAATTAAATAGCCTTTCTGTTTTCAGTTTTCACTGAAAACTCGAGTCTGGATTATGTAGACTCGAGTTTGGCATAAACAGAGATACTTGAGTTGATACTTGTTTTCTAAACTTCAGTTTGAGTTTCAGTGACTCCAGTTTGTACTTAAATGAAAAGTTTTCAAAGTTTCAATGTACACTGAAACTCGAGTCAGATTTCTGGAAACTCGAGTTTATGATTATTTGAAAATACTCAAGCTATTACATGATTTCTAAACTCCAGTCTTGAAAATGAAAACTCCAGTTTGAGCCTTCAAAGTTATTTCAATGTTTTAGTTTTCAATGAAACTCAAGTCTAGGTTTTGGAGACTCGAGTTTAGCTCAAACAGAAAGCACTCGAGTAAATGGCTATTTTGAAAACTCCAGTTTGAGAAACAGAAACTCCAGTTTACACTTATAAAGATTTTTCAAAAGTTTCAGTTTACACTAAAACTCGAGTTTTGTATATCAAAACTCGAGTCTGGACTATACAGAGAGCTAAGTAACATTTCCGGTTTTGTAAACTCCAGTTTGTGTTTTCTAAACTCCAGTTTTGAAGCTCTGAACTTAAACTCAAGATTTTCATAAAAGCTTCAAACTCGAGTCAGTCACTAAATGACTCGAGTTTAGCACTGTGTTCAAAACTTCATTCAAGAGCAACTCGCGACTTTCCTCTTTGTAAGAACCAAACTCGAGTCAGTCACTAATCAACTCGAGTTTAGGAACCTTTTCAAAACAAGATGCTCTCTAGATGAACTCCAAACTCAAGTCTGGGCTTGTAAACTCGAGTTTGTAACACACAGATTTGAAAAATCAGATGGCGCGAATTTGCGAAAACCATTTGAATGATCTTAATACTTCATATCTTTAATTGCTATTATTCCTAACGTCTTTTAACCAATTTGTTAGCAAGTTTCAGATGGTTTATTAAAGGAAACAATGAAGATTCAGACAATGAGCTGTAAAGCAAGAGAGAGAGAGAATATGTTGTCTTATAAAGTGCTCCAACTTGGATTAAATAATTACAACTTTAAGCACAGCCCATTACAACACAGGGACATCAACATTATCTTCATATTAATTAAGTCCCACATTGCAAGAATGTCTACAACAGATTAGACAAAAGCAGAATCCATCCATCAAGAAGATTTTAGTGGATTCTCAACAACTAGTTTCTGAGAGTGGAGCTTAAACGGTCAAAATTCGTAGTACTCTTCCAACAGCTATGTTCTTCATTCAAAATGAACTTCAACAGCTATAAATATGACTCAGATTCGAAGAAGAACATATATAGACAATATACAAGACATTTACAGTGAGCAACATTGAGATTTTTGTATTCATTCTTCTGTAAATTATCCTGAGAGATTTGAGCTTCAGTGTTTATCAATATCTGCTCTTAGAGAGATTTTGTTTCCATTAATCATTTGATTGTAAAGAATCTCAAGTCGGGGGACTTGGAGATTGGTTGTACAACTACAACTTGTAAGGGGGAGTGAGTCCTAGAGAAAGGATCATCCTGAGTACAGAGTGTGTAGTTGTGATATCAGTGTACAACTTGTAAGGGGGAGTGTATCCTATTGAGAGGATAACTTTAGAGTACAGAGTGTGTAACTGATTGTGAGTGATAGTGGAAATCCCAAAGAGTCTGGGGACTGGACGTAGGTCAAGAGTTGAGACCGAACCAGTATAAATCTTGCCGTGTCTTGATTCTCATTTCTTTTCTCTGTTTAGCTCTGTTTTAGCATCGACATTGCAGAGCATTGTCAGATTAATTTTTTTAAAATCCCCAATTCACCCCCTCTTGGTGATTTCCTCCACTTTCATAGGCTTCCGCCAATCTTCTGTTGCTGCAATAACCATAAGACAAGTGGGTTCAATCAAACTTTGTTGTATTACCGTTCGATGACTTCTCGTTTTCTTTGTGCTAGCCAGCTTTGACAAGATGTCCGCCCTCGTGTTTTCTTCCCTAGGGATGTGAGTGACTACGACATCGTCAAAGTCGGCCATAGCTTCCTTAACTTTCCCGAGGTATTTAATTAGCAAAGGTCCCTTAGCCGTATACGATTCGTTGATCTGGGCTACGACCAACTGAGAATCGGTTGACAAGTGAATCCTCCTGGCTCTGTTATCTTTTGCTTAAGATAGCCCGGCCAACACCGCCTCATATTTGGCCTGGTTATTGGAGGTTTTGAAATGTAGCTGTAGGGAGTGTTCGATAGAAACTCCTTCTAGGCTCTCTATTATGACCCCTGCTCCACTTCCTTCGGCGTTTGACGATCCGTCGACAAACACTTTCCAAATATCGAGATTAGCCTCTGGGATTACCTCGGTCGGTACTAGTTCCGCAATGAAGTCAGCCAGGGCTTAAGATTTGATCGCATGTCGGGCTTCGTACACAATGTCGAACTCGGACAGCTCGATAGCCTAACTAATCATTCTTCCAGCCAAATCAAGCTTATGCAATACTTGGCGTATCGACTAACTTGTCCGAACAATTATTCGGTGTCCTTGGAAGTAAGGACGTAACCTTCTTGAAGCAGTGAGGAGTGCAAAGGCCACCTTTTCTAACCTTTGATATCTCAGCTCTGAACTTTGCAAAAGCCCGGCTTGTGAAATAGACCGGTTTTTGTTCTGTTGATTCTTCTCTCACCAGGGCGGCACTTACCGCTTCTGCAGACACCGACAAGTACAATACTAGATCTTCTCCGAGCTCAAGTTTTGACAATACCTGTGGCGAGGATAGACACTTTTTTATCTTATCAAATGCGGCTTGACACTCCGAGCTCCAATCTCCGTGCTGCGCTTCCTTCTTTAATAATTTGAATAAGGGAAGTGCCTTTTATGCCGACTTCGGTAGAAACCTTGTTAATGTGGCCAGCCTACCCATCAACTGCTGCACCTCTTTCTTGTTTCTTGGGGCAGCCATATTGAGGACGGCTGGCATTTATCCGGGTTGGCCTCAATTCCTCTGTTAGTCAACAGGAATCCAAGAAACTTACCCGCTGGTACCCCGAATGCACATTTTGCCGGGTTGAGTCGGATTCGGTGATCCCGGAGCTTCTCAAATGTTTCTTGCAGATCTCGGATATGGTCGGACCGCTTGACTGATTTAACAATCATATCGTCGATGTAAACTTCCACGTTCCTACCGAGCTACACCTCAAATACTTGGTTCATCATCCTCTGGTAAGTAGCTCCAGCGTTCTTTAGCCCGAAGGGCATGATGTTATAACAATAATTAGCTTTATCTATGATAAAAGCTGTTTTTTCCTGGTCCTCGGGATGCATGGCTATTTGGTTGTAACCAAAATAGGCATCCATAAATGAGAGCAGCTGGAATCCAGAGGAGTTGTCCACCAGTTGGTCAATGTTTGGCATGGGGTAAGCATCCTTGGGGCATGCTTTGTTGAGATCGGTGTAATCCATGCAAACCCTCCATTTGCCATTAGGTTTTTTTACCATTACCACATTTGATAACCAAGTAGTATACTGGATTTCTCTGATGAATCTGCGTCCAGGAGCTCCCTTACGTGCTCGGCGAGGGCTACTTGTCGGTCTCGAGCTATCTTCCTTTTCTTTTGTGAGACCGGCGTATAATGTGGATTTATTGTCAGCTTGTGGCAACAGAACACGGGGTCCACACCTGGTAGCTCAGAAGGTTTCCAGGAGAATACATCCTTGTTCTTTACTAGCAACTTTTCAAGCTCGGCTTTTTCTTGCTTAGTGAGAGTATTGCCTATCTTAGTTATTTTCCCGGGCTTGTGTCTTAGTTGGTAATCCATGAGCTCCCCACCGGGCTCTGTCTTCATTAGCTTCGCTTCCTCTCTTACATCCAGTTCTACCATACTTATTGAACTCGGTGTGACTGGCGCTGGGTTTTGAGTTCCCTTCCGTCGTGATGAGGATGTGTCGGGTTCATTGTTTTTTACCGTCGAAAAGTAGCATTGCCGAGATTCCTTCTTATCCCCTTTTATGGTGACGACTTCATTCTACCTGCTCACCATCTTTAGCTTCTGATGTTTGGTTGATATTAGCATGTCTTAGCTATGAATAGTTGGTCTGCCTAGAATGATGTTGTAAGAAGAGGGGAAATCTGCCACGATGAATTTGACTCTTCCGGTCTTGAAGGCTTCCTTAGATCCCAATGTCATTTTCAGCTCTATACATCCTTTGGGGCTTGTATCTTCTCCGTTGAACCCGATTAGGGTTGTTCTACACGGCTTTAGATTTTCGGGGGCTCTGCTTGCAGTGGTTCCGACTTGAAAGAAGGTCATCCCCTGATGCTTAAGACTTCCTGAAGGTATTTCTTCTGCTGACTTGCAGTATCACCACCTCCTCCATAACCTCCGCTAATGACGTTGCAATCGAACTCGACTTCTAGGAACTCATCATCATCGTCATTCTTTCTCACGTCCTCATTCGGTTTCCTCCGTTGAAGGGCTGGGCTCTTACTTCGATCCGCCTGCTTGCGTTTGCTACCCTTTTGCCCTTGCGTTTTGATGACATATTGGCGCAACTTTCCATCCCGGATAAATTTCTCTACCGCATCTTTAAGGTCCCAGCATTCATCTGTTGTGTGCCCGGGTTCGTTATGGAAATTGCAAAACCGAGTTCGGTCCAACTTGCCTCTGTTATACAGGGATCGTGGTTGCTCTAACTTTCTCATCTCGGTCAGGGCCACTTCTCTCCACAGCTGTGCACGCGAGACATTCAAAGGAGTATATTTTTCATATTTCCCCTCATGCCTTCCTCCTCGTGCTTTTTGATCCGAGCTCCTGGAGCGATCTTTTGACTCCTTATCCCTTCCTTTTAGAGGTGGACTTCTCTGTCTTTCCTTCCCCGGCGTGTTGGCTATCTGCATCTACTCGATATCTAGGTATTTCTTGGCTCACCGATGGAATTCTTCCAAAGTTTTGATCTCGCCGGATAAGACTGACCTCCCCATTCTGGATTCACTATCTAAGCCCGAGATAACCAAGTGTACGTGGACGCTTTCCGTTAATCCTTGGATTTGCAAGGCGGCTGTCTTGAAACGATCCAAGTACTTCTGTAGAGTCTCGCCGGGTTGCTGCTTGATTCTGTCTAACGTGTAGACTGACCTAGGCTGTTTTTTGTTTGTTGCAAAATTCAGCAAGAACTTCTCACTCAGGTCATTGAAGTCGGTAATGGACTTGGGAGGTAGAGTCCGGAACCAGATTTGTGCAGCCCCTCGCAATGTTGAGGTGAACAGCCTTGATATAATCGGTCCCTTGAATCCTCGAACCAGCATTTCAATGTCAAAGGTATTCAAGTGCGTTTGGGGATCCTGACTTCCGTCATATCTAGGGAGGTCGGATGTATTGAATTTCTTTGGATACTCAGCTTCCGTAATCTCATTTGAGAACGAGTTGTTATTCTGTCCTCCGTCCCAATACCACATCTTATGCTTTCCGGGATCTTCTGACCGAATTTCCTAGTTATCTGAGGCATGGCTGTTTTTTCGAACTTCCGAGCTTGATCTTCCCAGTTCATATCCCGGTGATTACTTTGTTCAGAATTCTTCGTTGACACTACTCGGCCTTGCTCGAGCTAGTTGATTTGCGGTGGATCAACAGTTTGTTGGTTGGCTTCTTCGTCCTTGTTCTGTTGATCATCCTGGCGTTCCCTCTGAAGAGGGCCTTCTAACTGCTTGAGAATCTGGTCCATCACCTCGGTCATGCGATCAATCTTTTGATTTTGGAGATTGTCGCGTTCTTCCATGTTCTCAATTCGTTTCAGCATCGACCCGGCAATGTTATGCAGTAGTCGTATATCCAAGTTGTCAATCTGGAATTCTGATGAAGAATTGACTTGATTAGTGATCACCAGAATTCGCTCTGTCCATCCATCCTCAAGGGGAGGGTCTATATTTGGTGGTTCCTCCATTTGTTCCTGATTAACTCTTCGGACATTTTCTTATTGTTGGTTCTCGTTAGTACTTCGTTCCTGACTCTGCTCGTTTGTGAGCGCATGGCTTTTGCTTCTAGTGTTAGCCATTGTTGGTCACGGGGGTAGGACTTTATAGTCCCCATAGACGGCGCCAATGTTCTGGTGTAGAACACAAGATGAGCTGGACTTGGCCTGGGGTGAAATCCCAGGGTCCTACGTACCACAATTATGGATCAAAGTCCACGTAATTCGAGAGTAAACTATATGGTCTATGATAGCCAGAGGGAGTGGGGTATGTGCTCTATGTGAATTGAAAAGCTAGGGTTTCGAAAGTGTCTACCTTGTTAGGGTTTCTCCCTATTTATAAGCATACCTGGGGCCCTATTCTAATGGGCCTTGATATCTTTATTATTTTGAGATATTAAGATACTCCTTTGTGATAACCTCCCCTTATCTTCTGGGTGGTTATGATTTTGGCCACTATCTTGATAACTGCCCCTTAATTCAAGGGAGTAGTTAAGATTGTGGTTGGAGCCATTTGACTAGGCTCTCTGGTCATTGGGCTAAGCCCATTTTTAACATATCCGTAACAGTATTTGTAACATCGAGACATCTTCAAACTTGTGTTTCTTGATGGCCTCCAAGATGACAGAGGACTTTAACAACTAGAAAAGTCATTTTAACAACTGAAAATGCTATTATAACAACAAATATGTGTAACGTCGAGACATATTCAAACTTGTGTTTCTTGATGGCCCCTAAGATGACAGAGGTTTTTAACAACATGAAATGTTATATTAACAACTGAAAATGGTATTTTAACAACACAAATTTGTAACGTCTAGACATCTTCAAACTTGTGTTTCTTCATGGCCCCCAAGATGACAAAAAGTTTTAACAACTGAAAATGCTATTTTAACAACAAAAATTTGTATCGTGGTCACATTTTGAAACTTGTGTTTCTTGATGGCCCCCAAGATGACGGAGAGCTTTAACAACTATTATGTTTTTGTTTTTGTAAATTCTACTACCATTAAATTTTGCGTTATACATTCTTGCATGACCCTCGCCTCGACATACATGACGTTTATTAGTTATAACATTTATTTATTAAAGTCATACATACGCAAATCTGTAGTAGTGTAAATAAGTATAAATGGTTGGTCAAAAATAAGTAAATTGAAGTATTTCATAGTATATTTTAAATATTTACATTATCTATTTAAAATATTCAATGTGCATACGTTGTAACATCCCAATTTTCAAAAGCGGAATATTATTTTTTTCCAACAAAAATCATTTAAAATCATCAGAGTAGTGCATTTGAGCGGAAGAGTAACTGATACTTATATTTCAAAATGCCGTAAGTCTGGTTGAATACAATAGCGGTGTAGTAACCGCGTGGTTCAAAAGGGATGTACAATAACAAAAGGAAGGCTTCCGCCAGAATGTCAAAGGAAATCTTCAGCCGGGTCTACTATGCGTCCTGCTTGCGCTTTCCTTTGTCCTCCGTCCTTGGTTCTCCTGACCCTGACGCTATGTTAAGAGCTGAGGTCCCATGCATACGGACCCCAGGTAACGGTTAACCTCATATTTACATATACGGTATATAAACACAACAAATGAATCACTCCCAACATGTCACCAACTATGTCACTCCCAGTGAATGCAAATGTACCGCTCCCAGCGAAATATACCACTCCCAGTGCAAACAGATATATCACTCCCAGTGCATGCAGATGTACAGCTATCCTTTAACAACAGCATGTATTCAAACAACACATCACAACATGCATACAACACACATACCACATATACACATACTGTAAATATCAGAGTTAGTGTTACAGTACGCAAACGTACCTTCATTGACGTTTGACGGTATTTCTGGCGGAAAACAGTGCGACAGTTGGTCAAAACGTATTCAGGGATATCCTATAAGGATAATATCGCCTCTATTAACTCACAAATATTATTTCAAAGAGATATTTTGGCTATATAAGACCATTTTACCCCTGGTGGATTTATTTTCCAATTTATTCCCTAATTTTTGGAAAAAACGCTGATCCAGCATTTCTGGGCAGAATTTCGCCTAACTTTGAAAAATCATAACTAATTCTAGAAAAATCAAACCAAGGATCCGTAAAATTTCCCGGAATCCTTGGGAAGTCTACTTTCGAGGAAAAATACTGGGACTTACCCATAACTCATGGAAAATTCCTAGTTTAATCATTTCAAACTGCTGCCCAGAATTTCGCACAGAAAACAGAACCTAACTTCTGAGATTTTTATCTTTTTGAACAGAGCTTCAAATCACACACTCTTTATAGATTTAGAAAGACCTAGATGTCTACTTTCACCATGAAATTTCTCATAATTTTTGAACATCATCTTCTTTATAAAATACTGGCGTTTTTACCTCTGACTCCAAGAATCGCTAATCGATGAAACTTCACCAGAGCTTCGCTATTTTGATCATAATCTTCCAAAAATTTTACTATAAATTCTTCTTCATCAATTTTTCGAAATAAAGCCATTGAAACCCATAAAAACATGTAAATAAAACTGGACTTGGAAGATTGATAATTAAAACAACATTTCTAACATTTCTACTTTATAAACTAAGAACTCAAACTTAAAAACCAAAAGTTCTCTTACCTCTTGAAGAACACTTGCTCTTAGCTCTTGAAACTCTTCCACTTACTCCCTCACACTCTCAATTTCAGTCTAGGCTTGTGAATTGATGAGGAGATTGTGTTGCTAAGGTCCTCTATTTATAGCCAAAGGGTGGTTAAACATCAAGCAACTTTTCTCTAATCTTGACCATCAATTATTTACTTGGGGTGGAGGTAAAAATCCTATCCCTTCAGGCCCCCCCCTGACCTTCCACCCTCCCCCCCTTGTCCACCAAGTTTTGCTTTGTCCCCAAGTCATGCCCCTTCTTCACTAAGTTACCTTAATTAATCCCAAATTCTAATTTAGTTAGGTGTACTTTGGTGTTTTACTTCAAAATCCAATTTCACTTTTGAAATCCTAATTTTGTGATTAGATTTATGGTGATTTTTAATTTCCCAAACACTTAGGTATGAATCTTAAAAGTAACCGAAAATAACTTTGGGAATAGCCAAGTTGAAGCTCTTAATTCACTGATTCCAAATATGTATTTACATTTAATACTTAGTTCCAATATTTCAAGATATGATTTAATTTCTATAGATGCTCATCTAATTTCACTTAATAAAGCAATAACTTGCTCCCCAAGTTGTCTTGCTTTTCAAGTTTCTCAACTTGCTTCTCCCATACACTTAGCTAATTATCCCATGTGCTACTCTATTTTATAACATTATAAATTCTTTCTCCTTCCTTCAAAATGTTGACCGAAATCCCCTCCCCCCAATAACCATTAAATGTGCCTTTGAATACACAAACAATATCCTAAACCACTAGGCTTAATTACCCAAAATTTAACAAGGTTTCGAATTTAATTTTGATGATTAACAACTCCTTGATACTAATCAATATCATTTGGTCTTTAAGTATGACCTTTAAAAATTAATTATTAACTAATTTCATAAATTATTAAAGTATCTCAATTATTGCAATTTCAATTGCCCAATAATTGTTACTAATTTTCTCCAAGTGAATTTATCATCCTCCGATGATTTTAAATTGTTAAAATGGTATAACTAAGGTTATGATAATCTTAGGATATTTTATGATCCTTAATAAGATTTAGGAAATTGAATTTGGATTTATTAGAATCCAAAGAAAATTTCCCCTAAAAATGATAATAAATCAATTAAAAATTTAGAGACAACACACTCTCCTATTTTAATAGGTATTAGTTGCCAAAATATGGTTCTTTAGGAGAAATATAAATTTTAGGGTATTACATATGTAACAAAAAGAATTCAATGTACGTTAAAACAATGAAACCCTCATGTAAATTGTTTTTATGAAATCTTTTTTTAGAGATATTTTATACAAATTCATGCAAACATTAAATTCATGTGGATTTTTTTTTTTTTTTTTTTTTTTTGCTGCGATAATGATGATAAAAAAAAGTCTTAGAAAAGAAACACCTTTTGAGGGCAGAGGCATTAACAATTCAAGCATAATTTTAAATGTCATCTTTTGTACACCCAATAATCAACATCCGGAAGGTGTCACCGCCGCACTTGTTTGGAACAAGTGCAAGGCTATTCATGATGTATTATTTGTAAGGCTATACTTAGACCTTTGGTGTAGTTATAGATATAAGTTCTCTTCACCTTGGTAAAGAAAATACTAATTATTCCCTTTGTTTGTTCAATATTTTCAGAGTAAAATAGTTATTTAATTAAATGATTCACAAATATAAAAATATTTTGGGTGAGAAATACATTTAATACTGTAAATTATAATCCCAAATTATATAATTTCTTGGATGACGCTATCTGTCACCTATTTAATTTGGTTGGTGATTTGATTATTGGATGATCTTCAATTATGCGATGATGTATATTTATTTTAATGGAAAATAATACTAGTGTGTGTTTATATGTGTGTGTGTGTGTGTGTGTGTGTGTGTGTGGTGCAGCTAGCTTGGTAAAGCAAAGAGAGATACTATCATCATTATTATTATTCTTGAACGAGCGAAGCATACAATAGTAATTGAAATTAAAGAAATGAGAGAATTGCAACTTCATAAACTTGAGACACAACAATATTAATCATCAATTACAGCATGGCCAATTGTTGAATGTTAATGGGATAAGTGTAAGATTGAGTAGTGTAAGACATCTTAGCAAGTAAAATGTTGGCGACCTCAGTGGGATGAAAAGCGTCCCAGAACAAGTATTTGCCTCTATCTTCACAAGGTTGTTGCATGGGAAGGCATGTTATTTGTCCGTTGTTTCTCCCCACTCCACAGCATCCCTTGTCTATCACTTCAAATCCTGCACATTATTTATTAATTAATTGATTGTTCCCTCTATAAGGCTCAAATAACCAAATTATGAATATAAAAAATTTGGTTAAATTTTTTTAAATGCAATAAATATGTCAAAAAAATACAACTTGCTTTCTAAAACCACCACTATTTATGGGGGGGAATGAGTGACAGAGATCGATCATGAATTAGGATAGGATAACTAGCGCAATGAGACTAACTAATAATTAATTAGGGGAAAATGAAAATGATACTAAAAAATTTGAGCAAATCATTGGTATCTTATAATTAATAGGAACAAGTTTATTTCTAAAAATATTTCTATTATATATAGGACTGGAGGGAGTATATTAGAAACTCTAATCAATCACTATTTAATTTGCACCACTTAGTAACCCTATTACATGCAATATTCAATTTTACTTTCTCACAATTTTTAATTAAATTATTACTATTTCTTTTCGAAACTTAATTTTCATCCGAACTCATTTTATGGAAAAAGTGTTTAGATTAAAAAATCATTATATCTTGAGTATAAAAAAACAAATTCAGCTGGTTCATCAAAATGATTGATGTAGACCAAATCCACTTCCTTTGATAATTGATTGAAAGTAATTTAAGCTTTCTGTATTCTAAAACGTAAATGCCTATAATTAGAACATTATTGATTCATTCACAACTACCTTTTGAGATTCACAACTATATATATGTCTCATATCATATTAACAACCACCCATCTAAAAAAGGTATCAAAGTGTCGGTAAATTTCTTACAAAGAAATGTCATTCTTCAAAGAACATTACGAGTTCACTAATATAAATAATTTAACCAAGAGTAAAAAATGACAAGTTGTTTCTTTTTTGGGTGGGGAAAAAAAAAAGAGGGGGGGGGGGGGGGGAGCAGAGAGAGAGTGAGTGAGTTATACCATATGATGATCCATTGAGATACAAAAGTTGACTGGTTTGATAGAAATCCAAGTACACAAACTTGGAACCAGGAAGTCGGCCATCATTGAAAGTTTGAACCAATCTGCGAAGACCAGAATTGAAGAAGGAGATGGCGCTGTTAACCTTGTCGTTGCATTGCCTTCGGGTGTTGTTGCTGTGGAAACGAGCAAGCTGATATGGAATACACCCTATCTGCCCTACTGCTGTCACTATCACCTTGCGAGCTCCCAGTGAATACAATTGCTGAACACAAATCCAAATCAACACCACAAATAACTAATCACCTCACAATCTAACTGGTTGAACCAAGATCCGCTGACCTTTTTCTCGTTTCACGTCTGGTCCAACTTTTAAAACATTGACTTTTGCTGAACCATGATTTTGATCCAACCTAATGCAGTTTTTACGTTTCGATTCATCTCTGATTGCTGAAACTATTTTTATCATTTATTTTGGTTTTGATCCAACCTAATGCAGTTTTTATGTTTCGATTCATCTCTGATTGCTGAAACTATTTTATCATTCATTTTGATTTGTTCTATAGTCTTAAAGTCTTGAGGTTTTTGGCTAAGATATTAAACTGGTTTATTTATATGTTCCTCAAGTTCAGTAGGAAAAGGCCCCCGACATATATCATTACACAGCATCAACTAACCCAGTCTTCAATATGACACATTTCACTTAGGCTATGTTTTGAAGAGGGAGAAAATTGAGGGGGAAATAGGAGGGGGGAATTCTAATAATTAAAACTTCGAAAAATGATAAAGAAATGTACTATGTTTTTGAGTTTTTCCTTCTAGTATTCTTTCCCCTCTAATTTTCTCTCCATCAAAACTTAGGTTTCAAGTAATGATGCAATGGGAAATCAGACACCATGTCAAAATTAACAAGTAGACTAAAAATGACACATTAATTACAAGACTCGTGAGTCTCAATATATATGGTCACGTGGCATCATCTAATCCGATCTTCAGAATGGCATATTTTAATTAATGCAGCAGATGATTTGGCAAGTCAAAAATGAATGATTAGGGTAAAAATGTTAAATTATATCACACAAAGCTCTCAAAAACTTTCCATTATCCTCCCTGAGCTTAAAAATCTGTGCAGATAACTCACAACTATCAATTATATATCCCCTTAAAAGTTTATTCTGTGAGGATATAACCCTCTCAAACATTTATTGATATATATATATAACACCCTAAACATTAAGATGTGAGCAAATAAGTGATGTACAAATTTCATCGCTTGGGAGTTATATGCATGCGAGTTTAGGGTGCTAGTTGTAAAGTTTCGAAGGTTAGGGAGGTTATCTGTACATAGTCCAAAGTTCAGGGACTCATGTACAATTTAGCCGGCTAAAAATGAGTACTTACAGTTAGCTGGCGAGAGTAATCTTGAAGGAGGATATTGGCAAAAGCTCTGGCAGTATAATCAGAACTGGATGTATAGAACTCAGGCATGAAATAGTTGTTAAGATAATCGTTGCTTCCCATCCCAGAATAGAATATACATTTGCTTAGATAGCTATTCATTGAAGCATTGTCACCCCTGAAAAACCTACCAAACTGTCCCACTGTGTTGGCAAAATTTGCCAGTTGCTCATTCATTGACGTGTGAGCACCCTGCAAATATAGACACACACACACACACATCATTAATATTATTCGACATGCTTCCCTAGGCCTATGCGTTTTATTAATTAATTTGATCTTAAATGTATAAGAGCTACATAACTAATTCATAAATATTAAGAAAATTAAGTAAGATGGTTATTTATAATAAAAATGTATCAGACAAAAATAAAGCCATTAACTAATTTCTACATTTAGAATAAGAGAAAATATAAAGCTACATACCATAGGATAAATATATAATAAAAATGAAGTGAGATCAATATTAGTTAAATATGAGCATACGCATGTATGTATGTACCAGATTGGTGCCAGTTTCATCTCTGATGCCGGATGCTCCAGAAGCATAATTAACCCCTCTTAATAGTTGAGGTCCCCTTGTTCTTGAGTATGGTGGAATATAATTTGGAAATCCCATAAGCTGGGCTGTACCATTCAAGTACATAAAGAAAAAAGAATTTTTAAAAAGTGGATTTTGTGCAATAAAAATTGTATATATATGTACAAAAAAATAGGGATATAGAATTAGTTCTCTTTAAAGAAATGAACACTATAAAGTTACCCTTAATATGATATCCGTACTGTCAGAAACTAATTACAGACAGTTAAATTAGTACTCCGTTATAGTTCTTTTTAGCCTGAAAATGTAGTTCTTTAAGTCCATATACAATGTTTTATCTTAGTCCATTAATTTTATAAAGTTTAATTTCAGTCTTTTAACTAATTCCGTTAACAAAAAATTGCTGCCATTAAAATTTTAAAACGTACATTCTCAAACACTAACATAGTAAGTTTAATTTTAAAAATAATTGTTGTTACTACAAAAAAAAAAAATCATCATTTAAAATTATAGGTGGTAGTATACTAGGATTAGATGATTGAAAATATATTTTATAAAAGTTAGATTGTGAAATGTGATTTATGTTTGAATTGCTAATTGCATATGTAACTTTTACTTTACAAGTTCAAATAAGGAGCTTTTATTCCATAAGTCAGGAAAGTTGGCTTTTCAAATAAGTTGTTTTACCCCATAAGCCTGATTCGGAAAATTTTTCATTCAAGTGAAAAAAAAGGAAATAACCCATAAACCCGATTAAAATAGTAAATAAGCCCGATTGCTCTTCTTAAAAGCTATACCAAACATGCTCAATATATATGAAACTAAAACCTTGTATAAAATTAAAAGATGGAAAGTATACTTTTGGCTAATTAAAACGATTACTCATAACAAATGAGATCCAATGAAGCAAAATAACTAAAAGCAACGTACCTAAGGCATCAACAAAGGTTCGACCATTGGTGAAGCGACCAGTGGGGCCAAGAGGGAAATCAACGCCATAAGGACGATAATTAGCCCTAGCAAGAGTGAGGATTCCATTGTTATTGCCATTGTCAACCAGAGAATCTCCAAATATGAAGAAACATGGAACTTGCTGTTGTGGTGGACTAATCTGTGACAACCCTCTCTCACTTAGCCAAACCCACGTACTCAAAACCAAACCGAAAACCAGAATCATCTTTCTCATCTCTTAATACTAATGTTCAGTACAGTACTATACACCCGATACAATGTACATGTTACTCTTCTTATTTATAAGGTTCTGGTTTTGAGGACATGTTGATAATAATAATGGAGTTCATGGATAGTTGGTTTGGGAATGAAAAGAGAAAAAAGAAAAAGAAGGAAGAAGCTTTTTTGGTTGGGTTTCACGTTAGGACCGGTGATTAGATTGGATATATGCACTCTATCGCGTGATTTCATAGCCTGGAAATTGCTCTCTGGAACATATATACCAGAAGCATGCGAAGGTCTTTTCTGTGGTTGGTAACGACTTTCAAAACACACACACAGATACAGATATATATATATATATATACACATCAGTGCAAGCACTTGATGCCCTCGTATATAATAAATTTTTAATCACATTCCATTTTGTTTAAAAGGAAGACCATTCTTGAGGCATCTACGGTTTCCTTCATCTTTAATTTTGCATCTATGTTTTTATTTCCTTATTAAACCCTTTAATTTTACTATGTGTACACAATTGACTTCGATACATGGACTAAATCCTAACATAACAAAGTCACAACAGGCTAACGATGCTAAAAGAGTAAAATTAATAGATTTAATAAAAAGAAAAAAAAAGAAAATGCCAAATTAACAATTAGAGAAAATTACAGGTATCTCAAGGATAGTTACGTTGTCCTTTTTTAGAATTACTCCCTCCGGTCCTATTTATAAGATATATTAACTTTTTTGGAGAGATTAAAGAAGCTAATTAAATTACTTTAGAGTACTTTTATTTTTATTTTTTTCTTTAAACTAATTAGTTTGACTAATAAACTAATATATAATCTAATAATACACCACATATGAAATGATTAAGTAACTTATTTAGCTTCCTTAATCCCTCCAGAAAAAGTCAATTATGTCTTATAATCAGGACCAGTAGTATTAATTTCAAAATTTTGAATAGGATAGAGAGAGTGCTTCAAATAAATTTATAGAATTTAAATATGGAAAACTAATTATCAGGTGCTTAATTATAATTTACCTCAATTTTGAATTAATTTCTTATAAAAAAAATTGGAAAATTTTCGCATTAAAAATTTTATTGATAAGAATTAGTTGATAAATTTTGTATACAGAGTATTGTTGCTATGCAAAATTTAAACGTACAAAGTACCAAACCTTCGTTTAAGTCACTCCCACCAATAAATTTTTCTCTTTTTTTTTCCCCAACATCAATAAACTTTTTAACGAGGGATTTTCCCTTATGTTCCTTCTTATACTTCATTTGAAATATAAAAAGAGGTAAAATAAAATCAACAACAATGGCATAGCAAGTAACAACTTAACTTTTTAAATGACTACAAGGTCAACTAATTTCTTTAAGGACAACTGGATTGTCTTGCAAGAAAAAGTAATCCCAACTAATTTTGACATTCTTATATCTCAATGTTATGCGTCTTTCTCCCAAGTTTTTTCCCATCTGGCTATATTTCTTTTATTTTTCCTTTTTTCTCCTCTTGTTACTCTATTCCTTTAAACGCTTCCCACCGCTCTCTTTCGTTATATAGCAAAATAGTTCATTTGTTTTTTTTTTAATAAGAAAAATTTAAAAAAAAACTGACGTCGTTTTATCTCCTTCACGTTAACGACCACGAGCTCTTGCTTTTCCGCCGTGACTGCAATTCGCATCACGGGACTTCCGGCTGGCAATCAGTTCTTTTACAAAAGTGATATATCTTTTTTAGGTGTTTTCCATCTAAAAATAATTTTTTATTTATTGTTTCTTTGTTTTGTTTCTGTTTTCATTTTGAAAACCACTCATTATTTGCTCATTGAATGCCTTCATTTCCTTTCTTTTTTTTCCAGCCACTAGCACACTACTAATCTCTGGTTATCTTGAACATTTGTATCACATGATTCATACCAAAAAGAAGATCAGATCAGATCACTATATCCTTTCTCGATGTGCAGATAGTTGATGAGATAGGAAAATTCTTAAAATACAGACATAAAAATATGTGTGTGTCTTGTGTTAATAATGTTCACGTATATTTGTTGGCTTTCAAGTTTTCTGTTGAATGTTTTGGCCACACTGAAACTATAAAATTGAAAACGAATTGGACACAATGCCATGTAATTTAATATAATAGTAGTAGTAGTACGTAATACGTTTTTCCATCAATAATTTAGAGCTAGTAGAAGTTAGATAACTAATTTATAAATATTAAAGACCTTAATTAATTTAATTATTTGTAAAAGAATGGCTGGTTTTAATTATATATCATATTTAATATTTGCATTGAAACTACCGTTAATGAAAATTAAAAAGACAAAAAAAAATACCAATTTTAAAATCCTAAATAAGTTATTTCTTACTAAAATGAGTTATTAATTGTGACATAACTGTAATTAATACATATACATTATACTTGTGTAGGCAATTAACAAGATTGATTT
Organism: Acacia confusa; assembly: GCA_037074495.1. Taxonomy (NCBI): domain Eukaryota; kingdom Viridiplantae; phylum Streptophyta; class Magnoliopsida; order Fabales; family Fabaceae; genus Acacia; species Acacia confusa. The sequence goes on along the minus strand of CM073509.1, from coordinate 20,312,367 downwards.
AGGATTTTGAAGTTTAACCTTTTTTTTGGGGGGGGGGGGTCTTTTTCGCTAATGAGAACATGTGCTATCAATATGGATTGTTTGATGAAAATATTTATAAATTCAAGAAAATAAGTGGATTAAAATCTTACATTCAGAATCAAAATAAAATCCCTAACTAATTGTTATATTAGCTTGTTTCATTCGCTTTCGATATGGATGAGAGTATGCTTTTAAGAGAGGCTCTTGACGATTGTAAAAATCTCCTCCAATTTCATAAGTATTTGAACATAGACCTTAACTTTTTTAATCTTTTGTTTTTTCTTTTTGGATAATACCATCTCTATATTGGCCAAAAAAACCATGGCTTTGTATTCTTTTTTTAAAAAAATTATTTATTACAATTTAAAAAGAAGATAACATAACTTAAAAAAAGCAAACAACCTATCTTTTATGGTCTTTATATAACCTCATACTTATATGGTAGAGAGAGTGATTTTTTTTTTTTATTTATTTATAAGTGACATCATTAAATTTTCATATAAATGTAGAATCTTGCCCTTCATTTATTTTTGCGTTGAGTTTTTACTCTTGGAGTATAGATTAAATAGGGATAAATGTTTTACTTGATTCCAGTAAAAGTGCCTTTTAAATAAAATTAGAGGAACAGTTTTTCCAACTGAAGAACATATCTTAATAATAAAATCGTTGACCGTTATTAATTCTAAACAAAAACTCTTGTTATTTCATACAGTATGCCATTCATAACTTACTAATAGTATGATTTTCCATCTATTGCATATTAATTACTTGCTGTTGTTCGAAATATAAGACTTATATGAAAATTTTGATTGTTTATCGGAAAAATATGAAAATTCAGTTCATCATATACAAAATGCAGGATAAATTGCAACTACTGGGTTCTTTTTCACCATCTTCCCCACCTCGGTTATATTTCAACGAACACGGCGGGCTTTCTCCTCCTGTCCTATGCCAAGGGATTTCTGGGCATTTGCAATGCCTTCAGGATCTGCAGAATTTTTTATTTAAAAAAATTTAAAAAAAAAAAACCATATTCAGTATACAGGACATCTTTGGCCTCAAATGAGATTGACTAGCTTACACATCTGTATAGAAAATACACCTCTAGATCGCAAATGTAGGAGCTAGTTGAAAAGTTTGCTTTTTTTCCTAAATGTAAGACCCCATTTTACTTTATCTCATGAATTTATAATTCTTCTCCCAAACAATTGCATATATTAAAGGAAGTTTTTATCAATGAAGTTAGTTTCAGATGCAAATGATTAATGGGGATATTTAAGAGAAACCAACGCACATTTATTACAAATAACAGTGAGAGTGGGCACTATAACTGCTGTTAACTATGCATGGATAACAGAGATTTGGTGGCACTATAAAACAGAGGACCCAGGTTTATCATCTTCCAATGTTAAATATCATAAAGCAATAAATATCAGAGTGAACTAGTGAGAGTGGGAAAAGAATCTTCCTACATCAAAGATAAATTTGGGGAACGTTCGTGCTTGCTATAAACAGAAGTGATAAACAGTTTTTGCCACTTAATAAACAAGAACATAGACTCTATATAGTTAATTCAGTAGATAAATCCAAGAATTCCCAGTCAATTCTTGAATTTGTTAATTCAGTAGATAAATCCAAGAATTCCCAGTCAATTCTTGAATTTACAATAATTTCGAGACGCATCTAATTTTGAAATTCCCAGCCTTTTGAGAGGCCAACAATTCTATAGAATTAGTAAGCAGTACATAACATTCACTAATTTGTTCAGGAACAGGATGAAAGGAATCCAACTTACCAAAGAATTGTGTGAAAATGCGTGTGAAGAAGTTCAAGTTGCGAGAAACATTGTATGCCATGGTAGGCGGGAGAGGTTTCACCACTGTGTCAATGCTAAAAACTCGTTGAATAAACTGCAAGTTTAAATACAAAAATTCATTTAAAATTTGAAAAGAAAGCAGGAAGAAACACCACTAGTTAGCCAAAAAAATTAAAAAGAAATGCAATCATTCAGAGAGAACATAGTAAAGCGGCCATAAATGATGCAGTTAGAAAAGAATGCAAATTGCCATCTCAGTGTGCCAAACACATGTGACATTTTCAATAACTTTCTCACGAGAAAGTCAGCCAATTTAACATAACAGAATTTAAGATGACCAGTTAATGCTTTAGGATAATCCTACAGCGTTCCAAGTGTACTCTTCTAAATGGTGAATCCTGAGAAAAAGTTTAGTCTCTACACCTGCCAAACAGTTCATCACGAGAACTATAAAACAAATTCTGCTATTATCTAAAATTTTTCAGAGTCAATATACAACCAAGCTTTCCCAGTTATAGATGCATTATGAGAAAATCCACTTCGTGCATTACATCAAGCACAACTGACGGAGAAAGCAGAAAATTTCAAATACAAATAAACAGTTTCCCATGGCCCCAAAATAGCTATCATTTGACAGACTAAAGAAGTACCATTATAAAGGGAAGGCAACGTATGATTGCCGAGAAACCTGCACCTGCCTTCTATTCAACTATTTAATCAGCAATGAAACTAACCAACAGAATTGACAAACATAATTGGAATACTAAAACCAAACACCAAGCTATACATTTCTAGATAATATGTTACTTGTGCTGAGTAACTGTAAGACAATCTTGAAGATGGGCTGGAGAGATATAGGATTCACTCCACAGAATAAAAATTCCACAGGGAAAAAATGATGATTAGGAAGATCTGACGGCTGTGACATCCATTATATAAGAGGGAATCCCTTATGTTTCTAACAATACATATGCAATAAAACAATGGATTTTGCAAGCCAGATGACAAAATAATATCAAATACAAAAACTTAGCAAGTTCAACAGAGAAATCAAAGTATAACATATGGTTCCATTTCAAGAACAGTAAACTTCAAATTTGACAAAAATAAAGTTACAAGTGAAGCTCTCAGAAAATTTAACCACTTGTATCAGTCAAGCAAACCACATCAGGTCCACTTGTCAATTATTTCTCATTGTGAAAGAATTACATAAGATATGTGGCTTGAATACATCCCTGATCTTCATAAAACCAGGTCAAGTAAGCAGAAAAAACAGGCATGTACTACTCTTGATGGTTGCAAGCACATTTTTGGCTTGAATGGAAACCAGATCTTGCAGAGTTCAACTATTGTTGAATTGGCTGGTTTGGTTCAGTTATTTGTTTACCTGAATTTGCAAAAGCCTGATCCATTCAAAAGAAAAGAATAGTTGTGGGAGAAGGACAATCTTTTTACACACAAGCAAGAAGTTGGAGGCACAAACAAGTATTCAGAACAAAAAGCAGAGTCAAATGACAACTCAAATGAATGAATGAATTGGCATTAGTGTTTGATGTCTACTCATAGATGAGCATAGGCAGACACTTATTCCCCATTATTTCTTGTTGTCATGTTTCGTCCACCTAATCAATGGATGGGACTGTGAAACTACAAAAAATAAATCCTCTATCATCTAATTTAATTATTATCTTTCTAGGGTAGGCTTTACATCTACATGCAACATCTGCATCACAATCAAAACTAAATTCCTTTTTTCATTATATAACTAAACGTTTGGATGAGTTGGGTCCCAAAGGCTAACTAAGATTAAGGCAAGTCTCAATTCTCAAGGCTTAAAGAGACCTCATAGTTATATTGCCCACTAACAATGTCATCACTTTGGCACGTGGGTTCAAATCCACATCCTTCTAAGATATGAGTAAACATTCCTACCAACTAAACCAACCTTTGTTGGCAAAATTAAACTTTTAATTCCAGAGAAAGTGTTCATGGAAATTTATAAGATTGAGCATGAGATCACTGCAAACATGGCAAAACTAGCCGTAGCTTCTAATTTCTCTACAAAAAGCACGAAAAAAACCATACACATTATTGCCAGGAAAAGAACAACAATAAAAAAGAAAGAGCAAAAATACAAATGTGTAATTATCATAACTCACATAAATGAAATTTGCTTAAGAATCACCATTTCACCGCTATCAGTAATATTTGTAACAAGGATGATGTTGTATGAGTTGTAGAAAGATAGAAGAATTGGGAAATAAGAATGCAGAGGGAGTGAGAAGAGAAATGGGAGAGGGATGACAAACAGATGATAGAACTGCTGTCCTGTTATTCCTTCATACACAATGCAAAAACTGATGATACAATTGTCCTAAGCCCATATATATAGCTTTAGGCATTCCCTAAGTCATATACTCTAATAACTACCTTAACTACCGTCAGTTATTCCATTTATTTTCGAACAGCTAGTTTATTATTTTTCTATTTATTATTGAGGCCTCATAGACTTAATGTTGTGATCTCACGGTCCTAATAACTACCTTACTTATTTATACCCTACATCACAATACCCCCCCCCTTTTGTAGGCCCCTTGTCCTCAAGGGTCTGTAAAATTAAAATCTGGGAACCTTTGCTGTAAATGATATAACAAGATCCAGGAGGCTTCTTCTTCAGGCACCTGTTTCCATTTGACCAGGACTTCAGTCACAATTCTTCCCTTCCACCTTCCTATCCTTTTCTGCAGAATCTTCTTAGGTTCTCTCAAATCCGATGGTTCTGGCCAGTTTTCAGGAGGATGCCTGACTTTTACTGAAGGATCTGGGCAAAGTTTTAGTAATGATATATGAAATGTGTCATGAATTCTGGCCTCAGTGGGTAATTCCAGTTTGTAAGCAACTGACCCTATCTTCTGCTTGATTCTATAGGGTCCAAAATACCTAGGAGCTAATTTTTTATGACTCCTAGTTGCAGCTGAAATTTGTCTGTAGGGTTGTAGTTTTAGGAACACCCACTGCCCTTCTTGAAATTCCCTGTCTGTTCTGTGACTATCTGCTCGCTGCTTCATCATATTAACAGCCCGAGCAAGGTGATGTTTAGCCACCCTAAGAGCTTCCTCTCTTGCCACAAAAGATCGATCGACAGCCTCAACAATTGCTGATCTAGGCAAGTATGGTACATACAAATTAGGTGGCTGTCCATACAGCAACTCATGTGGTGTTGTCCTTATAGAAGAATGATGAGTGGTATTGTACCACCATTCAGCCATTGGCAGCCATTTTGACCACTCTTTCGGTAACCCCCAGCACATACAACACAAATATGTTTCAAGACACCTATTCGATACCTCCGTCTGTCCATCCGTTTGTGGATGATATGAAGAGGATAACTTCTGGTCCACCCTAAGGATCTTTAAATTCCTGCCAGAAGTTGTTGATAAAAATAGGGTCCCGATACCACTGTTGTATGAGTTGTAGAAAGATAGAAGAATTGGGAAATAAGAATGCAGAGGGAGTGAGAAGAGAAATGGGAGAGGGACGACAAACAGATGACAGAACTGCTGTCCTGTTATTCCTTCATACACAATGCAAAAACTGAAAATACAATTGTCCTAAGCCCATATATATAGCTTTAGGCATTCCCCAAGTCATATACTCTAATAACTACCTTAACTACCGTCAGTTATTCCATTTATTTTCCAACGGATAGTTTATTATTTTTCTATTTATTAGTGAGGCCTCATAGACTTAATGTTGTGCTCTCACGGTCCTAATAACTACCTTACTTATTTATACCCAACATAACAGATGATCTCTCACAATCTCAACACACTTTAAGTGCTTTGCAATTTCTCTGCCAACCAAATCACACAGCACTCAAAATATCAAATCTAGGCTGAGAATTAAGATTTTCTTATCCCAATGTGACATTTTAAAAAAATCCAGGTCTAGAAATTGGGTCTTTTCTTTAGCTGCTGAGAAGTGAGAACAGTAATTTGTGTGCTGTCTTATTAATGCAGCCTTATGCTACCCCTTCTCATAAATTTTCAAAGAACAAGTTTTGATTTATACTGAAAGAGATTTAAGGGTTACAATGAAACTTCAGGACTGGGTCTAGGATGATGGTGTTTCAATGCCCATTGTATGACACAAAGCTCCATTTAGAGCTTTTCTTGCTAGTCTTTTCTCTTATTAGTGATTTTAGAGTTATAAGAACTATATATTGCTCTCCTTATATAGAAAGAAGCCAGAGTTCTTGACAAATTATTCCAAACCCTAGGAAATCAAGCTACAGGAACTAGATTTGATAGGATGGTCCCCCTTAAGTCAATTATCAAATTTGAAACGCCCACCTTCCTTTAAGGCTCAGCCAACAGTAAAATACCACCTCACAATTTTCTGCCCAAAATACATCAAGAAAATTTTACCGTCAGCTAATAAAGCCTTAATTTTTCTGCTGCATAAATTAGTATTTCAGTGAAGAGAGAATATAACCAACTTCCTATCCATGCCCTTACACTTGTACAAAAACATGACAGTCAAGAAACTCTGTTACTGGAGCAGGCATAAGATAGGATTGGTCTATATAATAAACATTAATGATGAATCAAGTTAAAAAATGGACCCTAGGAAGTGAGCAGACACAAGTAGAGGATGAATTTGACAGATGATCACAAATTCCATACTGGGAAGAAGCACATCAGTTTAGATGTCAAATATCTAAAACTCCAATCATTCTATGATTGGGCAAATTTACACAAAAAATAATTACTAGTATATAGCTGGAACGAAAGTATGTTTGCACAACTTAAGAAATTCTCTAACACCTCTCAGAGGAGGAAATAACAAATGGGTAAAATATATATTGGTAAACAAATGAAACTGATTATGTTGGCCAAAAACAAAAACCGCATGCCAAATTCTGAGGAAACTGACTTGTCACCCGTCAGAACTAATTGTTCATTGTAAAGTCTACGATTATATCATAGGCATAATTATAACGGGCAAGGATAAAAGAAAATACGAAGTTATTTTGAAAAAACAACATAATTTTATCCACTTAGTTCTAAACGAAATATGAAGCGCCAATATAAAATTCTGAAGTGAAGTTCAATTTGTTTCCCAAGATTTGCCAGTAATATAAATCAAGGGAATCAACTTTTATCTAGAATAATAAAGAGTTTTCTGTAGAAGACAATAAATTAAATTTTCAGTAACCTTACTAAGAGTACAGACAATCCAAAACGCATATAGAAAAGATGAAGCGAACAAAATGGTTCCAGAATGGCACCAAACCATCAAGGTTTCAAATTGATGTTTCAAGGTAGAAACAAAAAGTAATGAATTTCTGAAAATAACTTTGGGAACAACAACTCAGTTTATCCAAATAAATAACACCGTCATAAGAAACCAGCAGGAAAATTAATTGAAGAATCTCATCGGATAAATACATGAACATCATGCAACCATGTGAAAATGGACAGAGCAGGTTAATCATGCGAGCACTGGACAATTGATTTGAGATACTAATTGAACAACATTGATTCATGAAGAGTTTTATACAGATGAGAAAGAAAAAGAACAATTATCAGTAATTTAACTGAAGGTACAAATAATCTAAAACGCATACCTAGCAGCCTGCTAAATATTTCAAAATCCCACTAAACCAGCAAGTTTTCACAAGCTATAAGGTAGAAATACACGGTCATACCCCCAAAAAAAAAAAGAAAAGAAAAGAAAAGAAAAGAAAGAAAGAAATACACCGAAATATTAATGAATTAGTACAAATCCTACTGGAAGCGACGAAGCAGCGGTAAAAGTAATAGAACAATCTCATCCTTTAAATGGACAGAACGATAGCTATACTAGCACTGGAAAATTAATTTGAAACAACAAAATGAAAGAAGAAATGGGTACTAAACCCATAATTTTCTTTAAAAAAAAAATAATCGGAATAAACTAGGCGAAGGGGAACCTTGAAATTGCGCTGGAAACTGTACCGTAGCTCCGGATCAATCTCAACGGATTCATCGTTGTTATCACGCATAGACTTATTGCCAGGGACGTGCATGACTGGAGTGCTACCGGGTTGATTGGTCACTTTGAGCTTTGCGTCTGGGAATTCTTTCTCATTATCTTCTTTGACCCTCCATGGAGCTGAAGACCACAGTTCCTTCTTGTTCTTCACCATATTGTCAGAAACCCAGAATCAACAAAGCTTCAATTATCAGTCTGAGACTCCGAGTGAGGTTTGGTGAGAGATAAGGTTATTGGGGCGTTTGCTCAATCGAGCCTCGTCGCCTTGGCGCACGTTTGGGATTTTTTTTTTTTTGGTTTGGATATTAAAATTTTAGGAAATGAGTTGAATTCACCCATCTAAAAATGTAGGACAAAATCTCTTTTTTTTTCTAGGTGATATCAATGTTGGGCAGGGTAAGTCGTCTATTACCCTCAAGCATTTGCCTAGGAGGTAGGATGTCTCCTCTCCCAGTACCTTTGACCAACTCCAAGATGAAACACCCTCCTTTTAATGATAATGTCCAACTCATTTACCAGTTAAACCAAAGAAAACTGTTTGAGCAAAAAAAAAAAAAAAAACCTAAAGACAACTGGTATGTTTGGAATACGAATACAATATAAGATAACATTTTTTGGGCCAGAATAGAAAATGAGATAACACATGTTCCGGAAAAAGAACACAAGATATTTTTGACTTGACCTAGAATTAATGCCTAAGGCTTACGTACCCATGAGAGGGATCAAAGTCCACGTAGTTCGATTACACAGATAGGGGGTGGGGTGTGTGCTCTGTGTATACAGAATCGTAAAGAGGCAGAGTTGGAAGCCATGTACCTTGTTAGGTTCATCCCCTATTTATGGGAGTTACCTTAGGGTTTTATTCATCGTGCGTCATAACTAACTGCTCCATTAATTGCTCCATTATCTGCACACTCCTATATTGTAGTCATAATTAGTGGGTAGTTATTATTTTACTTGATTATAGAGATTTGGTCCTTGAATAATTCCTGTTGGGCCGAGTCTGCTCCAAGCCCAATAGTTTTATCCGTAACAGATGCCCCCCAGCTCGGTAGTTCAGGCCTCTGAGCTGCCGGGATGCATTGCTTGTTTTGATGTGAAACGCGGATTTGGCCAAGATATATCCGACTTATCCAATTTATGTTCCTGCATTTAATAATATGTAAGCAAATCATACTCAATGGAAAATACTTACTATTTTGCGCAAATCATTCAGTTTGCTTCTTTCTTGTCGAACTCGAATGCTTGTCCGAGCTTGATCTCTTTTCGAGTATTCGTCCGAGTTTGACTTCCTTTTTGGTTTGTCTTGATCTCGGTAGTCCTGCAATGATTAAAAATGCTCTTCCATTAACAATTGGTTTGCATTGTTTGTCCACTTTGTTACCCCCCAGCCCGATAGTTCAAGTCCCTGAGCTGCTGGGATGCATTGACTTTCTAACTCGGACTAGGATATCATGATTGTTGAGATTCCTTACACGCTGATCCAAGATTCCGGATTTAGATACTTTAACCCCTAGATTCCGGGTTAATATTTTTCAATCCCGAGATTCCGGGTTTAGTATTCTTCAACCCCGAGATTCCGGGTTTATATACTTCAATCCCGAGATTCCGGGAAACTTTACACATGTGCGAATTTTAGCTGTAATCCGCCTTTAAAAATTTACACAGAGGCCGGATTTTAACCAGATTTGGTTTTACCGGAGTCGGCCTTCTATTCTTCTTTCCCGCAGAATTTTGTACGAAGCCCAGATTTAAACCATATTTAGTTTAATTGGGTCCGCCTTCATAATTTTTCATGTATCTTGGATTTAAGCCAGGTTTAGTCTAACTCGAGTATGACTTCAAGATTTTACACGAATCTCGGATTTAAACTAGATTCAGTTTAAACCGGGTCCGGCTTCAAAACATGATTCATGAAAACAGGTTTGTGTACCTTGGATTCATGCATGTAAATAGTCTTGGCGGCATTGCCGTTGCAATATGACTTCTAGAGACGGGTGTGTTTACCCGAATTCAATCATTTATATAAATTTGACATGATTCATGAAAACAGGCTTGTATACCTCGGATTCATGCATGTGAATAGACTTGGTGGCATTGTCGTCGTAATATGATTTATGAAGACGGGCTTGTTTTACCCGAGTTCAATCATTTAAATAGACTTGGCGGCATTGCCGTCGCATAGAATTTTCAGGAATGGGTTCTAGGACTCCTTCCCTTAAATCCTTTTTAACTTGTCGACATATTTAATTCACTTAGGAATTTATTTAACAGTTGACTGTTAATTCCATTGCATTGAATTGTTGAGAATGGGTTCCAGGACTCCTTCTCTAAAATTCATCGACTTTGACGGCGCAACCGTCTTAATTGGCTCTACTGGAGCTTATAGTCTATGTGCAACTATATCTCTTACCAGATAATTGGCTCTATAAGAGCTTACATTCAACTGGCGACTATGTCGCTTACGAAATAATTGGCTCTATCCGAGCTTGCATTGAAGAGGTGACTACGTTGCTTGCAAAATAATTGGCTCTATCCGAGCTTACATTGGAATGGCAACTATGTCACTTCATGAGCTTATATAGGCTTGTGACCATGTCACTTCATATATTGAAGTAGCAATTGGCTCCACTGGAGCTTACTTAAACTGGTGACCACGCCGCTTTAAATGGAGCACGGACTTTAACCAGACTTAGTTTGATCAGGTCCACCTTCATCCCTTTCGTAGGAACGGACTCTAAATAGAACTCGGATTTTAACTAGATTCAGTTAATCCAAGGTATTTTAACGAGATTCTGTTTAACCGGGGTCCGCCTCAATAATTTACGGAGCCCAGATTTATAACCAGATTCGGTTAATCCGAGGTCCACCTTTATCCCTTGTTCCTCGCCTTACGAATCAGGAAAAACAAGATCGAAAGCATATCTCGGCATCAACGATTTCGGCATATCTCAACACCGACATTGAATGCGTGTCTCTGCGCCAATAGTCTAGCATCTCGGCCACCGACTTTTGCATGATATTCCTCAACCAACATTCCTGAATGGATAGATGAGTGTTGACCGAGATAGATTCTGCAGCCGTCGTTGCATGCATATCTCGGCACTTAATCTCGGAAGTACATGTAACAGTCTCAACGTGGTCTTGGTCGGTAGTTGGGATTTAGCCTCTCAGAGTCTCGGCACCTAACGTTGGCATCTCAACCTTTTGGTTTGCTATGTCGGCACCTCGGCGTGTTGAAACTTCTGCATCTCAGAACTCGGACTAAAATGAGTCATGACCCTCGGCATGGGTCATGAATCTCGGCATGTGGCCAAAGTTGCATGTACCTCACTTGCTATTTTTTGGTCTGCTATGTCGACACCTCGGCGTGCTGAAACTTTTGCATCTCGGAACTCGGACTAAAATGAGTCATGACCCTCGGCATGGGTCATGAATCTCGGCATGTGGCCAAAGTTGCATGTACCTCACTTGCTATGATGATATGCTTTCAGAATGATGAATCTCGGAATAACACTTCGGCACCGACATTATGAAACAGTTCCAAGGTTATGCCTTGGTTGGCATAGTACCTCGACAGTCGATGGAATATCCCAACGCTGAAAGAATACCCTGGTGCTGAAAGAATATCTCGGCTTCAGAACTACGCATACTGACTTCAGTTACCTCGGCACGGTGTGGAGGATTTACCTCGGCTCTAAAGCTCTGTTTGATACGGCAGATCACCTTGGGAAATATGAAACGCAAAATTCCATTTGCTGCCGCTGTGAGTATTTTCCTGAGCAAGAAAACCTCAGTCTTTGCTTTGGAACCCGCTTTATCTCCTTCTTTGTCTCGGCTTTATTCCTCCATGCTCTGCCTATCTCGGCACCAACAAGTTCTTAAACTTGATATACAACTGACGTTAAATGCACGCCTTCTAATGCAACTCATCATCAGCATCTGCTTTGGCTTTGCAGGGATGACGGCTTGTTGGGTTGCAGTAATGAATTCTTCCTCACGATCTCAGCTTATTGGTTATCTCGGCTTGGGGACATTTGAAATAGCCGTACTAATAAACAATGCTAGACACACTCACAAAGTTTGGAACCTCGTCCTTATGTCACCAACATGTGGAAATCAAATGAAAGAGTTCAAGATCATCCTTTCCCCATGAAACCCCTCGTCTTCTAGATTCTCAATTCTTTTTTGTCCCTTCTTGAACTGCTACCAGTAGATTTAGGGCTTTTCTTGAATTTCGTTGGTGTAGGAATCGAAATTTACAGGGGTATGGGATGAACACCGTGATCGGAATCTCGGACTCTCTCGGTGTCGGCACCTCATGCGCATGCAAAGATTGGAATCTCGGCAGTTGACTTCTGCTCGTCCAATCTTGGCGTTATGGTCCTAAAGATTCAATTGACCTTAGTCTCGGTCTGGGAGGTCTCCAAGACCGATCTGATGAACCTCAGCCACCAACTTCTGCCCGCTGAATCAGATTGTCATCTTTGCCATACCAGCCGAAACTGGGGTCATAACTCCACCTCTAAAACAAAGCCGACACTGAATGTGTATCTCGGCACCTTCATCACGTGAACTCGGATCCGAACGCGACACTTCATCACGTCAGCATTAAAGAGCTAGCTCGGCATTCTGAAGAAATACCGATCTTGGGCCTTCTGTGCAAATCTCATCAAATGGATCTTGATGAGAGCCGAACTTTGACTGATTATCCCGGCCTTCACACGAGACGACCTCCACTTACTTCTAGATTTCAAATAACTATCTCAGATTATAATCCCAGACTTCAATTCATGACCTTGTCTTTCAATTTAGGACTGATGTCGATTCTGGGAAGCTGTAAAAGGTACCATACCATATTCCGTGGTGGCTTCAGTTATCTCGGCTATGTTGTCGTGGTGGCCTCATTGAACCATAATTTGCTTGGTGTTGTAAAACAACTACATTCTCTAAGTTCTGGGTTGATTTTTCTTTCAAGCCTTTTACCCACATTATGAGAAGGTCAGGACGAATTTAACCTTTACACAAGATTCAGAAACAAAGCCACAGTCAGGAGAAATAATCCTCCGATGCTATTTTAAAAATTCAGAACTTCAAACATCGTCCTCTGTTTCTTCAACTTGAGACACGAGAGAAATGTGAAGAATAAGAATATTCTGCAGACTCTCCTGTCTATTTTTCTGCTTCCAATAAAAAAAAATCTCCTCCGATTCAATCTATTCTTCTCATATTTTCTTTCGGAGTTGCTTGGCGGATAGCATAATTTGAATAAAGATACATTCAAGTGTGTTGGGGATTGAAATTTTTGACCATCTTTGGTCATGGGAATCAATAATTTACTGATATCCCCACGGTCGGCGCCAATGTTCCGGAAAAAGAACACAAGATATTTGGGACTTGACCTAGGATTAATGCCTAGGGCCTACGTACCCGTGAGAGTGATCAAAGTCCACGTAGTTCGATTACACAGATAGGGGGTGGGGTGTGTGCTCTGTGTATACAGAATCGTAAAGAGGCAGAGTTGGAAGCCGTGTACCTTGTTAGGCTCATCCCCTATTTATGGGAGTTACCTTAGGGTTTTATTCATCGTGTGTCATAACTAACTGCTCCATTAACTGCTCTATTATCTGCACACTCCTCTATTGTAGGCATAATTAGTAGGTAGTTATTATTTTACCTGATTATAGAGATTTGGTACTTGAATAATTCCTGTTGGGCCGAGTCTGCGCCAAGCCCAATAGTTTTATCCGTAACAACACAGAATTAGAATTATGGCTTTAGGTTTTTTATTTTTTTTGGTTAGTTATTTTAAACGGCTTTTGCATTAACGTGATTGCTTCAATTTTTTTTTTTGGGGGTAGCTATGTAAATGATTATTCAGGTATTCCTATGCCTAATTTCTGGTAATTCTCTCAGAAGTCATCTTCTTTTGTGTTTGTTTACCATAGATGGTCTTTATCATCTACCATGTTTTGCGTCTTCAACAATTTTTTATAGGGTTAAGGAGCAATTTTTGGCCAATAAACTATTGACTCAGGAACTCCCAACACAATAAACTCTTAACTGGACCTTAAATATCAATAAACTTTTTAAAATGTTAATCTGGCAGCAACGTCAGTTAGATTATTTTTATATATCCTAAATTTTCATAATATCTTTAAAACGTACATTAGTCTAGCAGCAATGACTAGAATCATCCGCTTCTACAAGTAATACTCTAAGCACCATCAGAGGCAAAAACTTCTCCCAGCATACAATCTTCTTACTCTGATCCACCTCGATCTCCAACCCAACCTCCATCCCCGGTTCATCCGTTGGCACGACCACTTCACCCATTCTTAAAGAGAATATATAGTACGACTCAAACACAATCAGAAAAAGCAGGCACACATGAAACAAAAGTCAACATTTCAGAAACATACAAACAGAATGAAGGAACATCAGGAGCAGCAAAATGAGGAGAAGACGAGAAAATCGGAAAAATAATGAATACTTGAATAGGAAGCAATATCTACCTCATTCTTAAGCAAATAAATAAATAAAAATAATATATATATATATGCTTTTGCTCACAACCGCAAAAACCGGTAAAAATATCTCCCATTGAAATCTCTCTCTCTCTCTCTCTCTGGGTGTGTCAGTTAGGGCGTGAGCAAAAGCTAACGAACGTTGTTGCCAGACTAATGTTTTTGTGATAAATTAACATTTTAAAAAGTTTGTTGGTATTTAAAGTCCAATGAAGAGTTTATTGTGCCGGAAGCTCCTAAACCAATAGTTTATTGGCCAAATTGCTTCTTAACCCATTTTTCATATGCCTTTTTGTTTTTCCTTTCTATATGTTGTTTTTTGTTTTGCTATTAAATTTGGATGATATTGTTCCATTTTTAATACCTCCAAGCTGACATTATTTTGTTAAGAAAACTTTCAAGCCAAAAATAATCCAAAAAAAAAAAAAAACACACACACACACACAACCATACATGTCTTGTAACATACATGTTATACCAAGGTTTGGTATGACAAACATCCATCTAACTATTGTTAGAGTAGTAAATGGCATTAACATGTTTTTAACACTTTCAATATGACATTTTTGACCAAAAAAAAAAACTCACCAGAGCTTAGTTTGTAGTAAAAAAAAACGGGAAAAAAAGTTACCCTTAACCCAATTAATAATTAATTAAATTTTTACTAGTATTTTTTTCCAACAATTAGTTTTCTACATTTACTTAATAGATTTAACTAACTTACCTAATTAGGAAAAATATTAGCCCCCACTATTGAAAAACACTAAAAAAAAAACTCATATATTATAGCAGTTAAAATTGTGTATTTCTAACGATTTCAACCTCTACAAACTACATTTGGTGATTCAAAAAATTGCTACAAAATACACTATTATAATCGGGTTAAGGAGCAAAATGACCAACAAACTATTGTTCCAGGAGTGTCCTGACCAAAAAAATCTCTAGTGGACCAAAACGACCAACAAACTTTTAAAAATGTAAAATTTGCACATTACATTAGAGCTAACGTCCGTTTTCTGCACTCTCGAAAAATTACAGAATAGAACCCAGATGTTTATGAAACTATATTTAAGCCCCAAAAAATTCAAAATTTTTATTTTAGTCCCTCCATGTACTTTATAAGGAGGGACTAAATTGAAAATTATAAAAAAAATTTGGGGCTGAAAGATAATTTTTTTAAAACTTTGGGTTCTTTTCTGTAATTTTTGCAAGGCCATCCCTACCCCCCAAAATCCGCCCTTGATTGCAGGCCTTTTTTTGAACCTTTTTTTTTAACTTAGCCTGACCTGGCTTATGGCCTATTAAGGAGGCCTGCAATTTTAAAAAATTTGTAAATAACCTAACAAACCACACGCCTCACCTCAAAACAAGCCTATTTCAAACAGGGTGAAAATATAATTACTTTAAACAGGCCAAAAACAGACCTATTTTAAACAGGTTGTTAGATGTATGTATGTTTTTTGCCTGTTTAAAGTAGGTCTGTTTTCACCTTGTTTGAAGTAAGCTTGTTTTGAGGTGAAACTTGTGGTTTGTTAGGTTGCTTACAAAATTTTTAAAATTACAGGTCTCTTTAATAGGCCACAGGCTAGGCTAAAGCCCAAAAAAAGGTTTGTAACTAGCGGCGGATTTTGGGGGTAGGGATGACCCCACAAAATTTACAGAAAAGAACCCAAAGTTTTAAAAAATTATCTTTTAGCCCCAATTTTTTTTATACTTTTCAATTTAGTCCCTCCTTATAAAGTACGTGGAGGGACTAAAATAAAAATTTTGAAATTTTTTGGGGCTTAAGTATAGTTTCATAAACATCTAGGTCCTATTGTGTAATTTTTGCGAGAGTGCAGAAAACGGACGTTAGCTCTAATGTAACGGCATTGTGCAAATTTTACATTTTTAAAAGTTTGTTGGTCGTTTTGGTCCACTAGAGAGTTTATTGGTCAGGACATTCCTAGGCCAATAGTTTGTTGGTCATTTTGCTCCTTAACCTGCTACTGTACTTCTAATGGTTCTTTGTCCCTGCTACCAATAAGATATAGATGAGAGATTATGTGACACTTTTGTAGTGGTTAAAAACCGCTTTAAATGAATGGCGTAACATTTTTGAGTGGTGGGAAAGAAAAATTGAGAAATTGGCGCCAAAATTGTAGCGATTATTAAACAACAACAACTAAGTACTTCCACAAATTTTAAAAACATTGGCACCAAGAGTTTGTAGTGGTTTTAAAATCGCTACAAATGTTGGATGATATTTAAAAAAAAGTGCACCAAATTTTAAAGCGAATTTGAATTAAAATTTGTAGGGGTTATGAAATTGCTACAAATTATCACCATTTTGTAGCGGTTGCAAAACCGCTACAAATATTGAATGAATTTTCAAAAATTACGCAAAATTTTTAAGGCAAATTTGGATTAAACTTTGTAGTGAATCAGAAAACAAGTTCAAAATATTGCAAATTGTTTTTTTAAAAAAACAAAAGTTGTGTCCATTTTTACAATATTTTATTATTAAGTGACAATTTAAACAATAATAGTTAATATTTAAAAAAATGATGAACTCAAGTTAGATAAATATAAATATTATATAGGTGTAATACTAAGAATGTGTAGATAATATGAACTTATTATATTGTTCACTTGATGATATTTGATTATGGAATGGATGTTGATGATGATAAAAGGAGTGTTGACGAAATGTCGTTAAAGTTATGGATAGGAAAAAAAATAATTGGTGTCAATATTATAAGAAGGGAAAAACATTGAAATAATCAAAGATTTTAAAAGCAATTTATCATATTTGATCAGCTTGCTAAGCACTTAACCTTTTCAAAAAACATTGAGAGATGAGAGAAACCGAGAGAGAAGGTGAGTAGGAAGAAATAAAAGAGTGTGTGAAATGAGGTATGATATTTATAGGGATCTGTGTAACATTTGTAGCGGTTTATGTAAATATTTGTTGTGGTTTTACTTTTTGTAGTGGTTTTTTCTTATTTTATAGTGGATATAAAACCGGTACAAAAATTCTTTGGTATTTTATATATATAAAAAAAATATAGAGGTTTACAAGAACAAAAGCATAATTTGTTTAATCATTGTCGTCATAGTCTTATTGTCATAGATGTTGTTGTTATTGACTTTATATTAGCCATGTGTGGCTAGAGTTTCTTTGCAAACCTAGATGATATGAGATTTAGAGATTTTTCCCATTAATTATTTCCCTTTTTTTCAAGGTTAAATTATGTCATCCACACATTTAAAACATTATAATAGAATGAATCGTAGCCTCTTTTATATATATTTTGACATAATGTTTATAAGTGTTCATAAATGGAGCCTTAGCTAGGTGTACAGGTAGTAGTGGTAGAGCCCAAGGTCGTCCTATCAAAGGATGTAGGACGACATCATCTACCCTCTCTTTAGGTAGAAGGCATACCTCTACCCCAAATTTGCCTCAACTTAATTTGTCATCTTCACCGTCTACTATTGACTTCGTTATGGGTGGTATGAGTGTGCCTGCCACTCCCACTAATATATTGCTAGGGGCAAAGTAGGTTAAGTTTAGGATTTCTGATTGATTTAGATATATATTATTTTTCTTAAGCATCCTTTTACTAACTTTTTGAATACTTTACATTTCTTCTTTTAGCATGTTACGTCGCCTGGGAGCCAAGTCAAGGACGCTAGTTCGTCTGATACACCAATAAGGGGATCGGTTGATCCAGCAACAGAGCTGACATAGATCCGTCATATAGGCACCACTAAGTAAGTCAAGTAAAGTTACTAGTAATGTAATAATATTTTTTTTTTCCTTTGCTTTGTATGCTAATATTTTCAACATAACATTATTTTCAAGTTTGAACCTTATAAAGTGGTAGTGGAATTCATTGATAATAAATTGTCCCATAATTACAATCACCCATGGGGCAATTGGTCAGAGATTCCTCTACTATTTGAGAGGCTTGGTTCAATGATTTCTTGGTAAGTTATATCCATTTTATGGTTATTAATTGCTTTTCATCAAAATGCAAACTAATTAATTAATGATTAAAGTATATGTTTGGTCCTTTGTATTTGCCCATGGTATCATTTTAGTCCCTTAAGTTTGTAAATTGCACGTTTGGTCCTTTAATGTTAACACTGTTAGTCTGACTTAACGGAAAATACTGGCTCAACAATTTTAAGCGATGACTGTGTAATTAAATGCTAACCAAACATGCTTATATGTTAGTATTTTAATAAACTAATATTTTAAATCCTATTAATTGAAAAATATGTAATCTTCATAGACTGTTTTACGGTTTTTCATAGTTCATGAAGATTTTTTTTTTTTGGTCGAAGAAGATTAAATATTTTTCAATTAACATGATTTAAACTATTAATTTATTAAAATACTAAATTTTAGCATACTTGGTCAGCATTTAATTATACACTCATCGCTTAAAATTGTTGAGTTAATTACTATTTTCCATTAAGTCATACTAAAGTGTTAACATTAAAAGACCAAACGTGCAATTTACAAACTTAAGAGATTAAAATGATACCAGAGGCAAACATAAAGGACCGAATGTATATTTTAGCCTTAACTAATTGTATAATATTGAGCACTATTTGTTCATTTTTTATTTTCAAAACAAGTTTAGATGCTTGCTCGCCCATCAACAAGCTTTGGGGAAAGCTTATAACTACAAAGCAGACAAGTGGTTGTCTGATCAATTTCATAAATTGAGAGAAAATAAAGGCAAGTCAAATTAGATTCATCCTGAGACCACAACACAATTATTGGCAAAAATGGGGGGGCCGATTTGATACAATCAAAATTAATAAATAAAAAAAGGATCAAAAATAGATATTTTTCCAATTTGATTCTATATTAATTCAAAGAAAAAGAGAGTTTTTCCTTTTTGATTTGAATTGAATGAAATCAAGAGAGGGCCACGCTGATTGTGACAAACCACACATTTGGCTCCTCTCAATTCGATAAGGAGAACTTCTTCATTTAGTTTACAAGAGATTTGACAAGAAAGGAAGAGTGTTTAGGTCTGCTAGCCGACTAAAGGCTAGCAAGCTCACTTCCAACTAGGTTGGAGGTGTTTCTGTAGATAAATATTATGCTTTTGAGCTTAATTGTTTTACATTTTCACTTACTGGTCCATTTAAATTAAGTACAAAAAAATTAACTTACTTCCTAATGATGTATCATATCATTTACAACGAGAGTTTTTGCGACAACTGCTTTTCCTAAGTAAATTTAGTCACAGAAGGTATTTGCAACAAATTCCATCTTTCTAGCGAAATTTCTATTTATCGCTAAAGGATTTTTTTTTTGTGGTGATAAAAAATATATGTAAACACGACTTTAAAGGAAAGTATCTAGGAATTTTTACTGGTTTCTTCTTATACTTTTCCCCCTTCTGAATTGTCGCTTACAAGTCTCCCTACGAGCATCATCTCCCAAATATAACATACAATCATTGGGGAATGTGTCAAATCTTTTTCGTAGTTCAAGCCTAATTCATTAATAATCATGGTCTCATAGAACGTTGTGGGAATCTCCGCATCAAGGCATGCATCTTGTAATAATTACAACAATATTGACATTCTCTTATAGTGATACCACACAAGCACTTGATATGATACAATTTAATCAAAAAATATAATTTGGAGTATTTTCCACAACTTTGATGCAAAGGTGATCCGTGAGAGTGAAAAATTCTTGAGCTATGTCATTCCTTAAGAAAACAGGGTAAGCACCCTAAACTTCTTCAGTGACGTTTTCATCTTGAAAATCATACGTATCATGAGCAAGATCATCTTGATCTACTTGAACTCCTACTTGTGAACTTCAAGGAAGATGATCATCATATCTCATATTGAGTTTCTCACTATAAACTCCATGGAAATAGTCTTTGGGAAAGGCTTTACATGTGAATGTTCCTTAAGAACTTCTCGTGTATGCCACTTCTTAAGTTTGCATCTACAACATAGATACACGATCTTACCATTTGGTGTGAGAGAATGCAAAATCCAATAAATTGTTTAATCTAGCCAAATATGCTAGAGAATTGTGTGATAGTTTGATCCATGACTTATCCACATCTAGTAAACAAAGTTAGCAAAGAAGATGGGTAAATAGAGAAATTTGAGTTCTATGAATGACATGTGCCACAATGCTTGAATTCAATTTTTGAAACATTCAACAATTTGTATTAGTTTAAAAATCACTACTATAAGCAGTACAAAATTCATAAGTCTTTAGCAGTCATTTGCCAAAAAACCTGCAAATGTCATGACAATTCACATTTTGTAGGGTTTTATGTATAATCGCTACAAATTGCATCTCATTTTGTAGCGGTATATAAACCACTAACTTAACTGCTACAAATTTAATAACAATGAATGACCGTTGGTAGATTGCCAAATATTCCAATTTCAAAATTTCATATTTTATAGCGATTATAATTAGAATCAGTACAAGTTAGTGATCATTGGCTGAAAAAATTTTAAATGACACAATTTGTAGCAAATTATATATTAAAACCACTACAAAATTAATGACTATTACATCGGCGGTTTACCAAAAATTCAAAATTCAAATTTTCTTCTTTGTAGCGATTATTGTATTAAAATCGCTGCAAAAATAATGAGTATGGAACAATAATTGGAGACTTGTTAACATGATTTAGATTTGAAAGGCTATATAATATGAAGTGGGTCACTTATATAGGAATTAAAACCAGGGAGGAAGCTCTAAAGTGTGTACCTTGTTTTAAATGTTAAGTAATAACTATGAAACCCGTTACTCCAATTCCTATACAATTTACCCGCTTAATCTTTTATAGCCTTTTGAACTTGAACTATGTCAACAAGTCTCCAATTATCGTACAACATTCATTTGATGAAAATATCAATTCAATTTTTTAAAATTTGTTTGAAATAAAAAGTAAAATGTCCTAAATTATAAATAAAAGCTAACAAAAAATTTAAACAACTGACCCAAGTCTTTTACAATTGTTTGAAGTAAAAAATCAAGTGTCCTAAATCCTAAAAAAACCCTACTAAATACTTAGAGACTGATCATCAGGTCCTCTCTCAAGGAAGCATGATCACCGGGCAGACCAAAGTTAATAACACCATCGTCATTAGTAGGAAGAGAAGGAGGTAGGTCGACGATGAATCGAGGGACAAGCGATAACATTAGAAGCTCCTTGTCCGGAAACAACCGACTCCACGCCCTTGACACCATATTGTTTGACACCATATTGTTTGTCATATCTCTCCATTAGGTCTGTTGTGTGTAGAAGAAACCAACATGCTCTTGAATCCATTGGGCCATCGAGGTAACCTCTAGATGAATGTTACGAACATTGTTCTCCCTCGCCCTTCTAGCGCCTGAAGTCCCTACTCAAGAGGTGTTAGCCTTAGAGGCATCGCTCCTGTTGTAGATCATGCTAGGCCTAGCGCTTAACCACAGACCTTGACAGAGTCCAGGGTGCTCAATTGGGCCCATACTAGCTTTCAGAGGCATAACGCTTAACCCCAGACTTGGGTCTAGGTCTGTCACTACTATGCCTAAGCTTCTTGAATCTGCTCTTGTTGCATGCATTTTATAAAACATATATAAAACAATTTCTTAAATAAATAAATTAAAACTAAAAATGTATATAACTTATAATATCCTCCTCTGCTTGTTAAGAAGTCGCCATCCCCTCTCGGTGTCAATAAGTGTATGTGAATAATTCCCCATAGTCTATCTAACGGTCTTCCTACTGAGCCTTCCTTTCCTTAAACAATTAAAACAAGATAAACTTATTTTTAGTAACAATAAAACAATTAATAAATTTATAATATAAAGGTAAAATTTAATTTTAAGAATTACTAGATCATTGTAAGTGACAACAAATGTCTTCGATCATACTGTGTGATGGATCCTCTACTACACTCGGCTCTTGGTGTTCCTATAAAGATATGAAAGGTTAAATTAATTGTTAAAAAAATTATAATTCTTAAAAAACTTTTACCTATCCCTCTTGGCTTTTCCTATTCTGGACAAAACTTGCCTAGTCATTAGGTAGCACGCCTTCAGGCACGTTCTCAATTAGCTCTTGCATAAGAATCGTCCCATCCTTATCCATGATATAGTAGAGATGATTCCTCTAGTTCTTCCAGCCATCCCATATCTTGATCAACGTATACCTCTTCTTGTTGTCGCAGACGAAAAACTTATCTTATATCACAATTGAATAAATAATACTTTTATAAAATTAATTAATTAACAAGTACATAAATCATAACTATTTACATTTATAGTATAATTAAATATAATCAATTACCTTTATAGCCTCGTACCATGCTAAATCCTTTGGGGCCTTCGAAACATTCTTCCAAGTCTTGAAGTAGATAGGGAACCATATCCAATTCGAGCCTTGCTTGTTCAGATAGCAGTTGAAGAAGTGACCATCATTCTCGATCGGCTAGTATGTGGCCTCATTCCACTCAACTACCAGACATAGCCCCTTCAGCTTATTTACACTGCCTACATCCAGCCTCTTGGTGGTTATGATCCCCTTCTCATCTGCACAATTACCACATACTTTAATTAAATTTAAATCCACATTTAAACCTATGGAATTTAAATATTAAATTTATTAAAACAATAATTAAATTTATCTTGGATTTGTAGGAAACATAATATCACCAAGAAGGGGGATGAATTGGGTGATTAAAAAAATCTTTTTGATTTCCCTTGAATTCACTATCTAAAATAGAGCTTCACACACACACACACACACACACACCACACAGAAATTGACATAGAAGATTTATGCTGGTTTGGTCCCAACTCTTGACCTACGTCCAGTCCCAAACACTCTGGGATTTTCATTATCACTTGAATTGATTACATAGTCTATACTCGAAAGTAATCCTCTTACTAGGATTCACTCCCTTTACAAGTTGTAATTAGATATTCCAATTTCAAAGTTTTGATACTTTAAGATTCTTACAATGATTTATAATCAGAAATGAACTCTCTAAAAGAGCAGATAAATAAATACTGAAATTAAATATCTAAAGATATTACTCAAATGAATGAAATAGTAAATATGTATTGATCATTTGAGCATTTTGGTTTTTTATTTGGTAGTTAGAGCAAATTGAATGCTTCAGCTTATATCTGGTAAAGATAATTAATGACTGTTAGAAGCCTTTAATGCATTGTTGAGAGTAATCAATATAGCCGTTAGACTTGAAAGCGTTCGTTACTCATAACACTTGATTCATTCAATGATCACTAACATTCTTTGTTGACATTCATTGTGTTATTCCCGTTGGATGATCTAGCATTCAATTAAGGGAAAAAACTTAAATGCCTTTGGAATGTGTAGAGAATGATTACCAAACTCATGCTTGGTTTTCTAGAGATGCATTTAATGCAAGTCACGTAATAAATGTTTTTTTGATTAGTATGCATTTAATCATTCATCTAATAATTTGAAACTCATTAACAAACTAATTAAACATAGTTAGGAACAATAATGAGTGACGATATGAAGTAAGCAAATCATACTTAAAGATTTAAGATTTATAGACATGGTGATTACAAAACAAAGATACATTATGCTTGAGTTAAATACAAGCAAACTCAAGCAAGTGACTTGAGTTCAGCAATATTGGCTCGAGTCACAAGTTCATCTTCTTTGAAAATAAGTTTGAATTTTGAATGAAGATGTCTCTTTATGACTTCAACTAGAGTTTAAAACATTTACTCGAGTTTACGACTCGAGTTAATTGTAATACCCTAAAATTTGACTTAGGGTAAATATCATAAATTGGTAGAATATACCTATTGAAAATAGGTGAATATGAGGTCTCAAACACCTTGTATTGAATTTACCTTATTATTAGAACAATTTCTCCTAAGATTAAATAATGTGCGAAAAGGGTCCCTAAAACATTAGATAATTTGCAAATAGGTCCCTAAAATATTTGTGGGTCATAAAATATCCTGAGAAAATTATGATAAAATCCTAAGAGACAACTAAATATTTATTAAAAATTAGAAAGTATGTTGTCTCTAATTTAAGTAATTTATGAGATTATTTTCCTTGGGAAATAATGAGGCAAAATTAAATATCATTTTGGGGAACATAAATTGCCCCATGGTTTTTAATATTTTGCATAATGCATAAATTATCAGTGTCAATAAAATAGTTGTGAGAAAAAAGTTAATCCTAATTAAGAAAATTGTCAACAATTAGTAAGTGATTAAATTAGTAATTAATTGTTGATTGTTTAAACATGAATAAAAGGAGATATCCAAAGTTAATTATATGAAACCCCTAATTTGATATTAATGACCAATGGAGGGTCAAGGTTGGCATAAAGAGCGTTGCTAATTAATTTAGCATAATTAAGAGGTATATTAAGTAAATTACAAATATCCTTAATAGAATAAGCTTGCACTAATTGAGATTAGTTGCACAATTCTTCAAGATGATTAGAGACAAATTAAAAGAGGGCTAATTATATTTAAAAAATAATTAAGCCAAAGAGAATGAAATAATATCTTAAGTAATTAAGTCTAAATCTTCATATAATTGAGTTAGCTAATGGCAAAATATAATTAAGGAGCATGTAAACACTTGATTAACATGATAATTAAGAATTGCTAATTAGTGTTGAAAAGTCAACAATGACACATAAGCCTTGATTATGTCATCAAGATGACATCACAAGAGCACATGTGTATGAAAAATGAGAGGAGGTGGCATGTTCATATATAGGTGTAGGGATGAGATTTTAATTTCCTTCCTAAGTTAGATCTAAGGGATTAGATCAAGTGAAAGTTGTTAGAAAGTTAACCATTAATTTGCTATAAATAGAGAGCTCTCCTCTCTTCATTCTTCACACCAAACTCATACCAAAGATTGGAGAGTTTAAGAGGAGAGTGAAGCAAGAAGGAGGAAGGAGTTCAAGAGTCTTCAAGAGGTAAGTTCTAGTTCTTAAATTTCTAGTCTTTAATTTTTATAAGTTCTAAGTATAAATGTTAGTTTAATTTGGAAAATTAGAGAATAAATTCCTATACTTGTTTTTAGGTCTCATTGCATTGAAAAATGCCTGAAGAGGTAAAAACATGGTAGGAAATAATTTTTGGAAGTCCTTGGATTAAGATTGTGAAAGTTGTAGAATTTTCGGTTCTTAAATCTTAGACAGGCAGTGAAAAAGATGCTATGATTTTATGTAACAAATGAAGTTATAAAATCATGAAATTTTCCAGAAATAAAGTAGACATCTAGGGCTTTCCAAATATATAAAATATGCAACATTTTGATCTCTGGTCAAGGAGATATGAATTTTTGAAGTTAAGCCATTTTTGCTGGAATAAAATCTGGGCAACGTTGAGAAAAGTTAAAACTAGTAATGACTCACTAATTCTAGATGAAAATGAATATTTTTCCTCAAAAATAGACATCCTAAGGGTTCCGGGGAATTTTACGGATTCTCATTTTGATTTTTGTAGAATTAGTTATGATTTTTCAAAATTACCAAAAAAATTTGCCCAGAAAACTCTGCACTACGTTTTTAAATAAATGTAAGGGCAAAGTTGTAAATAACAAATCCACCAAGGGTAGATGGGTAAATAGAGGTGGAAGTATATCTTAGGATTTTATTCTAAGTGATATGGTGATATATTAGGATATCCGGGAGGTCCAGGGCCGGATCCAAAGGTCAGACGTTTGACAGTTACCTGGTGAAAGGTACGGACACGTACTGTAACTCTAACTCTTATGCTGCTTGTATGCTCTATATGTGATGTGATGATTCATATAGTCGTGGGCAAGACTGGGTCTTGGGTCATGCACCGTGATTAAGACCCTGTCTTAAGTCGCTGTTTATACATTCAGCTATTATGTGAAAACGGGTTACAGTCTTGGTAATGTCGTATGGATGTTTTCCTAGCGCTGAGGACACGCTCCGGGGCATGGCACTGGTTTATGTGCAAACTATGTGGACCTTACATGGGCTGTGTGCTATGTAAAGGTATTGTTGTGATGTGAACTATGACATGTGTTGTGTGCTATGTATAGTTATATGTTGAATTGTAAATGAATATTTGTCATACATATACTGTTATACTTGAGCATAAGGTTAACTGTTACTTGAGGTCCAATGGGCATTGGACCTTAGTCTTAATGAACAGTTCAGGAAAGAAACCGGGATAGAGAAGGTGCTGGTAAATGGAGCCGTGAGAAGGCACCGGTGGACGGAGCTGGGAAGGGTCACTGGTCAAAGCAAATGCCGGAAGAGCGTCCTCAGAGTATTCATTCTGGCATGATTTAACAAGGTTATCCCAAACGGTTTTGTGCCGAAGGCAGTGCTGGTCTATGTGGGTCAGTCAATAAGTCACCGTGAACTCGGTGAGACTCCTATGATAGACACCTACTTGGCCAAACTATTTGATTAACTGAGTTAGGTTTATTGCCCCAAGTCTAGCTACAGCTTGGTTGAAGATTGTATGATTACCATGTAAGAATTGTAATTGTACAAAGCTCTGGATTGTATCACATAAATATTCCTTCGGGAAAATTTTTAATATACCAGCTTATGTCGGGGCATCATCATATGTCTGGGCATTTTATATCAGATACTCATTGTCCTAAAATTAGCGCACGCTATCTGTTTCCGTAGTATTCTAAGCTGTAGCACCTCAAACTCTGTTGACTTTCCCAAAACTAAGTGTCAACCGACACAATTTTCAAGCATGGAATTTGGGGTGTTACATTAATCATGGTATGCTCGAGTCAAAGTTTATGTTTCATAAAAGGACTTCGAGATATCTTTTCAAAATGATTTGAAGTCGCGTAAGCTTGAGGCATTAAGTGATGACTTGAGGTAATCAAATTCATTTGAAAAATTATTTCAAATAATATGCTCGAGTAAAGAAACATAGGCTAAAGTCAGGGACTTCTAAATTTGAAAATTCGTTTAAGTCCTCAAAATATGACTTAAGTCATATATCATAGGCTCGAGGCAACAAGATATATCTAGATATTTCAAAAGTGCCTTTAACTTGAGCTAATAAAGATTGACTTGAGTCAATCAGTTCACAAGAGATGATGCTAGTAGGGTGACTTGTAAGCAATATCATACATCAAGGTACAAGATAGTTTGAAAGGGGAAAAAGCATAAGAAGAAACATGCAAATATTATCAAGTACTTTTCTTTGAAGATTTTATGTCATTTAAAATAGCTTAGCATATGAGGTGGCATGAAGTTGACACAAATGAAGATGGTAAATTGAGACATCTATGGGATGCAAAAGCCTAGAAAGTGTTTAACTCAAACTATTAATCTTTCACGGTTGACCTTAGAAATGTTCAACTTGCTTTGGGAACTGACCGTTTTAATCCATTTGGGAATCTTAGCACAAGTTATAATATTTGGTTGGTAGTCTTAGTTCTCTACAACTTTCCCCCTAGATGTTTATGAAAAAAAGCTCATTCATTTTGTCTATGATCATTTCAAGCAAAGAGGCATCCAATAATGACATTGATGTGTATTTCCAACCACTTATTGTAGAATTACTGGACTTATGGAATGTTAGCATTGAAACATATGACATGTATGAGAAGACACTGTTCAACTTATGTGTAGTCTTGATGTGGACAATAAGTGCCTTTCCTGGCCTAAGAAAATTATCCAAGTGTAATGTGCATGCATACTAAGACTCATGTCCAACTTGCAATCTTAACTCTCAATCACTGGGCCCTCTCCATAATCGAAAGTAATGCTTCATGGGTCATCAAAGGTTTCTCAATGGTAAGCAAAAGTTTGGATTGCAACAGAATCATTTCAATGGGAATTGGAAAAAAGAGGACCTCTTCAAGCTTTATCCAATGCAGATTTCTTACAGCAACTTCAAGATGTTGAATTCGAGTTTGGAAAAATTACGATGTATCAAAAGCAGGGAGAAATACTAATAGTACTTCTACTTTTGTGCCTCAATAATGACGAAAGATAAGTATCTTCTTCACTATTCAATATTGGAAATTTAATTTGCTTAGACATAGTTTTGATGTCATGCACAATGAAAAAAATGTATGAGACAATATGCTATACACGCTGCTTAACAAACCTGTTAAGTTAAAAAGATTATCTTTAAGCGAGGAAAGATTTATGGGCTATAGGAGTTCATGAAGATTTGTGGCTATATGAACATGACAAATTTCAACCGATAAAATTCACCCTCACAAAACCAACAAGGAAATCTTCTTTGCGAAATTAAAGAAAATAAAAGTTCCTTGTACGTATTCAAGTATCATTCCACGATGTATTGACATGAAGACTTCTGAAAGGTTGATGGCTTGAAGAGTCATGACTTACATGTTCTTATGAAAATGTTACTTCTAATAAAAAATACATTGTCTCCCAATGTGTCTATCATTTTGGTAGAGCTGTGTTCTTTCTTTCATAAGTTATGTTCTAAGGTTTTGATCATTGAGGAGCTTGATTGATTGTAACATTAAATCATTCCTATACTTTGTCATTTGGAGATGATTATTCCTTCGTGCTTTTTTCACTGTGATGGTTCACTTGATAGTCCACCTTGTTCATGAAACAAAGCTCACTAGACTAGTTCAATATCGATGGACATATCCTATTAAGAGGTACTCATTTTACATATGTACATCAGCATTAATTTCTAAATTTGTAGTTGCACATTTAAAAATTTATTAACATTCTTTTTTCTTTATTTTATAGGTTTCTTGAGAAATTGTAATCTTACATAAGGAATAAGGAGTGGCCAAAAGATTCTATAAGAATAAAGTAATGTATTTTTTTTAAAGGTACATTGATGACATTAAGACATCTTATAACCGAACCTGATTCATCATCTAGAACTTCAAACTAACAACAACTGAGAAGTTTCAAGTTCATAGGCATATCGGTAAACTAGTTGGAGGAGATGAGAACTTCAAACTAACAACAACTGAGAAGTTTCAAGTTCATAGGCATATCTTGATTAATTGCACTCAAGTTGAACCATTTATTTAGTAAAAAGTATACACTCAAATGTTATTCTATATATTTCCTTACAGTTTTTACTTACATTTCATGATCACCATCTCACAATTAATTGCAGAAAATTCAGAAGTCATGTGAAGTGTCAACTCAAAATCCATACACAAACATCCTCCAAAAATGACAAACATGCCTACAAAGAACTCCTAAGTTGGTTTGCATATAGTATACTAAATGGTCATAACACATACTCATAAGAATTCAAAGCTCTCACGACTGGCCCTCTTGAACATGGAAAAAGGTTTATAGCATAAAATGTCAATGGTTACAAGTTTTGCACAATTTTACAAGATTAAGGATTACTAACACAAAACTTGGGTGTTTATGGCATCTTTGGAATAAGGAGTTATGTGAGCAGCAATGACATAAACATACAGTTTAGAAGTGTCACTTATTGTGGAAAGATCATACAGTTTAGAAGCGTCGCTTATTGTGGAAAGCTTATTAATGTTGTCAAACTATATTACCAAGGTTGTTTCACTGTGACGTTGTTCAAGTGTTTGTGGGAAAATACAACTTCTCGGGGACTCATAACTGATGGCTTAGGCATCACATCAGTAAATTCCTCCCAGACAATTCATACTAGTCAATATGAAGATGATGAGCCATATATTCTTATCTCTGAGGCAAACCAAGTATATTATATTGAGGATGACGCATATGGATTAGAATATGGTGGTTCACTGAAAGTCTTTGAAAGCAGAGCTTAATCACCAAGAGGGGGTGAATTGGGGATTTTAAAAGTTCTTTCCTAAAGCTTTGTTTTGTAACACTAAAAATAGGGTATAACAAAGAATAGAGAAGATGAGGAAGACACAAAGATTTATACTAGACTCCTTGACCTACATCCAGTCCTTAGACTCTCTGAGTTTTTCACTATCACAATTGATTACACCCTCTATAACTCAAGAGTAATTCTCTCACTAAAACTTACTCCCCCTTACAAGTTGCAATCAATAACCCCAATCTCTAAGTCCCCAAACTTGAGATTGTTTACAATAAATGATTTATAATAAATGAACTCTCTTAAAGAGTGAATGGAAATAATCACTAAAGAACAATTGTATCCAAGGATACTTTACACAAGAAAACTCAAAGAGTAGTTGGAAACTTTGAATGCTTTTTGTTTTTTGCTGAATGGGTTGTTGAGAGGAATTTAATGCTGATCTATTTATACCAAGAGAGCATTAAATGACCATTATAATCATTGCCAACATTAGACAAGGATTAGGTTGAGCTTTGGTCTTCTTCTCTCTCTTCTCTTTGGTTAATCAAGTTGTGTTGATGTCCATGCTTGACTTCTTGACTTTTAATCCGTTGGAAGAGCGGCTACTATATGTGGAAAGGAGACATTAATCCCTTTGCTTAAGGTGTAGAATGATCGTCCAAAAGAATGCAACTTTTTTGGACTTTGCATTTAATGTGCTGACCTCACTTTGTCTTCTACTTTAAACCTTCATTTAATATCATTTAAACCATCTGAAAACTTACTAACAAAGTGGTTAAACATAGCATAGGAATAATAATGAATGATGATAGAAAGTATTAGGATCAAACAAGAAGGTTTCACAAATTCGTCAGATTTGAATTTTAAAACTAGCAACGCAAACTCTAGTTTGTTTATCAAAACAGGAGTTTGTCACTGTGCACTTAAGTTCAAACTCAAGTTTCCATATCAAGACTCGAGTTTCCTTCTTCCAGAGTGGATAGTCGCGATTTGAGTTTTGGAACATAATTTTGACTAAAGACCAAACTCGAGTTTTGAACTTTTAATGAGTTTATGTCCAAAACCTCAAAACTAGAGTTTTCAATCAAAACTGGAGTTTTGAAAACATTGAAAAATAACGATGCTTTCTGCTTGGTAAAAACTCGAGTTTCCAAAACTAAACTCGAGTTTCCATTTAAAACATGAAAACATTTGAAAATCTAAGCCAAGTGAGAAACTTGAGTTTCCATTTTAAAATTGGTGTCTTAGGAGGTTAAAACATGAAAACTTTCTCTCAAGCCAAAACTCGAGTTTCCAAATTGAAACTCAAGTTTTCCCTAAACTTGGAAAAACTTATAAATGCTGAAAACTGGAGTTTTCCTTTAAAACTAGAGTTTTCACAAGTCAGAAACTTGGATGACTCTCTGTATGATCAAAACTCGAGTTTCCAATGGAAAGTGGAGTTTTGCATTCCTTCAGAAAATGTTGAAGAGTCTCTGTAAGGTCTAAACTCGAGTTTCCAAACCAAAATCGAGTTTGTCTTAATGAAATACTTGAAGTGCTCTCTGTAAGGTCTAAACTTGAGTTTCCACATGAAAACCTGAGTTTTGCCTTTGTACATTAAAACTGAGCCACTCTCTGTCAAGTCAAAACTCGAGTTTCGTTTCCTAAACTCAAGTTTGCCTTTAACAGTAAGTTTTTCAATCTTACCAAAGACAAACTTCAACTTGTATTTATAATTATTAGTTATCATCAAAACACATAGAAAACTAATAGTCTCGAGACCTTTACGACATGGTTGATGCTGATAACATCACCTATGAGAGTGATTCGTCATTCCAACCTATATATTTTGAAAAATTCTTTCTGAAGGTGATGACAATTTACCTATAAGTTGGTGCGTTTTTCTAAGTTACGCTTTATTATTACTTAATTTAAATTTATTTTTTATATAAAATATTAAACTCGCCACTAACATTTTCTCCACACATTTTTTGTGGGGATGAGACAAAGAATGATTAAACAAATTATACTTTTATTATTGCAAACCTCAATTTATATTTTCTTTTTTATGAAAATTCCAACTAATTGTACCTGTTTGAAGACCGCTATAAAATAAACAAAAAACATCTACAAATGTGAAACCACTACAAATATTGTCACTTAAACCACTACAAAATCTGTTACATTAACTACTATAAGTATTACACAGACCCTTATAAATGCCCCTACCACACCTCATTTCAAACCCTCCTCTATTTCTTCTCGCCTCTTTTCTCTCTTGTTTTCTCTCATCTATAAAGTGTTCTTGAAGAGCTAAAGAGTCGAGCAAACTGATCAAATATAGTAATTTTGTAAAAAACTTTAATTGCAACATTTTATTCCTTAAATAATCATCAGCATTCATTCCATAATGAAATAATATCTAGTGGACAACATAATAAATCCTTATTACCTACACATTCTCAATATTAAACCTACATAATATTTATACTTATCTAACTTAATTTAATCATCCTCCTCAAATATTAACTATTACCATTTAAATTGTTACTTAAATAATAAACCATTCAACATAATATTGTAACAATGGACTCCAATTGTAGTCTTGCTTTTTTTTTTTGGCAATATTTTGTAGCAGTCTTGAAACCACTGCAAATTTAAATTCAAATTCATTTTAAATTTTTTGCTCAACTTTTGAAATTTCATCCAATATTAATAGCAGTTTCATTGCTGCTACAAATATTTTGGCACTAATTTTTTCAAATTCTTGGATGTACTTAGTAGAGGTTTCAAAAATGTTGGCGCCAAATTTTCAATTCTTAGTTCCCACCACACTAAATTTTACCAAAGTTTTGCACCAACATTTGAAGCAATTTTAGAAGCCCTACAATATTATTAGATAAAGTTTTATCTACATACTCATCTTGTAGTGGTGACATGAAACTACTACCCATACAATAGTGGTTCTGTTATGTGAGTGGCATTTCTAAAATATCGCTACAAAACCCTTTGCAATAATGTGTTTTGTAGCGGCTTTCGAAACCATCACTACTATCATTTGTAACATTAAAACTGCTACAATTATTCCATTTTAACTGCTGCAAAATGACAATTTTTTGTAGTGCTTAGAATGTGTAAGTTTTATCAATCACAACGGATTCACTTATAATGGAGCTATCTTTTGGCTTGGCTCAAAGAAAGTTGTGCCACATAAGAGCAAAGGATTTTCTATTTTGATATTTTCATTTGATATAGCAACAAAAGTTTTCTCATTGATGCCATTTCCACTTCAACCCATCTATCACTTTTCAATAGGCTTACTGTGTACGACTACAAACTTGTTCCCGTTGAAAGTTTGAAATGCTTTCTCCTGTTGAAAATTATGAGTCATGGCTGATAAATTTGTGGGTGATGGAGAAGCATGCAGATCGATCTGAGTCATGTTTGATTGATTAGTGGGTGATGGAGGAGTGTACAGATCCATCTAAGGAGGGAAAGAGTTGGCTAAAATATATAGGTAGCAGACCCTATCCATCTTATTTAAATACAATGATTATTTGGAGAAATGAAATTGTTTGCATAATTGATGCGATGTCTAAAGGGGAATTTGAAAGTGAGGCGGAGAATGATGGAGCAAAACCTATTTTATACCATCTCAAACATTTTCTATCCCAAAATGTATCTTTGCCTATGGATTTTAGATTATGTGGAAATCCTCGTCCCAACCAACATCCTTATTGAAAAGCAATATTATTAAACCTAGACTGAACTAGCTAGTTTAGACCAAATGTTGGTGAATTAGGCCCTAATTTGATCCATGTGAATCACAAACCCGGGGTCATCCTGACTCGCCCTTAACTCGAGATGACTCAGAGTTAAATCGAGTGAGTTGCTGGCTATTCGCCCGAGTTATCATTTCTTTTCATTGAAATAGGATTAAGAGACTCACCCTCGCCTCACACCTTTGTTTAATGTGTCGTTAAGCCCTAATCTCTTTGCCTCAATAGTTTTGGAGAAGTGGGTTTGAAGAGGTGCTTACCTAGAAGAAGAATGAGCATGGTAGAGAAGGACGAGTATGGAAGATGTGCTTACCTCATGGAAGGACGAGAATGGCAAAAGTCTATGTC
Source organism: Acacia confusa (assembly GCA_037074495.1). Lineage (NCBI taxonomy): Eukaryota > Viridiplantae > Streptophyta > Magnoliopsida > Fabales > Fabaceae > Acacia > Acacia confusa. The sequence continues at coordinate 20,278,056 of CM073509.1, read as the reverse complement.
TTGGTACTGGATTTGAGAAATATCATGCCAAAGTTCACATGTTGACTAAGATCTCATTGTTCATGAGAAGACTTGGAAGACTATTTATTGTTTGTTGTAAGAAAGTCTAAAGGGAAAGTGTGAGGCTTTTTGTTAGTGGTTTGTTGCTTAGCATTTTAAATGTAAAATTGGGATGTAAAGATTGGTGTTGTTAGAAAGAAGAAGACACGGGAATGCCTTGTCCCTCCAATGTGCAATGGTAAAAAAAAGTGTTCCATTTTCCAATGGCCAATGGTTAAAAAGGTGTATGAAAGAGATCAAGTTGTCATGAGAAATCTAATGGGGATCAATATGCAGGATAGAGATGAAGGGTGGTTTTCTGTTTCATGGCCTTTGGGCATTGTAACCCAAAATGTTTGGACTTTAAACTTATCTCGAGATACATGTATTTTTATTTTGCTATGATGAATATTTTATTATTACTAATTACAGATTCAAGTGTTATTGGGTAGTATATGATACTGTGATATCAATTTGTTAAGGCAATAATAAAGAATATTTGATAAATATATGATTATTTTGTTAGTGATTGAAGGTATTGAAATGATATATAACATTTAAAATTTTGGATAGTGTGATAAGAAATTAAATTATTTTTAAATTTTTGTATACCACAACGGTCTAGACCTTGGGTTGACTCCAGTTTAACCCACTAATCTTTGACTTAGTACTCCAACCGGTTCAATACCTTCTCCAAGTTTTAGAACTTTGCTAAAAAGCCTTATTTTTTACACCACCTTTTGTTTTACTTTATTTAAATATTTTTTTAATGAAAATATACCCTTATATATGACATTTTCAATCATTTTCTTTAGAGATGTTATCTACAATAATGAATGTTGTTATTTATTACCAAATATTTCTTCATATGTATTAATAATTTTAGGTTACTCCTTTTCTTTCATTCCATAGTTTAGTTGTTGGTGTGTGGATAACTTATTTACTTGGGACATTTTTGTCAATCCAATATACATACTAATATATCCCTGTTGTTTTAAATACTCTGATAATTATTGATCTAAATGTTAATAGTTAGGTGGAACATTTATCTTATTTTAGCGCTTTTGATGAAAATTGAACACACATATATTAGTTCAGATAACATTTTTTGTACCTATTGGCTTGATGTCCCTTGATGTTTCTATCTAATAAAATCAAAAGGCTCTCAATTAAAATTAAAAATAAAAACAGAAAATAAAAAATAAAAGATAAGAATAAGTTAATGGAAAAAGGGGAAGACATGAAACAATGAGGTCTTGAGTGCTCCATCTGTTTATGTAGGTTTTCCATTGAGTGTTGTGTCCTGCTGAAATGTTTTCTGCAAAAAAAAAAAAAAAAAAAAAAAAAAAAAAACATAATCTATTCGTAGAAGAATAATAGTTTTAGTAGAATTGAAGAGTTTTGTGATGTAAATATACCATCCGTTTATTTTATTTTATGTTTTTTTTTTCATTTAGTGTCGTTTTAAAAAAATTAAATAAAATTCTTTATATAAGATGACAATATAGTCCAACATTATATTTAATACTAAGAGATAATTTCAATTTTGCAAACATGATATAGTAACTTCATCACTTCCATATATTATTTCTTGAACATTGGTAATTTGGTATAATTAATAGTGTGATTCATTGTAAAAAAAAAAAAAAAAAAAAAAAAAAAAAAAAAAAGAGAGCCTTATGGCGATATTTATATGGGGAGATAGGGCTATTTCTTCTTCTTTTCTCTTCCCTACGTTAAAACTTAAAATTCACAATTGACGAGGAATGACAACCATGTATAATTTATTTCATAGGTAATTGTTATGCTGGAGACATCTATAGGACTCTTTCCAGATGTGGGTCCTCCTTACTTTCTCTCAAGGCTTCCCTGCCATTTTGATAATATCGTACAACTTTTTATCGTTTTTGGTCAGTTATTACGTTATTAAAGTTTTGTTCATTAATTTTTAAAGATCTAACTTTCTTAATTTCTTTCATTCTCTTTAGCACGTATTTTCATTCACAATTTATAAACATTTGCTTTTGAATTAAAACACTTAAGCCATTAACAGCTTATTTTATACTAGTAGTTATTACTGATGTTTGATTCTGCAAAATATAAGCGAGTAACTGGGATTAAAAGGGACGTGTTTGAAATGTGGCCTTGCTGCTCATTTACATTTTGCTCCTTCCAAGATACTTCTACATTTTTTTTTGATGTTACATGACTCGACATTCCAAAGACAATAGTTTGGTGCCCACCGCAAGAGGTCTAACAATTTTCTGTCTCTTTCTATCTGAAGCATTGAGACGCCAATAAGGTCGAGGCAGTATTGTGCCTAGAGAAAAACTTATGTGTGTTGATGTATGAATTAATTATTAAAACTTGCCTCATTTTAATTTTCTGATACCATGTATAGAAGGTAAACTTGTATTATTAATTCTCTAATTACATGCATGCAAGTATTTTCTCTTGGTTCTAACTCGATCGACTTGTTTTTCTCACAAACTAAACAGACTGAACATAATTAACATGTATTTCTCAAAAGGAATTGGAGAGGAAATTATTCTCCGCCTAAACCTTAACTTGTTGTCAATTTGCAAAACCTCTGAAGGAAATTCTCAGAACTTATGTTTGGTCACCCTTAATATACAAGTCCTTGAATTTTGAAAACCCCGCCTATGATTGATTCCTCAAAGACTAATTTTCAATGAATCTGTTTCCTTTTGGTTGTGGAATCCCCTATCAGACAGGTCCGACAAGTACGTTAGTCTCTTAATAATTATAAGAGTGATGATTTTTTCATAGGTTTTGGATTCAACCTAATTATTATAGCGATAACAAGATTGTGAAACTTTTTATGATTGAGCATTTTGTTATTTAAATGGGGGTGTATGCATTAAGGATAGGGTTTTAATACACGCGCAATTCTTCAATAAATATACACTTTACTAGCCTTTTACTCTACTGGGTCTTTTTAACTCCTTTTATACAAGATTGTAATATGGATTGCATGGCCCCCTTCTAAAACTACATGATCTATTACTTGGAGTATGATTATTGCAAGGAGTATGATTATTGATTGCAATATGAATTGAGCCTACCGGCCCTTTTTTAACTTCATGTAGTATGGATTGCAGGACCTCTATGATATAAGAATGCATGATCTATTACGTGGAGCGTGATTATTGATTGCAATATGGATTGACATAGTATGGTGTTGGATTTCATGATTATATACATATGCATGCTAATGAGGGGAAAATTAGAAAATTAGAAAAAGAAGGAAAGGCAAAAGAGAAAAAAAGGGGGAAAATGATTAAATAATAATAATAATTAGGGAAACTTTCTCTCCCTTTCTATTCTTTAACAAAACTTTCAAACCATTATTGTTTATTTATTGTTTTAATTATGTTAGCTATTTATATTTAATTTAAAATTGTGATGTTTGTTTGCAATGAAATCCCATTGATGATTCATCAAATACATCAAAATATATTTCAAATCTACTTAAATATATAAAATACATAAAAGTAGAGTAGTAAAGGTCTCATTGGCTAACACATCATCAAAATAACAGGTTCAAAACACTAAGAAAAGCAGGGCGGTTTTGAAAAATGGATAATAAAAAAAGTAGTTATACGATATTTTGTAAGTTAATAATAGGAAGTAAGTACAAGATATTTAGAAAATATTTAATTTAATGTTTTGATTATTCTCTTAGAGATTTTAAGAGAGTTTTTTTATATAACAATACATTAATAAATGCCTATCCACTCACTTATGCATTGCACTGGCCCGGGCTAGTTTAAATAAAAATAGGCGGTTATCAAGAAGCAACATAAAATCTAGGGAAAATTCTCCCCAGGGTTCAATTAAACAAAATAATGTTAAAAAAGGCCTTAACAACTTTCACATGTGCTGAAAAGACAAAAAAAGAAAAACCTCACACTATCCATTCTCTCATTTGTCAGTGGGCTTTTTTGTCATTTTACCATACTTTCACATGTTAGCCTTTTCTTACATGTGAAAGTTGTTTGAGCCTTTTTTAAAATTATTTTGTTTAATTGGGCCATGTGGAGAATTTTCCCTAAAATCTATATGGAAAAATCCTATTTAAATAATCTAAAATATCTAAATTATGATTTAGACGTGCACTTTTAATAAATCCATAATCAGGTTAAAAGGCCTCGATTTTTTAATTTGTCGTGTTTTTTTCTATGCCCGTGTACTATTTTCAAATGCTTATAGCTAAGGTTTAGCAAATCAATTTCTATGATGCTTTTAGGTCGGTTTACCCAAATCTGCAGATGCACATTTTATTTATTTATTTATTTTGCAAGTTATGGACCATGAATCACTTATATTATTTGAAATCTTTTATACACATCTACCGCTACCGTCTCAAGACTCATAAATGACACAACTAAAACACAAAATATAAATGGAGTCTACGATTATTATGTGCCCATCTTTTATGTGTTCATCCCTTAGAGGGATCAACATTTTTTTATTTTTTATATATTTTATTTATTTATATTTAAATTATATGCTGCTTTTTGAAATGTTTTTTTCACTTAATATCTCAAATTAATTAGTTTCCATAATAATGGTGTTAGAGATAAATATTATTGAATGTAGGTTTGAAAACTAATTAATTTGAGATACTGGATGAAAAAGAATATTTCAGAAAGCAACATATAATTTAAATATAAATAAATAAAATATATAAAAAAATTAAAAATTAAAATATGCTCATCCCTCTAATTGAGGGATTGGCACATAATGGGCACATAAGAGATGAGCTTGTAATGTGGACTTTGTTATTGAGGGGGAATGGAGGGGAGGGGAGGGACTTTTAATTTCTCCCCTCCTTTTTTGGCATGATAAAAATTGTTGGAGGGCAGGGAATTTTTTCTTAGAAATATTAAATAAGAAATTTTCATTCCAATGTCAAGATAAATTTGGCAAAAAAAGAAAAAGAAAAAACTTTCATACCAAATTTCTAAATACATGTAAATAGAAATTTGATATAATAATTTTTCCACAATAATTCTATATATTCTAACTTAGATATCTTATCTCTCGTTTTTTTTTAAAACCGAAAGATGTCTTATCTCAATAATTAGGGATAAAAATTATTTTTTAGATGGAATATTCTTCGTATTTGTATTTGAAATGAAATGCCTTTTTTTCCTTACTTACGATATTCTTCTCTCCTTTTTTTTTTTCAATACATAAATCAGCAGTGATTTTTTTCCCATATTTTATTATATCTGTATTTTTTTAAAATAATAATAATATATGTGTAATAAATTTAACATTTTTTTAATTTAAAATAATTTATAGTATGCTAAAAAATCATTAAATTAGATATAAAATCATTCATGATAAAATAAGAATCTCAAAAAGATAACAAATAAGTCATACCAAAAAAAAATTAAGGAATAATAAGGGAGGAATGACTATGTAATCACTTAAAAACTAAGTAATACATTCAGGTCAGGGAAAAAAAAAACTAAGTAATACATATGGTAAGGACTAAGGAGCTTGATATGGATAGGATATCAAAGGTGTCTTCTTTTATGTGTGTTTACCTTATGATTATTCGCGGTCTTTATTATTTACTATGTTGTGCATTTTGATCAATCATTTATATGCCTTTTTGTTTTGATATTACACTTGGATAATATTGCTTCGTTTTAATTAATACTTCTGAGACTACATTTCTTTTTTCAGAGAAAACTTTTGAGACAAAAATGAGTAAAGAAAAAAGCACAATTATACCCATGTTTGAACTTGCTCCTATTTTGACACTTTTGGAGTGATATTGACTATAAAAAGAAATTTATAATACTTATAGTAATATAAAACTGATGAAAATAGAGAATAATAACAAAAGAGAATCTAGAGAGAGAAAGAGTAGAGAGAAGTTCTATTCCAGTATGTTCTGAATGTTTACAGAAGGCCTTTATTTATAGAAGGAAAATGAGCCTTTAGTGTAATTTCTACATATGGGTCATTTGCTGGAATTAACTCCAAACCAAAATACTATGCGTCCCGTGAGAAACAACCCGTGAAGCTACAAACAATCCGTGAAGCTACAGTGATTCAATAATTGTATGTGGGTCCCACTAAATAGTAAATTACTATGCGTGGTACTATGCGTGGGTCCCATGTCATCTTGTAATATTTGGAGACCGTGAGTCAATGGACATCCACATAATAAGTATATTCATAACACTCCCCCTTGGATGTCCATTTATGAATGTGCCTCATTAACAACTTCAACTAGGAAAAACCCAGTGGGATAAAAACCTAGCCAAAGAAAAGAGTACATCATTCATTAATACACTATTGAGTGCTGCCTCATTAAAAACCTTTTTAGGAAAACCCAGTGGGACAAAACTTAGATAAGGAAAAAAGAGTACAACGTGTATTGACTCCCCCTATTGATAATATCAGTTGAGATCTCTGAATCTTCGCAGACCAATACCACGAACAAGCTTTTCAAAGGTTGTACATGGAAGAGATTTAGTAAATAAATCTGCTAGATTTTCGCTTGAACTGATTTTCTGGATATCTATTTCACCATTCTGTTGAAGATCATGAGTATAGAAGAATTTTGGTGAAATGTGCTTCGTTCTATCACCCTTGATATAACCCACATTGAGTTGGGCAATACATGCAGCATTATCCTCATATAGAACTGTTGGAACCATTTTATCAGAAGATAAATGACAAGTAGTTCGTATATGATTAATTACTAACCTCAACCACACACATTCTCGACTTGCTTCATGCATTGCTAGAATTTCTACATGATTAGTTGAAGTGGCTGTTATAGTCTATTTCATAGATCTCCATGAAATAGTTGCACCTCCACATGTAAATAGATAGTCTGTTTGTGATTTTCCATCATGTGGATCAGACATAAATCCAGCATCTGCATAACTAATCAGTTCATGCTTTGATACATTTGAGTAGTATAATCCCATATCTATTGTACCTCTGAGATAACAAAGAATTTGCTTTACACCATTCTAATGCCTCTGTGTTGGTGCAGAACTATATCTTGCTAATAAATTAACAACAAACGATATATGAAGTCGTGTATGATTAACAAGATACATTAGTGCCCCAACAGCACTTAGGTATGGTACTTCTGGACCAAGTAGTTCTTCTACACATTTGTCATTAATTATTTGAGGTCGAAATGGATCTTGATCCTTATCCAAAGACCTTACTACCATTGGAATACATAATGGATGTGATTTATCCATATAAAATCGTTCTAGGATCTTCTTTGTATAAGTTTCTTGATATACAAAGATCTCATCCTTCAGGTACTCGATTTGTAGTCCAAGACAAAATTTTGTCCTGCCCAAATCTTTCATTTCAAATTCTTTTTTCAAACAATTAATTGCTTTTAAAAACTCTTCAGGAGTTCCAATGATGTTGATATCTTCAACATAAACAGCAATTATAACAAATTGATTTCTCGATCCTTTCATAAAAATGCATGGGCATATTGGGTCATTTTTATACCCTTCTTTCAACAAATATTCCTTAAGACAATTATACCACATGCACCCTGATTGTTTTAAACCATATAGAGACTTATTTAATTTGATCGAGTATTGTTCCCGAGAATTTGAATTAGATGCTTTTGGCACCTTTAGTCCTTCAGGAACTTTCATATAAATATCACTATCAAGTGATCCATATAAATATGCAGTCACTACATCCATCAGATGTAAATTAAGCCCTTCATTTACTGCTAGGCTAATCAATTAACGAAAAGTAGTCGAATCCACTATTGGTGAATACGTTTCTTCATAATCAATACCGGTTCTTTGTGTAAATCCTTAGGCTACAAGACGTGCCTTATATCTTGCAATTTCACCCTTTTCATTTCTTTTTCTTACAAAAACCCATTTGTATCCAACTGGTTTTACACCTCCAGGTGTTTGGACTACAGGTCCAAATACTTTTCGTTTTTCTAGTGATTTCAATTCTGCATTAACAGCATCTTTCCATAAGGGCCAATCTTTTCGCTGTTGATACTCTCTAATAGATTTAGGCTCATGATCCTCTTCATTATTCATTACATCATATGCTATATGATTAGCAAAGATGTCATCAACGTTGACTTCATTTCGATCCCATCAAATACCATTCATAACATAATTAATTGAGATCTTATTATTTTCATACATTCCAGGTACCTGAGTCTCTTCTGGGACTGCAACATTCTCTTCTGGAGATAACTCTTCAAAAGATAGCTCTGTTGGAGCTACTGACTTTTCTTGATTATCCTCAACTTGACCATCTATATTTTTAGCTCCTTTTCTCTTTCGAGGATTTTTTATCTTTCGAATCGATGGGTCTACCACGCTTCAGGCGTGCTTTAGAATCATTCACAATAGGTTTTCCTTCAGGGATATCAATTCGAATAAGAGCATTCGCAGCTGGAACATGTGACTTTGTCACTCTCTTTGGGTCAGTGAATGCTTCTGGCATTAGATTAGCTAAATCCTGCAAATGAATTATCTTTTGAACTTCTAGTTCACATTGTTTTGTACGAGGATCAAAATGAGCCAATGATAATTCATTCCAGCTAATCTGTTTACCCAGCTGCTTATTCTCTCCCCCTAATGTTGGGAAGACTGATTCATCAAAGTGACAATCAACAAATCGTGCAGTAAATAAATCTCCTGTAGATGGTTCTAAATATTTTATGTTTGAAGGAGATTCATACCCAACATATATTCCCATCCTCATTTGAGGACCCATTTTAGTGCGTTGTGGTGGTGCTACTGGCACATATACTGCACATCCAAAAATTCTTATATGGGAAATATTAGGTTCTTGACCAAAAACCATTTGTAAGGGGGAAACCTTTAGGTAACTAGTAGGCTTGATGCGAATTAACATTGCAGCATGCAAAATGGCATGACCCTAAACAGAAATCGGTAAATTACATCTCATAAGTAAAGGTCTTACAATAAGTTGCAATCGTTTAATCAAAGATTCTGCAAGTCCATTTTGCGTATGAACATGAGCTACAGGATGTTCAACATCAATTCTAAGAGACATACAATATTCATTAAAAGCTTGTGAAGTAAATTCACCAGCATTATCAAGACGTATTTTCTTGATAGGATAATCAGGGTAATGTGCTCTTAATCGAATCAATTGAGCAAGTAATCTCACAAACGCTAGGTTACGAGAAGATAATAAGCAGACATGTGACCATTTGTTTGATGCGTCAATTAAGACCATAAAATATCTAAATGGTCCACGTGGTGGATGTATTGGTCCACAAATGTCTCCCTGTATCCGTTCTAGAAATGTAAGAGATTCACCTCCTACTTTGATTGGTGAGGGTCGAATAATTAACTTTCCCTTGGAATATGCATTACATAAGAAATCATGGGACTGTGGTATTTGCTTACACTTCAGGGTATGTCCACATGAATTTTCAATTATTTGTCACATCATAGTTGACCCAGGATGGCCTAACCGGTCATGCCAAACATTAAATTCATGAGTAAACTTCTGGTTTTCATTGGCAAACTGCTGGTTTGCATCGACAAACTTATGGTTTGTATTAGTAAACTTCTGGTTTACAATAGCATGTATTTCAATTGTACTTATAAATGTATAATACAAACCAGAAGAAAAAGCAAGAAAATTTTCTAATATGCATTTCCTACCAGAAATTATATATGTTTGTGATAGCAAGACATTCTTGATTATCTTTAGTTGTTGTTTCTATATGATATCCATTTCTACAGATATCTTTGAAACTCAACAAGTTCCTTTTTGATTTAATAGAATAAAATGCATTTTCAATGCATAATTTTGTTCCTTCAGGTAACAAAATATTAGCTCTTCCAGAGCCTTCGATCAAATTTATACTACCAGATATAGTCTGAACATTGGTTTCTCGCATACCAATGAAGAAAAATATTTGTCATTTTTTAGTATGGTGTGTGTAACACCCCGTAGTTCTATACCCAGAACAGGGTAGCGTTTTCTAAATTTGACATAAAAATACCCATCTTTGCAATAATAGTAAACAACAATAGTACACACTTATATCAAGTCCACTTCACACAACCATATGTATCTAAATATTTATACACCCAGTAGTCACATACGGCTATTTTAAATTATTATCTTAATCCAAACAAATCATAGGAAATATAAATAGAAGGTGAAATAAAAGAAAGTAAGCTGTCTTATAAGCTTCACCATCTTCTTCTACCTCTACGCAGTATCTACCTTCTTTCCGTTTGCACATTGATTACTAGTTTGCCAAGGTCCTAATTTGATGAAAGGTCCTGAGATTCAAATAAATGAATTCCAGAGTAACATATTAATCTCAATTTCTAGTATAATCAATACATGTAAATCAACCAAAACAGAGTAGTCCACACAACATATAAAACAAACAGATTTCAATTCAATTTCAAAATATTCAAGCGTTAGAAAATTCATTTCTTTTGATAAATTAATATCAAAAATTACTGAATGCACTAGGCTCTGCCTAGCCACCGGGAAGTTAGCCCCATGGTCGGCTCTTCCACTCAATCGAGCCACGAGTTACTGTAGCAGCACTATTCACACTGTTAACGCATCTATGTTTAAATCAAGTAAATTTGGGGTAAATGAAGTCTTTTGAATCTGAAATTTTGTGGGCATATAGTACACATCCTAAAGTTGTAAATGAGCCAAAGAACACCCAAATCTGATGTGTACAAAGAAAGTTATGATTTTTCAAAGAATGGTCAAGAAATCTGAAAAAAAAATTTGGATAGTGTTGGTATTTTCGAAATTAGGAAATTTCTCTTAGCCATGAATTAATTTGGTGACTTTAATTTATGGAAATAGACTTATCAAGGAATAAAAAGAAATTGGAATCACTCCATTTGGAGTTATACAGACCAAGTTATGAATTTTCTAAATACCCGTGGAAAATTAAAGGTCAATTTCTGATAAGTCTTAGAATAGTCACCTAAGTTGTTAATTATGCTTAACCTTCAAAGAAAAGGTTTCTTTGAATAAAATGAAAGGTTAAGTGATTGAGATGATATTTATTCCTTAGTATATGGTATCTAAATGAATAAGCCCCAATAAGTATTTATCGGTAAGTCATATAGATACTAAAGGACAAGTATTTTGGGGAAGGTCTAAAGGACTAAATCTTAATTATATTATTAAGATTAAGATAATTAATGACCTATTCTCCATATAAATGTTAATTATAGGAAATAATATTTGCCCAAGCTTGAAGGACAAGCAAGTTTGAAAGAAACTTACGGAAGGCGTTTCTGTCGGTAAGATCAACAGGTAGTAACTCTAATCTCACGTTCTTTGTATACCAATATTTGTTTATGTATACCATACTTGTATGTCCCGCCTGTATAGGATCAGACCACTCGTGGCTCGATTGAGCGAAAGAGCCGACCATGGGGCTAACTTCCCGGTGGCTAGGCAGAGCCTAGTGCATTCAGTAATTTTTGGTAATTAATTTATCAAAAGAAATGAATTTTCTAGCGCTAGAGTATTTTGAAATCATTTAATGAATACTTGTATTACGTGCTGCATATGAAATGTAATACTTGTCGTATGAAATCTGTTTGCTTTATATGTTGTGTGGACTACTCTATCTTAGTTGATTTACATGTATTGATTATACTAGAAATTGAGATTAATATGTTACTCAGGGATTCATTCATTTGAATCTCAGGACTTTCCAACAATTCAAGACCTGGGTAAACTAGTAATCAAGGTGCAAAAGGAAAGAAGGTAGTTACTGCGTGAATGCAAAGAAGATGGTGAAGCTGATAGGACAGCTTATTTTATTTTATTTCACCCACTATCTATATTTCCTTTGACTTATTTGGATTAAGAATTTGCTACAGTGCTCCCTCTCGGTTTAACTCTTTCTTCGTCACACCATCCTTTTCATTTCAGCTTTCTTTCTTTCTCACACACTCTCAGTTTAGGCAACGTTAAGGATAGAAGCAGGGATAGTAAGCCATGTATATATAACTCATGAAGGGTCTGATTCGAGGGAATGGATCGGATAGAAAAAGAACACAGAGAGAATGGTGTGAGTCGGCCGAAAATGATAGCAACTGAGTGGGTATATGCGCATGATTCGCTAAATGCCAAGAGAGTAGATATAGTGGATATTTCCGGTGAGGTTTATGTGTCGTGATCTGTCATTAGACTAAAGTGGGAAACGCATTAATTGGAAATAAATCTTTGCCGTTATCTTTGATATGTTTACCTCACCTAATCTGTTTTGTTGCTGCAATTATATAATTCCCTAGTGTTTTTGCATGATGGTTGGAGGTAGATGCTTGATGGATATATATATATATATATATATAAACAAAATAACAACTTTCTTTTGGGTTCATGACTGCCACGGCACGCACCAATATATATATATATATATATAAGTATATCTTACTATTCTTCATGGCTTAGTGCATTAAGCATAATATTTGCACGACTAACAGCATCCGACAATACATATACACCTACGACCCACAATAAGAATAAAATAATGAAATTTTTGAGGAAGAAAGTAGAGATGTATAGCTTTATTTTGGTGCATATTTTATAATTTTCTAAGTTCTGAGTAAAGAGTTATGATTATTACAAAAATGACCATAACTTCAGGAAATGTTTCAGGGCAGTGCTTACACTTATTAAATCTGGGAATTAATTGTGTAAGTTAAAAATATGAAAATTTCCAGAAAGAAAGAGGACTCAGAGAGCTTTAATTTGGTATATGATTTGTAATTTTTAAAGCTCTGTGCAAAGAGATATTGATTTTTAAAGTTAAGCTATAAATTTTGGAAGCTTAACAGGACAGTCAGTGAAAACGAAAAACCAGGGAATTATTGGAAAAGATCTGATAATTGGAAATATTTTTATATGAAAGGGGACTTGACCAAGAAAATGTGAGAGTTGATGGCACATTAAAATGATTTTTTTTTTTTGGAATTAATTAAAAATGATTGAAGTTGTTGGTCGGTTGAAGACGGTAAAAGATAAAGGCTGAAAGTAACAAGTTTAAGTTACTTAATTTTATCCTAATGGAATAAAGGTTAAAAAGGAAAATAAATATTCATTATCCTTGGTTTTAAGATATGGTTATGTCTTTAGGGCCAAGAGGGAAAAGAAGTGAACTTCAAGCAGTTTTGACAGTTGGTGATAGAGGACTTGCGTAAGGACGCAATGGTTCTTAAAAGGTAGTGGGCTTACCTTACTTACATGTATTTGATATTATTGCTTGTGTATATGTATGATTACTATGTTTGCTTGTTATGTGTAACATATTTGAATGATTGAAGCTCTGTTTATGATTATGCTAAGGCCATGAGTATGATGCTTGAGCATTGAGCATGCGGAATTTCATTATGTTAACATGAGCATGTGCAAAGTAAGTATTTCATACATTAGCATTTATCTTGCATGTATTGTTTGGTATTGTCTACTACTGGGATTCATCAGAATCTTACCCCCCACTATAAACCAATAGACAGGTGAGCTTAAGGAAGCAGCAATGCTTGAGGACTACTCGGTGGAGAAGCAGCTTGATGAGTTAAAAGACAATGGTATTTTAGGTGTATGAAAAGAAAGTATTATCTATCTTTCATACATGCTATAAGTGAACAGTACCGTAAATGAGAATAGTTCCGTATATATGAATAGTGAATAGTACCGTATACGTGATTAGTAACTTCAGTTATTGTCGAAATATGCTTCCGTATACTATTTGCGTGTCCAAAAGGGTATAATTTAAGGCGGATGTTACAGTGTGCGTTGTTGTGCTATCAACGAGACACAAATCTTTAGGATTGTTGTCAAAAAGATTCATTCTTCATTATAGATATATGAAAATAAAAATAAAACATAATTAAAAGGAAAACATATAACAGAAGAAAGTTTCAACATATTAAAACATAACCATTAAAACCATGAAAAATAATTTATACTAAATAATCAGCAACATCAAAATGAGCCATCTCAATATTTTCTTGCCCAGAATTCTCAGCCTTTATCCACATGATTTACTTCAATCTTTGGTCCTTTACCATTATTTTTTCAATGTTTCTTGGTAAAGGTCAACTAGATGTCTTGGCGTACGCAGGTACATGACCAATGACCTTTTACATCACAACGATAGCATGCATTTTCAGTATGTTTGTTATTTCCACTGGTTTCCCTTCTGGGGTTCTTTTCAAATTTTCCCCATTTAGGGCGAGAATTTGATCTACCACGATTTTGACCATGATCATACTCAAGACTGTAGACATAATCACATCCATAATTAGATCCATTCATTAATTCATTCACTTCTGAGAATGGAATCAAGCCTTGAGATTTATAATTCTTGTAACAAAAACTTTGTTTTGTTTGACCATATGGATGTAAGAAATTAATTCAGAATTCACAATTTTGCTACTTCAGGAGCAAATTGGATACATCCACTTACAATAAACTTTAGAAGAACAACCATCTTCTGGTGGTCATACAATCCCTTCAATTTGTTCTAAAGAACAAGGGAGTCTTATAATGCCATATATTCAATTTTGAGACATTTATACAACTGATGGCATACAAAAATCATGGATAAAGTCTTATATCATAATTTGTCTCTTGGCTTCAAGCTAACTTGCCTCATAGCTTTAGGCTAATTTATCTCTTGGCTTCAAGCTAATTTATACCACTTCTTAGCTTAAGGCCACTTTATTCCTCCTCATGATTTCAGGCTAATTTATACCTCATCATGGCTTCAGGCCATTTAGATCTCATAATGAGAAATTAAATTTATATGGCTTATGACCATAAAAACAACATGACTTCAGGCAATATGACTTCTGGTCATATAATTTTAGAATAAGAAAATATAACTATATGGCTTCTGGTCATAAAAACATAACATTAAATGTTAATAATACTAAAAGTAAATGTTATGTTAGAAACAGTAAAAATAAAATGACAATATCAGCAAAAAGTAGATATCAAATCTAGATATCTATGTAGAAGGTAAAACCTTCCATGTAGAAGTAAAATGAATAAAATGTAAAATTACAGTAAATAGTAGAAATTACTATTCACAGTAAATAGTAAATAAGGTAAAATTACTGAAAGATAAAATCTAGACTTCCAAGTAGGAGTTAAATGAATAAAATGTAAAATTACTAGAAAAATGGTAAATTTACTGTGAATAGTAAATTACTATTTACCGTAGTAAAATAGTAAATAATCTCAAATCTTAACCATGGAACCCGATATTTAAAATAATCAGTAAAAGTATATCTTTAATTCCATATTATGGTTAAGATTATCCCAGATAGATAAAATAAACATATAGTAAAGAAGATGATGATAAAATCTTACATTGGTAGAGTCTTCATGCTGATAACGTAATATAAAACTGATGAAAATAGAGAATAATAACAAAAGAGAATCTAGAGAGAGAAAGAGTAGAGAGAAGTTCTATTCCAGTGTGTTCTGAATGTTTACAGAAGGCCTCTATTTATAAAAGGAAAATGAGTCTTTAGTGTAATTTTTATATATGGGTCTTTTGCTGTAATTAACTCCAAACCAAAATACTATGCGTCACGTGAGAAACAAACCGTGAAGCTACAAACAATCCATGAAGCTACAGTGATTCAATAATTGTATGTGGGTCCCACTAAATAATAAATTACTATGCGTGGTACTATGCGTGGCTCCCATGTCATCTTGTAATATTTGGAGACCGTGAGTCAATGGACATTTACATAATAAGTATATTCATAACATATAACTCTTTTATGAAAATCAAGGTGAAAGTGGCCCTTAACCCAATTAATAATTAATGAATTAGCTTTTTATAGCGAATCAACTGACTAAACTAATTTACTTGTATGGCCCACCGGTCACAGTACATACAAGTGTTCAACAAAAGGATCAACATTCGCTTAATACTTTTAATTCACCTAACTAATTTACTTAATTACAAAATTTAACTAAATATTTAATTAATGCAATCCACACAATAATTGTAGTTTATAAAACTATTCCAACACTCCCTCGTTTTTCCCCCCCGGCAATTATCATATATCCTTAATCTATTTCATTATAAGATCATCAACATCGTGAATCAAGTAAGTATATCACACTTACAAAAACCACATTTTTTTTAATATGCATTTGAATATGAATATATATACATACATATACAGGATCTAGATAAATCCTTCATTCGCGCTGTGCATAAAAGCAGTGAGACATATCAACTCGGTTTGGTGAGATCCAACCTGATCTAGTTCAATTTAAAAAACTAACTAGACCAGATTACGAGTTGTCGTATATGAGTAAGTGATCCAATCCAGTCCCTTATTCTAAGAAATTAATGAGTGATTGATTGGCCTATTAGATAAAAAACTAATAAGTGAAGTGGAGAATGTTGAAACAATATGGTTTCTTTTTCCAATATCACAACTAATGAATTCAACATATTTGCTATTCTAAAATGTATCTTTGCTTATAAAATTTTGGATTATAAGGAAAGCCGTTGGAAAAATCCTCGATGAAGAGTCTTGGTTTTTTTCTCAGTCGTTTGTTTTTTATCTTTATTTAAAAATTTTATATGAAAATGTATACTTATAATAGTATATTAGATAATTTACTTAAAGTTGTTTGCTCTAATGATGGGTTAGCTAGATTACACAGTGGGCAAACTACAATATGAATTAATCAGTTGCTCAGATACCTTGATGGATCAACCCTTTGGGTTTGAGTTCAATGATGAACGTGATTTTAATTGGATTGATTTTTTTTTTGTTTCCCATCCGGTGTCCGAACCCATTGGGCCGACCAATCCGGATTCAGGTACTGCAGTGGTAAAGACGACCCTCCCAACAATGATTACTCCATACAAGACAGATTACAAGTATGTTACCGTAGTTCAAACTTTAAACCTCTTAAGGGAGTCCAGCGCCACATTCCACTGAACCAATGTTTATGCAGAAAATAGGAATAAATGTGTGTAATAAGAAGTGGGCTTGTTATTGGGCCAAGTTAAGTTCGGTTTTGATATATGTAATGGTTCAGTTAGTTTAGTGGCTCATTCCCTTGTATAAATATAGGTTGATACCTTCAGTACTGTAGACAATTTTGGTGATCAATAGAATTACAGAGTACTACCACTGGCCTAAATATATAATATAGTTTTACGCTACAAAGTATGTCTTACATTTAAGACAGATTGAAGGATTATTATTCATTTTTTGAGTGGGTTTACACTTTACATGGCATTAGAGCCTAGGTTCTGAGAAGCCCAACACCATCCCCTTGAAGGCCCAAAATCAAGAAAATGGTCGTTCTTGATAGAACGACAGTCTTAGCGAAATGACAAAGACGAGCACTGTTCCTCAAACGCGCAACATTGTAAGGGCAAGAACGATTTGATAAAACACAGCGCGACCATCTTTCCTCTGGGATGAACACAACTCGCAGTTAGGGTTCTCACGATTCTCGCATTCTCTTTCGCTGATCTCGAAGAATCCGAAAGTAGACAACGATTTCGAATACAATCAGGCGAGTTCGAATTACTCTCTCTTCTCTTTTACTTGAATCTTTCTTATCATCGAGTGACTTGCATCGATTCAGCGATTTTCTTTCAAGAACGACTCCATGGCTGACAAGAAGAGTGATGGACAATCCACCGTAAATAGCCTTTCTTTCACCCATCTATTGTTCCTTTACCCATTAACACTCAAGGAAAATCTATTGTTCAACAAGTCCTCACTGGGAGTGACAATTATACAATGTAGAGCAGCAGGGCAGTGAAGATAGCATTACGAGGAAAGTAGAAGTTATGTTTCATTGACGGCACCTATTGTAAAGAATCTCAAGGACCTGCACTACAGGATCAGTCGAAATGATGTAATGCCATCTGTTCTGTGAAAGAACAATTAAGTCGGACTTGTCCCAGGAATTAATCCCAAGGCCTACGTACCCTGATCAGGGATCAAAGTCCACGTAGTTAGATATGATACTGGGCTCTTAGTCAGAGGGGGTGGGGTGTGTGCTCTGTGTATGCTAAATGTTAAAGTGGTGTAAGCAAGTTGTACCTGATTAGTGCATACTAGGGTATATATATACTGAGTGTACCTGCGGTTTGTGATTCGCTATTTACTCCACACGTGACCTCTACTGGTAACTACTCCACTATCTATGTGGCGTATGACGGTTAGCGAAGAAACAGGGGCAGTATCTTACCAGATAACCTTGCTTCTATTGGCGGGTCCGGTTAGCTTTGGGCCAAGTGGGGGCCCAATCCATTTTTCTGTAATAGATGCCCCCAAGCTCGGTGTTTCAGGCTTCTGATATGCCGAGCTTGATCTTCGTCTGCTCTTCGACCTATCTTGGTCATTGAAATTTTAACCATATCCTGGCCTTCATTGCTATGTTGTACCGAGTTATATTTTTGTGACGCGTGTTCCCTCAGATGCCCCCAAGTCTGGAGCGTCATACGGACCCGACTTAGAAATACGCGCCCATTCCTGTATGACATTGGAATGTGTAGCATCGTATCGGGATTGATCTCACCCACTTCTCTGCCAGTCGTCTTTGGTTTTCACGCTCTTTAAATGCTCGTGACTTTTCAAGACTCATGATGGCTATCTTCTTTAGGGTTATGTCAGTTGTATCAACTCCTTTATGCTTATCCGACATCACGGGTCTTGTCGTTTCGCCTTCGAACCCGTTAGGGCTTTTTTTTGAAAACGTACGTCTCTTCAGATTACCCCTTTATAATGCGAATGTCACGGTGTTCTCCTTTTCTACATTCTGAGTTTTCTGTTAGCACTAAAAGAAAACATTCCATATCCAGGCGTTCCAAACCCAAGTCCTGCTCTCCATCCTTAATAAGTTCCTCTATCCCAGGTACATCTTTATTATCGGTTTTCATTTTAAGTGTGTTCTTCTTCTTCCTCTACTGTGAGAATCGCGGTTTCCTCCCAATTAGTTGCGCTTCCTTGTGTCTGTTTGCTTTTTTCCTCGGATTCTGTGTGTTGAATACTGCTTTTCTGGATTTTCTTGAGGGGTTCTTTTAGTTCTTTCATGGATAAAAAACCAAACGTGCCCATAGATATTCATGGTAGGCCTATTCCGGAAGAGGATTGGGAAGTTGTCAAAAACATGCCTGAAAAAACTGCATTCTGGTTATATGGCTTTCGTCGTTCTGAGGCAGCCATGGCTACAGATGTTTTAAGTCCTCCGGTAGTGGGGATTGTAAGAGTAGCCGTAGACCTTCCCCTCTTCCTTCGAAAGCTTCTCAGCCTCGCCTATCTCGGCCCCCATTACCTCTTAGAGGTTTTTCTGGTCTAGCCACTAGACCTCCATCTCCTATTAGGACGGTTCCTATTTCGGCTTCACTGCCTTTGACTGTTAGTAAGATCAGTCCCACCCTGGTCTCTCCTTGCGAGGCTTGCCAACACGAGGCTATTGCTCTTGTCAACCTTGGTCGGGAGGTGGTGGCCGATACAGTGCTTAGAAGTTGCACTCACGAATCTGTTCCCGTCCTAACACCGAGGAGTGCATTGCATCACATACCTTCACACCGAGAAAGATTCCTATCTAACTCGTCTTTGCTTTTTGTCTTTATATAGGTGTAGATGGCCTCCTCCTCTTAGAATAGTGAAAGGTCGGTGGCCGAAGAATCGGGTTCTATCGAAGTAGCCAACAGTCCATGTCACTTCATTATTTGCACAGGGGTCACTGGAATCCCGAATCAGATGACTTGGGAAGAATATGGGGGACCTACTCTTAGGGATGGTGAGGGGTATACTATTCGGCTACCTTTAGAGAGAGAGTCGATAGCGTCATGGCGTGTCGGGGAATCCCCTCACTTCTTTTTTATGTACCGAGATGTTGTTACCCTCTTAGGTGCCTCATTTCCTTTTTCTGACTTTACCATAGAAATTTTGAACCATTTACGCCTGGCTCCTACACAATTGCACCTGAACAACTGGGCTTATGTTCTTGGTTTTGAGAATTTGTGCAAGGAGCAGGGAATCCCCTGTACCGTTCCTTTGTTTTTTCATTTCTTTTCCCCCGTAAACACCTATAAAACCAAAGAAGAGCCCCCTAGAATTTGAATGGACCCATCTTCGGGGTATCCGTCTTAAGAAACTGTTCAATCCTTATATCGAATCATTCAAGGGTTCTAAGTCGGCCTATTTTAAGGTTGAAGCCATTTCTTCCCAAGTCCCCTCGGTTCCTTCGTCTAAATGACCGCGGAGAGTTAGAAGAGAAATTTCCCCTCTACTGGACTCAGGATCACCATAATTTAGGATCCAAGGCCTTTAGCTCGAAAACCACCAAGCTTACCCCGGAAGAAGAGGAGAATAAGAAGCTCCTTCTGGATCTTGGGAAGGCAATGGGGCCTTTCGATGCCGGGCTGTATTTGTCCGTTCCTTTAAGGAAACAAAAATCGAAAAAGAGTATGCTTGGTGTTTTCATGAGCATTTCTTACTTTTGCTTTCAGATTATTGATGGTTTCTTATTGTACAGAGCCAGCTATGCCGCCAAAGTCTGTGGCTCCATCTGTGCCGGCTTTTATGAAGAAGCTTGGTGGAAAGCGAAAAGCGGTCGAAGTCGAGAAGTCTAGCCCGGCTCCGCCTCTCAAGAAGTTTTCCACCACACCAATCGAGCCAACTACTAATGTGATAGCTCCAACTTCATCTTCGTCTCCCACCGTTGTCGGTGCTACTTCCTCCCCTTCCAAGGCCCTTCCTTCTCTGAGTCGATACACCTCACCGTCGTTCATGTTTGAGAACTCGGTCGATTCTGAGGTTCACAACAGCATCCGCCTTCCTTTAAGCTAGTTCACCCCATTGCCGCCGTCCTTTAAGGAGAAGGAAATGCTGATGGACATTGAACATTTCGCTCTTTGGGCTGCTGGGCTTCCTCAGGCTGTGGCCTATTTTAAGGCTCAATGGGCTGAGTTAAATGCCAAACTTAAAGCCGCCGTATCCGAACAATCCGAGGCCATTACAATGGCGGTAAAGGTCGCGGTTAAGTCGGTAGAGGATGCCAGGGACAAGGCTATCGTTGAGGCCGATAAGAAGGTTAAATTGGCGCAGCTGGAATTGGAAGGCGCAAAGCAGAAGCATGTTGAGGATGCTGCTAAGATATCTCATCTGAATCTCGCATTGAAAGGTTTACAAGATCAGACGGCCTCCGACGCAGCCTATATTGCTGACCTGGAGAAGGGGGTAGAAGAGTCCTTTAATAATGCTTTGGCGCAGGTCGTCTTTCTCAACCCCCATACCACGCTTAATCTCGAGGACGCTCGCTTTGACGGCATGGTGAAGGATGGGAAGATTGTGCCTGCGAGCGCTTTGGAGGAGTCAGCCGAGGAAGGCCCATCTGGGGTTGGTGACACTGTCGATAATGCTGAGTCTCGGCCTTCCATTATCACAGATGTAGGCGCAAATGCCTGATTTTGTTAGTAGGATAGAATAGGTCTTTTCTTGTAATTGACTTTTATCAATTAACGGAATCATTTGTTAGAAACTGTGCTTGGATGAATATTTCATTTACAACTTCTGTTTGCTTTATCGCCCATTGTGCTCTAATTCAAAGTTCCTTCAATTGTATGGTTTAAATTTGGTCATCCTGAGTCCCGTCCGCACCGGATTGATCAAGTCCGGTGTAGGAGTTTTTAGTCTCAAGGATGCTTCCATTCGCTTTACCTCGACTTTTTCCTTATTGGATTCAAAGTGGGTTTCGCAGCTATGGAGGTCGTAGGATTGCCGAAAATGGGTCATGGACTCCTTTCCGTAAATCCGCATTATGTATGTCGACATTTTTGGGCCTTATTGTTTTAGTACGGCCTTCTGGAATTCGTTTGAAAATAGGTTTTAGAACTCTTTCCCGAATTCGCCTGGTTTTGGACGGCGCAACTGTCTTACCTGGGACTTGCGAAGTTATCGTATGGTTACGAAATCTTGGCGAGTTAACTAACTCCAGTAGGCCTTTTATTGAAATGGCGACTATGTCGCTTACAAAGAAAATATTTTGTGCAAATTTGATAAAACATCAAATAGAATGTTTAAAAGGTTTTGAACCGCGTTGACATCGCAAGCTCTACATCCTTAGCTATAATATACTCTCAGCTTGTCTGCATTCCAAGTTCTCTTCACCAGCTTTTGTGTCAAAGTCTCAAGCTCGTACACTCCATGCTTCAGTACCTCCCTAATTCGGTAAGGTCCTTCCCAATTAGGAGCTAGCTTCCCTTCTTGTGCGTTTCTGTTACTTATGTCGGCCCTTCTTAGCGCTAGGTCGCTTTTGTTGAAGGAGCAAGGTTTGACCTTTTTATTGAATCTCGCCGCGATGCGCTGTTTCGTTAAGTTTCTGCAATGTGCGACGGCTCTTACCTCATCTATGAGATCTAACTCAGCCGTGATGGCATTATTATTCTCTTCTTCGGATAAGGCCTTTTCCTTTCTCCATGATGGTTCCCCGACCTCTACAGGTATCATAGCTTCGCATCCATATGTGAGCCTATAAGGCGTTTCTCCTGTGGCGGTTTGAACACTTGTTCGATATCCCCATAGTATAGCATATAGTTGTTCCACCCAGTCGGTTTTGGCTCCCTGCATTCTCTTTTTCAGGCCATCAACAATTATCTTATTTGCTGCCTCAGCCTGACCATTAGATTGCGGGTGTTCAACTGATGCGAAATGTTGATGAATCAGGAAGTCGGTCATCATCTTTTGAAACCCTTTATCTGCGAATTGTGTCCCATTGTCGGTAACTACTTCTGCCGGAATTCCAAAGCGAGCAATGATATTTCTTGCCATGAACTTTTGTATTTGAGCTGACGTTATAGAAGACAGTGGCTCAGCTTCGATCCATTTGGTGAAATAGTCCATTGCTACTATCAGCCACTGGAACTGCCCTGGCGCCCTTTGAAAAGGTCCCAATAGGTCTAGTCCCCATTTGTAGAACGACCATGGTGTCGAGATATACATCAGCTTAGACGAAGGAACCCAGATGATTTTAGCGTGCTTCTGACAGCTATCACATTTCCGAACATGATTCTTTGCGTCTGTCGATAACGTCGGCCAGTAGTATCTGGTCCTTATAGCCTTTCGAGTTAGTGCCTTGGCTCCCATGTATTGCCCATTGATGCCTTCGTGTATCTCAGCTAACACGTATTCCGCCTCGTCGGAGCCAAGGCATTTTGCCATTAGTACATGTAACCCTTTCCTGTACAATTGGTTGTCTACCATTACGTAGGAAGCGGCCGTTCTTATCAACTTCTTGGCCTCTATGGATTCGTCCAGTAGAATTCCTCGCTCTAGGTAGTCTACGATAGGTTTCCTCTAATTGATTTTGTCTGTTATGATCATCACACATGTCGGGACTTCTAATCTTTGTTGTATTATCGTCTGGTTGTTTTTGGTTCCTTGAGTGCTGGCCAACTTGGATAGTATGTTGGCTCTAGTGTTGTCCCCACGCGATATGTGCCTTATATCCACTTCATCGAATTCATCCATGATAGACTTTACTTTTCTGAGGTATTTGACTAGAAGAGGTCCTTTAGCTTGATAAGACCCATTTATGTCCGACACCACTAATTGGGAATCTGTAGACACCTGCACTCTTCGAGCTCCATTTTCCTTTGCTTGAAACAACCCGGCTATTAGGGCTTCGTATTCGGCCTGATTGTTGGATGTTCTGAATCCAAGGTTTAAGGAATACTCAATGGACACGCCTTCCAGGTTTTTCAGAATTATCCCGGCCCCACTTCCAGCCGAGTTAGAAGAGCCATCTACAAACGTCCTCCACTGCGCATGCGCTTCGACGTTACCTCTTACTGGAGTAAGTTCTGCGACAAAGTCGGCTAAAGCCTGAGATTTTATAGCTTGTCGGGCTTCGTAAGTAATGTCGAACTCGGATAATTCTATTGCCCAGCCTGTCATCCTTCCAGCTAGGTCGGGTTTATGTAGTACCTGTCGGATCGGTTGATTAGTTCGAACCACAATAGGATGGCTCTGAAAATACTGGCGTAGTCGCCGGGCTGTGATTAGCAGTGCAAAAGCCATCTTCTCGAGCTTTTGATACCGTGTTTCGGCTCCCTGGAGAACTCGACTTACGAAATATATCAGCGTCTACCCCTTTTTTGATTCTTGCACCAGAACCGAGCTTACGGCCTCATCGGTTACCGCTAAGTAAAGGATCAGGATTTCCCCCGTTAGGGGCTGGGTCAATACCGGTGGGGTCGCAAGGCACTGTTTTATTTTCTCAAAGGCTGCCTCACATTCAGCGCTCCATTCGTGAATAGCTTCCTTCTTTAACAGCCGTAAGAAGGGAAGCGATTTTTTCGCCGACTTTGCGAGAAACCGAGTTAATGCCGCGAGCCTTCCCGTGAGTTGTTGAACTTCTTTTCGGCATGTCGGAGCCTTCATTTCTAAAATGGCCCGACATTTATCAAGGTTGGCCTCAATGCCTCTGTGGGTTAACATGAAACCCAAGAATTTTCCTGACGGAACTCTAAAAGCACACTTGGCCAAGTTAACCCAGATCCAGTGTGCTAGTAGTTTGTCGAAAGTCTGTTGTAAATCCTGGATGTGCTGCTCTTGATCTTCTGACTTAATGATCATGTCATCAATATAAACTTTCACATTTCTTCCCAGCTGATCTTCAAATACTTTTGTCATTATTCGTTGATAAGTTGCTCCGACGTTTTTTAATCCGAATGGCATTACATTGTAGCAGTAATTAGCCCTTTCCGTGATAAATGTCGTTTTCTCTTGGTCCTCGGGGTGCATGGCGATTTGATTCTACCCCGAATATGCATCCATGAAGGATAAAAGTCTAAAACCTGAGGCATTATCCACTAACTGATCAACATTAGGCATATGAAAGGCATCTTTGAGACATACCTTATTTAAGTCTTTGTAATCCGTGCAGACTCTCCATTTGCCATTGGGTTTCTCTACCAGCACGACGTTGGATAGCCAAGTGGTGTATTGGACCTCCCGTATAAAGCCGGCCTCTAGAAGTTCCTTAACGTGCTCTTCAAGGGCGGCTATCCTGTCTAGGCCCATCTTCCTCTTCTTTTGTGCGACTAGGATAGAGCCTGGCCGAATTGCCAGTTTATGGCAACATAATTTAGGGTCTATGCCTGGTAGGTCGGCTGGTCTCCAAGCAAATATGTCAACATTCTTCAGTAAGCATTCTGCTAAGGCACGACGAACCTCGGCATTTAATTCTTTCCTGATCTTCGTGGTATGTTCCGGCCTATTGCCCAAGATGAAGTCTTCCAACTCTCCATTAGGTTCAGGCCTCTGAATCTTTTCCTCCACTCTCATGTCCATTTCGACTAAATAAACGTCACCTTTTTCCTCCCTGTCTTGGGAAGATGTCGCATTCTCTTTATTCCTCTTTACCGAGTCATAGTAACATTTCCGCGACTCTTTTTGGTCTCCTTGGACAACTACTACTTTGTTCTTTTTCCTGACCATTTTTGCCTTTTGATGTTTTGTGGATACCAGCATATCCCAATTATGAATCGTTGGCCTTCCAATGATGACGTTGTACGGGGATAAGAAGTCTGCAACCACAAATCTTACCACTTCAGATTTAAACGCCTCTTTAGTACCAAAGGTCAGTTTTAAGTCTATGCAACCCTTAGGTGTAGTATCCTGACCATTGAAGCCGGTTAAGGTTGTTTTGCATGGTTTTAACTCGTCTAGGTTTAACTTCATTTTTCGGAATGCCTCCTATAAGAGGATGTCCACCGAGCTTCCATTGTCAACAATGATTTTTTGAACCCTGCAATCTAGAATTGTACCTGTTATCACTAGGCCGTCGTAATGACCAGGGACAACGTCTTCTAGTTCAGCTTTAGTAAAACTGAGAATCGGCTTATCTTGCTCCATTGTTTCCCTTTTGAAATGTGGGCGGTCCCGGATTGTTAAGATTTCTTTCAGATATTTACGGCGTTGATTTTGTGAATCCCCTCCGCCACCAGGTCCTCCACTGATGACAAAACAATCGAACTTTGCTTCAGGAAACTCCTCGTCGCTTTCTTCTTTCCTCTTCTTCTTCTTCTTCGGACTTTTGTTTTGCTCCTCTCCGGGATGTTTATTATTTGAACGTCCCTGAGTCTGAATCACGTATTTCTGTAACTTACCCTCTCGGATAAATTTTTCTATTACATCCCTTAAATCCCAACATTGGTTCGTTGTATGGCCAGGTTGGTCATGAAATTCACAGTATCGTGGCTTGTCCAAGACAGCCTTATGCCGCATGGGCCACGGTCGTTCGACCCTTCTCATTTCGGTTAAGCCGACCTCCCTCCATATTCATTCTCTGGATACTTTCAAAGGCGTATATCGGTTATATTTCCCTTCTGCTTTGCTTCCCTGATGGTTGCTATCCGATGTCCGTTTTCGGCTATCTGACCCTGAACTACTTCGCTGGCCCCTACTCCTCATAGATGGGCTCCTAGGTTGTCCAATGTTACTTCGGCTAGTCATTTCCAGTTGTTCGAGTTCTAAATATTTCTTTGAACAGTCTCTAAACTCGGCTAATGTTGTTACATGATCTTTCACTGTCGATCTCTTGAGACGAGAATCATCATGCAGACCGGAGATGGCCAGATGCAAGTGAACGTCCTCATTTAAGTTCGGTACCTGAAGGGCGGCGTCTTTAAAACGCTCGAGGTACTGCTGCAACGTCTCATTAGGACCTTGCCTTATATTTCCCAATTGGAACTGAGTTTTGGGTTGTTTTCTGCTTGTCGCGAAGATTAATAAGAACTTTTGGCCGAAACTCTCCATATCTGGGCTGCCCCTCGTAATGTTCCTACGAATAACTGAGGTACGATTGGTCCTTTAAATCCTTTCACCATTATTTCCATGTTGAAATTATTAAGGTGAACTTGTGGATTCTGGGTTCCATCGTATTTTGGCAAATCCCTTGAATCAAAACCTTTTGGATATTTTGCCATCCGTATCTCGTCGACAAAAGGTCCCTGTTCTCCGCCAGCGTAAGTTTTCTCTGAAGTTTCCGTGTTAGCCTGGGTCGCTTCTGGTGCTCCCTTATCTCGTGTCTTGTTGGCGTGCGGCATATCCATATCCAAAGTACTTCGAGGTGTTGTTGCATCTGCCTGTTGTGTTATTGTGGTAGTATTAGGATCATTTTTATCACGGCCGTTGCTCTGTTCCGTCTCAACTAAGTCTCCTTGTCGTGCTTGTGTGCCTGAACTTGGATTACTCTTGTCTTTGCCGGCATTCTGATTACCATCCTCTTGCCTTAGCCTCTCGTCTAGAATCTGCTGGAGTCTCCGCCCTTCCTCTAGCCACCATAAAGCATCTCTGCGCTCCATATCCTCCTACAGACGCTTCACGTCAGCTTCCTTTTGTAGCGCATGGCGTTTCTCCATGTCCTCTATCCGTTTAAACATTGCTTCTATTACTATCTGCACGCGACGAATGTCGGGGTCCTCAATTTGGAACTCTTGCGGAGGATTTCGGAACATAGGTAACAGTTGTGTCGGCTACGAAATTCGGTTATCAAAGGCTTGAAGTATCTTATTGTCGGCAGGCTCGTGTTCTGTCTCCACTAATATCTGATTTTCATCCAGTGGCACTAAGTCATCGTATGTCTCCGCTTCAAGATTTGCGGGCGGCAGTGACTATGATTGTTCTTGACGAGTTGCCTGATTTTGGCCTCTAGTGTTTGCCATTCTTAACTACCTTGTAACTTTGGGAATCGCAATTTAACGGTCCCCACAGATGGCGCCAATGTTCTGTGAAAGAACAATTAAGTCGGACTTGTCCAAGGAATTAATCCCAAGGCCTACGTACCCTGATCAGGGATCAAAGTCCACGTAGTTCGATGTGATACTGGGCTCTTAGCCAGAGGGGGTGGGGTGTGTGCTCTGTGTATGCTAAATGTTAAAGTGGTGTAAGCAAGTTGTACCTGATTAGTGCATACTAGGGTATATATATACTGAGTGTACCTGCGGTTTGTGATCCGCTATTTACTCTACACGTGCCCTTTACTGGTAACTACTCCACTATGTATGTGGCGTATGGCGGTTAGCGAAGAAACAGGGGCAGTATCTTACCAGATAACCCTGCTTCTGTTGGCGGGTTCAGTTAGCTTTGGGCCAAGTGGGGGCCCAATCCATTTGTCCGTAACACCATCGTTCCTTCATGGTTACAGAACTCAATTTCTAAAGAAATTGCAAATAGCGTGATATATCTTCAAGTAGTGCACATAATGTGTGGAACGATATGATAGAGGTATGACAAGATATCTGGTTCACAAATTTTTTCTCCACCGAGAGATTAACTTTGTCTACCAAAGCTCTTCGTCAGTTTCGAGCTATTACACTAAAATGAAGGAGTTATGGGAAGAGCAATCAGCTATTATTCCCATTCTCTCTTTTAAATGTGAAACCTCTAAGATATATTATGATGTACTGCAACAACAAATATTGCTCCAATTCCTAATGGGGCTCATCGAAAATTATACAGTGGCAAAGAGCCAAATTCTTTTAATTCGTCCCCTTCCAACTTCCAAGTGTCAACCAAGAATTCACGATGATTTCTGAAGATGAGCCTCAGAAAAGTGTTACCACATCTACCAGAGATGATCCAATAGGTGTTGCAGTGACGACTAAAGGCAAAGTACTCGATCGTGGAAGGGGGAGAGGAGGACCAGTGACAGAGTGTGCACACTGGAAAGAAAGGGCATGCCAAGGAGGGTTGCTGGCATCTGATTGGATTTCTAGAAGATTTAAAAGGAAATTGAAACAAAATTGTTCAAGAAACTGTTGGCTCTATCCGAAGTATTGAAGGGTCAAGACACACTGTCATTGTAGTGACTCCAACGTTTACCCATGAACAGTATAAGAAGCTACTGGAATTCCTCAAGAAGGAAGAGGAGAACACTAATTTGATGCATGCATTGACTTGTACAAGTTTGCCCAATTAGGATGTTTAATTGAGGGATGTTTAATTGAGAAATAATGGGTTTTATTACTGAATTGGGCATTAAGGTTCTAATTAGATTAAATTCATTTTTGGTAATAAAATTCCAGATTTACAATGCTTCACCATTTTTGCCATAACTTTTGATCTAGATATCGAATTAGCCTCATTCTTCTTTCGTTTTCCAGATGATTCAGAAAGCTACAATTGTTATGAAGACCTTGAAGGCTGATTTGGACAAGAAGATGGACAAAATTGGAGCTAAAGACAGACTCATTTTGCTGGATTTCTATTTTGGACGAATTTTGTAATAAAAGGACCAATCATTAGAAGTTTCCTAATTTATTAGAGATTTCATATTGATGAGAATTTTCCTATGATTAGGCGATTGATTCCTAATTGGCAGTCATCTTGATTCATCCTTCCTATATAAGGAAAATTGTATGGTGGCTGAAAACAACACATTATTACGTTTTACATTGTTATTGGATTAAAAACGTTTTAATTAAATTTTCTGAGATGTTCTTCGTGTTTTTCGTCTGTTTTTCATTGTTTTGCCTAGCTATGCTCGGCTAAGCCTCTCTGATTAACCCATGGATTAAGGATTCTGTATTCCAGAGGACTTATGCTTAACTGGTAATATCTAAACTCGTTTCTGCCTTCATTTATCGGATCTGATTTTTGAATTTGGATTGGGTTTTTGATTAAAACCCCAGAATGATGTATCCCAAGGACACAATTTGAACTGGGCTTAAGTGATTATTGGGCGATTGCTCGGTGACACGCCACTGTTCTGAACATATTTTGGACGATCGTTTAGTTGAGGGAATTTCTGGACAAATGCAAAGATTTCAGTTTGTCCAGAATCAATAATGAGTTTGGTGTATTATTTTAGTCTGATGAAGGTTTTGAAATTCCTAATTCTAGGTTAGTCGTTTTTAGTCTAATTAATCTTGTTTTCCTTAACTGTTTCATTTTGCTTTCATTCTTAATTGCATTAAAAAACTCTCCCCCCATTCTGTTACGATTTTCCTGTTTCTATTAAACCTACTGCAAATTCCGTGGGAAACGATCCAGGTTCCTTATATTGCAAATCTTTTTATTGAACTTGGTTATTTTGTAAGAGGTCGGCATCTCTTGTCAAAATTTGGTGCCGTTGCCGAGGAATTCGCATCAGTTTGATTAGTAATAGATTAGGAGTAGATTAGTGGTTTAGGTGACTGGGCAGAAAATTTTCTCACCCAGATCACTTGAACCAGGGCTTTGCCACATAGAAATTGACATTTTAAACAATAGTCACCACCTTAAGGGGATGAGGTCCTACTCCAAATCGCCAAATTCCATCGTTTAGGCCCTGTTTTATCTATTTTTTGGTCTCGATGGGACGTAACCGGTATTTTTAAAATTGTTCTAGACTCTGCAACTATCTCTGATTGAACTGAAATTTGGCAGGTTGATAGATTTCGGCCCAAATGTTAAGACACATGCTTTACCATGTGGTCTTCATTTTTAAGCCAAATTCCATCGTTTAGACCACTTTTTCAATTTTTAAGTTTTTTTATTGCATTTTTGGGTCCCCCAATGGTCTAGGAGTGTTTCTGTGGTGATCCCATAAATTTTAAAAATCATTTGGTAGAGTTTCTGCATTTGTTTTAGCTAATTTCTAGTGTGATTTTCTGTTTTTGTGTTTTGAGTCTTCCAGTATCATTTAGTGTTTTTGTACTCCTGCAGGGCTTTTGCTGTTTTGTAGGTGTTTTTGTTGTTGTGTGAATCCATTCATTTTTCCATATGCTGTTGTATGAGTACTAGGAATACTACCAATCCAAAAGATTTGTTAGAAGGAGATCCTGAGATTGAGAAGACTATCTTAGCTGCTAGAAGGGCTGTCAGGTTAAGTTAAGTCGTCACTACAGAGGTTGTTTCATATTCTGAGTCTGACTCTATTTCTATTCCTGAATCTGCCGATTTTACTGATTCTAGTAGTACTTTTGCTAATTCTGAGAATATGGTTGAACAAGGAATTCGTCCCACTTTGAAAGAATTGGCTGCACCTACTGTAGTCAATCAACCTTTATGTATCCAATACCCTGAACTTGGAGCTAACTTTGAATTGAAAATCTGGTCTTATCAATTTGTTGCCAAAGTTTCATGGTCTTACAGGTGAATGTCCTCACAAGCACTTGAAGGAATTCCATGTGGTATGTAGTACAATGAAGTCACAAGCCATTGATGAGGAGCATATCAAATTGAGAGCTTTTCCTTTCTCATTTGAAGGGGGAGCTAAGGACGGGTTGTTTTACCTTCAACCTCAATCTATTTGCGTGCTAGAATGATATGGCCAAGTTGTTTTTGGAGAAATTCTTTCCATCCTCAAGAGCCACATCCATCCGGAAAGAACTCAGTGGCATTAAACAAGTGAATGGGGAGAACCTACATGAGTATTGGGAGAGGTTTAAGAGGTTGTGTGCAAGTTGTCCACACCATCAGATTACTGAGCAGCTTCTTTTTACATACTTCTATGAGGGTCTGTTGCCTAATGACAGAAATCTGGTTGATGCATCTAGTAGTGGGGCTTTACAAAATAAGACACCTAAGGAAGCTAAAGATTTGATATCTACCATGGCTACCAACTCATAGCAATTTGGTACTAGAGCAAATAGTATCCCTGTGTACCAGACTCAAACACCTCAGATTGTAAATCAACAAAGACTTGAGAATAGGCTTGATGACTTGACTTCTCTTGTGAGACAGTTGGCAGTTACACATACAGTATAGACTTCCCCTCCTCATATTGGGTATTCATGTGGGTTTTGTGCTAATCCCTACCATCCTACTGATTCCTGCCCTACCTTGCAAGATCCCAATTACCAGGACCATTCAGTAGCTGCAGTTGGTGTGTTTCCAGGAAAGCCACAATATCAGCAACAGAACAATGCATTCTCTAATACCTATAACCCTGGCTAGAGAAACCACCCTAATTTTCGTTGGAACCAGAATCAAGGCAACCAATTTCAACAAAATCATAATTTTGGAACTTACCAGCAGAGGCAGTTTAGACCACCAGGTTTCCCACATTCTGCACCACCTCCTCTTCTAGTTCCTCCTCCCTTACCAGCCATATGTGCACCCCCTCCAGTGACACAGTAGCCTAGTAGTAGTAGTAGTGGTTCCCCACTTAAAGATATTATGAAAAAATTTGCCAAGAATAATTGCAATTCCAGTAGCAAACTGAAACCTCCATTCAGAGTTTGCAAACTCAGATTGGCCAATTGGCAACTACATTGAACCAGCTCCAACCTCAAGTTCTAACACCCTTCCTTCACAGACCATTCCCAATCCTAAGGGGAACGTGAGTGCTACAGATGTGATTACATCAGGTAAAGGGTCAGAAAATACGAAGAAAAACTCTGGAGATATAGAGGCAATGAACCGAGGTAACGAGGACATTTCTATTCCTCTTCCTTTCCCTCAGCAATACATTCAATCTAAGAAAGTGGCAGAAAAAGCACAAGTACAAGAGAAGGACATTCTAGAGACCTTCAGGAGGGTTGAGATCAACATTCCTCTCTTAGATGCAATCAAGCAAAATGCCTAAATGTGCCAAGTTTCTGAAGGAGTTGTGTACCAACAAGAGTCGGCTGAAGGGAAATGAACGAGTGAGCTTAAACTAGAATGTATCAGCACTCATCTAGCCTACAATGCCTCGTAAGTGCAAGGACCCAAGTATGTTTTCTATTCCTTGTATTATTGGTAATTATAGATTTGATGATTACATGTTAGATCTTGGTGCTTCTATTAATGTCATGCCTGCATCTGTTTATACATCTCTTGGTCTTGGTCCCTTACGTCCTACTGGTATTATTGTTCAACTAGCTAATAGGACTAATGCTCATCCCTTTGATTTACTTGAAGATGTATTGGTCAAAGTTAATGAATTAATATTCCCTGCTGATTTTTACATCTTAGATATAGAGGATGAGTGTCCTAATAGTAGGTCACCAATCATTCTAGGTAGACCTTTTATGAAAACAACTAGAACTAAAATAGATGTGCATTCTGGTACTCTCTCTATAGAGTTTGGTGATATTTTGTGAATTTCAATATCTTTGATGCCATGAAACTTCCTAGGGAGGATCACTCTATTTTTTGCATTGATGTGATATCTAATGTTGTAGATGATGTTGTTGCTAATTGGTGTGCTGATTTTCCTGATATTGCATCCATGAATGATTGTTATATGTGACTGCTCTGATAATGCATGGTGTCTCGTATACAATGAGATTGATGTTGCATTATGTGATGACATTGATTGTGATTGTGAGAGTGTCACTTTGCATTCTGATATTGATTGTGATGCTCTTGATGCTATTGATTGTGAGAGTTCTTCGTTGCATGATGAGCTACATTCTGATCCTAACAATGAGTTGCCTAGACATAGTCCTGCTTCTTTGTATGTGGTTTCCAAGATTTCAGGTGTACACACCACAGAACTTATGGAACAGCCACCCAAGCTCCTCCTCTCCATTGAACAACCACCCAAGCTGGAGTTGAAATTCCTTCCGGATCATTTAAAGTATGCTTACCTAGAGGTAGGTGAATAATTGCCAGTCATTGTGGCAAACAACCTTCTGCAGGAGCAAGAAGAGAAGCTGCTAAGCTTATTGAGGGCAAACAAGAAGGCGATTGGGTGGACACTAGCTGACATTGTTGGTATTAGCCCTTCTATGTGCATGCATCGGATTTTTTTAGAGGAAGAGGCTAAACCAGTGAGACAACCCCAGAGATGCCTAAATCCCCTTATCCTTTATGTAGTGAAGAAGGAGGTCACTAAGCTTCTGCAAGCTGGTATCATCTATCCTATTTCTGATAGCCAGTGGGTTAACCCGGTTCAGGTGGTTCCCAAGAAATCAGGAGTAACTGTGGTGGCCAATTAGAAAAATGAGCTCATTCCTACACGAGTTTAGAACAGTTGGAGAGTTTGCATTGATTACAAGAGACTCAACCAAGCCACTCATAAAGATCATTATCCCCTGCCTTTCATTGCATAGATGCTTGAGCGGTTGGCTGGTAAGTCTCACTATTGCTTCCTTGATGGCTACTCTAGCTACTTCCAGATCCATATTGCTCCCAAGGGCCAGGAGAAGACGACCTTCACATTCCCCTTTGGAACATATGCCTATAGAAGGATGCCCTTTAGCCTTTGCAATGCACTGGATACCTTCCAGCGTTGTATGGTAAGTATTTTCTCTGAGTTTCTAGAGGATTGCATGGAGGTGTTTATGGATGATTTCACTATATATGGGTCTGGTTTTGATGCATGCTTAGCTAACTTGTCTAGAGTTTTGCATAGGTGCATAGAGTCCAATCTTGTGCTGAATTTTGAGAAGTGTCACTTTATGATTGAGTCAGGGATTGTTTTGAGGCATATAGTGTCTAGTAAGGGTATTGAGGTAGATCTTGCTAAGATTGATGTTATTACTACTTTACCTTACCCCACTTCTGTGCGGAAAGTTCGTTCTTTTCTTGGTCATGCAAGTTTCTATAGGAGATTTATCCAGGATTTCAGTAAGATTGCCCAACCTTTGTCCAACCTTTTGCACAAGGACATCGACTTTGTATTTGATGATGAGTGCAAGTTGGCCTTTGACCATTTAAAGCGGTGTTTGACTACAACCCCTGTGATCCAACCACCGAATTGGCTGCTTCCATTTGAGATTATGTGTGATGCCTCCAACTATGCTGTTGGTGCTATCTTGGCTCAGCGGGTTGACAAAGCTTCTCATGTCATTGCATATGCATCCAAGACCTTGGATTCTGCCCAATCTAATTACACCACCACTGAGAAGGAGTTGTTAGCTATAGTGTTTGCCTTTGATAAGCTTAGATCATATCTGTTAGCTAGTAAAGTTATTGGTTACTCTGACCATGCTACATTGAAGTTTCTTTTGAAAAAGGTAGATGCTAAGCCCCAACTTATCTGGTGGATGTTGTTGCTCCAAGAGTTTGATGTTGAGATTAGAGATAGAAGTGGAGCACAAAACTGGATGGCTGATCACTTGAGTCACATTTCTCATTCTCCCTCTCACCCCTCTCCTATCCAGGATGATTTTCCTGATGAGCAGCTTCTTCAGCTGCAGGGTAAGATTCCATGGTATGCTGATCTGGTTAATTATTTGGTTACTAGAGTTTTACCTGCTGATTCCACTAGGGCCCAAACTCTGAAATTGCAAAGTGATTCTAAATATTATGTTTGGGATGACCCTTATTTGTGGAGATTTTGTAGTGACCAAGTAATTAGGAGATGTGTGCCTGATCATGAGTTTGATTCTATCTTACATTTTTGTCTTGGTTCTGCTTGTGGTAGTCACTTTGGACCACAAAGAACTGCTAGGAATGTGTTAGACTGTGGTTTATTTTGGCCTACCCTATTTCATGATGCCCATATGTTTTGTAAGTCTTGTGGTAACTATCAGAGAGCAGGGAGTATTTCTCGTAGGCATGAGATGCCCCAGTACCCTATATTGTTTTGTGAAGTCTTTGATGTCTGGGGTATTGATTTCATGGGTCCATTTCCTGTTTATTATGGTCATACTTACATATTGTTGGCTGTTGATTATGTTTCGAAATGGGTAGAGGTGAAAGCCACCCGGACTAATGATTCTTCTGCGGTGGTGGATTTTGTTAAGGTGTAACATTTTCTACAGGTTTGGTATTCCTAGAGCCATTATCAGTGACCAGGGTTCCCATTTTTGCAATCGAAGCATGGGTGCCTTGTTACGCAATTATGGAGTGCTTCACAAGGTCTCCACATCATACCACCCTCAGACCAATGGCCAAGTTGAAGCTTCAAACAGAGAGATTAAGCAAATCCTTCAGAAGACTGTTAACTCTACCCGGAAAGATTGGAGTAAGCGATTAGATGATGCTTTGTGGGCATATCGCACAGCCTATAAGACTCCGATTGGTATGTCTCCCTTGAAAGTGGAAGAAATCACCAAGAGGGGGGTGAATTGGGGATTTTAAAAATTCTTTTCAACTCTTAAAAATAAAGCTTAAGAAATGAATAATAAAAGAGTAGAGAAAGAAAAGCTTAGACACACAGAATTTATACTGGTTCGGTCTTAACCTTGACCTACGTCCAGTCCCCAGATACCTTCTGGGTGTTTCCACTAGTTCAACAGGTTTTTAACTACAACAATGAAGACAAGACACAATCCTAATCACCTAGGACTTGCTCGCCCTTACACTTTGTAATTAAACAACCTAACTCACAGGTTCCACAACCTTGAGTTCTCACAAACAAATGCTTTCAAAGAATTACAACCTCTCAAAAGAGTAGATTTTGATAAATACTAAAGATCAAATCATAGAACACAATACAGACTAAAAAATGCAAATGTATTCAAGTATGGCTTCGTTGTGTATCATTTTCTTTGAGTCTTCACAGCCTTTTATAGCCTAGCTAGATGAACTAGCCGTTGCTTTTTCTTCTCCAACGTTCAGTTGCAAATCTAGAAAATGACAGTTGCAAATTTTGCTCTGTTCTTTCAATTCTTTGCTGAAATCCTGGAATATGTTGTTGCATAACGTCTTCTAGATTCTTTGTCATTCCATGATCTTAATTTGACCGTTTGAGGTGATCTTAATGTGTTCCAACGGTTTGAACTAAACATTTGGGATAAGGGAGAAGAATCAGCCCTGTTCTTGGTTCTTCATTAAATGCACTTATTTTGGATCTTTGATTCTCTCTAATCTTGTGATGAACCTGTCTAAAACTTATCAAAAACTTCATCAATAATGTTAGGAATAATAATGCAACAAGATATGATAATTTCGGATTAACCCATAATGATTTCTCAGATTGATTTGATCTGGTTTTCAAAAGATACCGATGCAAACTCGAATTTATAATCCTAGACTCGAGTTTGAGATTCATCCAGAAAGCATAACTATTGATCATTGATCCAAACTGGCAGTTTACAAAAGTTAACTCGAGTTTGGTTCTTACAGAGAAGAAAGTCACGATTTGGTCTTGAATGAGATTTTGAACACATGGCTAAACTCGAGTCATTTAGTGACTGACTCGAGTTTGAAGCTTTTATGAAAATCTTAAGTTTAAGTTCACAGTTTCAAAACTGGAGTTTAGAAATGCAGACTGAAGTTTACAAGACCTGAAATATTGCATAGCTCTCTGTATGATCCAGACTCGAGTTTTGATATTCAAAACTCAAGTTTAAGTGAAAACTGAAACCTTTGAAAAATCTTTTTGTGTAAACTGGAGTTTCCATTTTTCAAACTGGAGTTTTCAAATCAATCATTTACTCGAGTGTTTTCTGTTTGAGCTAAACTCGAGTCACAGAAACCATGACTCGAGTTTTAGTGTGAACTAAAACATTTGAAATATCTTTGAAGGCTCAAACTTGAGTTTCTATTTTCAAGACTGGAGTTTAGAAATCATGTAATAACTCGAGTGTTTTCAGATAGTTCTAAACTCGAGTCTCCAGAATCCAGACTCGAGTTTCAGCGAAAACTGAAACTTTGAGAACTTTTTGTTAAGCTTAAACTGGAGTCTCTGAAATTAAAATTGGAGTTTCCAAAATGAGCAATAGCTCGAGTGTCTCTATTATAACCCAAGACTCGAGTCTTCTAAGTCCAGACTCGAGTTTCAGTTGAGAACTTTAAACTTGAAAAGAAAAACTGTGTTTGGTAAACTGAAGTTTGTGAATATGAAACTGGAGTTTTGAAATCTCAACAAACAATGAAACTTCTGTTTGATCCTAAACTCGAGTTTCCAAAGCATAGACTCGAGTTTAAACCTCTTAAGAACTTTGATTGCTCTCTGTGTAATGCAAACTTGAGTTTGTCTTTACACAAACTAGAGTTTGGCTAGCTTTGTAAAAACTGATCTTCTGTCTGTCAAGTCCAAACTCGAGTTTCGTTTCCTAGACTCGAGTTTTCCTTGAACAGTAAGTTTTACAACTTACCAAAGACAAACTTCAAATTTAGTTTACAATTGTCAGTTATAATCAAAACACATAGAGAACTAACATCCCTATCATCTTGTCTTCGGTAAGGCATGTCATCTTCCGGTTGAGTTGGAGCATCAAGCCTGTTGGGCTATTAAGCAGTGTAACATAGATTTGGCCAAGTCTGGTATGGAACGAAAGCTGTAGCTGCAAGAGTTAGATGAGCTTAGATTGGATGCCTATGAGAGTTCACGGTTGTACAAGGAGAAAACAAAGGCATTCCATGACAAGCATATCTTGAGGAAAGAATTTTCTGTGGGCCAAAAAGTTCTTCTATTCAATTCTCGTCTGAAGTTTATGCCTGGTAAGCTTCGATCTAGATGGGATGGCCCTTTTGTTATTACTAACGTCTTTCCTTTTGGTGCTGTCGAGTTGTGTGATCCACCTATAGGATGGACCTTCAAGGTAAATGGACATCACATCAAGCAATTTCATGAGGGATCCCAGGAGCAGCCTGGGGAAGCAGAGATTCTCCTCATTGATGCCACTTATCCTCCATAAACCCTTTGGGGAGTATTCTTCTTTCTCTCTCTATTTCCCTTTTTCTTTTATTTCTTTCATTTTCAAACTTTGTTTTCTTTTTCTTTTAAAAAAATAAAAAAAGAAGTCTCTTTCTATGATTGCCACATATCATGACCTTAGACATTTTGGCTTGAATAGATCATTATGATTGGACTGCGATTCTGAACTCTTGGATTATATGTCTTGGTAGTTGATTTTGTGGTGCTGATTGCATGATTTGATATTTCCCTATGTGAGATTTTGGGGCTATACGAATGGAACTCATATTTTACCATTCTTTCTTTCCTGTGTGCATCTGCTCATGATCTTTGGTTTCTAGAACTTGCTCTCTTTCTTTTTGAAACTTTATTTTTCACTTACATGCATAAATATGATAGAGGCTTATTTTCTTTCTTTCATTTTCCTACTTTGGCCAAATAGCCTTTCTCTTGCATTCTATTCCCTTTGCTAGCCCCTTTGC
Organism: Acacia confusa; assembly: GCA_037074495.1. Lineage (NCBI taxonomy): Eukaryota > Viridiplantae > Streptophyta > Magnoliopsida > Fabales > Fabaceae > Acacia > Acacia confusa. Next base: position 20,238,985 of record CM073509.1, on the reverse strand, counting down.
ACCTATTTGGCTCATTCTTTTATAAACCACATTACTAGCTTAAGTGTAAAACCAATTCTTACCACACCTTGGAAATGTATTGAGTATTGGTCTCACTTTTGTTTTGTGTTTAAGTGTGTGGGTTATCCAGGAGTGCAACATTCTAAGTGAGGGGGAGGATTTGAATTTATCTCATACATCAATTGGCATTTCTTTAAAAAAAAAAAGAGAAAAGAAAAGAAAAAGAAAAAAGAAAAGAAAAGAGAAAGAAAAGAGGAAAAGAAAAGAGGAAAGGAAGGAATCAAAGAAAAAAAAGAAAGAAAAGAAAAAGAAGAAGAAGAAGAAGAAATAAAAATTTTACATATATCATCTTAGCGATTCCATTTTCTTCTTGAACTATACTCTTTTTATTTCTTTAGTGCTTAGCCTCTCTTTTCCATACTTATACATACCTTCACCTTAACCCCATTACAACCATGAATAATAATAAGCTCTCTTGATTTATGCATGCATGTGTTATGAGTAGTGAAGAGGTAGAAATTGAACAAGCCTATGGTCAAACAATTTTCTTGAGTAGAATTTGAGTGATACACTTATTCCCTTATACACTTGATAGATTGATTGAGGACATCCTTTGAGAGATCATCTCGTGTGATTAGCATAATTGATTGAGATTACCATGCTTTGTAATTTGAGATGAAGGGATTTTAGTCTTGATTGCTTGGTCTTTTGAAGCCTCATGTGTTTCCTTGAATTTTTACATTGTTGGCAATTGCTAGAAATGAGAATTTCTTTCTTCCATTTCCTTTTCTTTGATTTTTCGCAGGAGTGCAAAAGAATAAGTGTGGGGGAGTTTGATAATTGAATTTTATTCCACTTATTTTTATCTCTTGGTTAATAATTTAGGAATGTTTAATTGAGAAATAATGGGTTTTATTACTGAATTGGGCATTAAGGTTCTAATTAGATTAAATTCGTTTTTGGTAATAAAATTCCAGATTTACAATGCTTTACCATTTTTGCCATAACTTTTGATCTAGATATCGAACTAGCCTCATTCTTCTTTCATTTTTCAAATGATTCAAAAAGCTACAATTGTTATGAAGACCTTGAAGGATGATTTGGAAAAGAAGATGGATGAAATTGGAGCTAAAGACATACCCATTTTGCTGGATTTCTATTTTGGACGAATTTTGTAATAAAATGACCAATCATTATAAGTTTCCTAATTTATTAGAGATTTCATATTGATTGGAATTTTCCTATGATTAGGGGATTGATTCATAATTGGCAGTCATCTTGATTCATCCTTCCTGTATAAGGAAAATTGTATGGTGGCTGAAAACAACACATTATTACGTTTTACATTGTTATTGGATTAAAAACGTTTTAATTAAATTCTCTGAGAAGTTCTTCGTCTGTTCTTCATTGTTTTGCCCTGCCATGCTCGACTAAGCCTCTCTAATTAACCCATGGATTAAGAATTCCATATTCTAGAGGACTCACGCTTAACTAGTAACATCTAAACTCATTTCTACCTTCTTTTATCGGATCCGATTTCTGGATTCGGATTGGGTTTTTGATTAAAAACCTAGATTGATTTACCCTAAGGACACAATTTGAACTGGGCTTAAGTGATTATTGGGCGATTGCTCGATGACACTCCACTGTTCTGAACATATTCTGGATGATCGTTCAGTGGAGGGAATTTCTGGACAAACGCAGAGATTTCAGTTTGTCCCAAATCAATCACGAATTTGGTTTATTATTTTAGTCCGATGAAGGTTTTGGAATTCCTAATTCTGGGTTAGTCGTTTTTAGTCTAATTAATCTCGTTTTCCTTAACTGTTTCATTTTGCTTTCATTCTTAATTGCATTAAAAAACTCCCCCCCATTCTGTTACTATTTTCCTGTTTCTATTAAACCTACTGCGAATTCCGTGGGAAATGATCTAGGTTCCTTACACTGCAAATCTTTTTACTGAACTTGGTTATTTTGTAAGAGGTTGGTATCTCTTGTCAGCTTCCACCTTCGCCCTTCTCCTTTCTCACCGGCGGCATCAACCATCACCAACACCACCACTGAGTTTCTAGAACAATGTTACACAACACAGGCAAGAAGACAAAGAAGAAGAGAGATCAGAGGTGCCGCTATGGAAAACATAGAAGCTCAGACATACACCTTCATGTTAGGATCGGCTGAACCCAAGAGGGGGGTGAATTAGGTGAAGATAAAAACTTGTAACTTTTTGAAATCTTTTTGCAATTTGATAGAAAACCGTTTGAATGATAATAAAAGGATATAAAAGCTCTAAACAATCATTCAAACGTGTATGCTGGAAATAGAGGAGTTAAGGGAAGAGGATTGCAAACTGTGTTTTATTCTGGTTCGGTCCAACCGTGACCTACATCCAGTCCTCAGGCACCCTGAGCTTTTTCACTATTCTCCTTGTTTAACTAGGCACAAGAGACAAGCCATTACACCCACAAGTTTATCTAGGTACTTGTGCAACCTTCACAATCTCCCTCGGAAATTTCCTCTTACTACCCGTAAGGTTACAATCAATTTTCCCACTCAAGGTCACCCAACCTTAAGTATCTCTCAGAAAAATATGGTTTACAATTCATCTTCTCTCTAAGAAGTGATTATGATAAACACTGAAGCTCATTACAATTGAATTCACTCTCTAAAAGATAAACCAAGAAAGCTTGAAAAACAGAGTGAAGAGGATTCAGAATTTCGGCATTATGTCTGTGTAAGCTTACTCCTCCACATTTATGCGTTTTGAATCTAGCTCTATTTATAGATGAAGGTCTTCTAACCATTGGAGAATAGAGCCGTTGTAAATGAAGACGTTGAGAGTTCAGCAGATGAAAAAAAACTAGCCGTTATTTGCTTTTTAGGACTTGACAAGTCAGCATCTTGAATTCCATGAAATCCCTCGTTTAATCATCTGAAATGTATCCACAAATGATGTAAATGATGATAATAAATGTTATGAATCATTTGGGTAAACTTCTGATTGATTTGGATCAGTTTCAGAATTTTCGTCATTTTGATTTTTCTGAAGTTTCGATGTAAACTTGAGTTGACTTCAATACTATGGCATTGTGCTTGTTGGGCAACTTTAGATTTGTTTATGTATGCCTAATACTTGATTTTTGCTCCCCATACTCGAGTTTTGAGGATCCACTAATGTTTATTGCTCTCTGTCTGAGCCATACTCGAGTATTCATTTGCAAACTCGAGTTTTCGCGTTGTCTTGGACTTTGGTTGCTTCCATACTTTATATCGCTTCAATTTTGGTAGACCAATTGTCCCCATACAGCTCTTTGATTCATCTTTCCATAGCAACAAGAACCAGATCTTAATTTGTTGGAATTCATCCGTTATGATCCAATGAAAGAAGATTGCTCTTCAACCATCATTTTCTCATCGTTCTGAACAGTCAGTCAACTTTTGAAGACCATATCTCTCTGGTATGATCTTCATTTTAGTTGAATAAAGTATTGATGGAGAGCCTTATGTGTCTTCTTTCAAACGCCACCGATTTCAGCTCATTTCGAATTGTAGATTGTGAGTTATACTCAAAACACTGAAGCTCGCTCTGAAGAGTGGCGTGGATTTCTGATCCAACTTTAGAAATTCATAGCTCTTTGATCTGATCTTCTTTGGACTTTAAACTTTGTTAAGATGACGCATTAGATGTCTAGTTTCAGCCAAAGTTGATTTCATCTCAATCCGATGTTTGGTTTAGGAGATATCATCGATTTACCAGACCTCGCCCAAAGCTAAATGTGAAACAGAGGTGAACAGAGTTGCTGCCAGAGCTGGAAACTCGAGTATTGAGGAGGAAACTTGAGTTTTGTCGGGTCCAGATGCGCGAGAGAAGCTAAAAACTCCCAATACTCAAGTTAATACTCGAGTATATAAGTTCCAAACTCGAGTATTGACTTCAGTATGTAAGTTTTGACTTTTTGACACCCAAACCGTGGTTTCCAAAACCTTAGTTTTCCAAACCACAGGTTTCTCATCCAGAAGGCAGTTTTTCCAGTAAGCTTGTATACTCGAGTTTTGACTTGGAAACTCAAGTTTTCACTTCCAGAACCTGATTTGTGCTATTTTCAACTCTGAATTGAGCCTCTCCAACATATACTTGATCATGGACACTTCCATAACAAATCTTGATCATTCTTCATCATGAACTCATTATCTTCTCCAAGATCTTTAATATTTCCTCTCCTTCTTGAACTCAATATTTTCTTCAATTTCTTCTTTCTTGATTATCCTTCATGAATGAGCTTGAGTTGATCTTGAATATTAATATTCCTTACAATAAGCTCTTTCTTCTTTTTCTTCTCTTCCTTTTCCTTATCCTCATCTATATCCTCGACCTCCTTGATCTTCTTCTTCCTTTTCTTTTTCATTCTTGCATTCTGAAACCTCTTGTCCTCAACTCTTTCTTTCCAAAACTCTTATCTCCTTCTTGATTGACCTTAACTTGAATTAATCTACATTAAATGCAACAGTTAGTCAATGAAGAAGATAAACATATCACTCAATCTTTTTGCTCTTCCTAATGGCAAATATAGGACATCATCAAAACTTAATTATATCTAACAGAAATGTGTCCAAGTAATCCAATCACAAGTTGGCAACTGTTCTTATAGCACCTTCTTTGACCTTCTCTCTCTTATTAGGCACCACTTTATGTCAAGGAAAGGAAGGCCTAATGAATTCCCCCAACTCCCAAGTTTAGTGTTAAAAAAAGTCAAGTACCTGACCGAATCGGAGACCGGTGGATTTCCCCATGCTTAAGCTCTAGGTGGCATGTTTTGGAGATGCCAACACAAAAGTGATCTTGTGCTTTGTCATTTTGATAGGACACTTTTCATATCCCTTCAGAACCAACACAAAAGTTATGTCTTCATTAGCCATAATGACCAACTTTATTAAAGCTACTTTATCTTTGTTTACTTGGGATTCTGCTTGGGTCTTACTTGGGATAGCAACATGCATACTAAGGTTCACCAAATGACACCAGGTTAAAGTGTGTGTATGTGTGTAGGTCCACACAAGGCATCACATATCGATGTTTGTTCCGAAATTTAGGGTATACATGTTGTCCTAGAAATGTCATATGCACACCTATATTAGCACATTTTACTTGACTAATCGTCCTATGCCTCATGACATAGTTGGGTGGCATCTTTTAACAATCCAATGCCATCATAGAGGTGTTATGTGCACTTCTACATTGACACTTTAATCCTACTTCCTACGCATATTGTACTCTTTACTCGATAGGACCAAATCATAGTCCTCAAGAGTTATTCATCTTTCACATTATGGGACTCTTGCTAAACTAGACTTAGTAGTCTACTTTATTAAGGCTTATTCTCTAGCCTCTAGTTCCAAAATTTAGGATATTACAATTCTCCTCCCTTTCAATAAGTTTCATCATCAAAATTTATTGCTAGTATAATTCTTAATAATACTTTAAAAGGACTACTGTAATGAGGGTTTAATTTCTTTACTTCTACATCCTTTCAACACCTCGAATTCTAGAGATTTTCTCATTCAATTATATTCTTCAATCTAAGCTCATAGACTATTTTCCTCTTGACTAGCACCGTAGCTAGCAAATACTATCGGACTTAATCAATTCAAATTTTTAGATCATTCTATTATTTTCTGTTCCAGCATCATCCTGATCAATAACTACACTAATTTTCAATTTAACGCATAAGTGATAATAATCATATCACTGCTTTCCCATTTTTCTATGTTATCTCATATTCAACTTTTCTATAAAAAAAATCAAATATTTGAAATTCCAGTAGTCGAATTACATTTTCATAATCACACTAGATGAGAATAATGCTATCACATTTTCAAAGAAAATATAATCACTGCCAACTCAAATTTATGAGTGGGGTAACTCATCTCGTGAGGTTTCAATTGTTAAGAGGCATTATATTGTATATCTTAATCCTTTCTTTTCTTCTCATTTTATTGCAGACCATATTGGTCATTGTACTACAAATCACATGGATCACATATTCTACCAAACACACAGGTTGCATCCATTGCAAACCACACACGAGTCGCATTCTCAGAGCATGAATATTTAATACTGGTATGAGTTTCAACCTCTCTTATAGCCCTTTGAAATTCTCTCGTAGATATATCTCACTTAAGCAATTCTTTCTTTCAAATGAGATTCAAGAAATTTTTTTGAATATTTCTAACAAGACCCAGCAAATTGAGTATTTTTGCAACAATTTATTGTCTCTTCCAATTATGTATTGATTCCACCATTATGGGTTCCACAAGGATCTCTTCTAAGAGACAACTTTGCTTACAAGTACCACTACAAACTAGTGAAAAGAATTTTATTAAAAAATTCAGTTCATAAAATGTTAGATATGATTAGTTTTGATGATGTCTTATATAGATGACATTCTTAATAGCAAAAAGATTGAGTAATGTAGTTATCTCCCACACTGACTAACAGTTGCATTTAATGTAGATTAATTCAAGTTAAAGTTAATCAAGAAGGAGATGAGAAGTTTCAGATTGAGAGAGAGTTGAATCATTAAGAATGATCAAGAAGCATCAAATGTCAAAAAGATGAAGATCAAGGAGAACGAGGATATAGATGAGGATAAGGAAAAGGAAGAGAAGAAAAAGAAAAAGAAAAAGAGGAGAAATGGAAGAAGAAAGGAATTATGGAGAACAATCAAAAGACGGGAAAACAGAGAGAAGACACATGAGATTCTGGAAAAGGTTCAGTATAGGCTTGTCAAAAAGAATGAGAAAAATTAATTTACAAGCTCTTAAATTGATATTACAAGCCTTCACAATCAAATGGAGGTTGGATGGGTCATTTCAGAGCTAAAGACAGTCAAAATCGGGTTCTGGAAGTGAATACTCAAGTTTTCAGGTCAAAACTCGAGTATACAAGCTTACTGGAAAAACTGGCTTCTAGATGAGAAAATTGTGGTTTGGAAAACTAAGGTTTTGGAAACCACAGTTTGGGCGTCAAAAAGTCAAAATTTGAGTTTGGGAGTCAATACTCGAGTATGAAACTTATATACTCGAGTTTGGGACATTCTCATCTTCTCTTGCATGTCTGGACCCGACAAAACTCGAGTTTTCTTTTCAAAACTCAAGTTTCCAGCACTTATAGCAACTCTGTTCACCTCTATTTCACGTTCAGCTTTAGGTGAGGTCTGGTAAATCGATGATATCTTCGAAACCAGACATCAGATTGAGGTGAAATCAAATTCGGCTGAAATTAGACATCCAATGCGTCATTTTGTCAAAGTTTCAAGTTCAAAGAAGATTAGATGAAAGAGCTTTGAATTTCCAAAGTTGGATCAAATACTCATGCCACACAGCAGACCAAGCATCAATGATTTGAGTATAACTCTCAATCTACAAATCGAAATGAGCTGAAATTGGTGGAATTTGAAAGAATACTCATAGGGATTTCCATAAATACTTGATTAAACAAAAATGAAGATCAGACCAGACCAGAGAGATATGGTCTTCGAAAGTTGACTGACTGTTAAGAACGATGAGAAAATGAGGTTAAAGAACAATCTTCTTTCAACTGATCATAACAGGCAAATTCCAAAAAATGAAGATATGATCCTTTTTGCATTGTGAAGAAGACTTAAGGAGCTATATGGAGATAATTGGTTTGCTAAAATAGAAGCCATATCAAGTCAGATAGAAACTAAAGGCCAGAACAAGTCGAAAACTCGAGTTTATAAGTGAAAACTTGAGTATAGCTCAGACAGAGAGCAATGAATGCCATAAGATCCTCAATACTCGAGTATGGGAAGCAAAACTCGAGTATAGGACATATAGAGATGAATATGAAGTTTTTATATAAGCTCAATACTTGAGTATGCAAAGCAATAATGCAGTATTCTCCCACAGATCAGAAAAAATCACTGTTGCAAAAATTCTGATTCTGATCCAGATCTTTCAGAAACTTTCCCAAATGATTTGTAACATTTCTTAACATCATTTACATCATTTGTGGACATGTTTCAGATTATCAAAAGGCACCAAACTGAAGATCAAGGATAAATCAAATGCTGATGTCAGCTGGTCCAAAAAGCTTCTAACGGCTAGTTTTCCATCTGCTGGACTCTCAACGGCTCTATTTTCAATGGTCTAATTCTCCAACTTTCAAAACACCTTCTTCTATAAATAGAATCATATTCAAAACGCAAGAAGGTGGAGGAGTGAGCTTACACTGTTATAATGTCAAAATGCTGAATCTCTTACTCTCTGTTTTTTAATGCTTTCTGAGTTTACAATATAGATAGTGAAATCACTTGTATTGCACTTCAGTGTTTATCATAATCACTTCTTTGAGAGAAGAAACATTGTAAATCATATTTTCCTGAGAGATACTCAAGGTTAGGTGACCTTGAGTTGGGAATTTGATTGTAACCTTATGAGTAGTAAGGGGGAATCTCTGAGAGAGATTGAGAAGGTTGCACAAGTACCTGGATAAACTTGTGGGGTGTAAAAGCTTGTCTCTTGTGCCTGGTTAAACAAGGAGAATAATGAAAAGCTTAGGGTGCCTGAGGACTGGATGTAGGTCACGGTTGGACTAAACCAATATAAATCACAGTTTGCAATCCTCTTCCCTTAACTCTTTATTTCCAACATATATGGTTGAATGGTTGTAAATGTTTTTATAACTCTTTCCAGTCTTACAAATTGATCTTACCGAATTGCAAAAAGATTTTAAAAGGGAGCAAGTTTTTATCTTAACCTAATTCACCCCCCTCTTAGGTTCAACCGGATCCTAACATAAAATTCACAAATACTACAGGTGCATTGTCAAATTCAAAGTTCATTTTTCGAATATACCCAAGAATGAGACAACAATTATAGACATTAATCAATTTTAAATACATTACAGGCTCCAAACCTTGCTACTTAAGCCATTCATAGGACATTTAGTTCATTGAAAAATTCTCAGGACATACAACTCATTCTATTATAGCCTTCCAACCGATTCAAGACATTGTTCGTAATTCTCAGGCTTTACAACCTCTTCGTGATGCTGCTCGGTATCCTTGGTCTCATGGCCATGGGTTGCATATGAAATGCTTTTTCCAACCTATGGACACACTAGTCCCATAGAACTTAGGGCTTTTCCTTGAATGTGTATCAAGTTTAACGGCCTAAGGACGTACTAGTCTAATAGATCTTACTTCCTACCATATATTCAGAACACAAATATACTCGATAGTAAACACATACAGGTAGAACCATTACAAAAGATATGAGAGCAAGGCTTTATTTCCTTTATATCTTCGAGCATGTTCTTAATTCCTTTTTTTTCTGTCTTTTCTTCAACAAATAGTATTGGAGTACGCCATGGCGATACACTGGATCGTATAAATCATTTTGCTAGGAAACCCATCTAATGTGGGGCTCATTACGATGCACCAACCTTAAGAGCTGACGTATCAGTAGCTTTACTTTACAGTTTGTTGTCATGGAGGTTTTACTGTACGGTTTGACGTCATGGTGGCTCCACTCTATGGTACTTTACTTGGCACTTTACTCAGTCCACTCTGACTAGTCAGCCCCTCTTTTCAAAACCCTACGTAGGTAGCCTTTTATGATTAGCACCCTCTGTAGGTAGCCCTCTTCGATCAGAACTCTCCGGTTAGTTGTCTATGAATAGAAGTACCATTATAACAGGAAACTCAGATATTAAAAGGTCCCTCTTCTTTAGTAGTTTCGTTATATGCTTTCGTTAATTCCATCATCTCATTTTTGGTAATTCTATATGGATTTTTGATATCAGTCCAACTCTAGGCATAGTCATAAATTCAACTTCCCCTACCGGGATACTCGACCCACATCTTTTAGGAAATCCATTAGCCACTAGCATATCGCGGTTATCTATCCTAGTCATAAGACCATAACTCATGGCTACCCTGGTTCTATCTACCACTTGGTTTTATCAAGGAATAAACTCTCAATCATTCTTTTTAAGGGATATTCTAATATTAAGATATTTCCTATTCTAGATTAGTAGCTAGCAACCTCCAAAAACCTCATACACATTTGTACCATATTCTAGTTCCTTAAATCATTCAGGTTGATTCAAACGCCTAAAGAATAAATTCAACTATTGTTTTATTCTTATGCCACAATTCAGCTTCGAGAAACTCAACATTAGCTGAGTTGAGATATCTTGTTTCCTCAATAATACCCATTGTACATATTAATATCATGATTTACAAATTCTATTCTAATCCTTTAAACATTTGGATAATATTCTCACAATATTAGCATTGTTTATGAGGTTGTAATAATACTCAATCCTCAATATTATAAAGGCATATTCTAAGTATTATTCTTTCATCTCGAATTCAACCATTAATCATAACCAATAATCATGCTAAAATTATTGTAATATCCTGAATTTCAGGCATAAAGACTTGAGAATAAGCCTAAGTTAGGCAGACTACTAAGCCTGGTTCAAGAAGTGTGACATTTTTTGGACAAATAAAGATCCTCTACATTTTTTAGGAAATAGGAAGAGAAAGAGACATCGCTTCAGGGGTAAAAGAGGAAACACAAGGGCAAAATGTCAAATCCTTACCCCTTAAGTCATTAATTTAGTCCAACTAGGAGAGAGAAGGAGAAATCAGATGATTTTATCCATAATCAGGCCCAACACAAAATGCGGGTCCCACAGGTGATTAACTGTTAGAAAAAGGATTGATAGAGACTAGTCATGGGCTTCTTTTGGACTAAATGTGACAAATGTGGGGCCATGTTGGGTAGTCAGGGAGGCGCCTTATATATATGACCATTCAGGGGAGAATATCTGGAAAAGTTGTAGAAAAGTACAAAAAAAAGCACTTTTGTACCCAACGGGGGCCCGGCGGGGACCGATTGATTGGGAACTAGACTGATAAAGTGAAAGAAATGAATTAATTAAAGGGGATCAGATCTATGGGCCCCATTAGGCGCCACATAACCCTTTCTAATTATTAAAAACGTTACTTGGAGAGCAAGAAAAGAAAAGTCAATGAAAAAGTCAACTACGGGACCTATGATTAGTGAAAAAGGGTAAAATGGGAATAAATGGGTAAAAGTCAATTGGAGTATATTTGAGGGCCCCACATGGCATCCTATATGTGCTTTTGGGCAGGTGAAAGGTTTCGGGCTAAAGTTGGTAATTATCCAAAAGTTCTGGGCCAAAATTATAATTTTCAAAAGTTTTAGGCCAAAACAAGTAATTTACCCCGAGAGCAAATAAACATCTTCCCTCTTTAACTAGGGTGACGCCACATGGAGCTTCTGAAGGCCTCTAGAATTTTATGAATTTTCTTGGGGAGAAATTCAAGAATATTTAATCCAAAATTACTCCCTACCAGTCAGAAATTACGCCGGTTAATTCTAAAGCTACTGGATCAGTTTAACCTTCATTAAAAAGGTGTTTAACCCTTCATTTTACCCTAGAGGCACGAAATTTCCAGAGAACCAAGGAGACCAGGCAGCAACCATAGCTAGGGTTCCAAGCTCCAAGCTCTAAAATTCCTTCATTAATCCTTCGATTTAAGGTAACCCTGAAAAACTTGGATTCTTGAAGTCCTGTTAAGTTATTTTCGTGCAAAAGGTAGGAGCATAGTTTTAGGGTTGGATTTCTCCATTTTTAAGGTCTCCAATGCTTCTTGAATGTGATTTTGTGTAGGATATGGTTCTGGTTTGAGTTTCCGAAACCAAAACACCGAAAAACCCTAAAAGAAGGGTTGCTGCTAGTGCTGGAAAATCTGGGCAGTATACCTTCTTTAGCATTTTTGATGGGGTAAACGAACTTTTTTTAAGCTAATATTTTACGAGAGAAAACTAGACATCTGGGGAATGCGTTTACATATATAATAAGATGGATTTAGATAAATTTTACTTTTTGAAATAAATGGTTGAAAACAGAGATGGGACCAGTGATGCGAATCTGGACCAGGGGGCAGAAAAGTGGTATCACGCCAAGATATCTATACTTTTGACCCCTAGGAATATTTTTCCTGAAAATTAGACATGTTAAGGGTTCAGATGGTGCTGGTTTCACTCAAAAATGATTTTTTTTTTTTTTGGAATTTATGAAAAATCATTGAAGTTAGGACAGAAACACTAGATTTCTGGAAAATCTGTTTTAGCTCGGTTTTAATCAAATAATGTAAGGGTATTATTGGAAATACTCAAATAAATTATTTTTTGTGATATTTAAGGTCAAGAAATCTTTTGGGAGACTTGCGGGGCCCTTGAAAATATAAAATGGTATTTTACCACCAGGTAGTAGTAACCTCTTTACTTCGGCACTCTTATGTGTTTGATATATGTTTTGCTTGCCATATGTGTTTTTGTTTGTGTTTGGCCAAATATGCATACAAAACATATTTGTGATTGTATCCCTAGTGTTGAGGGTTCCTGCGGGGTCTGCTTGTGTGGCAAATCAATGGAAACAGGCGATGCCTGCCGGGGTCGGCCATGTGAGTATAGGTCTTAACAGACTAGCTTGTGATTATACCTTTGAAAATGGAAGAAATGACCAAGAAAGGGGGTGAATTGGGGATTTTAAGGAAAAAAAACTTTTCAAAATCTTAAAACAAATAACAAGAGAGTAAGGGAAGAAAAACTTGACACATAATTTATACTGGTTCGGTCACAACTTGACCTACGTCCAGTCCCCAGATACCTTCTGGGTATTTCTAATATCTTAGAAAGCTTTAATTACAACAATGTAAATCACATGCAATCCCAATCACCTAGGACTTGCTCCCCCTTACACTTTGTAATTAAACTACCCCAACTCACAGGTTCCACAACCTTGAGTTTTCTCACAACAAATGATCAGAAATGATTTTCACAATCAAACTCTCCTAAAGAGTAGATAATCATAAACACTGAAGTTCAAAAAATATTTTGCATAAAACAGAGCTTAAAGATCAAAGAAGCAATTAGATGTAATTCTGTTGTATATATTGCTCTTCGTCTTTGTGAGTATTTATAGATTAATCAGTGAGACTAGCCGTTGCGTTTTCTTCTCCAATCCTCAGCTGTAATTCTGAAAAATAACTGTTGCATATTTTCAGCCATCTCTTCAATTCTTGGCTGGAATCTTGGATATAGACGTTGCAGATGTTTTCCAGTACTCTTGCCTTTTCGTAATTCATTTTAGACCGTTGGAGAGTGCTTAGATTGATCCATAATGGTCAGAGCTGAACAAATGGGATCAGGGAGAAGTTTCAGCCTAGTTCTTAGTCCTGCAATAAATGCTCTTATCCCAGAGTTGATTTGATGCTCAAAACGTGTTAAAGTAATCTGAAACTCATGAACAAACACATTAAACATATATATAATGATTCGTAATTCTATTTGAGTGTAAGACAATGCTTAAGATTGAATCCGAGAGGTGAAAAATACATCATTTAAATAATAGGGATCTGTTAGGCTCGAGTTTAAGATTGCTATGCTCGAGTCTGTTCATCAACACTCAAGCATAATCTGGGTAGGCTCGAGTCTGGAGCCATTCACAACGTACTGAAGCTTAAGTTAAAATGCACAGGCTCGAGTCTAAATACTTAGGCTCAAGTCTGCTCGGGCTCTGTCACTTGAATAGCTCTCTGCCTGACTTAGGCTCGAGTCTATTAGTGACAGGCTCGAGTCTGTTTCACTAAACCATTGTGCAAATGCTTTTCAAACTGAAACATGCTCGAGTTAATGAATATATGCTTCAGCCTATGATTGTGAATATATGCTTGAGCCTATGAATATATCCTCTCTGGAAGGGACAGGCTCGAGTTAAAATTCTTAGGCTCGAGTCTTTTCTTAAAAAAACATTTTGAAGAGCTTTCTATAAGATTTAGGCTTGAGTCAAAAACATTTATGCTCGAGTTTAACAACTTAAGAAATTTGACATGCTCTCTGTAAGACTTAGGTTCGAGTTTAACATGATAGGCTCGAGTTTGTCTTAGTTATAAAATGTGACTTTTGTCTCTGTCACGAGCAGGCTCGAGTTTATTATGTTAGGATCGAGTTTGCTCGGCGTGAAAACAGCAAAAAGGCTCTCTGTCACGCACAGGCTCGAGTCTATTTTGTTAGGATCGAGTTTGCTCGGCGTGAAAACAACAAAAAGGCTCTCTGTCACGCACAGGCTCGAGTCTATTATGTTAGGCTCGAGTCTGCTCAAGTCCAAAACGTTTATTTTCCTTTCTGTTGAGCACAAACTTGAGTCTATTACATCCAAACTCGAGTTTAACATGTATTATCAGAATTAAATCAATTTTAAGGATCTCTAGACATGTTCAAAACTTAGCAATAAGTTTACAATGTCTTGTTATCATCAAAACACATAGAGAACTAACACCGGGGTCAGCCATGTGAGTGTGGCGGCTTTACGGACTGGCTTGTGATTCCGTAATCTGGGGCCTACCTTGGTAAGACAGCTCAACGGTATGAAGACGTGTATGTTTTATATGTTTTCTGTTTGCATATATGGTATATTTGGGATGTTTATTGTACACACATATATTATATGGTTTCGCCCATACACGTCACGCACATTGTGCATGAGTTTTGATGGTTACTCTAGGGCCATATCTGGACTCCAGGAGGTGCTAGTGTTGCAGAAGAGCGTGCCTGAGTAGAAAAGGCCTTTTTTACAGAGGTAAGGATGATAGTGCAAATGAAGGATAGGGGATGCCCTATTATATTTTGTACTTAACTTTTTGGGGATGACTGCACTTATATTTTAGAGTTTACTGCCGAATGACTGTACCCTAACCCTCTTGGAACTTTACTTTTTGTTGCTTTTACTTTTACCAGTATAGTAGTTGTCCAAACCAATCCAATGCTTTGTTACGCGTGCTCTGACTAATTATTAAATGGACTTAATAACGAAGGAAAGGTAAATTATAAAAGGAATCCTTCTAACCCGCCACTTGAAAGGGTGAAGCCGGTGGGGGTGTAAGAATAATCATAATTTATAGCTTCTATTATATTCTTATAATATTAACACAATATCCCCAAATATTTCCAAAGTATTGCTAACAGTGCAACATTAATCACAAGATTCATACTCTCATGTATTGGAACCATAGTGCAACCTTAGTCACATTTTAATCTAATCACTATTTCAACTTAGATTGGATTCAAGCATACACTAGCACAAAAATGTATTTTAAGACCGCCTTGTTGAATCTAGCTATCACCCAAGAGGGGGGGTGAATTGGGTGTTTGATAAAACTTTATGAACTTTAAAAATCTTTTCGCAACTTATAAATTGACAGTTAGATATTTAAATATAGACATTTCATGGAAATGTAAAAGATAAGGGAAGAGAGTATGCAAACTGTGATTTATCTTGGTTCGATCCAATCCTTAACCTACGTCCAGTCCCTAAGTTTCACTTGAGATTTTCAATCCACTATTTGCTTTCAGCTTGATTACATGTTCTGTACTTGAAGTAATCCTCTCACTAGGATTCACTCTCCCTTACAAACTGTAATCAATACACTTGCTTGATTACACACTCTGTACTCGAAGTAATCCTCTCACTAGGATTCACTCCCCTTACAAGCTGTAATCACAACACAGTGTGTTTCCCACTCAAGATCACCCAAACTTGAGTAACTCTCAAATAAAATGATTTTCAATCAATCTTCTCTCTCAGAAGTGAATATGATGAACACTGAAGCATAACACAAATAATCTCACTCTCTAAGCTAAATATATGATCATTGAAATATTCAGAGAGTAGATGAAGCAGACGTTAGAATATTAGCATTTTTACTGAATAAGCTCACATCCCTGTTTTTCACGTATTTTCCCTCTTGCGTCTGTGTACTTTATTCTTCGTTTCTGGGCTCCTTATATAGATGAAGAAATTTGAATCTTCTATCAAAATATGTCTGTTAGAGCTCCACTGAGAAAATTGTCATTGGAAGTCCACTGTGGGTATGATTCTTGGAGCGTCTCTGTTTTTCTGATTCAAGCTCTTTGATTATAGTGTTGTTTGTTGCTTTCTTAATTCTATAGTATATTCAATTTGAGGATAATGTTAATCCTCCTTTATTAGAGTAGGCAGCAGAGGGAAGTTCAGATTTGTTTAAACCAAGTTGCACATATTCCCTGACAAGAGCGCTGGTATCCCATACTGAAAAATCACTTTACAACTCAGCAAAACAGATTCTCTTGATCTCAGCTTCAAACTTCATTTGATCATCTGAAACTTACTAGAAAACTGTTTAAACAATGTTAGGAATAATAGTAAGTCAAGATATAAAGTAATGAAATCATAATCAATGATTTCCATTTTTCAAGCACGGTGATTTTCAATTCTGTTTCTCGCATGACTACAGTAAGTTATACATTACTGGAGTCATTTAAGTGTCAGTTACTCTCTATCTTCGATCTTACTGGAGTAATCACTTAGTTACTGGAGTAACTAAGGTTCATGTCGTTTCTGTGATAGATCTGACTGGAGTAGCATCTTGAAAACTGGAGTAACCAAGGTGAAGAATTGCTTCTGTAACTCACTTACTGGAGTGGCCTTCAACTACTCAAGTTAATTTCAGTTTTGCAAAGTTACTGTCTCGACCTTATTGGAGTAGGAACTTAGTTACTGGAGTAACTAAGGTTTATTTTGTTTCTATCCTCGAGCTTATTGGAGTAAGGATTTGGCTACTGGAGTAATTCAGGATCATTTTGCTTCTGTCTCTAACATTACTGGAGTAATGTTTTAGTTATTGAAGTAACTCTAGTGTAAAAGTGCCAAGATGACTGGAGTAACCAAAAACGTTACTGGATTAAGGTGACTGACTATTGGGTTTTGCTTCTGGACAAGACTGAAAATGGTGACTTACTGGAGTAAGTAAGTGACAACTGGAGTAAGGCTTACTGGAGTAGCCATTTCATTACTGGAGTAATGTGAAAACATAAATATCAATTCCTCTCTGTAAGTGTCTGACTGCAGTAGCTCACTTGGGAACTCGAGTAAAGATGGAATCAAATATTCTTGACTTCGCATTAATGCAGTAAGCCATGAGTTACTGCAGTAACCAAATGTCCATTTCCCTTATGTCTGAGTTTGACTGCAGTAATGTTGTTCATGACTGCAATAACAAAGGAATTAATTGTTCTCTGGACGTGTTTCGCTGTAGTAGCATCTGATATGACTAGAGTAATCATATTTCTTCACTTGTTTGAAGATCAGTTCTAGAATTCTGAACAGTCACTGAATTTCCAAAAATCATATCTCTCTCATTTGACCTTTGTTTTCTTTGATCTTTATATTTTTGGAAAGGTGTGTGAGTCTAGTTTCATATACCACCAATTTCAGCTCATTCGGATATGTAATTTGTGAGATATTCTCATATTACTGAACATTGGTTAGTTGCATGATAGTAACAGGTGGCATAACTTCAAAAATTCATAGCTCTCTCATTTGATCTTCTTTGGACCTGAAATTTTGACAAGATGACTTCTTGGATGTCTAGTTTTATCCAAAATTGGTTTCATCTCCATACGATCTCTGGTTTGGGAGATATCATCAAATTACTGAACGTTGCCCAGGTGAAACGCTGACAGAATTGCTGGAACATGCTTATTACTGGAGTAACGCAGGCCTTACTACAGTAATTTTGAACTAGAAGCTTTCTTTCTGAGCCGTTACTGCAGTAAGTTAATGATTACTATAGTAGCCATTAGACAGAAGTGAATTCAGCAACTGAAACACGCGAATTACTGCAATAACTAAGTGACGACTGGAGTAATGAGCACCCATATCACATATATGACTGGAGTAACGCGTAAGTGACTGGAGTAACTCGACCAATATAGTAGCAATGATTGGAGTAACATATTTTTGACTGGAGTAACTCAATCATAATTCATCCAGAAGCTTCAACTTGCTCATTTTAACTCCGAATTGACCTGTTCCAAGTTCCACTTGTTCGTAGAAACTTCAAGAATCAATCTATGAACTTGTGTAATGATTTTCTCAATCCTTTCAACAAGTTTTTCTTTCTTTCTTCTCTCGTTATTCTCCATGAATCAACTCATTCTTTCTTTTCTTCTCTTATTCTTTCTCCACATGAACAAATCTACATTAAATTGTAGCAATTAGTCAATGTATATGATATGAACTTTTTGCTCTTACTAATGGCATAAGACATCATCAAAACTAATTATAACCAACACGCCTGATTTACAACGGAGTATTGACGCCCCAGTCTTAAAGATATAACCGGTGGCAATTTTGTAAACATAACGAACATCTTGGACCATATCAATTTTTCGATAGGTCTTAAATATATTATTTCGATGATAATTGAATATTATTCCACTTATTTTTATCTCTTGGTTAATAATTTAGGGATGTTTAATTGAGAAATAATGGGTTTTATTACTGAATTGGGCATTAAGCTTTTAATTAGATTAAATTCGTTTTTGATAATAAAATTTCAGATTTACAATGCTTCACCATTTTTGCCATAACTTTTGATCTAGAAATCGGATTAGTCTCATTCTTCTTTCGTTTTTCAGATGATTTAGCGAGCTACAATTGTTATGAAGACCTCGAAGCCTGATTTGGACAAGAAGATGGACAAAATTGGAGCTAAAGACAGACCCATTTTGCTGGATTTTCATTTTGGACGAATTTTGTAATAAAAGGACCAATTATTAGAAGTTTCCTAATTTATTAGAGATTCCATATTGATTAGAGTTTTCCTATGATTAGGAGATTAATTCCTAATTGTCAGTCATCTTGATTCATCTTTCTTGTATAAGGAAAATTGTATGGTGGCTGCAAAGAATACATTATTACGTTTTACATTGTTATTGGATTAAAAACGTTTTAATTAAATTCTCTGAGATGTTCTTCGTGTTCTTCGTCTATTCTTCATTTTTTTGCCTAACCATGCTTGGCTAAGCCTCTCTGATTAACCCATGGATTAAGGATTCCGTATTCCAGAAGACTCACGCTTAACTAGTAACATCTAAACTTGTTTCTGCCTTCTTTTATCGGATCCGATTTCTGAATTCAGATTGGATTTTTTATTAAAACCCCAGATTGATTTATCCTAAGGACACAATTCGAACTGGCTTTAACTTATTAGTGGGCGATTGCTCGGTGACATGCCACTGTTCTGAATATATTTTGGATGATCGTTCAGTGGAGGGAATTTCTGGGCAAACGCAGAGATTTCGGTTTGTCTAGAATCAATCACGAGTTTGGTGTATTATTTTAGTCTGATGAAGGTTTTGGAATTCCTAATTCTAGGTTAGTCATTTTTAGTCTAATTAATCTCGGTTTCCTTAATTGTTTCATTTTTCTTTCATTCTTAATTGCATTAAAAAAACTCTTCCCCTATTCTGTTGCTATTTTCTTGTTTCTATTAAACCTACTACGAATTCCCTGGGAAATGATCCAGGTTCCTTATACTACAAATCTTTTTACTGAACTTGGTTATTTTGTAAAAGGTCGGCATCTCTTGTCATTAGACAGCTTAAAAAAACATTCGCTCTTAAAATTGTTATGAAAAAAATTGAAATATGAATTACATTAAAGAGAAATCTCGTACAGCCTAACTTATATTTTTTGCGGTCCAAAATAATAAGGAAATATTTAAATATAATGGTATAAAACTTTTAAGACTAAACATATAGAAATGACGGTCTTAAAGTTAATATTTTTAAGATCGGACGTAACTTCTACCTAATACTAAATAATGAAAAAATTTAAACTAATAGTTTATTACTTTTGAAATTGAACATAAATAATGGATGGTCTTAAATATTAACCTTTAAGACCGTCGTTTAAGTTACTTCGGTTTTAAAACTTGAAACATATACTTCTTCGCGCAAAACCTTACTTACGACTTACGTCTTTCTGTTTAAACTCTGAAACCCCTGTTCTTGTTGTGAAACCCCTCTTCCTATTGCATTACGTCTATTCCTCACCAACCACTACCATACTTTATTACTCTCTCACTTTCTCAGGCGTTCCTCTTTCGCACCGCCACTCTCAACCTCTCTTCCTTTCTCAAAAAGGAACGGAGAAAACCATTCTCTTCCTATTCACTCAACGCCAGCCAGAACGAACCCTCTTCATCTCAAAATGAGCAATGTAACCGCCCTGCACGCTATAGTAGAAGTGGCACACAAATGAATGACGTATCCATAAGTTGGAACACTAGGTCAAAGCTCAAGATTCAGTTTAATGAAAAGGTTGAAACCTTTCGAACCTAATAAAAACAAATATAATAGTTTTGTCGACTATATGGCACACAGTAAGGTCAGCATCTTGATAGATGAGTGGGAAAATATGAACCTTTGCACAATGAAGAATTCTATTTGGGACACTATATAGCTTACATACACTGTCCCTGACTTTGAGAAGTTGAAAGACAAGACATTGTCTTATTGTGATGATCGGTAGAGGAAGTTTAAGACCTTTCTAGCCAACAACTATATTTTTGCCCAGGTTCAGCCTTCGCACAATCCTTAGGACAAGTACACATTTATTGATGAACAAACTTGGCAACAATTTGTCCAGCTGTGGACCACTCCTGATGCTGTGGTGGGTTTATATTTAGTTTAGTTTGCTTATTAATCTATGTGGATATGTGAATGTTATTGTGTTCATCTAATCTTGTTAATTAGATGATTTAATGTGTGAATAGAAGTATATATTTCCATCCTTCATCCTGCATTAGAGGAGCATGTCTTAGTTCTATACATGTCTGATATGTTAACCATTATTATATTCTTAGCTAGTTTTGTTATAGTAGGTAGTGGTTAGACATTACTATTAGTATGTTAGTATGTTAGTTCTATTCAATTCTACATCTTCCTTAAATAAAATGTTGAAACTTGGTCAAGTGAATTTGACTAGTGTTTGAGGTTTATATCAAGCAGAAGTTCTCTAATTTCTGTTAGTGAGATGACCGGAATTCATAATTAATAGTTGTTTTCAATCCTAATTCATAGAGAAGAAGGGAACAAGCACATGAGATATGGAGAAAGAATGATTTGTAAGACTTGGCTGAACCCAATGGGGGTGAATTGGGTGAAGATAAAATCTTTGGACCTTTGAAAATCTTTTTGCAATCCAATAAAATCAGTTTGTATGACAGTAAAGAGTTATAAAGCTATGAACAATCATTCAAACATGTATACTAGAAATAAAGGAGATGAAGGAAATGAATTGCAAACTGAGATTTATACTGGTTCGGCTCAATCCTTGACCTACGTCCAGTCCTCAAGCTCCACTTGAGATTTTCAATCCATTATCCTCTTGTTTATCTGGGCACAAGAGAAGCCTTTCATAATCCTACAAGTTCACCCAAGCACTTGTGAACCCAAATCTCTCATCGAGTTTTGAGACTGTCATGTTACTCCAGATTCCTCTCTATCTGATAAAAACTTGAGTTTTGTCTCACAAACTTGAGTTTGGAAGATTCTCTAATGTTCACTACTCTTTGTCTGAGCTGAACTTGAGTTTTTACTTATAAACTTGAGTTTTCAACTTATTTTGTCCATGGTTGCTCTCTGACTTGATAGAGCTTCAAATTCTGCAAACCACTTATCCCTATATAGCTCTTTGAGTCTTCTTTCCAATGCAAAAAGAATCAGCTTAAAATTCGTTGTATCTTGTTCGTTAGGATCTGATGAATGAAAGCTATTCTTGATCAACGTTTTTGTAATGTCCTGAACTGACAGTCAACTTTCGAAGGTCATATCTCCCTGTTTTGAACTTCATTTTAGTTCTTTCAACTCTTAATGGAAATCCTTATGAGTCTTCTTTCATATGCCACCGATTTCAGCTCATTTCGATGTACAGATTGTGAGTTACACTCAAAACATTGAAGCTTGGTCTGTTGTGTGGCGTGAATTCCTGACCCAACTTTCAAAATTTACAGCTCTCTCATATGAACTTCTTTGGACTTACAACTTTGTAAAAATGAGCATTGGATGTCTAGTTTCAAACAAAATTGGTTTCACCTTAATCTGATTCCTGGTTTAGAGATATCATCAAATTACCAGACCTCGCCCAATTTGAACGTGAAACAGAGGTGAACAGAGTTGCTGATTAGCGCTGGGAACTCGAGTTTTGACTTGGAAACTTGAGTTTTCTTAGTCTAGAAGCACCAGAGATGATGAAGTCACTCAAGAATCAAGTCATTAAGTTCCAAACTCGAGTTTTGACTCCCAAACTTGAGTGTTCTAATCCAGAAGCTGTTTTTTTGCTGATTTTAATTCTGAATTGAGTCATTCCAACTTCCACTTGATCATGGAAACTTCTAGAATCAATCTTGGAACTTGTATAATGATATTTTCATCAAGTTCTTCCTTTTTCCATCTTCCATCTTGATCAATTTTCATCATTTAACTTGGGCTCATCATTCTTTACAACTCTATTCTTTCTTTCTTCTCTTCTTTTGAACATTCTCCACATTAATATTTGAGCTAGTCTTGAATATTGATATTCTCATTCCATTCATCAACTTATTCCATCTCTCATCTTGATCATTCTTCATCATTTAACACGGAACCATTATTTTCTGCAAGATCTACCTTCTTCAATATTTCCTCTTCTTCTTGAACTTAACATGTTCTTCAATTTCTTATTTCTGAAATCGCATCTCTTAATCATTCTCCATAATTCAACTCTTTCTTTCTTTCAATACTTCTTTATCGTTCTTTTTTATCATTCTTCATAGATGAACTTTACATCTTTGTTTCTACATTAAATTTAAGAATTCGTCAATGAAGAAGATAAATATAGTATACAATCTTTTTGCTCTTACTAATGGCATCTATATAAGACATCATCAAAACTAACTATATCTAACATGATTGCCTGCATAAGGCTTCTCATGGCGGATATGAAAAGGCCAAAAAAGAAATGATGGTAGCCAAGCGGAAGAGATTGGAAGAAGAAGCTGAATCCAATCCTTCTGCAATAGTTGATTAGCCGCCATTCTCAATACGTCGTGAGGATTTGTAGTTGTATATTCAACAAAAGCCAAGCGACTCCTATATGAGTGAACAAATTCGTCTAGTTGATGAAAGAATTCTAAGTATCATTATTGTTATTTTTTAGTTACTAAACATGTTTCATTACTAAGCTTCTCGTTATCTATATCTTACAAGAAGATCTTAAAAAGAAAGAAACAGAGGAATCTTTTGTGCTAGGCGAGAGGAATTATGTTCCGACTGTTGTGAATGGAAAATTGGATCACTCGGGTCGTGTAATGGGGATCGGAGAACGGGTAGGCCTAAAGGAATACTTTGGTAAATCCAAACACCTTAAACAAAGTATGGTTACCCGGGAGGAGATGAAACAAATGGTGGCCAAATTAAATGAGGAGGTAGCGGCTAAAGAAGCTGTATTGAAAGAAATGTTTGAATCCCGGCTGAGGCAAATGAAGGAGGAAATAAATCAAATGAAGATGCTTTTTAGCTCTCGTCCAGAGACCAATGTTCCCTTGACACATACACCTTCACCTATGCAGCAGAGCACAAGAAAGAGCTGCATTGTTGGATAGTCAGAGCAACCTTGTGACCTGTACATGGCTGAACCTCATAGACAATTAGTTATTAAAGGGACTCTCCACAACTTGGGATACATAGTACACCATAAACAAATGGCTGATGATAAAGTCAGAGTGCCAGTTGAAAAGGTGATCATTGATGTACCTCACCCTCTCCCAACTGATCAGCTGAAGCGTGTTAGTGATGTCAAGAGAACCTTCATCTCTTGGCCAGTGAAGCTTATACATGTCTTTACTCCTCTTGATGCTTCATCCCCTCCTCTAGTTCCATCCCCTCCTCGAGCTTTATCCCCTCCTAAAGCTACATCCCCTATTGCTAAGTTGAGTGCCAAGGAAAAAATATCCTATATGGTATCCAAAGGAGATTTTAAAGATAAATTGTGGCCTATCAATGAAGTAGTAGGGGTCCCTCATCCTCAACCGATTTTTGTTGACACTAATGATATAAAGTCCATGCTGCTTCCTGGACAGGAGCTTACATCAGCAATTGTTCAAATGTTTTTGAAGTAAGTATCTTCTTCTATGAGTACATAATTTAAATGCATCATTTAGACACACATACATATATACTAATTCCCTGATCGATGTAATTATTGTAGGTTTATGCATCAAGAATTAGATCAACAGGGCAGAATCAATGATTTTGGATTCTTGTGCCCAGTATATGCAAGTACAACCTCCAAGGACGAAAGACAACAGTACATATCAAAGAGGTTATGTGAGTGAAAAGGAAGGTGTACTTGTTTCCATATTACCATAGGTATATATCACAATTGATCTCTTGTTGCAATTTACCTACTTCTGCATAATATATCACTGAGTACTTTACTGCTGTGAATTTTCAGCCACCACTGGCAGTTGGTCGTCACGTGCATAGAGGCACATACGGTGATCTTCTTATGATCCACTCATAGCGAACCAGGAGCTATGTTGTTGCAAACCATCAACGAGTAAGCATTTTGATTCTCTTGTCTAAAATCTCTTATGTGAATTTTCAGCAAACATTATTGATAAATTTGTGATTTTGATGATAGTGCCATGAAGACCTTCCAAATCCAGGTCAACAAAAAGCATATGTATGAATCCAATGCCAAAGATCCTAAATGGCTCACACCAAAGGTTACTACATATTTGGACACTGGCATACTGCCTTGTGAAGTTGGTTAGTAAGCTATATATGCTCGATCTTATATATATTTCTTATTCTTTTTAGACTTGTCGAAAACCAACAGGGTCCAACTTATGTAGCCTAGACATAATGAAACACATATATGATATTATCACACAACAAAAGACTAAACTCACTACAAAGGTAAATGTATTTGATGCTACATATTATGGCTGAATTCAGTTTCTGGCTTGATGTTACATATGAAATATGCACATAAATTAATTCAGTTTTTGTCTTTGATGTTACTAAGGTTTGCCTGTGCTAATTCCTTTTATGATGATGAAGTGGAGCACATACATAGTGTGTTTTGTCAACATCTCACTAACCTCTTAAAGTAAATTCAACAATTACAGTACTAAACTCATTTGTGAATATATGCTTGTAGAGCAACAATTGTAATTACAGTACTATATTCATTTGTAAATTCATTTTGCAAATGAACAATTGTACAATTTGTATAATTCAGTATATAATAAATTTTTTATTTTTTCAAACATTTTTCTTAGCTTGTGTCAATTTTGGTTTTCTGAATGTATTGGATGGTGGATGTTGCTTGAAATTTGACGTTTGGGATGTTGTAAATCAGCAATAAGAGATTTTGAAAAGTATTCGCGACTTTTAGGACCGCATATTTATTAAAGATACGGTCATAAAGGTGCTTGTTTTTTTTTTAAAAAAAATAAGCATAGATTTTAGGATCTCATGTTTGTTATATCTCCGATCTTAAAAGTCTTAAAAAATATGGCGACACGTTTAGGACTGCATATTTATTAAAGATACAGTTCTAAAGGTCCTTTTTTTGCCAAAAAAAAAGCCTAGATTTTAGAACAGTATGTTTGTTATATCTCTGGTCTTAAAAGTCTTATAAAATTTGGCGACACTTTTAGGACCGCATATTTATTAAAGATACGGTCCTAAAGGTCTTTGTTTTTTTTTAAAAAAAAAAACAATACGCCTAGATTTTAGGACTGTATGTTTGTTATATCTACGGTCTTGAAAGTCTTATAAAATATGGCGATACTTTTAGGTCCACTTATTTATTAAAGATACAATCCAATGGCTATACTTTTAGGATCACTTATTTATATAACGTCTCGTCCTAAAAGTCTTTGTTAATTCTAAATTAAATATGGCTAGATATTTAGGACTGTCTATTTTGTTAAATGTCTGGTCTTAATAGTCTTCCTTTAAATAGAAATGATGACTTACTTTTAAGACAAAATCATTAGGATTCAAGAACACTCGAGTTTCGGGCGTTCTGCTCAAGCTAGGACCCTTGTTGTTGTTGTTTTTACCTCTCTATATGTTGAAAAGCATTATCGGTGTCCCTTTTCTTTTTCTCTTGTCTTTTTTGGAAAAGAAGTAAGATAATGAAAAGGACACTAAAATATTCAACTCTGGGTGTGGTAAAACCAACGACAATAATGGTCCAACCTTGAGAAGAGTTGTCACTGTGTTTGTTTTTATTCGTAAAAGGTAAACGATGTTTTTTTGTTTTGTTTTGTATGTTCTTTGTTGGATATAATTAAGTTTTGTTGATGTCTTATATGTATGCCATTCCATTAGTAAGGGCAAAAAGATTGAGTAATATGTTTATCTTCCTCCATTAATGAATTCTTGAATTTAATGTAGATGAGGATAAAGAAAGGGAAGAGAAGAAAAATAAGAAGATGAGAAATTATTGAAGAAAGAGTCTATTGAATGGATCATCATTATCCAAGATCAACTCAAGCTCTCTTATGAAGAATAATCAAGATGAATTTGATGGATAAAATGCGAATCTCAATGATCAAAGAAGTTCAAGAGAATGAGAAAGAAAGAATATAATTATGAAGAATGATCAAAAGATGGGAAAACAGAGAGAAGACACAAGAGATTCTGGAAAAGGTTCAGTATAGGCTTGGCTCTCTGAATATTGAAGGATGGAGAAGGTATAAAGAATGATGAGCTAAGGTTGAATGATGAATGACCAAGTGAAGAGATTTAAGAAAATGAAGATCTTGTCAAAAAGAATGAGAAAAATCAATATACAATGTCTTAAATTGATATCATAAGTCTTCACAATCAAAAGAAGGTTGGTTGGGTCAATTCAGAGTTAAAAACTGCAAAAATCGGGTTCTGGAAGTCAATACTCGAGTTTCCAGGACAAAACTCAAGTATAAAAGCTTACTGAAAAAATTGGCTTATGGATGAGAAAACTGTGGTTTTGAAAACTAGAGTTCTGGAAACCACAGTTTGGGCGTCAAAGAGTCAAAACTTGACTATGGGGGTCAATACTCGAGTATGGAACTTATATACTCGAGTATTGGGAGTTTTCAGCTTCACTGGCGCATCTGGTCCCAACAAAACTCGAGTTTGCACTTCAATACTCGAGTATCAGCACTTAACAGCAACTCTGTTCATCCCTGTTTCACATTCAGCTTTGGGCGACCTCTGGTAAATCGATGATATCTCCTAAACCAGAGATCGGATTGAGGTGAAATCAAATTTGGCTAAAACTAGACATCCAATGCGTCATCTTGACAAAGTTTCAAGTCCAAAGAAGATCAGATGAGAGAGCTTTGAATTTCCAAAGTTAGATAAAATATTCACGCCACACTTCAGACCAAGCTTCAATGTTTTGATTATATCTCAAAATCTACAAATCAGAATGAGCTAAAATTGGTGGCATTGGAAAGAAGACTCATAAGGCTTTCCATTAAGACTTGATTCAACAAAAATGAAGATCAGACCAGAGAGATAAAGTCTTTGAAAGTTGACTGACTGAGCAAGATGTTCCAAAAACGCTGGTAAAGAGAAGTCTTCATTCATCAGATCTTAATGGACAGATCACAACGAGTTTGGATCTGAATCTTGTTGCATTTCGAAGAAGACTCAAAGAGCTATATGGGGATGAGTGGTTTGCTAAATTAGAAGCTAAATCAAGTCAGAAAGTAAACAAGGGCCAAAACAAGTAGAATACTCGAGTTTACAAATGAATACTCGAGTATAGCTCAAACAGAGAGCTATAAACGTTAATGGATCCTCAATACTCGAGTATGGGAAGCAAAACTCGAGTATAGATCAGATAGAGACGAATCTGAAGTAATACTACAAGCTCCATATTCGAGTTTCGGATTCAAAACTCGAGTATACATCGTATCTTCAAAAAAATTAAAGTGTCGAAAATCTTGAATCTGATCAAAAACATCCAGAACCTTACCCAAATGATTTGTATCACTTCTTGACATCATTTAAATCACTTGTGGACATGTTTCAGAGGATTAAACGAAGGATTTCATGGAGATCAAGTTGCTGAGCTATCAAAGTCCAAAAAGCTGAAAAATAACGGCTAGTTTCCAACTGCCACATCCTCAAACGGTTCTGATTTCAATAGCTCTATTCTCCAATGGTTAGAAGACCTTCATTTATAAATAGAGATGGATTCAAAATGCCGAAAGGTGGAGCAGTGAGCTTACACAGTCATAATATCGAAATTCTGAATCTTCTCTTCACTTTGTTTTTCATGTCTTCATAGCTGAACTTAAAAAGAGTGAAATGAATTCCTATGTACTTCAGTGATCATTTATCCACTTCTTAGAGAGAAGTTTTCCTGAAAATCAATCTCTATTTGAGAGTTACTCAAGGTTGGGTGACCTTAAGTTGGGAATTTGATTGTAACCTTACAAGTAGTAAGGGGGAGTCTCCAATAGAGATTGTGAAGGTTGCACAAGTACCTGGATAAACTTGTGGGTGTAAAGACTTGTCTCTTGTGCATGGTTAAACAAGGAGAATAGTGGAAATCTCAAGTGGAGCTTGAGGACTGGACGTAGGTCAGGATTGGACCGAACTTGTATAAACCTAAGCTTGCAATTCTCTTCCCTTAACTCTTTATTTCCAGCATACATGTTTGAATGATTGTTTACAGATTTATAACTCTTTAATATCATTTAAACTGATTTTAACCAAGTTTCAAAAAGATTTTTAAAGGTTGGAAATTTTTATCTTCACCCAATTCACCCCCCTCTTGGGTTCAGTCGGTCCTAACATTCTTAACTGTATTCTGTGAATTTTTATCGTTAATCACATTTCAGAGAATGTTTTGTTTGTTTCCTTTTTTCTGAAACAAAATCTAGATAACGAAAAGGCAATCGAATATGGAAAAAAAATTATTTCTCATATTTTTTTGCTGCCTGTTGTGGGGCAGCAACAGTACAAACAAAAAAAAACATAAAAATATGTAATCCCCTCGGTCATTGTCGAAGGGGAGGGAGGGTTCAGAGAGGTCGGAGACGTCGTCATCAAAAAGATGGTACTCATCGTCATTAGCGTCGAGTACCGCGTTTAGCTTGTTGTTGATGGCTTGATAGACCTGAAACAGTTGACCCAAGCGTTAGTCTATATGATCGACGCCGATCAGAAGGTGCTGCATCATTTGGTAGAAGGAGGGGTTTGGAGGCAACGGAGGAGGATATGAAAGTGGAGTGGAGGGGGAGGGAGAGGACGATGGTTAGGAAGACTTGGTGGTGGTAGACAGGCCATTACGGTGGAGGTTGTAAAAGTGATTGAGAAGAATGTGAAGAAAGTGAAGTAACAATGGATTTAAATAGAGAAGCCATCATGAACAATGTGAAATGTGGGAAACGTTTATGAGGAGACGCATAGTTCATCAAAATACGAGAAGACACCTAGTTGGGAAGTTTATCTGGAAGCCGAAGAGACTATGTCGTTCATTTAAACAGAGTGTAAGGATATGACTCTGCTATCTCTATTTGAAAGGAATGAACCTTTAATATCGGATATTGTAAGAAATCTATTCTTAAAAGTATTATTTTTAAGAAAAAATTCTTACTTTAAAAAATTTGAATTGAAAAAAAATAAATGAATTTTAGGACTAGATATAAGATAAAAGATCGGTCTTAAAGGTAATTGAATAATATAAATAATACATTTTTAGCACCGGGTATATGTTCTATGATGGTCCTAAAAGTAATTGTATGGAAAAATAAATAAAACTTTTAGGACTAGGGATATGTTATATAACGGTTCTAAAAGTAATAGAATGGAAAAATAAATAATAGACTTTTAAGACCGAGGATATGTTATTGGTCGGTCCTAAAACTAATTGAATGAAAAAATAAATAATAGACTTTTATGACCAGGGATATGTTATTAATCAGTCCTAAAACTAATTGAATAAAAAAATAAATAATAGACTTTTAGGACTGGTGATATGTTATAGGACGGTCTTAATACACTTTTGCATATTAACTCCTGTAATCCTGCCTTTATTAACCTCCTCACACTTACTCTTTGTCCTTCTTAACTCCTCATTACCTTGTAACTCCATACTACGTAGCTCTCTACCCCTCCTGCCCCAACTGCTCAAACAATGGTTAAATACAAGATAACCCCTCGCAAGGGTACTCCTCATGCTCGTGCCTACCTTAGATCTCTTGTGGGTTCTTCTCAAGTTTGTTCTATTTTGACGGAGGAGTCTCGGGTCGTTAGACCCATTATTATTTCAGATGATAAAGAGGTTGACGGCCCCCTCCAGCCTTCAGACAACGAAAAGGTTCACGCTCCCCCTTTCCAGCTTTGTGATAATATTTGCCAACCTCCTGGTCCCAGCTCTCCCCTTCTTTCCTCTGATGATAAAGTGATACTGATGCGTATAAGACAGGAAATTGCTAATCTCCAGCATGAAATTTCTGCTGTTGAAGCCGACATCTCCAAGACATTAGCTGATAATAAGCATTAGGATTTTTAGTCACATTATATATTGTTTTTGTTAATTTTCAGTTTGTGTTCTTGTTTTCCTTTTGTATTTGCATATTGTCCTAGTAATGTAAAGATTGATAAGAACTAAACATATATTTTATTTTTTTCCATATTATCCATTAATGGAAAAATCTTATTCTCCAATCTCCAATGTTCCTTTATTTTCATTCAGTTGCTGCTGCAATCTTTTGTTTTAATTTTAAAAAGTATTTGACTTTTAGGACCAGAGTTTTATAAAACATGCGGTCCAAAATTAAATGAATTTTAGGACTGCAGTCTTCTAAACCTCCGGTCTTAAAAATTTCAATATAATTTAAATATATCTTAATAATATCCCACATAATAAATGTCTTTGTCGCGCCACTCGCTCGGAAAAATTACATTTCCCTCTCTGAACTTCTCTCTTCAAGCCGAAAGTAATTACTCAGGTTCTGTCTCTAGTGTTTGTGTGTTGCTTCGTCATTGCTTTGCATTGCTCTCTCGACAACTACTTTTTGGTTCCTTAGCTTAATGTCTACAGACCAAGCTGTAAGAGTTGTTTCGACTATATAACTTTATAATTTTCCTACTTATCGTTCTTGGTTTTTCATGGGTTGAACGAAATCGATGAAATGTTCTTGTAGGACCTACCCAACTGACCAACAAGTGTTTTTAAGTTACTCTTGCTATCTGCAACATTAACATTCTTGGCAGGAGAAGAAAGATTTAGCAAACGCATTTGAATTTATATGCTACAGGTGAGTCCACAAGACCTACATGTAATGCAATTAATTTCCTCATCGTGAATTTATTTTGCTTCTTGATTCATTGTGATACATTTATGATCAAAAGTGATTCTTCTGTTGGACCTGGCTATCACCCAAGAGGGGGGTGAATTGGGTGTTTGATAAACTTTAGGAACTTTTAAAAAAACTTTTCATAATTTATAAATTGACAATTAGATATTCGAAGATGAGCATATACTGGAAATGTAAAAGATAAGGGAAGAGAGTATGCAAACTGTGATTTATCCTGGTTCGGTCCAATCTTTGACCTACGTCCAGTCCCCAAGCTTCACTTGAGATTTTCAATCCACTATTTGCTTTGAACTTGATTACACGTTCTATACTTGAAGTAATCCTCTCACTAGGATTCACTCCCCCTTACAAACCGTAATCAATTCACTTGCTTGATTACACACTCTATACTCGAAGTAATCCCACACTCGGATTCACTCCCCTTACAAGCTGTAATCACAACAAAGTGTTTCCCACTCAAGATCACCCAACCTTGAGTAACTCTCAGAATAATAGGATGTTTACAATGAATCTTCTCTCTCAGAAGTAAGTGAATAAACACTGAAGCACAATACATATAATCTCACTCTCTAAGCTAGATATATGATCATTGAGATATTCAGAGAGTAGATGAAGCAGACATTAGAATATTGGCATTTTCACTGTGTAAGCTCACATCCCCGTTCTTGTTCTCCCTCTTGTATCTGTGTCTCTTGTTCTTCGTTTATAGGCTTCTTATATAGATGAAGAAGAGGAACTAGCCGTTGCATTTTCTTCTCTTTGATTCTTCAAAGTTTAGCTGTAAATCTGGAATATGACAGTTGCATATTTTCCTCTGTTTCTTCAATTCTTGGCTGGAATCTTGGATTTAGTTGTTGTAGATGGTCTTCCAGAATTCTTGTCATTCCATAAACTTAATTTGACCGTTTGAGATGATTCTTATGAGTTACAACAGTCTGAGCTGAACATCTGGGATAAGGGAGAAGGATCAGCCCTGTTCTAGGTTCGTCATTTAATGCATTTATCCTAGATCTTGATCTCACCTTGATCTTGGCTAAACCTTATCTGAAAAACACTCAAAACTTCATCAAGGACATTAGAAACAATAATATCATATGAGGAAATAATTTCAGGAAGACCCATTAAGATTTCGCAGATCAACATCATTTGATTTTTCAAAATCCCCGATGCAAACTCGAGTTTGTTCTTCCAGACTCGAGTTTGGGGTTCATCCAGAAAGCATGTCTGTTGATTAGTGGTCTAAACTTGCAGTCTGTAAAAGCTAACTCGAGTTTGGTTTTTACAGAGGGAACTGTCGGGTTTTGGACTTGGGATGAAACTTTGGGCAGGAAGCTAAACTCGAGTCAATTAGTGACCAACTCGAGTTTGGGTCTATGTTTGAAGAACAAGCCTAAGTTCGTGATTTTCCAGACTGGAGTTTAGGGTCATAGACTGGAGTTTGTAGTGTAGCCAAGTGAATGATCTTTCTGTATGGTTCAGACTCGAGTTTGGGAAGCAAACTCGAGTTTCAGTGACTACTGAAATATTTGAGGTTTATCTGGGTCAAGTGCAAACTGGAGTTTGGAAGGCCAAACTCGAGTTTAGGTCTTCCAGAGAGGAATGTCGTGATTTGAATTTTGAACCACACTTGAACTTAATGCTAAACTCGAGTCATTAAGTGACTAACTCAAGTTTCCTTCAGAGATGAAAATATCTTGCTCTCTGTCAAGTGCAAAACTAGAGTTTGCTAACACAAACTCGAGTTTTCTTCTCCATGGCTCAGTCAAATATCCTTCTCACAAGTTCTTTGCTTTCTGACCTGATAAAGGTCAATCCTTGGAATCCAGTACCTATCTCCATAAAGCTCTTTAAGTCTTCTTTCCATTGCAAGAAGAATCAGCTCCAAACTCACTATATTCTGATAGTTATGATCTGATGAATGAAGGTTGTTCTTTGTCAGCGTTTTTGCAGCATCTTGAATTAATAGTCATCTTTCGAAGATCATATCTCACTCATTTGATATTTTTTTCTATGATCTTTATGTTTCTGGAAAGGTATGTGAGTCTACTTTCATATGCCACCGATTTCAGCTCATTCTGATGTGTAGATTGTGAGATACACTCAAATCATTGAAGCTTGGTCTGCTGTGTGGCGTGAATTCCTGTTCAAACTTCTGAAATTCATAGCTCTCTCATCTCAACTTCTTTGGGCATGAAACTTTGTCAAGACGACGCATTGGATGTCTAGTTTCATACAAAATTGATTTTACCTTAAACCGATCTCTGGTTTGGTGGATATCATCGAATTACCAGAGGTCGCCAGTTCTGATCGTGAAACAGAGTTGGACAGAGTTGCTGAAAGCTTTCTAAACTCGAGTCATTAAGTGACTAACTCGTGTTTTGAGTTCCAAAATCAAGTTTACATTGGCTAACTCGAGTTTTGATGATCCAGAGACGCCAGAGTTGCTGAAGACTTCACAAACTCGAGTCATTAAGTGACCAACTCAAGTTTCGAGTTCCAAACTCGAGTTTTATGTTCTAAACTCGAGTTTTCTTATAATCCAGAGGCAGATCACTTCCTATAATGCAGTAAACTTGACTTTTAAGTATCTGGCTCGATTTTGCTCATCCAGAACCTGATATATGCTTGTTTTAACTCTGAATTGAGCCATCCCAACTTCCATTTGATCTTGGAGACTTCAAGAATCAAACTAAGAACTTGTATAATGATTTTCTCAGTTTATTCAGCAAGTTCTTCTTTCTTTCTTCTCTCTTCTTGATTATTCTCCATGAATCAACTCTTTCTTTCTTCTATTCTCTTGTTCTTTCTCCACATGAACAAATCTACATTAAATGTAGCAATTAGACAATGTATATGATATAAACTTTTTAATATAAACTTTTTGCTCTTGCTAATGGCATCTATATAAGACATCATCAAAACTAATCATAACCAACATCTTCGTTTGCATTTAATGGGCAAGTTTAACCGGAAAAATAAGACAGGACCGACATTTAGCTTATATATGCATTTGTAGTTGGCTTATTTTATATGCAAGTTTGAGTTTTTATCGATTATGTATGTTAAATTTTTCCGTCTATAGGAATTCTACTATGGATCGCAGTTGGATAAATGTTTTATGGACGACTGTTGAATATCAGAATGGGGTTAGGGAATTTATAAAATTTGCTAAACAAAATACCCATGATGGTGAGAAGTTTTATTGCCCTTGTGTAGAATGTTTTAATGAGAGGCGACTAAGTCCTGAAGTTATACATACACATTTAATTTGTCAAGGATTTTGTAAGACTTATACAGTATGGGTATGGTATGGCCAAAAAATGTCAAGTGGATCTCAACATGGGGAAGTAGCCTTTGATGATAATGACACAGATATGGATAATCGCATAGAGGACATTATTTGTGATGTAAGAGAAGAGGCTTTTCATCAATCACATGCATATAGTAATATATGTAGTGATGTAGAGACCCCATTATACTTTCGGTGTAAAAAATACCAATTGTGAACGCTATATTGAAATTAGTCAACTTGAAGGCACATCATGGATGGAGCGACAAGACTTTTTCTGAAATGCTTGACGCTTTTAATGACATGCTTCCGAATGATAATGTGTTGCCCCATTAATACTATGATGCTAAGAAAATACTTTGACCGCTAGGGATGGAGTACAAAAAGAACCATGCATGCCCGAATGATTGTGTATTGTATAGAAATGAGTTAGAAGAGAAGTAGGATTGTCCGATTTGTGAAACCCCAAGGTACAATCAAATAAGGGGCTTGTAAAAGTGTTATGGTATCTTCCAATCATACCAAGGTTCAAACTGTTGTTTGCTAATGAAAATGCTTCAAACAATATGAGGTGGCATACAGATGAGAGGATTTATGATGGAAAGCTTCGACATCCGGAGCCAATTCTTCTCAATAGAAGAAAATCGATCAATTATTTCCAACCTTCAACGAATAATTTAGGAATCTTAGGCTTGCCCTTAGCACAAATAACATGAATCCCTGTAGAAGCCTTAGCAGCATACATAGTTCATGGCCTGTACTCCTGATTATTTACAATTTATATCCTATGTTATGCATGAAACGAAAGTACATCATATTGTTTATGTTGATTTCGGGACCAAAACAACACATAAATGACATTGATGTTTACCTTCAGCCCTTAATCGAAGACGTGAAAGAGTTGTGGGAAGAAGGTGTTGATGTTTTTGACTCTTTCAATAAGGAGGTCTTTAAAATGAGAGTCATGATATTCTGTACTATAAATCACTTCCCAGCATATGGGAACTTGCCAAGGTATAGTATAAAAGGCCATAAAGCATGTCTGGTTTGTGAAGAAAGCACACGCTACCATCAACTTCAACATGGAAGAAAGACGGTTAATCTTGGACATAGAAGATTTCTTAGACGAGGCCACCCATATCGTCGATTAAAGAAAGCCTTTTTTTAGTGGCTAAGAGTATGAAGATGCTCCGATGGCATTGACTGGGGAGCAAGTGTATGAAAAGATGAAAAATATAAGTGTCATCTTCGGTAAGACTGCAAAGGGTAAAAAAGAAACAAATATATGAAAAAAGAGATCGGTCTTCTTCGATCTTCCATATTGGCGCAACCTTGATGTGAGACATTGTATTGATGTCATGCATTCTGAGAAAAACGTATGTGATAGCATTGTTGGCACGCTTCTCAACATACAAGGTAGTTCCAAGGATAGTGTGAAGACAAGATTGGATTTGCAAGCAATGGGGATACAGGAAGACTTACATCCAAGGTCGTATGGTAAAAGAACTTATTGCCCCCCGGCTTCTCATACTTTATCTAAGGATGAGAAAAGAAGTTTTTGTGAGTGTTTACATGGGACAAAAGTTCCCTCGGGGTATTCTTCAAATCTTAAGAGGCTTGTATCGATGAAGGACTTGAAATTAGTAGGCCAGAAGTCTCATGATTGTCATGTATTAATGCAACAGCTACTCCCAGTAGCTATTCGAGGCATTGCCAAGTATAATCTTCGGCACATTTTGACTATGCTTTGTTTCTTCTTCAATGCTGTTTGCAATAAAGTGTTCGAGATTGAACAATTGGATGAATTGGAAAATGAAGGATATCTGATATTGTGCCAGCTTGAGAAACTTTTTGTTCCTTCATTTTTTGACATCATGGTTCATCTAATTGTTCATCTAGTGAGGGAGATAAAGTTGTGTGGCCTTATCCATTTATGGTGGATGTACCCAATTGAAAGATCTATGAAATTCCTAAAGGGGTACGTGAAGCACTCATACCAGCCAGAAGCATCAATTGTTCAGAAGTATGTATCTGAAGAGGCCATAAAATTTTATCAAAATTATTTGGCCAAAGTAAGACATATGGGCTTCCAAAATGTTAGCATGCTGAAGGCGGTAGACGAGGGGCTTTAGTAAAGAGTGTGGATCCTAATGAATTGTCACAAGTCCACTTATACATCTTGAATAATGTTGATGAAGTTCAAGCCAACATAGCTACACATAAAGAAGTTGTAATGAAAGAAAATACCCAAATGATTGAACAAAGGTTAATTAGGGAGCATAACATAACTTTTGCAAACTAGTTCAAACAAAAGGTCAAGGAAGAGGAATCTGTTTCTGAGACAA
The DNA here is from genome assembly GCA_037074495.1 of Acacia confusa. Taxonomy (NCBI): domain Eukaryota; kingdom Viridiplantae; phylum Streptophyta; class Magnoliopsida; order Fabales; family Fabaceae; genus Acacia; species Acacia confusa. The sequence continues at coordinate 20,202,029 of CM073509.1, read as the reverse complement.
TCGAATGGTTAGCACATAGTCCTGAGGTTGATGTCATAATTTGGAATTTGTATGTAATAAATGGTTATACATTTTATGTTAGTTCTCAATGTGTTTTGATGATAACTGACAATTGTAAACTTGGTATGAAGTTTGTCTTTGGCAAAATGAAAATCTCAATGTTAAAGGCAAACTCGAGTTTAGGTATGTAAACTCGAGTTTGAGACTTAACAGAAAGCTGCCCTATTATGCAAGAAAGACAAACTCGAGTTTTCATCGGTAATTTTGAAAAACCAAATTAAATCAATCTACGAAATCTTTATGGGTTAAATCCGAAATTATCATATTATGTTGTATTATTATTTCTAACATTATTGATCAAGTTTTTGATAAGTTTCAGACAGGTTCATCACAAGATCAAGGCGAAATCAAGATCCAGAATAAGTGCATTAAATGAAGAACCAAGAACAAGGCTGATCTTTCTCCTTTATCTTAGATGTTCAGTTCAGACCGTTGCAACACATTAAGATCACTTCAAACGGTCGAATTAAGATCATAGAATGACTAAAAATCTGGAAGACGCTTTGCAACAACATATTCCAAGTTTCCAGCTGAGAATTGAAAGAACAGAGCAAAATATGCAATTGTCATTTTCCAGATTTGCAGCTGAACGTTGGAGAAGATATTACAACGGCTAGTTCATCTAGTTAGGCTATAAAAGGCTATGAAGACTCAGAGCAAGATACACAACGAAGCTACACTTGAATACATTTGCAATTTGAGTTCATTTTATATTTTTTATTTGTTCTTAAGTGTTCATCAATATTTACTCTTTTGAGAGTTTGTGAATTTTTGAAAGTATTTGTTTGTGTGAACTCAAGGTTGTGGAACCTGTGAGTTGAGTTGTTTAATTACAAGGTGAAAGGGGGAGCAAGTCCTAGGTGATTAGGATTGTGTCTGATCTACATTGTTGTAGTTAAAAACCTTTTGAACTAGTGGAAACACCCAGAAGATATATGGGGACTGGACGTAGGTCAAGGTTAACACCGAACCAGTATAAATCCTGTGTGTCTGAGCTTTTCTTTCTCTACTCTTTTATTATCTATTTCTTAAGCTTTATTTTTAAGAGTTGAAAAGAATTTTTGAAATCCCCAATTCACCCCCCCTCTTGGTGATTTCTTCCATTTTCATTTTACACGAAGTCCCTAGATGATAAGAGCACAGTCTAAAACAATGGTGTTATGTTAGAGGCTGAATCTATGCATTTCTCTAGTTCGAAAGACAAGAGGCCTAAATTGGCAGTCATGCCATATTACAGGGTTATTGAAGAGATTTGGGAGGTGGACTATGTCATGATTAGATTTCCCATTTTCAAATGCAAGTGGGTTAATATCAATAATGGTGTTTAGATCGATCGGCTAGGATTTACATTAGCTGATGTCAATAATAGAAGTTTTGGAGATGAACCTTTCATTATGATAGACTAGGCGAAACAAGTTTTTTATATCACCGATCAAGAAAATAAAATGTGATCTGTAGCTCTCCAAGGAAAAAGGGTTATCGATATCGATAAGAAAAGTCATGCAAATTATGGTCTTCCTAAAAATACTCCTTTTTCGAGGGGTCTACCGGACATGAACGAAGAACATGAAGCGGATAATAAACCCGCATAAGAAATGATCATCAAGAAGGGATATGAGAGGATATCCCTTTATAAAAGATCAATTCATAAGGTAATGTTCATCTACACAATTCTTTGAAAACGTTAAGGTTTTAACATTATTATATTCCTTCTATGTTTTTAAACAATGTCACTGACTCTATGAAGTTTGTTCTTGTTTTATTTTTGTGGCAGGATCCGATCCAAAGGGGCATGTTATAAAAGAAGATGTTACATTGTTTGATGGGAATTAGATGAAGCTAGGCATGGTGAATATTGAGCTTGTATGTTGATTTAAGTGTTGTATTTGTAACTCATTGTATTTGTAAGTAAGTTATATAGCTTATTGTATAAATTAATTTGTGTTGTAGTCATAGTTATAATCATTAATTAAGAGGCCACATAACTCATGGTCAATAATATTTGTATTTTGTTTTTCCCCAATTCAATTTATTCATAATTGTTCATAGCTTGTAGCTTAAAGTATAGCCTTTTATGTGCTAGATTAGGAGGTGGATTTTGAAAGTGGAAGAAATCACTAAGAGGGGGGTGAATTGGGGATTTTAAAAATTCTTTTCAACTCTTAAAAATAAAGCTTAAGAAATGAATAATAAAAGAACAGAGAAAGAAAAGCTTAGACACACAGAATTTATACTGGTTCGGTCTCAACCTTGACCTACGTCCAGTCCCCAGATACCTTCTGGGTGTTTCCACTAGTTCAACAGGTTTTTAACTACAACAGAATTTAGACTAGGACTTGCTCCCCCTTACACTTTGTAATTAAACAACCTAACTTACAGGTTCCACAACCTTGAGTTTACACAACCAAATGCTTTAAAAGAATTTCAATCTCTCAAAAGAGTGAATATTGATAATCACTGAAGAACAGATAAAAGAATCATAATACAGACTCAAAAATGCAAATGTGTTCAAGTGTAGCTTCGTTGTGTGTCTTGCTTTGAGTCTTCACAGTCTTTTATAGCCTAACTAGATGAACTAGCCGTTGCAATATCTTCTCCAACGTTCAGTTGCAGATCTGGAAAATGACAGTTGCAAATTTTGCTCTGTTCTTTCAATTCTTTGCTAAGATCCTGGAATATGTTGTTGTAAATGGTCTTCTAGAATTCTTGTCATTCCATAAACTTAATTTGACCGTTTGAGGTGATCTTAATGTGTTCCAACGGTCTGAGCTAAACATCTGGGATAAGGGAGAAGAATCAGCCCTGTTCTTGGTTCTTCATTAAATGCACTTATTCTGGATCTTTGATTCTCTCTGATCTTGTGATGAACCTATCTGATACTTATCAAAAACTTGATCAATAGCGTTAGGAATAATAATGCAACAAGATATGATAATTTCAGATTAACCCATAATGATTTCGCAGATTTATTTGATCTGGTTTTCAAAAGTTACCGATGTAAACTCGAGTTGGTTATTCTAGACTCAAGTTTGAGGTTCATCCAGAGAGCAAGGTATGTTTGAGAGTTTCCTAAACTCGAGTTGACAAGTAACTGACTCGAGTTTGGTTCTTACAGAGAGGAAAGTCGCGAGTTGGTCCTGAATGAGATTTTGAACACATGGCTAAACTCGAGTCATTTAGTGACTGACTCGAGTTTTGAAGTTTTTATGAAAATCCTAAGTTTAAGTTCACAGCTTCAAAACTGGAGTTTAGAAATGCAGACTAGAGTTTACAAGACCTGAAATATTGCATAGCTCTCTATATGATCCAGACTCGAGTTTTGATATTCAAAACTCGAGTCTCAGTGAAAACTGAGACCTTTGAAAACATCTTTTTATGTGTAAACTGGAGTTTCCATTTTTCAAACTGGAGTTTAGAAAACAAGTATCAACTCAAGTATCTTTGTATGTGCAAAACTCGAGTCTACATAATCCAGACTCGAGTTTCCAGTGAAAACTGAAGACATGAAGGCTATTGCATTTTGCAAACTGGAGTTTGTAAAACTGAAACTGGAGTTTGGAAAACTTGATAAAACGTTGAAGCTTCTGTTTGATCTCAAACTCGAGTTTCCAAATCATAGACTCGAGTTTACAAGTCTTTAAACTTTTAGCACATAAACTTTCTTGTAAACTGGAGTTCCTCAGAATCAAAGGTAGAGTTTGGAAATAAGTTGAAATTCGAGTGTCGCTGCCTTTGATCTAGACTCGTGTTTATAAACACAGACTCGAGTTTACAACTCTTGTAAACTTTGATAGCTCTCTGTAACTCTGTAAACTGGAGTTTACCTATACAAACTGGAGTTTGGCCAACATTGTGAAATCTGAGCTTCTGTCTGTCAAGTCTAAACTCGAGTTTAGCAACCCAAACTCGAGTTTGCCTTAAACAGAAAGTTTTACAACTTTCCAAGGACAAACTTCAAATTGAGTTTACAATTGTCGATTATCATCAAAACACACAGAGAACTAACAGATTTGTGTATATATGATCAGGAAGAACAAAATAGGGAAAAATTCAGGAAAATTTTGAACGCAAATAAAAATGCCAGTCTTAAAAGTTCAACTTTTAAGACCAGATGTATTCGGATGTACTTATATGCGCGGTCTTAAAGGTCAGATGAACATATTTGATATTGGTGCGGTATTAAAAGTTAGTCTTTCAAGACCGATGGTTTAATACGTCCTATCTAAAAAGTTAATTTTTAAGACCGGGTGTATTTATCATCTAGTCTTGAAAGTAAGTATTTTAAGACCGCGTATAATCAATAGTCTGGTTTAACAAGCCGCTATTTTTTTAAGCGCATTTATTTTTGTCTGATCTTAAAATTCTGACCTTTTAAGAGCGGCCTATTTTTTGTCCGGTCTTAAAAATTGAGATTTAGGACCGAACAAAAAATATGTCAGTTCTATTTAGTACCACTTTTGAAACCTCATGTTTTAAATGTCCGACCTTAAAAGAGTATATTTAAGATCGGTTCGAGTTCGATCTTCTAAATATACTTTTAAAAGTGCTTGAAACAAGACCAGTCGTAAGTCCGATCTTATGATGCCTCTTTTGTCCGATCTTAAAAGCATTTTTTGTACCTGTGATATCCTCAATCGTTATCGTATTCATGGAAACATTCTCATGGCATCCTTAAGGATCCCCATATTTCATAAATCAAGGCACTCAGGTCTTAAGTTAAGAGGTTTCATATTTCTATGATACTTTCTAGGGGGTCACCCATCTCGAGATTTCTCTCGCCTTAACCTCAGTTTTGATAAGATCTGGGGTATTGGTGCCAATGCAAATCCATTCATCACTAGGTATCGGAAACTCATATATGTATTGATCCTAGTATAACATATTTTAGTTCCCATAAATGCTAAGTATTATCCCTAAAGGGAAACATAAATACTACCAGCTTCTTGGTACAACTCCCCTATGTATTCTCGTAAAACATGGTGGAGATCTAAATCATATCCTAACTCAATATCAGGAGCCCTAGAGTTAGCAATAGAATCCAAATCCTGTGCAACCTTATCTATCTCTAGAGCCTCAACTCATTGAAGCCTGAACCCTCTTCCTTAGGGTATATATCACTACTACCATATTTCTTTCCTTTAAGTATACCTCTACCCCTTTCCTTCTATAAGCTAGTTAATAGACATGGTTGGCCTAACTCTTTGGTTTCCTTTACTATCCGTAACTCCCAATTATAATAGCACTAATAGAGGACTACTATAATATTCCCATAAGTAAAGAATATAGCCTATAGACATAACCTTTTTCCGTGACTAGACTTCTTACTCTGAGCATAAAGCTCCATTGTCAAAATCTCTACTCTTATACCAAAATGTAAGACCCGTCCTACATACCCCTTTTATCACAAACACATAAGCGTTTATTACTAGTTCACTTAGGGGCTAATTCAAATACACATATTCTTACAAATATTCTTAATATGTAAATGATTTATAATTCAAAAGCAAATATCCAGCGAAAGTAAAATCTTTTTGTCTTGATATACTTGTCAATGATCACCTTTTCTATCTTTGAGTTTCTTGCTCGTACTATAAATTTGGCTATTTGAAAAAAGCTAGGATTCAAACAAATCCTAGTTGTAATAGTTAATCACTTACATAAGATGTATACACTGAATATGGTAGTCAACCATATACATACAACACATTCAACATTCAAAGATAAACATGATATGCAACATTGACTACAATCATAAGATCCACTGGTCCATTCCCATAGCTCTTGGCATTCAACTGGGCCTCTATCCATCTCTTATGAATGCTTAATAGGGTTTGTGACCTAAGGACTCACTAGCACATTAGGCCCTACTACTTATCTCGTATTCACAACGCATATGACATAACGGTTCACATGTGCATAAAAATGCATACATATTATGTGAGAAAAGTTACTAGCTTGAAGCCTTTCCAACTCTTGATCTTGTTCCCAATCTCTTGAGTGTCACCAGCAGATATCAAATCCTATTAATATTCATAGATGAATGAGTTATTACTTATCAAAGTTCTTCAATATCTTAAGATACTACTAGGGTTGACTATCTTTAATATTAATGTACTAAGCCCAATGTGTAGCTAAAGGGCCTATACTAACTCCAAGTGCTAATCTTAACCCTTGGAAGTTAACTTTATTTACCAATTTCCATTACTTTCTTATTTTCGCATATAAGGCCTGTGCTATCAAAATTTTTACCTAACTTTGAAAAGTTATATCTTTATGTAAAAATATCCAATTACAATGATTCCAAAGGCTATGTAATGTTTATTAAGTCTAACTTTAGGAAAAAAAATTCTTCTATCAATTTAAGGGTTAGGATGTCTGCTACCATTATGGAAAGTTTCATGGTCATTGGACAAGATTTGGTAATTCAAAAACTCGTCACAACCATATTGTCTCCATAAAACAAAACCTGGCAGCACTACTACTTTTTCTCTAATCTTTGGGTTCTTAATCAAACCCTTCTAAAATTATGTTTACAACCTATTCCCACACAATTTCGTATGTAGAATCCATTTCTAGTCTAAAAAAACCAAAATCATATCCTTTCTCCAAGTTCTGGTTCTAGCCGAAAATCAAGGGTTCATTAGAACTCAACAAAATCTCAGAATATTCAGCTTAAATCAAAGCTTATATGTACCTTTATTTGATTCCATAATCAGTTCCTTATTTTGGCAGCACCTCCACCTTGTAGATGGCGCCAAACCCCTTTGATCAAGAAACTAAAATAGTAGAAATATTGTTCTCACTGAGAGGAAGAACGTCAAAGAAGACCACAACAACTAGAAAAGCCTAATTGGATGTGTAGCTCAGAGCATTGAATACTTCTAACACAAAAGTAGAAATGTTGGCAGCACCTTTACCTTGTTGATGGTACTAAACACCTCTAATCAAGAATTTGAAACCGTAGAAATGTTGCTCTCACCGAGAGGAAAAACATTCGAGAAGACCTTAGAAGGTAGAAAAGCCGAATCAAAGGTGAAGCTCGAAGAATTAAATGCTTCTAATACAAAAGTTCTTTTTCCTAATCTTGTATTTAACCCTTGTTTAAGCACATGTAATATGTGTATTAAAATAGTTAGAAACAAAAACAAGTTTAGATATTATTTGGATAAGTATTAATATTTTCAAGACAATGCTCTAATTCTAAAACTACATAACTTGAGTGGTCACTTCTTGGCTCACTGTGGTGATGTGGTAGAGATGAGCATAGATAGGGTCACTCGAGTGATCTTGCTTTATCTCGAAACATATCACAAGCTGACTTACTATAGTGTAGTGGATGTGATGTGATTTTCTCATATCACTTGAGTAATCACTCAAGTAATCTATTTACAAATTGATTTTCAAAAATATTAGTCATTACCAAAGTTACTGTGGTGTTGTGCAAGTGATGGTAAAATTTCAGGGTCACTCGAGCGATCGTTAAACTTGGTTTTAGAAAAACTTGATCACTTGGATAGATCACTATGTTGCATTAACTAAGTTTGAGCATATCATTCGAGTCATCAAACTTTTCCACATCACTCAAGTGCCTACTTGAGTAATTCACCTCTACATGAATTTAAAATCTTTTTCAAAGTTGTTAAACACTATTGTTCTTGTAAATAAATTTCTTTAGTATTTGTTATAATCAAAACATTTGATCTAGCATTCTCTCTCTTTTTTATGATGATAAAACTTAAACGAGCAAATCTTTGAAAAATCAATTTTGAATATCATAGTCTGAATATCTCATTGAAGGCTATAGATACTCATCCAAAGAAATCTATTCATTAGATATAACACAGAATTCAACAAATGAAACTCAAACTAACAAAGATTGATGACATATATTCATCTTTACTGCAAAAGTTTGTAACACATTATATTAGAATATGCAAAATATGCTCATTGTGATATAGGAATTTGTTAGAGCAGTACATGAGCATAACAGAAGAGAATCATAACATATCAAAACATGTTAAAGCATATCAGAACATATCAACTAATAACTACATGACATAATTTAGTAGAATCATCTCCTTAACACATTGAGAATCAAACCTAGTACTCTGATCCTTCTCCCCCTTTTTGGCATCATCAAAAAGGCTAGTAGAGGTAGGAGAGGTTGGTTTAGATATAAGTGGAGCATTAGTGGTTATGTGCTAGGACCCTTGGTTTAACGGAGGACACCATTAATAGGAGTAGAAGCATCATTAGATATGTTACCCTTTTGATGGGCAAAGGTATGAGAGTCAAAGGTTACTGGAGGTAGAAGTTGGAGAGGTGGAATAAAAATAGGGTCATCGGGGTCAAAGATAAAGGGGAATAAGTTGAGGTTGAGAAGACTGTGTGTGTTAGATATGATTAGTTTTGATAATGTCTTATATAGATGTTATTCTTAATAGCAAAAAGATTGAGTAATGTAGTTATCTCCTATATTGACTAACTGTTGCATTTAATGTAGATTAATTCAAGTTAAAGTTAATCAAGAAGGAGATAAGAAGTTTCAGATTGAGAGAGAGTTGAATCATAAAGAATGATCAAGAAGCGTTGAATGTCAAAAAGATGAAGATCAAGGAGAACGAGGATGTAGATGAGGATAAGGAAAAAATAAGTTTTTCTTTTTAAAAAAAACATACAAAAATAAGAGTACAGATTAAATCGTAAGCATAACTTTTTCTCACAATCTTCATCGCCATCCTTACTAAAAAAAGTTTGGATAAAATGTTGCTTGTGAGTTCAATACGTTTGAACACAAATAAAATTTTAGTTAAATGTTATTATTTCATAAAGCGTATATTAAAAAACATACCAAACTATAAGTAAATTGTCATCGCTGTTTGGGAAGAAGTTCTCAAAGTTGGTGAGCTAGAGCGGCTCACTCTCATAAGCGACATTATCAGCATCGCCCATGTCATAAAGGTCTCGAAGCTTTAAGTAAACCACCATATGTCAATCCTTGTGCCTCTCATCGGTGACATAATTAACCTAATGCACCTTTGAGACGAGAATATACAGCTCATCATCTTCAAACTGACCAATGTTAATAGGCCAGGAGAATTTCACTGATATGATGCCTAAGTTGTCAATCGTGAGTCCCTAAGACATTATCATATTCTCCCAAAAACACTTGAACAACTTCAGAGTGAAACAACCTTGGCAATTTGTCTTGACTACATCAAGCAACTTTCCATAATACGGGACATCACCAAACTGCATGTTCTCGTTACTGCTGCATGCATAGCTCCTCATCCCAAATGTGCCATATACGCTTGAGTTTTGGTTCAACAATCCATGATCTTGTGAAATGGTGCAAAACTTGAAACCGTTGAGATTGTATGCCATAAATCTTTGGGCATGGTCAAACGGGTCGAGTATAAGAGCTCTGAATTTTGGTGAGTGTTGGTTGTAGTTATTCATTATTCTCCTCCTAAACCAACCTATTAATTCTCTGTGGACCTTTCTGTCAATCTCGAATGATGTCTATGTACGGATCCTCAATTGACACTTGACATGACTCCTGAATCCCTTGCAATTAAACATGCGAAGACGACCATGAAATATGAGTATAAAATGTAAGGAAATATAGAGGATAACCAATATCTGTGTGCAATCCTTACTAAAGGTATAGTTCAATTTTAGTGCAATTAATCAAGATGTGTCTCTGTACTTGAAGCTTCTCAAGTGCAGTCAGTTTGAAGTTATCAATTCCGCTAACTGGTTTACCAACACGAGGGATTAACTACTTTGTTGCTGGTGGCTCTGGCTCTAGTTTTGGACAATCGTCTCCATGGCGGTCAATTGAATGACATCTCAATGTCATCAAAGTATTTGGAACAAAAATACAAGACGTCACCCCAATATAACCTTATGTAATTGAACCTTCAGGCCACGCCTTATTCCTCACATAAGATTTTAGTTTCCCAAGAAACCTATAAAGTAATGAAGGAAAAATGTTGACACATTAATGCTTAAATGTGTGACTAGGAAGTAATCCTAAAGTAATTAATTTTAAATGAGTACCTCTCAATAGGATATATCCTTCGGTAGTAAACTAGGCCAGCAAGCTTTGTTTTGTGAACAATGTGTACTGTCAGGTGAACCATGACCATGAAAAATGATAGAGCAAAGATTATCTCCAAATGACACAGTGTAAGAATGATTTTTTGTTGCAACTAGTTGAGCTCATCTACGATTAAAACCTTGGAACACAACTTCCAAAAGAAAGAACATAGCGCAACTAAAACGATCAACACATCAAGAGGCAGTGTATCTTTAATGGCCAGTAGAAGTAATAGTTGCATAAGCACATGTGAGCCATGACTCTTCAGCCCAGTAACCTTTCGAGCCTACACGTCAACACATCACGAAATGTTGCTTAAATACCCGTTTGGAAGTTTTATTTTCTTCAAAGTTAGGAGGAAGATTTCCTTATTCGGTTTTGTCAGGGTGAATTTTGCTGGTTGAAATTTGTTATGCTCATCCAGCCACACATCTCCATGAACTCCCATCTCCTGTAAATCTTTCCTCGCTTGAAGTGATCTTTTGACTTTCCTGGTTCATTTAAAATCATGTACAACATATTGCCGCACACATTTTTCTAAATATGCATGACATCCTACTATGTCGAAACAAATTATCTTTCTATTACGACAAAGTGAAGAAGATGCTTTTCTTCCACCATTACTGGGGTGCAAAACAAAAACCCTGGCAGTCTTTGTACCAGCCTTTGTTGGATCGTCTATTTTTCCATACTCAAATTCAACATCAAGAATCTGCTCTATGATTTCTTCATTGGATAAAATTTGAGGAGGTCCTCATTTTTCCTGTTGCTCATTGAAGCGATTGTGCTGCAACCTAAACCTATACGTACCATTGAGAAACCTACGATGAACCTTGAAGCACCACTTACGACTGTGGGGAAGGCGCACTAAGTTAAAGTCAAAATTTCAAGCTGGACACGCAACGCTGGTATACACATTCCATCCGGATAATGTTCTCATGCTAGGAAAGTCACTTATCATCCACATCAAGGCCGCACATAAGTTGAACAATGTCTTGTCGTGTGAGTCATACATCTCAATACCTACATTCCACAACTCGACCAACTCCACGATAAGCAATTGGAGATACACATTAATGTCATTTCCCGATGCCTTTTTGTCTAGAATGATCATAGACATAATGTAGGAGCTTTGTTTCAAACACATCCAGAGGGCAACTTTTAGGGAATCAAGACAGCTGGCCAAATACTATAGCTTGTGCTAAGATTCCCGAATGGATTAAAACTATCAGTCACTAAAGCAAGACGAACATTTCTAGGGTCTGCCACAAAATCTGGAAAGTCTAAGTCGAACGCTTTCCATACTTGAGCATCCCATGGATGTCTGAGTTTACTATCTTCATTCTTTTCAGCTTCATGCCACCTCATATGCTCAGCTGTCTGGGACGACATAAACAATCTTTTTAAACGAGGTTTTAAAGGAAAGTACCTGAGAATCTTTAGGGGTTTCTTCTTCTACTTTTTCCCCTTCTGTACACTCCTGAACCTTGAAGTATGATGCTTCTTATAAGTCTTCCTACGAGTGTCCTCTCCCCAATAAAGCATATAGTCGTTAGGGCAAGCATCGATTTTTTTGTAGTTCAAGCCTAATATGTTAATTATCTTCTTACCTTCATAGAAGTTTGTGGGAATGTCTTCGTCAGGGAAGGGATCACATAGTAATTCCAGCAACATCGACATTGCCTTATCAATGATCCCACACAAGCACTTGATATGGTACAACTTGATCAGGAAAGATAATTTGGAGTATTTCTGACAACCTTGATACAACGGATGATTACTCTCATCCATAAGGCTGAAAAATTCTCAAGATACTCCATTCCTAAAGAAAAAAGGTTCTGCACTGTGAACTTCTACTGTGAAGTTGTCAGCTTGAACACCAAAAGCATCGCAAACAGCTTCATTAACTGGATCATCTTGATCTCATTTCCTACTTATGAGCTTCAAGGAAGATGATCCCCATATCGCATGCGATGTTTCTCACCATGAACTCCCCAGAATGTATATTCTTCCGGGAAAGGCTTTACAAGAAGATATTCCATAGCACCTTCTTGTGTTTACCACCTCTTAAACTTGCATTGACAACACGGACACATGATCTTGCCATTAATGCTAGCATGAGAGAAGGACAAATCTAGAAAAGTTTTCAATCCCACTAAATATACAGGAGAATTGTGCGGCAACTTGATCCATGACTTATCCATATATAGTAAACAAAGCTAGGATAGAATATAAATGAAGAGAGAATGTTTAATTCTCTTCAAATCACTCGAGATCCATTAAATGCAACATTGGATAAATTGTAGCAGTTTAAAAAGCACCACTCAAACCGCTACAAATAAGAAATTGAATGTGTAGCGGTTCCCTAACCACTACAAATATTGAAATTCAAATTGAATAAATCCCACTATAACTTAGTAGCGGTTATATAACCGCTACTAAAACCGCTACAAGTATGACATTCAAACTGTATAAAATCCTGCCACAGTTTAGTCACAGTTCTAAAACTGCTACAAAATGTAAGTCGTTGGACATTTGTTCAGTTCGGCGGACTCTTGTCCAGTTTGAAATTTAAATTTGTAACAAGTCTAGTCCAATAACCGCTATAAAATGTATTTAATTTTTTTAATAAATGTATTTAAAAAATTTATATTTGTAGCCAACAACTACAAATTACTTTTAAAAAATATATTTTTATTTATCAAATATTATTTTCCTTATTTTTTTACAATACCTATTTTTTGTAACTATAATAAACTTATTTCATTAAATATATTTTCCATTAGGAATTGTTATATAGTATAAGTAACATTAATAACATCTATAAATGAATATAAGTATTGATAAACTAATATAAATGAAATATAAGCATTGAAATTGTACTCCAACAAACCAAATAACATAAAAACAAAACAAACATTTTAGATACAAAAATGTGTGTGAAAATAAAAACTAACAACCAAGAGTTTGATGCTCAGGTCCTTTCTCATCGGGGATTGTCCCAGTATGGGTTGTCTCGCTCGGGGGGGTGGTGTGCAGGAGCAGAGGTAACAATGCCCTCATCATCAGTAGCAGCAACAGGAGGCGAGGAAAAATCCTTGTAGATGAACAAAGGGGGAGACGAGGGAGGTGAAAAGCATATATTAGATAACAACTCTGTCAAGGCACTGGTAATAGTATCCTAGCTATGCCTTTGACTAGTATACTAATGCTCACATCTGTCCTAAAATAAGCCTATTCTTGGCAGCATGCTCGGCCTACCGCGTAGCAACCTTCTCGGTAATCATCGCCTCAAACGCATGGTGCCTAGGCCCATACCCTTAACGTGGCCAGGATGCTCGACCGGGCCCACATCAGCTTTCAATAAGGCCTTAGGATCCATAGACCCCTGTGACTTTGGGGGCAGCAATGCTCACAGCTTTGCCTGGCTCTACTTAATCCGAGTCTAATGCACAAATTTCAAAAAACATTAATGAAACAATTTAATTCAATTAAAATATATCAAATTAACTATATAAATAATTTTTATGTAACTTACTATGATTACCTCTGTCACCTCAGCGGTCGATGTCCCATCACGGTGTCTACAGGGGTGTGTGAATAGCTCCCTATAGTTCGTCTGACGGTTCTCCTCCTGAGCCTTCACTTCCTAAAAGAATTAAAAGAAGGGAAAATTAAAATAAAGGACCAAAATAAAATAATATTTAATTAGAAGGACCATAAAAATTGTAATTATCAAGAAGAACCAAATAAGCTTAAAAATACTAAATTACCCTTTTGCTTCCCTAACGCAAAAAACAAAGAACAAAGTACCTTCTTTCATCCTCCCCTAAATATCAAGGTGGGGCCATTTGGAAATCCAGTATTAGAAGTTAAAAACAGCATTTTTTGGTAATCCCGTGAAAACAAGAAATTAATTAGAACAAAGTTGTTCTTGAATTTCATTACTATGCATACACTTTTACCAAATATCGTCATTTTTAATTTCCAATACTGGATTCCCAAATGGCCTCACTTTGATATTCACATGAGGACAGAAGAAGGTGTTTTGCTCTTTGTTTTCTATGTTGGGGAAGCTAAAGGGTAATTTAGTACTTTTAAGCTTATTCGGTCCTTCTTAATAATTACAATTTTTATGGTCCTTCTAATTAAATATTATTTTATTTAGGTCGTTTATTTTAATTTTCCCTTAAAATAATAAAAAGTTTTTTATTTATAAAATGAAACAATCAAACATTTAAACATAAAATTAATTTAACTTTCAACATACCAACTTACTATAGGTCATAGCAAACGTCTTGAATCCTACTGTGTGATGGACCCTCTGTTGTGCCCGGCTTTTGGTGTTCCTCTAGGATAGATCCTACAAAGAGGAGCAAACAAAATGTTAAGTGAATTTAATTATTATTTTGATATCTTGTAAACTATATTTAAAGTTTAAACTATAAAGTAATTCAAACTATATCTAAACTATAAATTAACTAATATTTAAACTACATTTAAACTATAAATAAAGTTAAACTATTAATTAATTTAAACCAAATGTAAACTGTAAATTAATTTAAACCATATTTATATTTTTAAACTACATTTAAAAAAATTAATTTATAGAAAATTTAAACTATAATTAATTAAAAAACGTACATGTCCCTTTGAACTCCTCCTATATTGAACAAAACCCGCCTAGTCATTTGGGTCCACGCCGTCTAGGACATTCTCGATTAGTTGTTGTAGAGGAACTGTTCCATCTCCATTCCTCTGGTTGTAGAAACGACCCCTCCGGCTCTTCCACCCATCCTCTATTTTTAGCAAAACGTACCTCTTTGCATGGCCTCCCATATTAAAATTTTTCTGTTTTAATTATTAATTAATTAATAAACCACAAATTATAAATATTTACATGTAAAATTTAATTAAACAACATAACTTACTTGCACAATATCAATAAATGCATTGTCCTTGTTCTTCTTCGAAATATGCCTCCAATCCTTCAAGTCAAGCAGGAACCATGCCCAATTCCCGCCAAATTCCAACATGAATCGATTGACCAGGTGACCATGTTGCTGACCGGTTGATTCGTGTCTATGTTCCAAGGGACTAAGATGTGAGGCCCGTTTAACAAAGTGACCTCGGCAACATCCAGCGTTCTCCTGCTGATGTTCCCATGTGTATCTTCACAATTGAAAAGCATGTTTTTATTGTGTTTAAATAAAATTTAATTAAACGAAAGGAAATGAAACTTAAATTTTGTCAAAAAACTAATTACATTTATCTTCAACATCCACCACAAATTTGATGGAACGCAAAGACGATGGTTGGGAGCTCCCTTAGTCTTGCTTGTTCTGTCAGTCGATAAATTGTTGCGCCTCGCTCTTATGAAAGTTAATCTCTATCTCTTCATTTTCATCGTGGTCCCTGATCAACATAGTTGCGCCTCGTTCTTCACCTACAGTCTCTAGGGTCTCCACCCCTGGGATTGGCTCATCAGCAAAGAGCTCCTCAAACTCACTCCCCATGGGCAGAGGGATATTTACAACCCCATGCGCTCTCGTATGACCCCGTCTACACTACTTCCCCTTATGCCTACTTTACCTCATGAAACATCTTTCCCTTTTCCTTTATCTCTGTTAGTAACTATAATGTATACCTTTTACCATGCAAGTAAGAAAATCAAAACTCAAAAAGTGAGAAATCAAACCGTAGCGTGAGGCAAAATGAGGGGAGACGATGTTAAAACTGTGTCATTTTGTAGTGATTATAATGGATAACCACTACAAAGTTAAGCATAATGTTGCGGTTATTCGTAAATCGTGGCACTAACTGCTACAACTATGCCTCGTTCTTCGTGATATTTTGTAGCGGTTATAAAAACCGCTACAAATTGATTGGCCATTGAGATTATGTAGCAGTTATTGGCATGAACTGCTACAAAATGGATTGACCTTTTAGATTATGTGGCTATTATTGGCACTAACCGCTACAAAATGATAGGATTTTGTAGCGGTTATTCTATAAAACAGCTACAAATTTGATTTTTTGGCAAAAAAAATTCCACTAATTAGTTTGCTGCAAAAAAAATAACAATAATAAGTGTATTGAAAATAATCCAACATGACCTTTATGTGCTTGTTATGTGCCTATCCCTTTAGTAGAGGGATGAACACATTTTTTTTTATTTTTTATATATTTTATTTATTTATATTTAAATTATATCTACTTTCTGAAATGTTTTTTTCTTTTCACTTAGTATCTTAAATTAATTAGTTTCCATGATACAGATAAATATTACTGAATGCAAGATTAGAAATTAATTAATTTAATATACTGGATTAAGAAAATATTTCAAAAAGTAGCTTATAATTTAAATATAAATAAATACAATATATATAAATTTAAAAAATTAAAAAAATGTGTTCATCCCTCTATTTAGGGATCTATTTAGGGATGAGCACATAACAAACACATCAAAACTTGGCATATAATGTGAACTCGGCTGATTACCCTCCCTTTTCGAAATTTCACTCAACTCTTTCATCGCTTTGCATTGGTGAACTGATACTGTCCGACTCTGAAATCCACCTTTTTGGATCATCCGTATTGCCGATTCCCCTCCGTCCATTAACCTGGATCACTCTCACCACTCCCTTCTTGCCTGGGCTCTCTCTTCTAGTCGCGTATCCACCTTCTTGATAAACGTCAAATTACCCAAGGTGAAAAATCCGATTCTAATTATTTCCAGTCTCGTATATGTTCATTGAACACTTCAAATGATTATTGTATTGGATCTGCTTTGTTTAATTTGGAAGAAATCATTAAATTTGGATTCATTTGTTAAATTTGTTAATACCTTCTACTTGGAGTGCGATAAAATGGTTCCTGTATTTGTTATCACTTAATACTGTATTTTTGTTAGATCAGTAATTAATACTACTTGGAGTACCATAGATTCATCGGGCAATTGCAAGAGCTATACCCAGTGTGTGTGTGTTTTAGCTTCAACTCGGGTTTCATAGAATAAGAGCCTCTCCCTCGTTCTTGGCACAGCCCCACTTCTAGTTCATGGTGTGTCTAAGTTAATAGCAGCATTATTATTGCAGGTGAATTTTCTCTTTATTCACGTAGCTTGTTGTTCGTAAAGTCTACATGTTGGTGCTTCTTTTGTTACCTAGGTCCAGAGATTGGGTTGTGTATGGTCCTTGAAGTCAAATATTGCCTCACGAAGTTGATCTAATTTCATTATTTTGAATTGTCATAGTCCTTTTTAAACAAGGAAAGGTTCTTTTTTCTGCCATATATATCATACTCTTCCCAACTGATTTATTCACCCATGTTTGTGTTAGTTATGATTAGTTTTGATGATGTCTTATATAGATGTCATTAGCAAGAGCAAAAAGTTTATATCAAAAAGTTTATATCATATACATTGTCTAATTGCTACATTTAATGTAGATTTGTTCATGTGGAGAAAGAACAAGAGAATAGAAGAAAGAAAGAGTTGATTCATGGAGAATAATCAAGAAGAGAGAAGAAAGAAAGAAGAACTTGCTGAATAAATTGAGAAAATCATTATACAAGTTCTTAGTTTGATTCTTGAAGTCTCCAAGATCAAATGGAAGTTGGGATGGCTCAATTCAGAGTTAAAACAAGTATATATCAAGTTCTGGATGAGCAAAATTGAGCCAGATACTCAAAAGTCAAGTTTACTGCATTACAGGAAGTGATCTGCCTCTGGAATATGAGAAAACTCAAGTTTAGAACATAAAACTCGAGTCTGGAACTCAAAACTCGAGTTGGTCACTTAATGACTCAAGTTTGTAGTGTCTTCTGCAACTCTAGCGTCTCTGGATCATCAAAACTCGAGTTAGACAATGAAAACTCGAGTTTGGAACTCAAAACTCGAGTTGGTCACTTAATGACTCGAGTTTGTAAAGTCTTCAGCAACTCTGGCGTCTCTGGATCATCAAAACTCGAGTTAGCCAATGTAAACTCGAGTTAGTCACTTAATGACTCGAGTTTAGCAAGCTTTCAGCAACTTTGTCCAACTCTATTTCACGATCAGAACTGGCGACCTCTGGTAATTCAATGATATCTCCCAAACCAGAGATCGGTTTAAGGTGAAATCAATGTTGTATGAAACTAGACATCCAATGCGTCATCTTGACAAAGTTTCATGCCCAAATAAGCTGAGATGAGACAACTATGAATTTCAGAAGTTGGAACAGGAATTCACGCCACACAGCAGACCAAGCTTCAATGATTTGAGTGTATCTCACAATCTACACATCAGAATGAGCTGAAATCGGTGGCATATGAAAGCATGGAAAACAAAGATCAAATGAGTGAGATATGATCTTCGAAAGTTGACTATAAATTCAAGATGCTGCAAAAACGCTGGCAAAGAACAACCTTCATTCATAAGATCATAACTATCAGAATACAGTGAGTTTGGAGCTGATTCTTCTTGCAATGGAAAGAAGACTTAAAGAGCTTTATGGAGATAGGTACTGGATTCCAGGGATTGATCTTTATCAGGTCAGAAAGCAAAGAACTTGTGAGAAGGATATTTGACTGAGCCATGGAGAAGAAAACTCGAGTTTGTGTTAGCAAACTCCAGTTTTGCACTTGACAGAGAGCAAGATATTTTCATCTCTGAAGGAAACTCGAGTTAGTCACTTAATGACTCGAGTTTAGCACTAAGTTCAAGTGTGGTTCAAAATTCAAATCACGACATTCCTCTCTGGAAGACCTAAACTCGAGTTTGGATTTCCAAACTCCAGTTTAGCTTGCTTGAAACTCCAGTTTGTGGCAGATAGAGAGCTCATCAATATTCTGAACTTCTAAACTCCAGTTTGCATTTGAAAACTCTGATTTAGAGCTTTGTGGACTTAAGCTTATTTTCACTTCAAAAGTCTAAAACTCGAGTTAATCACTTAATGACTCGAGTTTAGCCTTATGTTCAAGTGTGCTCCAAAACTTAAATCGCGACATTCCTCTCTGGAAGACCTAAACTCGAGTTTGTATTTCTAAACTCCAGTTTAGCCCGCTGCAAACTCCAGTTTAGCTTTCCAAACTCCAGTTTGCGTCGCTGAAGTATAAGAACTAGATTGCGCCAATTTGCGAAATCTTTATGGGTTAATCTGAAATTATCATATCATGTTATATTATTATTCCTAACATTATTGATCAAGTTTTTGATAAGTTTCAGACAGGTTCATCACAAGATCAAGGTGAAATCAAGATCCAGAATAAGTGCATTAAATGAAGAACCAAGAACAGGGCTGATTCTTCTCCCTCATCCCAGATGTTTAGTTCAGACCGTTGCAACACATTAAGATCACTTCAAACGGTCGAATTAAGATCATGGAATGACTAAAAATCTGGAAGACGCTCTGCAACAACATATTCCAAGATTCCAGCTGAGAATTGAAAGAACAGAGCAAAATATGCAACTGTCATATTCCAGATTTACAGCTGAACTTTGAAGAATCAAAGAGAAGAAAATGCAACGGCTAGTTCCTCTTCTTCATCTATATAAGAAGCCCAGAAATGAAGAACAGTAGACACAGATACAAGAGGGAGAACAAGAACAGTGACGTGAGCTCACATAGTGAAAATGTCAATATTCTAACGTCTGCTTCATCTACTCTCTGAATATCTCAATGATCATATATCTAGCTTAGAGAGTGAGATTATATGTATTGTGCTTCAGTGTTTATTCACTTACTTCTGAGAGAGAAGATTCATTGTAAACATCCTATTATTCTGAGTTACTCAAGATTGGGTGATCTTGAGTGGGAAACACTTTGTTGTGATTATATCTTGTAAGGGGAGTGAATCTGAGTGTGGGATTATTTCGAGTACAGAGTGTGTAATCAAGCAAGTGAATTGATTACAGTTTGTAAGGGGGAGTGAATCCTAGTAAGAGGATTACTTCAAGTACAGAACGTGTAATCAAGTTCAAAGCAAATAGTGGATTGAAAATCTCAAGTGAAGCTTGGGGACTGAATGTAGGTCAAAGATTGGACCGAACCAGGATAAATCACAGTTTGCATACTCTCTTCCCTTATCTTTTACATTTCCAGTATATGCTCATCTTTGAATATCTAATTGTCAATTTATAAATTGCGAAAAGTTTTTTAAAGTTCCTAAAGTTTATCAAACACCTAATTCACCCCCCCTCTTGGGTGATAGCCAGGTCCAATAGTTTGGTGTTTGGTATTTCTGCCATATTTGGTATTTCACCCCTGTTTTTCATGTGATTGATTCCTATAATTGAATGGAAATAAAATTTATTCCTATTGGCATGACCCTGGTTCATGTATTTGTTAAATCATGCTACTATTTTGCTTTAAATGATCGTTGTATTGGATCTGTTTTGTTAAATTTTGGAGTGCAGAGGAGCTGTTTTTGTTGAACTTGTTTAGTTATGATTGAAATCCTTTCGATGCAAAAACAAATCATGATTAAGCTTCTGATCTCTACAGTCTGTAATCTATGTAACTGGCTTTTGATAACTAGAAAAATAATGACAATGCTATCTATGATTTCACTGATAGATGTGCAGCAACTGTGTTATGTTCTAGATGTGCAGCAGATGATAGTGCAGTTTTTGCTTCATTATGTTATGTTCTGCTTATTAAGATTTGATTATGTTATAATAGACAACTAGAAATTTTGGATATTTGCAAAGAAGCATAATCATTGCCCATTCTTTTCTTCTTCCTTTTTCTTTGTTGGTGTTATTTTGGATCTTTTGTCAACTATGTATGACTCCTTACACCCCATACCATGTGACATGTAAAACTAGTAAAACACTCTAGGAAACGTAGGATTTATTGTTCTTTCCCTGTTAAAGTTAATATTATAAATTTTGGAGTATGCATTGTCAAATTATTCTTGCTTTCACGCATATTGCTTGTACCTTGTTTGCCAGATATTTATTAATCACCACAAGACCACGCAAATTTAGTGATGATTATTATTGTAGTTGAGCATAAATGGATCTGGGGTTTTAATATCTTGGAGTTGGTTGGCAATTTCCCCTCGTGATGCTATTTCCACATACAGGATATTTTCTACTAAGATCGCATATATAATGGTCTTTATGTGGTATGCTTGTCCTGAAGCTACTTTAGGCAGTGAAGAATGTTGTCTTCAAGGAGGAGTAGAGAGTAGATAGGCTGACTTTGCTTTCTCTAGCAAAGTAAATTCATAGGGTTTTATGTAAGTACTTTAGGTACCCAGCCATTGTTCCTAATTCTGATGCTTTGTGGTATTATCAGTTTAGGATTGGTTCTAGCTTAAGCTGGGATCTAATTAGCCCTAACACAAAAAAGAATTTTGTTTTCTATTTTGCTTTGTGATTTTTCTGGTTATTGAAGGATTCCTTTCCCAAATAATAGTGTGTTTCTATTTTTGAAGCTGATCTGATATTCTTCATCATCTTAGGTTCTGGTTTTGTAAGAATTAAACTTATTTGGTATATGAATGAGATACACAATCTTTGAGTGCTCCCACCCTTTAAAAAAGATTAAAAAAAGAATTAGTTACAGCAATGTCATTAATCCTCCGTTCAACCATTATGTAGTCAGCTATTTTCCAAGAAATCACGTGTAAAGCATTTGGACTTTGAGGGAAGCTGAAAATTCTAATAGGATATCTCCACAATAATAACCATGAAAATAATTTAATTTACTCTGAATAAATACCAGTTGCAGCTGACTAGTATGTACTGCTTGTGCAAAGGGAAAACAACCTCTTCTCTGTTACTATCTTTTAAATCCTCTGGCATAATCTTCAAGATTTATAATTTTCTTCAAAGCTAAACAAGTTGTTCATGCAATTTGTTGAGTGTCTGATTATTTAAGTAATGTGTCAGTACTAGAAAATTGGCGTTAAAAACAAGAAGAGAGATCTAATACTTTTTTATATGCCTAATGTGCATATATAGGGTTGATCAATCATATTAAAAACATGTTATAGAGGAGATTCAATCAGAAATTGGATCTGTTTATTTCCTGTGTGCTACTTACTTTAGGAGCTTATAGATTTGTGTGCCTCTTATGTCTTTGACATGTTATCAGTAAGGAGAATGGCATCCGAAGGGTTCACAGCAAAATGGACTAATAAAAACACAACTATTTTAGTTACTTTGATGGCTGAGGAAGTAAGAAAAGGGAATAGAACAACATCTACTTTCAGCAAGAAAGCATGGAAGAGCATTACAGATGAATTTACAAAACAAACAAGGCTTGATCACACACTTCCTCAACTGAAAAATAAGATGAATAAACTTAGACGAGAATATTCAAGTTTCAAGAAATTACTAAGCATATCTGGTTTTGGTTGGAACACTGTTTTGAAAACTGCTACAACCAAGGATGCATCTTTATGGGATGTCCATATTAAGGTAACTTTTAATGTTCCATATGATTCCTTATAACTTTGTTGGTTTTTTTAAACAACATTAGGTAAATCTTTTGTACAGGACAATCCTCAATGGGAGAAATTTTGGAAGAATGGCCTTCCTTATTGGGAACAGTTAGTTAAGATATTTGGGGATGTCTATGCAAGTGGAGATAATGGTGTGGGAAATGCTGAGGTGCGCCAAATTTCAGATGGAGATGGTGATGATATTGACAGTCCTGTTGAGACGACTAGCCCTCTATTACATAGACAAGAATATAAAGATGAGCATATGCTTAATGAAGACTTATTTGCATCTGATCCTGTTGAGACACCCAATCATGTACTAAATAGACAAGATAGGACCCTAAATGCAAAGCGTAGAAGACGTAGTGAGAATAAAGATATTGCAATGGCATGTGAAGCCATTCAAGATTTGGTTAAGATTAGACAAAACCAATGCCACCATAGTTGTCCTAATTCTGCTACTGCAAAAGTGAATGAGGATCCATACTCAATTGAGGCTGCAATGGATGTATTGAATGACATGGTGGGATTGGAGAATGAAGCATACCGCAAAGTAGTTGATCGAATAGTTGAGAGCCAAGCATGGAGAGTAGCCTTTATAAAGGCTCTTCCTGAGAGGAGAACTTCACTCATATAAATTTTTAAATTAATGAAATTATGTTGCAACTTTTTAATTTTGAAGACCATATTTTAATTTTCATTTTCCATATGACTATGATGTGGATGTTTTTTTGTTATTGTGATTTACTTTTTGAAATATGCTAGCATGAAATTATTGATGATAATTTGTATTGATGCAGTATTCTCTTGGTTGGTGCTCCTCTGTGTCTGGCTTGTGGGCAATATTCTCAACCAAATATTGACGACAAATCAATAGATGAAGATCTTGTTATATCAGATTTATTGAATATTATTATTAATACTTCAATATATACCAAAGAACCAATTAGAGATAGTAGCCTGACAGGTGCTAAATGGATTGCAGGACTTAGATTTAGCCACTCATATAGAATATATGAGGCATTTAGAATGGAACAATTTGTGTTCAACAAACTTTGTACATTGATGACACAAAAAGGGTGGTTAGGAGATAGTAGATATGTTAGGGTTGATGAATAATTAGGAATTTTTTTGTACTTGATTGGACAGAGGAGTTCAAATAGGAATATTTGGAGAGATTTCGGCGCTCAGGGGAAACAATTAGCAAGTATTTCAGGAAAGTGTTGAAAGTGATGCTTCAATTAGCACATGAGATCATTGAATCACCTCCTTTAGATATGGTTCCAAAGGAAATTAGGGACAATTCTAAACATTTCCCATACTTCAAGGTAAATATTTCTTAAGCATTTACTCATTTTTTTTCTTTTCAGAATATTATTTATTATTTTTCATTTTAAATTTTAGGATTGTATTGGCGCAATAGATAGCATTCACGTAAGTGCTACATTACCTGAGAATAAGCAAATACCATTTAGAGGCAGGCAACAAATTACAACCCAAAATGTCATGTGTGCATGTTCTTTTGACATGAAGTTCACTTTTGTATATTATAAAAAATTAATTAATCAGTTGGATATTCAGGAGCCACAAACTAATTAATTTGAAGAGTCGTTTTGAATTATTCGATTTATTAGATCTAGAATCTTGATATACTCATTTTTGTTTTAAGCAATTCATGGAAGAATGAATCGAGGAAAAACCTATGAATGCCCCTTGTTGGATTAGAAGGATCTGCAAATGATTGTCGCATTTTTACTACTGCGCTTGAAACTCCTAGGTTGGGATTCCCTCATCCCCCACCAGGTATGATGAGTTTGCCAAATAATGTGAATGACATTTTCCTTTAGGTTGGAATTTATTTTTTGATAAATTCTTATCAACATGTAGGCAAATTTTATGTCGTTGATTCTGGATATCCAACAAGGGATGGTTATTTAACACCATTTAAAGGAGAGCACTACCATTTGAATGACTATAGAGGAAGGCGAAATCAACCCAGATCAACTAAGGAGTTGTTCAACCATAGGCACTCTTCTTTGATGAGAAATGTAATTGAACGGTCATTTGGAGCTTTAAAGAATAGGTTCCCAATTTTAAGTAAAATGCCTCCATTTTCATTTCAGAAGCAAGCTCTCATTGCGATTGCATATTGTGCCGTACATAACTTTAATAGGGAACATCAATAGCAAACAAAAATCTAGCACATTATGTAAATCCCAACATGGCAGCATCAACCCACACATCTACAACTATAGATGATGAAGGCCTTTCAGATCAAGTGACTGAAATAAACATTAAGAAAAATATTGCAAACCAATTAGCTAGAGACAATCAGTTGCCCCCAATATAATGTTAACAGGTTAAGAGACATATTTGAAATACATTGGAGACTTGTCATATTTTTTTGTTCAATACAACATCAATTGTTTTTGCTTTAAATTATTGTGATATCATGAGAATTTAGTTGAGTCATGTGACTTATGTATAATTATTTATTCATTTGTATAATTAATATTAAAGTAATAATATGGTATTAAAAAATGAGAGCAGATGTAAAGAAATAGATTATTTTATTTAGTTGAGTCATGTGACTATATTTTAGCATTTTGTTGTAAAAAAAAAAAATTACACAATAAAATAATATATTTTTTAGATATTTTTTTTTGAAAATATGAAATGTTGGCATTTTGGTTAAAATTTATTATTTTACACAGTTGATGAAATCTGTAAACAAAAAATAAAAAAAAATAGATTTATATTGTATTAGGTAATTCTAATTCTCGCGATAAAAATAAAATCGATTAAAAAATGTAATTCTGATTCTCATAATGAAAAAACAATTGTGTTAACAAATGTAATTCAGATTCTTGAAGTAAAAATTAAATGAGTTAAAAAACATAATTCTGATTTTTAGAATTTTTCCAAAGCACAGAATTAGAATTAGAAAAAATTGTTTCATCTCATAAACAGTGCTGGAGAACAAAATGACTGTCATGTACACCCTCACCTTCTCTTCGTCGTCTAAGTTATAAATATTAAGGAACTGGAGAGCGAGTAATACCTGTCTAACGTTCCCAAAGAACGTGACACAAAGCCAAGAGCGAAAAGCAATCGTTTCAAGCAAGTTTTTATGTTCTTTTATTTTTAAATGGACTATTTTACCACAATTATCTAAACAAATTTTTTAATTCACTTTTTTTCTTTTCAAAAAAAAAAAAAAAACAAGACCAATGAATTTATTTATTAAAGACTCATCATGACAACTGAAAAATAATCAAAATCTATATATATATATATATATATATATAGAGAGAGAGAGAGAGAGAGAGAGAGAGAGAGAGAGAGTAATATACTGTGAGTCCCATAAAAATGAAATCTCTCATTTGTTCAATCGCTTAAAGACAGATTATATGGGCTCCATTTATATTCCTGTATATATGATCCAAACCTGGAGACTCAAATTCTCTAGATTTTCTCGTTTTTTTTTTTCTTTTTTTTGGGTTGCTTGAACAAATTCTCTGAATTCAAACTAGACAATAATCACGGCTGAGGAAAAGAGATAAAAAGATTAGTGGACCCCACCTAATAAGTGAATCTTATTTACTCTAATCTCTGATCTCATCTCTCTCCATCTCTTTTCCATCCAGACTTAACTGGAATTTCTCAATTATTCTGGGGGCAAAATGGTCTACCCATACGAGCTCTATGGCTTGGAATAGTAAAGTGCCTGATTCTTCCTTCTTGTTCCGTCAAATACCCTTCACACAGAAACCCCCTTGAAAACTTATCTTCCACAACCCTATCCACATCATGAACAAATACATCGGTTTCACCTTCTTCTCTGTTCCTCGCCATTAGCCCCGCCGTGTAAATCGCGCTCATCCTTCCCGGAGCTCCGTCGAAGTAACCCGTCGGCGCGTCCACCATTATCACATCCCAGTCGATATCATATATCTCGTTTGGAAACCCCTTCAGTGCCAACCTGCACTTGGAGAATCTCGGGTCGGTCACCGTCCGGCAATCTTCTTTCTCCATTCCGATCTTCATCAGTTCGTTGGCGTCTCGGACTTTGGTGTCGTACACCACGTGGTAGGACTCCAATGAGGGGAATTTATCGCTGATTTTGCCGATCCACGATTTGTCTTCCTCTAGGAACACCGTCCTGCCGCCGTGGTTGAGCGAGGTCCACATCAGGCTGTCGTAGCCAAGGCCGAAAACGAGGAAGTTGCAGGGCGATTTCTTTTGAAGAACTCGGGCTGAGACCGAGATCTCATGAATAGTTTGCTGGGGAGTGACGTTAGTGGTGGCGTAGTGGATTATCACGTTTGCCAGCGATGGTGGGATTTTGGTGCATGTCTCCGTCAAGCACGGTGTTGGTTCTGATTTTGTTGCTTCGTCGTCTGAAGCTTCTGGGCTGATTGTAGTGTTTGACAAATGAGTCTGTGGCTGAGAAATTGGGAAGAAGAAGCTTGATCTGAGGATGAAGATGAATATGAGGAGAAATGAAAAGCACAGAAAGCCGATTTTGAGGCTCCCTGTGAATTGAGCTTTGTTCCTCATGTTCTCTGTTCTTCAAAAGTAGAGAGAGAGAGAGAGAGTTACTGTAATTTAAAGGGAAGAAGAAACCAAAAAAAAAATATATGTAAACTCTGAATTTGCTTCAGAACAAAGTGAAGCTACGTGGTATTTCATAAGAGGGAGGGCAAAGAAACAGTAACCAATGTACAGCGAAGCGAATCTGTGGCAGGTTGTGAAATTTAAAATAGTAAAAATTAATTCATAATCTCAATAAATCAAATTTAATAATCCACCCCAATTAGTGAGATCCGTATAATAATAACACTAAATCAAATAAAAAATGTCTTGTTACCTGCACCCTCCCCCTACCACACGACATTTCGCTACTGTACAAGTTTTCCCATTTTAATATAATAGATATTTTATTGAGTAATTATTACGGCCTCATATTTAAAGTTAGAATACGAGATGAGGGGTTAAATTAGAACAATCCTCAATTTGTAGATACAAGAGGAGTAATATACTCCCTCTAGTCTTTATTATAAGACAATAACTATCAAAATATTTTGAACTTTATTATAAGACACTGACTATCTTTAACTAACTCATCTATTATTATTTTCTAATTATACCTTCATTTTTAACCAACTCTTTAAATTCACATCATTAAACTAAAGGTAAAGTTGAAAATATTAATTATTTATAAACCAATTTAATGACTTAACTTTCATATATTGGTTTGTGAAAAATGAAGGTTGGTGCCTTATAATAAGAAACAGAGGGAGTACCATTATAGAGTTAGTTTAGTAGTCTTGAATTTGAATCTTGAAGATACACTTGTGTTGAAAAACATATCCACCAACCACAACCCAGGTAATAATATAAAAAAAGAGGAGTAATATAATATATATTATATAAAACATATAAAATTATGGGAAAATTAAAATAAAGGACTAAAATAAAATAATATTTAATTAGAAGGACCATAAAAATTATAATTATCAAGAAGAATCGAATAAGTTAAAAAGTACTAAATTACCTTTTTGCTTCCCTAACGCAAAAAACAAAAAACAAAGTACATTCTTCCGTTCTCCCCTGAATATCAAGGTGGAGCCATTTGGAAATCAAATATTAGAAGTTAAAAACAACGATTTTTGGTAATCCTGTGAAAACAAAAAGTTAATTAGAACAAAATTGTTCTTGAACTTCATTACTATGCATACACTTTTACCAAATATCGTCATTTTTAATTTCTAATACTGGATTCCCAAGTGGCCCCACCTTGATATTCACGAGAGGACAGAAAAATGCGCTTTACTCTTTGTTTTCTATTCTAGGGAAGCTAATAGGTAATTTAGTACTTTTAAGCTTATTCGGTCATTCTTAATAATTATAATTTTTACGGTCCTTCTAATTAAATATTATTTTATTTAGGTCCTTTATTTTAATTTTCCCTAAAAAATAAAGGACCTAAATAAAATAATATTTAATTAGAATGACCATAAAAATTATAATTATTAAGAAGGACCGAATAAGCTTAAAAATACTAAATTACCCTTTAACTTACCCAACCTAGAAAACAAAGAGCAAAGCGCTTTCTTCTGTCCTCCCGTGAATATCAATGTGAGGCCATTTGAGAATTTAGTATTGAAAATTAAAAATGACGATATTTGGTAAAAGTGTATGCATAGTAATGAAGTTCAAGAACAACTTTATTCTAATTAACTTCTTATTTTCACGGGATTACCAAAAATCGTTGTTTTTTATTTCTAATACTGGATTTCTAAATGACCCCACCTTGATATTCAGGGGAGGACGGAAAAAGGTACTTTGTTCTTTATTTTTTGTGTTAGGGAAATAAAAGGATAATTTAATACTTTTAAGCTTATTTGGTCCTTCTTGATAATTACAATTTTTATGATCCTTCTAGTTAAATATGATTTTATTTTGGTCCTTTATTTTAATTTTTCCATTTTTGGGAAAATCCATCTTGGGGCCCTTGTAAGAGAAAAAAAAATCAAAAAAAGCCTCAAGATTCTGAAAATATCAGAAAAGACCCCATGACATTTTCTGATATAAATTCATTAAAACTTTAATTCTTAACGGGACTGATATAGTTTTTAATGAGACTGGTATAGTTATTAACGTTTTAATGAATTTATACCAGAAAAGGCTCTTGGGCCTTTTGTGGTATTTTCAGAATCTTTGGGCATTTTTTGAATTTTTTTTCCTCTTATAAGGACCCCAAGATGGATTTTCCCAGGCGAAGTGGACCCCACATGTCGGCCTACCTATTTTTTATAATACTTCATTTCCTTGAATCAATTGGGAGAATCATCGTATTATTTTAATTATGTGGGGTACCATATACATCATGCGCGAGACAAATGTAAAGTCATTTGTCATTTTCTATGAATTTCAATGTCTTGTAAATTACACACATACAGACACACACACTTTGTGTCCATTACATACAGTAGGGAAAAAATGTGTAAATAATAATAAAATTAATTTGTTATTGCTGCTTGATTACTTTTAATTATGTATTGTACGTAGTCCGTGAAATTTACTTTTGTTTGTAAAAGTCGGTTAGTTTAATTCCACTAATAACTTTATTCATCTAGCTTATCTATTTAGTTAATAAAAAATCAAAAAATAATATTTTATTTAATTTTAAGTCTTTTAATATAATTTATCCTTCTGAAATACCCATTTGAACAAATCATTGAGGCTGGCATATTCACCGACGAAGATCGTTAGTTGGGTGTGTGTGTTTATACTCTAAATTATATATATTGTTCAAATATTTATATCGTAGCGTGACCTGTTCTATATTAATATAAAAAGGGAATTGGTTGATGAGGCTTAGAAAACAAGGAAGTAAGTTATAAGAATGATTGTATCCGTGTATATTTCTATGTTGAAATAGAGGAATCTTATAGAAGGTGGGAGAGTTGGTAAAATGAATTAGTCCTTGAGACCAATTAAATTGAAATGTGGCAAAGTCGATCATATGGTTGTTACATTAATTATTTGGTCATGGTTGGTGTAACAGCAGGTGGGGCTTGGGGGAGCATATATTTATATCATTGACTTTTGTCCGTTATCTTCATTTTCTTCTAGGTAAATATGGTGGTTACGTTTTGACCATCTATATCTGCAACTTGTAAATGTGCATGGATCTAATTTTAATGCTCACCCTGATTCCAAACATATCATCTTAATAATTATTAATGCAATATATGAAATTAATTGAGGGTAAAATAAGTAAAAATACATTTATTATTCAGAAAACTCAAATGAAACCTTGTAAAAAGAGACAAACCGATTCCAAAAATATGACCTTATATATAGGGACAGAGAGAATAATTATAATGCTCACTTCGATTCTAAATATATAACTTTAACCAACGGGGTTTGGGTGTAGTGAAAGGACTAATCCCTCACAACGTGGGGAATTGAGGTTCGAATCTCTATTGGGAGATGTGTCCATATTTAGTGTTCAATAATATCTCAATCTGGATAACCTCCTATTGGAGGATATCTATGTCTAGCTAAAAAGAAATGTAACTTTAATAATTAATTTACAAATATTGAATTTTTTTAATAAGTTAATTTTTTTGAACAATATATGTTGATTTTTTCAAAAAACATTCCCTTCAATTATTTGCATCAGAGACAATTGTCATTGCTTAAAGAGTAAAGTACTCTAACCTCCCATTACCCAAAAAAAAACAACATTTTGTAGTTATTCAAATTGCATACTTAAAACTGCTACAAATGACATTTGTAGCACTTCTAAATACACTATTGTAAGCTGTTTTACAGCAGTTTTCTATTACCGATATCCATGTAATAAAACCGTTACTTTATTTGTAATGGTTTTAGGTCATCACTACATAATGAGATCGAGATGAGGGATTATGTGATCATTTTGTAGTGATTACAAAATCGCTACAAATTATAGCATGAAAATTTTAAGTGGCAAGAAAGGAAAATTGAGAAATCGGCGCCAACATCATAGCGGTTACTAAACCGCTACTACATACTTACACAAATTTTTTTAAAAAAAAAATTGGCGGCAAGATTTTGTAGCGGTTGTGAAACCAATACAAATATTGGATGAAATTTCAAAAATTGCGTGAAATTTTTAGGGGATCTTGAATTAAAATTTGTAGCGGTTCTAAAACAATTTCAAAATATTGAAAAATTAAAAAACATAATTTGAGTCCATTTTTACGATATTTTAATTTTTAAGTGACAATTTAAATTATGATAATTAATATTTAAAAAAGTGATTAACTTAAGTTAGATAAATATAAAAAATATATAAGAATAATATTGAGAATGTGTAGATGATATGAACTCATTATATTGTTCACTTGATGATATTTGATTATGAAATGAGTGTTGATGATGATAGAAGGAATGTTGAGAAAATGTCCTTAAAATTCTAAAAAGCAAAAAAATAATAATTATTATCAATATTATAAGTAGGGAAAAAATCATTGAAATCAAAGATTTGAAATTTTTTTTATCATATTTGTTCAGCTTGCACAACACTTAATCTTTTCAGAAAACATTGACAAATGAGAAAAAATAAGAGAGGTGGGCGGGAAGAAATGAATGAGTGTTTGGAATAAGGTGTGGTAGGGGCTATTTATAGGAATTTGCATAACTCTTGTAGTGGTTGATGTGACGGTTTTTGTAACGGTTTTTATTTGTAGCGATTTATGTCAATATTTGTAGCAGTTGTACTATTTGTTGTGGTTTTTGTTTGTTTTGTAGTGGTTATAAAAACCCTACAAAATATTTTTTTTATATGAAAAATAGAGGTTTACAAGAACAGAAAAATAATTTGTTTAATCATTCTTTGTTGCCATCCTTACAAAAAATGTGTGGAGAAAATGTTAATTTGAGTTTAATATGTTTGTATAACAATTAAACTTAAATTAAGTGAGAATAATGCATAACTTATAAAAACACACCAAAGTATAAGTAAATTGCCCTCGGATTCAAGAAAGAAGTTTTTGAAATTTGCAAGCTGAAATGACTTACTTTTGTAGGCGATGTTATCACCATTGCTTATGTCGTAAAGGTCTCAAGGTCTTAAGTGAACCATCATATTCTTATCCATATGTCTCTCATCCTCAACATAATAAACATAGTGTGCCTCTTAGACAAGAATATATTACTCATCATCTTGAGATTGACCAATGTGAATTGGCTGGGAGAAATTTATTGATCTAATGCCTATGTTATTAGTTGTGAGTCCCCAAGAAATTGTCGTATTTGCCTACAAACACTTGAACAACGTTACAGTGAAACAGCCTTGGCAATTTACTTTGAAAACATCAATAAGCTCTCCATACTAAGGGATGTCTTTGAGCTACATGTTGTCATCATTGTTGCTTGCATAACTCCTTGTCCTAAAGGTCCTATAAATACCCGAATTTTAGATTAACAATTCTTAATCTCGTGAAACCGTGTAAAACTTGAAACCATTGAAATTATATGCCGTAAACCTGGTTGCATGGTCAAGAGGGCCGATTGTAAGAGCTCTAAAATCTAGTGAGTGTGGGTTGTGATCATTTAGAATTCTGCATGCAAAACAACCTGGGAATTCTCTGTAGACTTGTTTGTTAATTTCAGAGGATGTTTGTGTATGGATCTAGAGTTGACACTTCACATGACTTCTAAATTCCTTACAATTAATCATGATATGGTGATCATAAAATGTAAGTATAAAATATAAGAAAATATATAGGATAACATATGAGTGTATAATTCTTACTAAATGAATGATTCAACTTTAATGCAATTAATCAAGACGTGTTTATGTACTTGCAACTTCTCAGTTAATGTTAGTTTGAAGTTGTCATTTTCTCCATTTGGTTTACAGACATAAGGGATTAACAACTCTCTTGATGGTGGCTCAAGTTCAAGACA
The DNA here is from genome assembly GCA_037074495.1 of Acacia confusa. Lineage (NCBI taxonomy): Eukaryota > Viridiplantae > Streptophyta > Magnoliopsida > Fabales > Fabaceae > Acacia > Acacia confusa. The sequence continues at coordinate 20,168,968 of CM073509.1, read as the reverse complement.
ATCATCTACATAAGGCGATCAGTTGAAAGACATCTTAATGTCATCAAAATACTTTTGAACAAAAATACAAGACCAATAAAAGACCTCATCTCCTATATAATCTTCAGCTATAGAACCTTTTAGCCACATCTTCTTCCTTACGTAAGAATTCAATTTTCCTACAAACCAATAAAGTAAAAAAGGAAAAATGTTAATAAATACTAAAATGTTCGACAAGGAAATTTAAAAAGTAATGTTGATGTGCATATATAAAATGAATACCTCTCAATAGGATACATCCATTGATATTGAATTAGGCCGGCAAGCTTTGTTTCATGAACAAGGTGGATTGTTAGGTGAACTATTACCATGAAAAAAGATGGAGGAAAGATCATCTTCAAGTGATAAAGCATAAGTTTCAGAGCTAAAAAGTGATAAAGCATAAGAATGATTTTGTGGTTTAGCTAACCTCAATGATCAAAACCTTGTAACATAACCTCCGAAAGAAAGAACACAACTCCACCACAATAATGCATGGACACATAAGGAGGCTTTTTTTTTTTTTTTTTTTTGCCATTGGAAGTAATTGTTGCATAAGAAGATGACAAGGATAATAATAAAAATAATAATAATTGAGTTATTGAAGAAAATTGAAGGACTAAAAATTAATCTTCTCTATTTTTTTATTGCATCCTCAATTTTTTTTAAATTTTTTTTTTTCCAATTCTAGAAAGAAAGAGGGTAAATTTTCCATCCTCTCAATTTAATGCTGAATACTATTACTGGAGACACTGCATTCTGTCCAAATAATTTAAATAAAAATAAACCGAATACAAAAAAGAGAGATAAAATTAGGAGCTCAAATATCCTATGATACAATTGGATTCTTTGCCGAAAAGTAGGGGAATATTCTTTACAAAATGAAATAAACATGCAAGAAACTCATAATTTGCTGCGCTTACTTTAGTTTCATATGATATAAAATCTTCAATATACATATTATCCGGACAACTCCCAATTAATTTATCCCAAGGGCAACAACCAAATTATATATTCAACTTTTGAAAAGAAAAATAAGAACTGAACAATAAGATATATCATATATAGATCAAACAAAGCTATAAACATTTTGACAATTTTAAACTATAGAAAACAACTGCTGGTACAGAATCGTGTAATTGCTGATGAGTACATTTACACCAAAAGAGTTCAAACAAATTACATTTACTCCCTACAACCCTTAATGTACGACCAACACCCTAAATATCTTTGTTAATTATATTCTGTAGCTCCCTCTCTTATTTAAATATTGTTGAGAGAATATTAATAGGATTAATTTGGGAAAAAATGGATAAAAATGTGAAAGGGGTCTTCTAATTCAGACCGACATTAACTCCCTAACTAGGTTCTAAGTTAAGAACTAGAGTGCTTAGGATCAACGCTCTTCAACGTAACTATTGTCCAAAGGCACTAGGCTTTCACTATAACTGAAAATATCATGATCTTGGAACGACCTGACGGTAGGAAACATCTTGAGTTCATTAGTAATAAGATTGAGTAGATAAAGAGTTGTAGGTTCATCATCATCGCTTCCCTGATTTATTTCATGCTCTACAATAGTGCAGACAATTTGACTTCTCCAAGTAGTCAACGAAGATAAGAAGTATGGATAAGTGTTGCTAGTATATTTCTTGGTCCAAGTCCACAAGCCTCTTGATGCACCTGTTTCCTCCTCCATCATCCACAAATCAATGATAGAAGACTTGAAATTTCCATTTACAGATGGAATTTGTTATGGATTCAAAATATGGCTTAGATATAGAGGCAAAACACTTGGGCTTGGAAGCACATGAGACCCAATTGCCCAAACCCTAACCCTAAGGTCCCACCCCACTCCATTGGGTGAAAACCCTCATATTTGTGCTCTGTGATCTCTTATCCTCTTAGGTATCTCATTCATAGATACCTAGGAGAAAGCTACTAGATCCTATATCATTATATTAGTCCATTAGGGCTAGACACTTGTGTTCTTTTGACAGAACATCGGCGCCATCTGTGGGGACTCGGCAAATTTCAATTCCTGCTACTAATGAAATCCAGGAAAAGCCCCAAATTCACTGTTAGCAATTGAAGAAGGGCCGAAGAAATTGAGAATACTGGGTTTTCACAAGTACTCAACACATGCAGACATAAGTAAGAAATTAAAAGCTGATGGGCACGAGATTGAAGAGAAAGATGCAAAGCTGAAATCTAGGTCACCCTCCTCTTCTCGGGGATCGTAGGTCTGGGTCACCATGGAGGTTTCATTATTTAATATATGAAAGGGAACAAAAGTTTAATAGAGACAAATGGGAGAACAATGATAGATATAGAAGACGGGATTCATACAGATCGCAAGCTCATCATTCATCCAGTTTCAGAAGAAGTAAGAGCAGGAGTGTGAGCCCTCATGCATCGAAATCATTTCAAGTTGATTCTGTTTCTCCTAAATGCAAAGTTCAGCTTCACCAACATTGACTTTATGCTGAGATTCCAAACTTGTGTGTTTTGTGTTGTGTTTATTATTGCGGCTATTTCGAATGTCTCCTAATGAACGAGCTCTATACAAGTTGAGATAACCTGTATGACAAGATCATCTGAGGAGCCGACACTTGAGAGGCAATGCCATTATTAAAGTTCAAGGTTTGTCTTTGTTGATCAACAATTACAATGCCGAGACTCTAATAGACCGAGATGAGCATTCAACCTTGGAATGCAAGGAATGGTCGAAAGGCATTGACCGAAAGGCCAAGATTCCGACATGAGGAGCTGAGACTGTAACACCCGCTTGGGGTGCCAACATTCTCGCCCATAAGCTTATGCAGTAGTGTGGCAAAATTAGAAATAGTTTGATATACTGATACAGCGGAAATTAAACTTGATTACATAAGAGGAACATTCCCAGAGCTTATATCCCTTTACAAACGTTTTCATTCATTTACAGACAATGTACATCTAAACAAATGAAACACTGTCGTCCCTCGGTTCTTCAACTATCCTCTTGTTGGGCCATCTTCAAGCAATGCTTCCTCCTTAAGCACTGTACAACACTTCTTTCCTCTGCTCGCCTGTCTATTGGTTGGTAGTATAGGGGTGAAATTCTGAGGAATCTTAGTAGCAGACAATATCAATACAGTGCATGCAAGATAAATGCTAATGTATGATATACTTGCCTTGCACATGCTCATGTTAACATAATGACATTTCTGCATGCTCAATGCTTCATGCATCATACTCATAGCCATAGCATAATCATAAAAAGAGCTTCAAACATTCAAGTATGCTACACATAACAAGCAAGCATAGCAATCATACATATACACATAAGCAACAATATCAAATACATGCAAGTAAGGTAAGCCCACTACCTTTTAAGGACTACTATCCTTACTCAGGTTCCTCTTTCGCCAACCTTCAGAGTTGCTTGAAGTTTCTTCATTCTCCTTGTGGCCCTAAGGACATAACCATACTTTTAAAACCAGGGAAAATGAATGTTTACTTTCCTTTTTAACCCTTATTTCATTAGGGTTTAATTAAGTAACTTAAACTTGTTACTTTTAACCTTTATCTGTCACTATCCTTAACAGTCCAGCAACTTCAATTATTTTGAATTAATTTCAAAATATCATTTTAATGTGCCATCAACTCTCACATATTCCTAGACAAGTCCCCTTTCATAGAAAAATAATCCCAAAAGTCAGAACTTGTCAAATTATTCCCAGCTTCTACGTTTCCACTGACTGTTTTGTTAAATTTCTAGAATTCATGGCTTATCTTTAAAAATCCATATCTCACTGAACAGAGCTTTAAAAATTACAAAACATATATCAAATTAAAGCTATGTGAGTCCTCTTTCATTCTGGAAAGTTTCAGAATTTTATAGGTTCTTTTACCCATTAAAATTCCACATACAAGCTCATTGCCCAGTTCTTGCTTCCAAAACGTAGGGTCATTTTGTATAATTTATTTATCTATGACCAGAGCTTAGAAAAATAAAAAATACCCACCGTTTTAAAGCTATGCATATCCTCTATCTCCTAGAATATTTTCATAATTTTATAAGTCCATTTGATCAATCAAAACATGCATGCAAGCCGACTGACTCCAGACTTCCTAAAAATGGCAGTTTCAACGTTTTTATGGAGGTTGTGATTTTATTTTCCAAAACACACTTAAAAATTCGTTCACCACTTTATTCTCACACAATTTTTCGTGGTGAACACCATGGTGGACTCAGAATTTTGAAATTCCACTTATTTCTTTGTTTTCACCACAAATTACCAAATCTGGGTTCTTAAATCAGAATTTCCAAAATGTCAAGAGAAGGTTGATGATCTTACCACTAGTTCTTGTTCTTGACTTGGTGGCCACTTTCTCTTCACTTTTCTTGCTCAATCCTTCAGCCTCTACCCAGAAACAACACATGCATGTTGATTTCTTATTCACCAAATCCACATGCAAAGGAAGATTATGAAGTTAGAGGAGATGTTCTTGCACATACCTACCTCTTTCTTCTTAGATCTTCCTTCTTCTTCTTTGACCGTGACACAAGATGGGTGTGGGGGATGCATGTATGAGGAAAATGTTGATGTTGCTTGAGAGAAGGAGAAGGGTTGGAGAAGAGAATAGGGTCACAGTTGGAGTTGAGAGGAGGAGAATGATTGTTGGTGTTTGAGAGAGAGAATGCGTGAGGTTTGGAGAGGAAGAAATGGATCAAATTTGGGGAGGGGGAGTATTGACGTGAAAATGAAAAGAGAGAGGGAATATGTAATTAGATTTTGAGTTGTATGTGTGTGGATTGCCGTGAGAATGAGAGGAAAGATGCAATCAATTTGTCTTTTAATGTGTGTGTGTGTTTGCTTGCATGTGTGCCAAGTGGCATTGTGTATATGTGTATGCTTAACATGTGTTTCATTGTATGTGTGTGTGTGTGTGAAGTGGCGCTAAGTGTCACGGTTCAAGAAGCAGTAATATGTGGCACGTTTTCCGAGAAAGTGCCGTATGTGTTAATTTTCAGTATTTGTATTCTCGATTTACGTGTTTGGGTTCCGGTGTTGTTTTCTCGGGTTGCGTGTATGCCTATGAATTCTTGCTCGGGTTTTACTCAGGACTACGACACGAATACCGAGACCCGATAAATGATGCCACGTACCAGTGTTTTCCCAAAAACGTAGGGCATACCCGATTGCCTTGAAAATGCCGTATACTTACTTATACCGGTATATTTTCACTCAACTAATTGTCATATACCTCAGGACATAGTTGGGTAGCATCTTTTCCTATCGGTTTAACACTATATAAGTCTTATGTGCCCCTTTTTCATTGGCACTTTAATTTCATAGCCTATAGATACTAGGTCCACTGACTTGTACAACCAAGTTACTTAGTCACTAAGAGGCTTTATATCTCTCATCATTCTTGGGACTCTTCCCGAATTGGTCTTGGTCGTTTGCCTAATTTAGGCTTATTTTAATTCTCAGGGCCCAAAATTCAGGATGTTACAAAGACTCTGAGAGGCTGAGAGGCCGGCATGCAGAGCGTTGGACGAGGAGGGTTGCACCAGCCACTATTGTCACTTGGAATAACGTATTCGAACAAGCGTAAGTCAATGGCCATGATGAGGTGCTCAGCACCCACGTGTTCACCTCGTACACTTACCCCATGTTCACTCCATACCCATACCGAGATTTATATTCAACATCAACTATACGCTGAGATTGGAGATGTCTGAGATGATGGTAAGTCGAGATCGAGAAAGAAGGAAGTGGGTTCCAAAGCCGAAACCGAGGTCAGCCGAAGCCGAGGTCCAAAACCAGAGTTGAACAAATGGAATCCTTCATTTTATATTCTGAGGTATCTGAAACCAAACCTTCAGAGTCAAGGATTGCTGATAAAAGAATAGCTCCCAAGAAAAACTCAATCTCTGTCCGACTTGAGCGCTTCAAAGAAACTGATGTCTCTGGCATGTTCCAAATTAAAGGATCTATATCAATTACAAGAAGCACAAATAGGATGAAACATTGTTGCGTGGAACCTTTTCACTGTTCCTTTGTTATTGAATAGTGGAAAGGCTCCGAAAGTAACGGACAAACTTACACAGTTATGATCAATGGCTCCACGCTTTTGTTTAACTTATGCAAGAAGGTTGCTTATTTTCCCATTAAGGAACTGTTAGATGAAGAAAAGCGAGGGAGAAATGCTCCTGAACCAAGGTATTTGACACAGTCAGATTTGGAGGAGGCTCTCACCACTTCATTGAGAATGGAGGTTGCAGCTACTAAATATATATAGAGGATTAAATGTATAGTCAACAAGGGCAAGAATACCAGGACGCGAAGAGTTAGGTGAGTATCAATTTCAAGATGCAATCAATGAACTCTCATAGTCTTGACCACAACAACATGCATGGTGGTTAGGTTCAGAACTTTATTTTATCATTTGATGTGGTCTAAGAGACATTTGGAGAATTAATGTTACTGCAACAATTGAATGAATCTCCTTTCATGGTATCCATTTTAGAAGGAGGCCATCTGCTTGCTCTGCTTCATACTTATTCAAAGAAGAACATAGATTTTTTCAGTGTTTAGGTGATGAAAGAATATAGTATCGTTGAGTCTTAGACTGAGATTTTGCGTCGTGATTTAAAACGCTATGGAGGAAATTAAGGACTTCAAGAATTTATCCTTTCAAATTCATGTTTCTGCCTTTACAATGGAACATAAATCTTATACTTTCAAAGAGGAAAGTAAGTCTTTCTGGATTGCTGCAAGTTTCATTATATCCTGCCCCAAAGAATGCATGTAACTGGGATGAGAGGGAATACATACTTCCTCCTATTGAAGCCTTAATATCTAGCCCGGTCACAATTGCGTATCAGATGGGCAATTCAAGGGATTATGATTCAACAGGTTCTCATCTAGATGAGGAGCATGATGGATCTGATACTATAAAGGCAAAAACAGAACAGTGTAGCAGATCTCAAAATGTAGTAATGACAACATCATAATCCCATGCCAAACTGTGCACAGATGGCTTCTACTTCCAAGTATCATTCCAAACATAAATTCACAATGACTGTGTTTGACATGCTTCTCTATTTAAGTTTTCCAGTGATCAACCAAGTTAGTAGGAACAACTATAAGGGTTGCTCTTGACAAGTATAACTTGAATGAATCTAACGGCTCGCACAAAGCCATGCCAAGGGCAGTTACATCAAAAGCCAAATTATCATTTAAATTTAAAAGCTTGTCAGGTGGAAGTCTGGACAACCAAGTCAGGCCTTTCTTTATCTCAAAATTCATCATCGGTGTTGTTCTGGGATGCTACAACTTTGATATAAATGATCAATGGTCATATTACAAAACTATGCTGCATTAGTATTAGCCATACTGGAATCTACAAGCTTTCTCCATTTCTGGCAAGCATCACACTGAATTCAAGTGTCATTGTGCTCAACAGAATCTACTGTAGGCTTCTCAGGAATCTTCAATCTAGCTTTGTTGGATCTAAGAATAAATTATGCTCCCACAAATATGATATTTATGAAGATACCAACCATATCAAATGTAGCGAATGAAATCCGTGGACCTTATGGACCTGCTTCTCTGGACTTCTTGAAATATGGCGGTCTACTCTGGTTCCCATAAAACTCATGCATCTGGAAAGGCTATATGAATTATTTGTAGCTGAGTTTCCTTACTCCACATTGATTTGTCCATTCATGTTTTCAAAGTCCAATTTTCAATGAGGCTAACGTATAAGACATTGGAAGGTCTTAGTGTATTCTAAGACCTTGTGTTTTGACATTAATGTTGAACACCTAAGAAATGGGCAATACAATTTCTTTGTGACAGGGATAGCTGATTCCTTAATCTTTTCATTGATAGCAAAAATAAATAAATACAGCGTTGTACTGGAAGATTGAATGTCGAAACAATGTATTTTGAAGTCATAAAGGATTATGGGAAGAAAGGAAAGATGCAGGAAGATGTTAATATATTAGAGATGATGGACTTTTATAGTTGTGAGCTATATGTTCAATCATGTAATGTAATTATTAATATTCTGGTTGAGCAAAGATACTTCAATCAAGCGCACAAAGCATGCTGGAGAATAAAGATAAAGGGATAGCTCCTAAGCTTATTCATGCACTTTGTGAGAAAGGTAATATCCTAATAAGTGAGAAACTCCTTGGCAAGTGTGTCCAGTAAAGGTGAAATGTAAATTGGGTTGTCGTATAGCTTACCATCAAGATATTTGAGTTGTTAAGACAGAGAGGCACTCAAAAAAAGAGGTTCATTAGTGTCAACACTTTAATTCAGGCTGCATAAGAGAACCTTATTATTTTGCTAAAGATGATATCTTGAAGTATGAACAAGCAGATAAAGAAGGATATACAGTTGCACTACGTAGTTTAGAAGTCCACTATCAAAGCATCACTGCTATTGCTGATAAATTAGCAGTTATGTCTAGTCAACCATCCGTGGGTGCCAATTTGTACCTAACACCAGCTAATTCTCAAGGCCTTTTGTGTCACTTCGATAATTACTATGTATCGATGTTGATTTTAAGGAAAGGACCAGAAAGACAATCATATTGCCAACCAAGATAACCAGTATGCCGAGATCATAAAAGAGGATTGGGTAGCTGAACCCAACAAGTCGAGATCCAGTAATCTTCTCATATCCTTCATGGCGTCCTCCAATGATTACAAAGCCGAAGTAGATGCCGACTTGAAGAGGTTCCTCAGTTTATCAAGTCGAGGTAGGAACTCAACGTCGGCCTTCCTGGTTTGCAGTGCGAGGTAGGCATCTGATCTCTGTCTCGTTGTAGCTTTTAGAACTAAATTAAGAAACCTGGTCAAAACACAAGTTTTGACCAGGGACCTTTCTGCAAAGTTGAAAAGTTTCATTGAGGGACCAAAGTGCGAATTTTCAAACTCTTTGGGGACATAGCTGCACTTTCAGCAAAGTTGATTTTTCTTCTTCTGCTGCTATATATTATCTTGAAAGCATATGATTGCTCTTGTGGTCATGCCGGGATAAACTAATTCAATGGATGCAAGAAAATCCTTACTACTTTTATGATGAATGCTTCTTTCTTCTCCACATAGCAAAGGATGGATACCTTTAATATGTAGAATTTCATGAATATGACTATCATCATGATTAGGAACCCACTGCCATGAACATTACGTAATGATTAGCTTATAAATTGTTGAATGGGGCATCATCGACACTGCATGAAATTTTTATTTGATAATAGCATTTTATGCAATTTTCTATGTTAAATGGAAGCCTAGGGTGCAGGAGATCCTCCACATGCAAGATCATCTGAGGCATTTTTGAGGCTTTTTATAGTCTATTCATATATGCGTGTTATTCAAAGCTCTATAGGGTTTCTATTCAAATAAGAGTTTGAAAGATCTTACTAAACAATCGGTTTGATTAATTGAAGACGTGTCGTCCTTTTATTTTATTGTTGACATCAATTAAGATGCAAACTACCAGTTAAGAGCTACAACTGCATTTAGTCATTACCATGGCTAATTGTAAGAAAAGCAACATATGTGACAGTGATGCAAAGAGCAAGCAAATCAAACCTTCAAGATTTTGGGAATCTCTATCTATGAGATTTTTTTAAGAAAAAAATATTATTTCATAGAAACCTTCAACCTCTAAGAGTACTTGACTTGTGATTCAAGGAAATATTTTCAAAGGAAGATAGATGAAGAATTAAAATATTAAAAGAATATCATTAAATCACATATTAATTGTAATCTATAGATAAGATATATGTAAGGCAAGCTATCGTATAGATATGATTAGGATTAGGATTGTTAGAATTTGAAGGATTAAGTCAAGGTAAGTAATTGTTTTAATTAGTAAATTTTTTAATTAAAGTGGTTTAAATGTGAAGTTATATTTCATTAGAATTTGTGATTAATTGTATAGATGAGCAGGGGAACCTGACAAATAGGAGGCCATGTTAAACCCGGCTATCACCCAAGAGGAGGGGTGAATTGGGTGTTTGATAAACTTTAGGAACTTTAAAAAACTTTTCGCAATTTATAAATTGACAATTAGATATTCAAAGATGAGCATATACTGGAAATGTAAAAGATAAGGGAAGAGAGTATGCAAACTGTGATTTATCCTAGTTCGGTCCAATCTTTGACCTATGTCCAATCCCCAAGCTTCACTTAAGATTTTCAATCCACTATTTGCTTTGAACTTGATTACACGTTCTGTACTTGAAGTAATCCTCTCACTAGGATTCACTCCCCCTTACAAACCGTAATCAATTCACTTACTTGATTACACACTCTGTACTCGAAGTAATCCCACACTCGGATTCACTCCCCTTACAAGCTATAATCACAACAAAGTGTTTCCCACTCAAGATCACCCAATCTTGAGTAACTCTCAGAATAATATGATGATTACAATGAATCTTCTCTCTCAAAAGTAAGTGAATAAACACTGAAGCACAATACATGTAATCTCACTCTCTAAGCTAAATATATGATCATTGAGATATTCAGAGAGTAGATGAAGCAGACATTAGAGTATTGGCATTTTCACTATGTAAGCTCACGTCCCTGTTCTTGTTCTCCCTCTTGTATCTGTATCTCTTGTTCTTCATTTCTGGGCTTCTTATATAAATGAAGAAGAGGAACTAGCTGTTGCATTTTCTTCTCTTTGATTCTTCAAAGTTCAACTGTAAATCTGGAATATGACAGTTGCATATTTTGCTCTGTTCTTTCAATTCTCAGCTGGAATCTTGGAATATGTTGTTGCAGAGCGTCTTCCAGATTTTTAATCATTCCATGATCTTAATTCGACCGTTTGAAGTGATTTTAATGTGTTGCAACGGTTTGAACTGAACATCTGGGATAAGGGAGAAAGATCAGCCCTGTTCTTGGTTCTTCATTTAATGCACTTATTCTGGATCTTGATTTCACCTTGATCTTGTGATGAACCTGTCTGAAACTTATCAAAAACTTGATCAATAATGTTAGGAATAATAATATAACATGATATGATAATTTCATATTAACCCATAAAGATTTCGCAAATTGGCGCAATCTGGTTCTTATACTTCAGCGACGCAAACTGGAGTTTGGAAAACTAAACTGGAGTTTGCAGCGGGCTAAACTGGAGTTTAGAAATCCAAACTCGAGTTTAGGTCTTCCAGAGAGGAATGTTGTGATTTGAGTTTTGGAGCACATTTGAACATAAAGCTAAACTCGAGTCATTAAGTGACTAACTCAAGTTTGGGGCTTTGTTACGAGGATAAGCCTAAGTTCAAGAACTTCCAGACTGGAGATTAGAAACACAAACTGGAGTTTGTCAAATCAAAATATTGAGGAGCTCTCTGTCTGCCATAAACTCGAGTTTACTAACTCAAACTCGAGTTTCCTTAAGAGATGAAACCATCTTACTCTCTATCAAGTCCAAAACTGGAGTTCGCTAACACAAACTCGAGTTTTCTTCTCCATAGCCCAATCAAATATTCTTCTCACAAGTTCTTTGCTCTCTGACTTGATGAAGATCAATTCCTGGAATCCAGTACCTATCTCCATAAGACTCTTTAAGCCTTCTTTCCAATGCAAGAAGAATCAGCTCCAAACTCATTGCAATCTGACAGTTATGATCCGATGAACGAAGGTTGTTCTTTAACTAACGTTTTTTCAGCATCCTGAATTAATTGTTAACTTCAAAAATTCATACCTCACTCATTTGATCTTTGTTTTCCATGATCTTTATGTTTCTGGAAAGGTATGTGAGTCTATTTTCATATGCCACTGATTCCAGCTCATTTCGATTTGTAGATTGTGAGATATGCTCAAATTACTGAACCTGGGTCTGCTGGGTGACGTTAACAGATGGGTCAACTTCAAAAATTCATATCTCTTTCATCTCAACTTCTTTGGGCATGAAAATTTGTCCAGATGACACATTGGATGTCTAATTTCATACAAAATTGATTTCACCTTAAACCGATCTTTGGTTTGGGAGATATCATCGAATTACCAGAGGTCGCCAGTTCTGATCGTGAAACAGAGTTGCTAAAAGCTTGCTAAACTCGAGTCATTAAGTGACTAACTCGAGTTTTAGTTCCAAACTCGAGTTTACATTGTTTAACTCGAGTTTTGCTGATCCAGAGACGCCAGAGTTGCTGAAGATACTACAAACTCGAGTCATTAAGTGACTAACTCGAGTTTTTAGTTCCAGACTCAAGGTTTGTGTCCTAAACTCGAGTTTTCTCATAATCCAGAGGCAAATCACTTCCAATAATGCAGTAAACTTGACTTTTAAGTATCTGGCTTGATTTTGCTCATCCAAAACCTGATATATGCTTGTTTTAACTTTGAATTGAGCTGTTCTAACTTTCATTTCATCGTGGAGACTTCAAGAATCAATCTAAAAACTTGTATGATAATTTTCTCATTCCATTTGGCAAGTTTTTCTTTCTTTCTTCTCTTTTCTTGATCATTCTTCATGATTGAACTATTTCTTTCTTTTCTTCTCTTGTTCTTTCTCCATATAAACAAATCTACATTAAATGTAGCAATTAGTCAATATATGTGCTATAAACTTTTTGCTCTTACTAATGGCATCTATATAAGACATTATCAAAACTAATCATAACCAACAGGCCAAACATGACCACTTCAAATCAGCTTAACTTGGGCCTATATGTGGTAGTTTCGTGGAATAAGCTTATGGACCAGCTAATTGAGAATGACGATCATCTATTCAATCACTTTCTCTCCAACCTGGGTGGGAATTAGGTCTAGTTCTCTATCCACTTCTCTAGTACTGAAAGAAGAAGCCGAAGGACAACGTGTGGGACAAGGTTGTGAAGTTAATTAATTATTTGTGTGTGTGTGCGCGCGCGTGAAATGTAATTGATTGTGATTTATTTTATGATGCAAGGTAAGTTTGCCATACGAGACAACAAGAAGCGGTACAACTTGATAAAGATAGGAGATGGGTACAAGAACAACAAAAATCGTCTATATCACCAGTTTAATAAAGATGGGATGATTCCCCTGTAACAATTGATAAAGAATGTGCTTGTTCGCGTCCCACCTAATAGCAGGACAAGTTTTGTCCTATATAGGAGGAGTGAATAAGCACATGTAATTTTTTTAATAATTATTATTTAGAAGAAATATTAGATGTCATAACAAAATGAAATATTAACATTTTTTTGTAGGTTGTTTCTTGAAGAAACACTAAGAATCAAGAGCAGCAAAAGACCCATTACTCCACAAGATCGAATACATTTACTCTCACATATAGCAAATTGGTAAGTTTACTATTAAGTTCATTTTAGTTTAATGTTATAAAATATATGTTCATTTATAATTTATTGTTTTAATTTTTTTTAGGAGAAGAAGGTGGAGTAGGAGAACTAGCAGACAAACTACGAGGAGTTATACACTATCACACATATGTTAGGATCCGGCTGAACCCAAGAGGGGGTGAATTAGGTTAAGCTAAAAACATGCTCCCTTTTAAAAAATTTTGCAATTTGGTGAGATCAATTTGTAAGACTGGGAAGAGTTATAAAAATGTTTACAATCATTCAACCATATATGCTCGAAATAAAGAGTTAAGGAAAGAGGATTGCAAACTGTGATTTATACTGGTTCGGTCCAACCGTGACCTACATCCAGTCCTCAAGCACCCTGAGCTTTTCATTATTCTCCTTGTTTAACCAGGCACAAGAGACAAGCCTTTACACCCACAAGTTTATCCAGGTACTTGTACAACCTTCACTATCTCTCATAGAGATTCCCCCTTACTTCCCGTAAGATTACAACCAATTTCCCAAATCAAGGTCACCCAACCTTGAGTACCTCTCAGGAAAATATGATTTACAATAATTCTTCTCTCATAGAAGTGATTATGATAAACACTGAAGTGTATAAGAAATCATCTCACACTCTAAATGATAAACTACGAAAGTACGAAAAATAGAGTGTGTAGGCAGTTCAGAATTTCGGTATTATGACATTGTAAGCTTACTTCACCACCTTCTTGCGTTTTGAATTTGGTTCTATTTATAGATGAAGGCGTTCTGAACATTGGAGAAAAGAGTCATTGAAAATAAAGACGTTGAGAGTTCAGCAGATGGAAAAGCTAGACGTTATTTTTCTAATTTTTCACTTGACAGCTCAGCATTTTGGATCTTCATGTAATCCTTCATGTGATCCTCTGAAATATGTCCACAAATGATTTAAATGATGTTAATAAGTGTTAGAGATTATTTGGCTAATCATCTGGATGATCTAGATCAGATTCAGAATTTTCGCAATGGTGATTTTTCTGACCTGAAGGAGAATACTACAGTATTACTTTGCATACTCGAGTATTGAGCTTATTTCAAAACTTTAAATTTGTCTCTGTATGTCCTATACTCGAGTTTTGCTTCCCATACTCGAGTATTGAGGATCCATTAACGTTCATAGCTCTCTGTCTGAGCTATACTCAAGTATTCATATGTAAACTCGAGTTTTCAACTTGATATGGCCATTAGTTGCTTTTTGACTTGATATAGCTTCTAATTTAGCAAACCAATCATCCCCATATAGCTGTTTGATTCCTCTTTCCATAGCAACAAGAATCAAATCTTAATTTGTTGGAATTCACTCGTTATGATCCGATGAAAGAAGATTGTTCTTTAACCATCATTTTTGCATCGTTCTGAACAGTTGGTCAACTTTTGAAGACCATATCTCTCCGGTCTGATCTTCATTTTAGATGAATCAAATATTCATCGAAAGCCCTATGAGTCTTCTTTCAAATACCACCAATTTCAACTCAATCCGATTTGTAGATTGTGAGTTATACTCAAAACATTGAAGCTTGCTCTGAAGTGTGGCGTGAATATTTAATCAAACTTTAGAAATCTAAAGATCTCTCATCTGATCTTCTTTGGGCATGAAACTTTGTCAAGATGACGCATTGGATGTCTAGTTTCAGCCAAATTTGATTTCACCTCAATCTGATGTCTAGTTCAGGAGATATCATCGAATTACCAGACCTCGCCCAAAGCTGAACGTGAAACAGAGGTGAACAGAGTTGCTATTAAGTTCTGATACTCGAGTATTGAAGTGGATACTCGAGTATTGTCGAGACCAGAGAGCCAGAGATGCTAAAAAACACCCAATACTACGGTATATAAGTTCCATACTCGAGTATTGACTCCTATACTCAAGTTTTGACCTTTTGACTCTCAAACTATAGTTTCCAAAACTGTGGTTTTCCAAACTACAATTTTCTCGTTTAGAAGCAAATTTCTGCAGTAAGCTTGTATACTCGAGTTTTGACCTGGAAACTCGAGTATTGACTTCCAGAACCTGATTTTTGCAGTTTTTGACTTTGAATTGACCTATCCAACATCCAAATGATTGTGAAGACTTACAAAATCAATCTAAGACCTTGAATATTGATTTTTCTCATTCTTTTTGACAATATCTTCTCTTTCTTTCTTCTCTTCACTTGGTCATTCTTCACAACTCTATTCTTCCTTTCTTGAGCATTCTCCATAGACATATTTGAGATATTCTTGAATATCCTCTTCTTCTATCTTCCAATTCTCTTCTTCTTCTTGATTATCCCTCATCTTTCTGAAATCTTATCTCTTTAATCATTCTTCAATATTTCTTCTTCCATTGAACATTTTTCTTGAACTAATCTTGACTAAAGATGTTCCATTGAATAAATTCTTTCTGATTCAATTTCTCCTCTCCCTTTTCTTTATCCTCATCTACATCCTCAACCTTCTTGATCTTCTTCTTTTTGATCAATCTTCATGAATGAGCTTCACATCATTAATTCTACATTAAAATTCAAGAATTCATCAATGAAGAAGATAAACATATTGCTCAATCTTTTTGCTCTTACTAATGGCATATATAAGAGACATCATCAAAACTTAATTATATCCAACAACATAGACACCGGGACAATACTCCAACCTCTTAGCATGTAGAGTAAGTCTTGTAAGAGATAGAAATAATTTGTTTAAATATGTTGTATATCTTTTCATTATATAAATTGCTTACTAATTTTTTAATAAAATTTGTGTGGCATAAGTAGATTGAGCAAAAATAGGCTGAGTTGAGAGAGTCCCAATTTGAGACTTAGGGGTTAGTTGTGGATCCTACGATGGCTCTAAAAGCTTATGTGGGTCCATTTGAGCACCTTGGACACTGTAGGGATAGGAGATAGGCATTAGGCCCAAATGTGTTCGAAGAAGTAGTGTATCTAAGGCTAAGACCTCTTGAGTGGGGACCTCCAGTATTAGGAAGCTAAATGAGACATCTATTGAGGAGCTCCGCACACATTTCAATATTGATGAGTGTATTCTACGGAGAGGCACTCATTTTACTTATGTTCATTAGCATTAAATTCTAAATTTGTTAGCCACACATTTCCGTATTAATTAACATTTTTCATTATTAAAGTTATAGACTTCTTAGAAAATTGGAATCTTACATAAGGAATAAGACGTGACTAAAATGTTCTATAACTAAAGGCTATTTAAGAAATGTGGTATTGTTTTGATATTCAAAGTACTTTGATGACATTGAAATGTCTTTCAACTAATGACTTGTTTAGACGATTGTCCTGAACCTAAGGTATCATAAAGAGAATTGTTAATCCCTCGTGTTGGTAAACTAGTTGGAGGAAGTGAGAACTTCAACCTAACTGCAACAGAGAAGTTCTAAGCACATATATATGTCTTGATAAATTGCATTCAACTTGAACCCTTCATTCTGTAAGAATTATACGTTCATATGTTATTATATATATTTCTTTATATTTTTCTTACATCTCATGATCATCATCACTTACATCATTACTTTTAGGGAATTCAGAAGTCATGTGATGCACCAACTTGAGATCTATACACAAACATCCACCAAAATTGATAAAAAGGTTCTTAAAGAATTCCTAAGTTTGTTTGTGCTTCAAATACTAAATGACTACAATCCACACTCACCAAATTTTAAACCTCTCACATACACGTCAAATTAACTTACTCAACCAACTTCTTTAATCTATCTAAATTAGGTAAAAATGTCTTATATTTATGACTAGAGGAGTATTAACTAGATTTTTAAATTACAAATGATGAAATACAATAGAATCAAAAAACTTAGCTTATTAAGCTTGTATATACATTTAGATATCTCCTTATATTTTGTTAATGTATAACAATTTCAAACTCAAAAGTTAAAAACCAAACACAAGCTAAGATTATGTGAAACTACTATATATTGAGATCAAAAGATAAGTAAGTTATACATAATAAGTTTCTCTTGCACATAAGTTTGTTTGTGTATGGTCAAAATATTAAAAAAAAAACACTAGACAAAGAAATATATCTCCTTTATACAAGGGCGGACGTAGGTGTTAGATGGGGGGCAAGTGCCCACCCCCTTAAAATTTGGTAATTGTTTGAAAAAAATTAATAATAATAATTTAAAATATAACAAAATAATATATCCTCTCCTACTTCTTTCTTATTCTCGTCATCCTATGAGCGCAAAGAGTAGAGAAAGGGAGGGTTTTTTGGTCCAGTCGATAGTCTCAACCCATCTAAATTCGATCTCCTTCATCTGAATCCGGTGTGGTGCGTCGCTGCCTAGCTAAATTATATTGTTGTGGGTGCAAAGATCGCTTGAATCTCCCTTTTCCTTCTCTATCAACGTGTTTCAGGGGCTTGTTGAAGGGTTGAGTTTCATCTCTCCCTTCTTCTAGCATAACCTTGGGATTTTAGGTATGTCTAAAACTTGTTCCTTTTGATTGAAGATATTTCTTTATTTCCCTATCCATTCGTTGTTGTTGTGTTATGGACCTATGGTTTCGAGGTTCAATATTTTCATTTCCTTCCTTTTATTTCTTCATCTGCTTTTTATGCTTTATTTTAGATATTATGAAAGTCCATGGGATGTCCTTGCCTTTGAATATGTTATTGATTTGATATTATGACATGTAGCTATTCTGGTATCTAGCTGGTAATTTGTTGCATGAGATTATCTTCCTTTTAAGAGATGCAAGGTTATACCTTTGATTCTGATGATCAACGTCTTGGTAATAACAAATAAGTTGTCACAAGCACTTCAGAGAAATGATCAAGATATTATGAATGTTATAACTCTTGTAAGAGTTTCAAAAGTGTTATTACAGAAGATTAGAGATAATGGGTGGGATAATCTATTTCAAAATACATTTGAATTTTGTATAAAACATGATATAGATATTCCTAATATAGAAAGTGAACTTGAATTAAGGGAGAACAAAACATAGACGACCGGTTACTCATCTGCATCACTTTAAGGTTGAAATATTTTATGCAGTGGTAGATATTTAACTTCAAGAGTTGAATGATTGTTGTAGCGAAGTTAATTCAAATTTTATAGAATGCATGGCATGTTTAAATCCGTGCAACTTTTTCTCGGCATTTGACAAGAATAAATTGTATGAATTTGTTGGCTTTTATCGTTTAGCTTTTGATTTCAATAATTTTGTCATGCTTGAATATCAGCTCGACATGTATATTATTAATGTGCAAAGTGATCCTGATATGTTGAATTTGCAAGGAATAACTAATCTTGCCAAGAGGATGGTTGAAAAGAAAAAGATATGTTGTATATCTTTTGGTTTATTTACTTGTAAAGTTAGCATTAACTTTCCCTGTAGTAACTGTATCTATGGAAAGAACATTTTCAACTATGAAATACATCAAGACTGCACTTCATAATTGTGACACCCTCCTTTTAGAGCCGTTATTCATCAGAGTTATTGTGGAAAGGATCAAGGAGATTTGAACAACTTGATTTTGCAATCAAAGTTTTTGAAATTACAATGATATGAAAATACGGACTAGTTTTTTGCAATTCGATATTTATTCCATAAAGGGATGTTAATACTGAAAGTGAAAGAAATCACCAAGAGGGGGGTGAATTGGGGATTTTAAAAATTCTTTTCAACTCTTAAAAATGAAGCTTAAGAAATGGATAATAAAATAGTAGAAAAAGCAAAGCTTAGACACACAGAATTTATACTAGTTCGGTCTCAACCTTGACCAACGTCCAGTCCCCAGATACCTTCTGGGTGTTTCCACTAATTCAACAGATTTTCAATTACAACAATGAAGACCAGACACAATCCTAATCACCTAGGACTTGCTCCCCCTTACACTTTGTGATTGAACAACCCAACTCACAGGTTCCACAACCTTGAGTTCTCACAAATAAATGCTTTCAAAAATTTACAAACTCTCAAAAGAGTAGATAAGGATAAACACTGAAGAACAGGTTGAAAATAACAATACAGACTCAAATTTCAAAGTATAATCAAGATAGCTTCGTTGTGTGTATTTTGCTTTGAGTTTTCACAGCCTCTTATAGACTGAATGGATAAGCTAGCCGTTGCAATTCTTTCTCTAATGTTCAGCTGCAATTCTGGAAAAATGGTAGTAGCATATTTTGCTCTGTTCTTTGAATTCTTAGCTGGAATCTTGGAATTTAGTTGTTGCAGAACGTCTTCCAGATTTTTTGCCATTCCATGATCTTAATTCGACCGTTTGAAGTGATCTTAATGTGTTGCAACGGTCTGAACTGAACATCTGGGATAAGGGAGAAGAATCAGCCCTGTCATTTAATGCATTTATCCTGGATCTTGATCTCACCTTGATCTTGGCTAAACCTTATCTGAAAAACACTCAAAACTTCATCAAGGACATTAAAAACAATAATATCATATCATGAAATAATTTCAGGAAGACCCATTAAGATTTCGCAGATCAACATCATTTGATTTTTCAAAATCTCCGATGCAAACTCGAGTTTGTTGTTCCAGACTTGAGTTTGGGGTTCATCCAGAAAGCATGTCCATTGATTAGAGGTCTAAACTTGCAGTCTGTAAAAGCTAACTCGAGTTTGGCTTTTACAGAGAGAACTATCAGGCTTTGGACTTGGCATGGAATTTTGGTCCTGCTCCTAGACTCGAGTCAATTAGTAACTGACTCGAGTTTGGGTCTATGTTTGAAGAACAAGCCTAAGTTCGTGATTTTCCAGACTGGAGTTTAGGCGACAGATTGGAGTTTTGGAAAGATGGTAGAAATTCGAGTGTTTCTCTATTTGTCCTAAACTCGAGTTTACAATGAAAGACTTGAGTTTATGTTTGAGCTGAAACTATTCAAATCTTTCTGTTTGGTCTAAGACTGGAGTTTGTAACTCTAGACTGGAGTTTATAACTTGGCCTGGAATTCGAGTGTCTTTCTGTTTGGTCTAGACTAGAGTTTAGGAATCCAGACTCGAGTTTGGCTTGCTTGGGATTCTGAGTGCTCTCTGTATCTTCCAGACTTCAGGTTTGGTTTTGCAAACTGGAGTTTGGCTTGTTATGAAAATTTCTGATTGCTTTCTGTAACTCCTCAGACTCGAGTTAGTCTAAGCAGACTCGAGTTTGGCTTTCTTCGCAGAAGTAAACAGCTTTCTGTCAACCCTCAAACTCAACTTTACATCCCCAAACTCGAGTTTGCCTTTGACAGTGAGATTTTCATATTGCCAAAAACAAACTTCATATCAAGTTTACAATTACTAGTTATCATCAAAACACATTGAGAACTAACAAAGACATTGATCCAAAATGAACGGATGATAAACACTATATACAGACTAATTAAACCTAATTGTCCAAGGCGTTGCATCTGCTGTAACCCTTACAGCTGCCCCTTGCCTTCTGATCCCGACCTAGCTCCAGTATACTTTCACATGAACTGGAGTTCAAATGAATGGATCCCAGGGTAACAATTAATCTTATGCACATGTATGAAATTAAATATGACATATTAGCACATGTAGAAACATGGAAGAAATTACACACAAACTGTAACCGCAGTTAACAGCCAAGAACCGCAGTTCTTGTCTAGGACCGCAGTCTCATGAGACCGCAGCCTCAATATCCATGGCCAGGAAAATAAAAACAGGTAATTTTACCAACATACATGATCAGCTAAATGAAAACATATACATTTGGATACATGATTATAGGATTAGTGTTACCCACCTCGACCATGTATCCCTCTCCTTTAAACTAAAGTTGTTGGGATCAGATTTATGTCAAGGTCTTCCTAAAAGTGTTTATCATCGCTTGTCAGTCACTTAATTGAATCGCAGATAAACTAATAAATTAGTTTTAAAGGGTTAATAATAATTAATCCCTTAATTTTTCTCTAATAACAACAACAACAACAACAACAACAATAATAATAATAATATATTATTATTATTAATATTGTTGTTATTATTATTATTATTATTATTATTATTCCCAATAATAATAATTCCCCATTTATAAATTAATATTTCACTCCTTCATAATAATAATAACACACTTGTTATTATTATTATTGATTGTTATCAATAATTCTTTTTATTTTAAAATTTATTTAAACTCCTTGAATTATCCCAATAACAAACTCACATTAACAATTTAAATCGTGCTTTAATGAATACTAATAAATTATGCTTTGAAGCATTATACAATTTAGGGGTTCATTATATCATTTATTATACAAAATGAAAGTATGCAAACCAAATCCACTAATACCCTAGCATGTATTTGAAATGTGATGTGTGTGTATTAACTCTAATATATATATGATAACAAATATATATATTATAAAAGGAGTTAACAATAAAAAGATGAAACACACACACACCGTAGCATATTTCTGTGACAAATTAAGTTCAGTACTTCCTTTCTTTATTCTTGATGCAACAATACATAGTTTATTTCTATATAAGTATTCAATGCATCAGATACAAAAATATAGGTGGGAGAGTACGCATGAATTAGTGGAAGAGTGATTATTGGAACTTCGAATATATATATATACATATTATTTATGCAGAACTTACACACACACAGCTACTTCCTCCCATTCATCACGATAACACATATATAAGTATACTCTCATCTCTATTTCTTTTCCCACAACGTTAAAACATGCATAGATACACACATGGATTTCTTTTCTTTCTCATGTATATATGTCTTGTTTCCCTTCCTTTTTAATATATACTAAAACCCACAGCAAACACACATTTGCAGTGTCTTATGATCCAAATACTCGCGGCATGTCTATATAAGCCACGTTAAAAGATCCCCTGTACACACATCCAGCTAGCATTTTCTTGGCAATCTAGATGTATATTTACACAGGTCTCTCATTCCTTTTCCTTCTCCTAAACAGTGGTGTTTTACACACACACACAGCGCCGCCCCGGGGGGGGGCCTATTAAAAATATTTATGTAAGAAATATAATAATAATAACACACACACATATAGAAATATAATAATAATAACACACACATATATAGTTACTTATTATTCAGGTCCCTTCGTTTGCTTTCATCTATACTATTACTACTACTAATAATAATAATAAATAAGTGGGACCCATAACCTTTAATACATTAAACCCCATTTATTTTCACTTTCCTAGAATCTCCTTCGTCTTCTTACAAGTGACTTGTTCTATCATTTTTTTCAATAGCTTTTAAAAAATAAAATCACTTTTTTCATTAAATTTCATTTATGAAATTTATTATATATGATTTTATCTTTTTAATAATACTACTTTTATACTGATTAGATAATATTTTAGGGTTATAATTTTGGACAAGTTTTGAGTTTTATTAAAAGATGACCATAGAAATATAGATGAAAACTAATAGTTAATTTTAATTGGTTTACTTTTGTTATTAATAATATTTTTAAAATCATATTGGTCATAAAATAATTCATGCTTTTTGTAGGTGATTATTATGGGAAAAAAAATCCTATTATTGATTTTATTCATACTAATTAAAGTTGTATTCACTCTTTCAATTTCTACTGCAACTACTAAAAGATCTTTCTTAACTATGAAGATAATCAAGAACATACTATGAAAATAGAATGGAAGATTAATTTCTTAATGATTGTTTGATTACATATGTTGAAAAAGAAATTGTTTTGAGTTTTATCACGGATTTAATTATAGATGAGTTTAATATGAAAACATATAGAATAAGATTTAAGTGAAATAATAATAATACACACACATATATAGTTACTTATTATTCAGGACCCTTCGTTTGCTTTCATCTATACTATTACTACTAATAATAATAATAATAAATAAGTGGGACCCATAACCTTTAATACATTAAACCCCATATATATATATATATATCGTAATTTAAATACTTTTATTTATGATGTATTATTTTTTATTTTCGCCGCCGTCAGCAAAATTTCTGGGTCTGCCACTGATCATAGGCATATTCAGCATCTTTTCTTTTCAAAATTAAAACGCATACTGATACATACATATATATATTTGTCTTGATTTTGTCTTATTTGAATGTGTTCATTCTGAACATTTATCCCGATGACTCTGAGCATACACAGACACGACTCATATACATACATATATATATATATATATGGGTATGTAAAAACAAAAAGCTTCTTCCTCTTTTATTCCAGACGCACATATGCATGCATGTATGGCCTTCCATTTTCTTTAGTATATATGCATATATTTTCCTATCTTGTTTTTCTTAAACACACACACCCATTTTTTCATTTTATTCAAAACTCACCCGATACATACTCACAAACAGATGGTAAAAGAAAAACACAAAGACTAACAACATGCCTTCACACAAACAGCATATATTTATCTATTGCCTTCAGCAAGACTCACGAGAGACAAACAGAAACAAGAATCCGACATTCAGAAGCATCTTTGACAGCAAGACAATGAGACCATTCCATGCAAAAACCATGACCCTACATGCATAGAAACACAACATCCATTGTTTCCCAAAACAGCCCCTGTTTTTCGTCTTCACTTTTGGTTTCTGTTTTGGTGTTTTTATTTCAGTTTCATTTTGGTTTTATCTTGGTTAAATGATGATAGGAAACAAAGGAAAGAAAAGATGAGAATCACCTTTCAGATTCCAAGCTCCAAAGGTGATATTTAGCTTCTGAATTTTGCCCTGTTTGCTGCTAACGGGACAGAGGAATAAAAAGCTCCCAGGAAACGCTCTCGGTCTCACTCTATCTCAGCATTTTCTCTATCAAATGAAGGTACAGAGGCGTGTATTTATATGCTTAGCGATCTTCCTATGCATGATAAAATATTGACATCTGGACATTACGTGTTGCTTTATGCTCTGATTTTGTTTTGCTGAAATCAGATGATGATGCTAAGTTGGTTTTAAGTTGGGTTATCTATTGCATCACTGGCCCAAGGGAATAGCTTGCTGATATTGCTTTACACGTGGCTTCAGCTTGTGGCAAATAATCAGGTTGGTTTTGGGCTAGTATCTTGGGCTTGCTTCTTACTCTTATCACGTGACCCATCAGCCCTTCTCATTCATTTTTTTTTATATATATATTTCTTTATTTGCAATTACACTTAATTGCAATTATTGAGTAATTATGGAAATTCATCCTTAATTAATATAAGGATTTTTCCTTTCCCAAATTATTTTTCCTAGGCCATAAAATATTAATCCTAAAATATTTAGGCCTAAAATTATCACTTACCATTATTCCTTAAATTTATTCTCTTTTCAAAATAAATTAAGGAAAATTAAGCCTTAATTTCAAATAATTATTTTGGCCCAAATTTCATAATTTAACTCTCATACAATTCTTCATTATCTAGATCCCAGAAATTTGGGATGTTACAATAATCGGATAGGGGATAAATGGTTGAATGATTGTTTAGTACATTATATTGAAAAATATGTATATGATAGTGAAGGCTAATGCAAGCTAATAATCTGAATTTCTCTTGATCTCTATTCATGTACAACTGATCTATATATACAAGAAGTGAGAGCCACATTCTTAAAAGCTCATTAAGGATAATAATGATAGTCCCTGAATTAGGGGATTATGATTGATATGATAACGTATGTGATTATTTCCTAACATATGATTATTTCCTAACACTCCCCCTCAAGTTGGAGCATATATATTAATCGTGCCCTACTTGTTACAAAGATACTCAACTCATGTCCCATTTAAAGCTTTCGTAAAAGATCTGCTAAATGGTCATTTGATCGCACATGCCCTATAGATATAACATTCTCTTTAATATTGTCATGAATAAAATGGCAGTCGATTTCAATATGTTTCTACGTTCATGGAACATTGAGTTTGATGCTATATGAAGTGCTGCTTTATTGTCACACCATAAGTTCCAAGTAATGCCGATTTCTTTCATGAGTTGAAATACTCACACAATTTCTTACGTTGATTGTGACATGGCTCTATATTCTTCCTCTGCACTTAATTTTGTCACAACCCTTTGTTTCTTACTTCTCCAAGATATCAAGTTTCCACCAACAAAAACACAGTAACCTGTAGTGGATCGTCTTGTAGCCTTAGATCCTACATGATCTGCATCACAGAAACATTCAATTCTAGTGTGCCCATAATCTGAATAGAGAAGGCCACGACTGGGGAACCTTTCAAATAGTACAAGATATGCTCAAATGCTTCCCACTGTGCCATTGTTGGAGATGCCATGAATTGGCTAAGCACGTTGATTGAGAAGGTTATATATGGTCGACTTAATATCAGGTAATTCATCTTTCCAAAGAGTCTTCTATACCTCTCCGGATATGCAAATGGCTTCAATTTCTCTGGATCAATTTTCTTCTTTAAGTCATCAGGAAGTTCATCAAACATGCTATCATTAAGATCCAAGAACGGATTCAGAATCATGGGAATGCTGCTTGGTGCAGCTCCAAGCTTTCCAGTCTCCATTAACAGGTCAAGAACATACTTCCTCTGAGTCAAAAGGATGCCCTTCTTGCTTCTCAATACTTCAATACCAAGAAGTACTTTAACAGGCCTAAGTCTTTTATTTGAAACTGGGAGTTATGAAAGACTTCAAGCTCTGAGATTCCAAAGATGTTACTCCCAGTAATTACAATGTCATTGACATATACTACTATAAGAATCATGTCTGCATCGGATTGCTGATAGAACACAGAATGATCACTCTTACTTTGGTTCAAACCAAACTTCTTGACCACACCACAAAACCTATCAAACCAAGCGCGGGGACTTTGCTTTAAACCATACAATGACTTGCGAAGATAACATACTTTTCGATGCTCCCCCTGAGCAACAAACCCAAGTGGTTGCTCCATAAATACTTCCTTAAGAAGATCCCCATTCAAAAAGGAATTCTTAACATCCAACTGATGCAAATCCCAATTATAGGTGGTAGCCAAAGAGATAAGGAGACAGATGGATGTAAGCTTAGCCACAAGGGAAAGTCTCTGAATAATCAATGCCATAAGTTTGAGCATACCCTTTTGCAACAAGTCGAGCCTTCAACCGATCTAAGGACCCATCAGCCTTAGTTTTGACAACAAACACCCATTTACAACCAATGGCCTTCTTCCTAGTGGGTTAATCAACAAGGGTCCAAGTACCAGTCGTATCAATGGCCATCATTTCTTCTTCCATCGCTGCACGCCAACTCGAATGAGCTAAGGCTTGATAAAGGGTAAGAGGGGTAGATATGGACTCAAGAGTGGTCACAAGGGAATGGGAAACAGGAGACAAACGATGAGATAGGATAGGTACAATCAGCGTAGTGCTTGGGAGGACAAGGAGGACGGGTACCTTTATGGAGGGCGATAGGAAGGTCAACAAAGGGATTATCAATAGGAGCAGGGGATGGAGTTTTAGGGATGGTAAGGTCGGGATCCATCAACAAAGCAGGTACTGGCGAAGGCAAAATAGTAGCAACATCAGCATCATCAAGAGGATCAAGAGCCAAAACAGCTGCCGGGACTGGTAAGAGAGGGACACGATAAACTAGAAGATCATCAGGCTCATCAATGACAAAAGAGGACTCAAGTAAGTGCGAAGACTGGAAGAAAGCAGAAGATTCATGAAAGGTCACATCAGTGGACACAAGATAACGACGAAGGTCAGGAGAGTAACACCGATAACCATTCTGGACTCGAGAATAACCAAGAAAAACACACCTCAAGGACTTGGGGTCAAGTTTACTAACACATGGACGGACATCTTGAACAAAGCAGACACAACCAAAAATTTTGGGATCAACAGGGAATAACTTAGTGGTGGGAAACAAAACAGAGTATGGAAATAAACCACTGAGGACAACCGAAGGCATGCGATTGATGAGAAAACAGGTAGTAGATATGACATCAACCCAAAATGATTTAGGGACAGAAGAGTGAAACATGAGAGCTCGGGCAGTTTCTAAGAGATGGCGGTTCTTTCTTTCAGCAACACCTTTTTGGGCAGGGGTATCAACACATGAGGATTGGTGAAGAATGCCATGATTATGCATATAATCAATGAAGGGGGCGGGAAAATATTATTTTGCATTATCACTTCGAAGAATTTTACAGGAGTATTGAATTGTGTTTTAATTTTAGTACAGAAATGACAAAAATGAGTAAATAATTCCAAACGTTGTTTCATTAAGTAAAGCCAAGTAGTTCAAGAAAAATCATCAACAAAAGTGACAAAGTACCGATAACCAGTCTGAGACACAACTGAACAAGACCCTAAACATCAGAATAAACTAACTCAAAGGGGGACGCAGCCCATTTATTGACTCGAGGTGCCAAATGAACACAATGGTATTTGGCAAATTAACACGACTCGCAATCAAAAGAAGACACAAACAAAAATTGAGGATACAACCGTTTTAAAGAAGAAAGAGACATATGACCAAGACGACAATGAACTTCAAAGGGAGATGACCCACTAGAACAGGCAACAGAACGCAGCCCCTGATCATCAATGATGTAATATCCACCGGATTCATAGCCTCTACCAATAATCTGCTTTGTCGAAAGATCCTGAATTAAACAATGATCAGGGTATAATGAGATAAAACAATTCAAATGACGAGTTAGTTTACTGGGAGACAAAATATTAAATGTGAGATCATGGATATTAAGTATGGAAGATAGGGAAATGGAGGGAGTGGCGAGAGCAGTTCCTGATCCAAGAACTCGAACCAAGGAACCATTGGCAACAAATATAGAGGATGGGTTGGCATATGGCGTATATGAGGAAAGTAGATGATGGTTACCTGTCATGTGGTCAGTGGCACCAGAATCAATGACCCATTTTGTGGAAGTAGTGGTAAGGCCAGAAGATAAAGTACTTGTAGCAAGTGCCCCTGCAGAGGATGGACTAGAATCAAATTGATCAGGCGTCTGAGCAGTATGAGCAAAACCACGCTGCTGATCACGTTGCTATTTAGCCTGTAATTTTCGACAATTTTTCTTGACGTGCCCAGATTCCTTGCAGTAATAGCAGATAACACTGCCAGAGGATGGAGCAGTAGTGCCTTGATTAAATCTAGAATTCTTGTTTTCAAAGGTGCCACGTCCTGTAACATCCTAAATTTTTTGGATATTATATTAAGAATTTAATTATAAACTAGGAGTAATTATCAAAAATTGTCCTTCATAAATAATAAATTTAATATATGGAATTTAAGGACAAATAATTGTGAGGATAATATATGAGGAATTTAATGATGGAATTGGGCCAAAAGAATTAAATTAATAATAATAATAATAATATGAATTTTATGCAACAACTATAAAATCCATTGTTCCTTGTCTCATTGGCCCACGAACAATAACACAAAGCCCATGTCAGCCCAAATTATAAATAAAGCCTCTCCCTTCTTCATGTGCTATCTCGGCCCATACTCAAATAAAAGCAAATCCAATACTTAATCAATTCTTCTTCAGCCATCACGTACAGGATACCCAGAAGAAACAAAATCATCAAATGAAAGCCCATATTTTGTTACCAAACGTCCCAGCCAACTCCATGAGACAAAACCCAATAACTCCCTGTGTGATATTCATTTCCTTCTCCTCTCAAAACCGATTACCACCATAATATCTCAGCCCCACGTAAACATCAGCGATAATCATGGGAAGCAGGAAGCAAATCACGCAAGCTCAGAACCTCCTTGCTTCTTGAGCACCGAGTCGAAGATCCTTTGGGTCCTTGCCTTTCGGTCTGAGCTTCCAACACCCACTATAAGTCGCAGCCTCCATTTTCCATTCACTCCCTTCACAAGCCGAAACCAAAAGAAAAGGAAACAGAAAGGAAGGGAGAGTCGAGAGAGACGGAGAGGAAGAGAGTTGAGAGTTTCGTGAGAGAGAGGGAGTGGGAGTGGGAGTTGCAGAAAAAAGGAGAGAGAGACCATCCTTGCCCACTGATCAAACTCTTCCACAAGCTTATAAACATATACATATATACACCTTCTTCCAACCATCCTCCACGGCAAAACCTGAAAGAAACAGAAAACACAGAGGCACCAAGAGAGTGAAACCGAAGAAAAGAGAGTGTGGTGAGTAGTGCTGCCCTGTTCTTGCGAATAGGAACAGAGGAGTTCACGGCAAAGCAGCGTTAAGGGTGAGTGGTTTAATCCTTGGATCCTAGAGTGTCTTTGCATCCGTTGCTTTGCGTTCACGAGTTTTTCTTTCTGCACAGACATATAGAAATTATAGGATAGTATATATATATGTGTAGGTTAACGTAGAGAAAGAGGAAACTGAAACACCGAAACTGGAAATGCAAAAATAAGAAAGGAGCTTTCAAGGTATAAGTGTGTGTGTGTTTAAGTACATGCCTTTGCGTCAAACTGTAGGAGCAAGGATATGGGTGTCATACTTTTGATAGATGTGAATACCAGAAGAAAACGAATGCATGCCTTGTGTGTTTTAGCCTCTGATTCATCTGCATATATATATATATATATATATATATATAAAGCTACGAGGATTGTGTGTGTGTATAATCTTGCCGAATCTTCTGTCTTTTGTTGCTATTGCTTTTTGTTTCACACCTTTAGAAATTGTTCGCACAGGTCTTGCGGTTGCCAAATTATATATGTATATTATAAAATAATGGAAGTAGTACAAAATATCATTATGATATTTAGTTTTATTTTTGTGCCAACTGGAACCACATTATTAAGGCATTGTATCTGCTTGGTTATTACAGAGTTGCTCCCTAGACACCAGGGAAAGAACAACATAAATGAATGCTATACTTTAACCAGGCTTGAATCCCTTCCAAATACCCATTGGAACTAGCTTGTTTAATGCTGATTTTGAAATTAAAATCTATCTTATTGAACTTCATTAAGTTGTTATTTTCTTGGTCATGAGGGAGACTATTTTTAAGCCTTAATATTTTCCTAATATGCGTAAGTTAAATATGAAGGAAATTATCAAATAATAACAATAATAAAATAATATAAATAAATAATATGTTTAAAATGAAGTATTAGCAGGTTGATCAATCTTATATATATATATATATATATATATATATATATATATATATATATATTATTTATTTATTTATTTATTTATTTATTGGACGTTATTTAATCATGAAATCAAGAAGATAAAGATATGATCCAACTTGTTCCTAAATAATAGGAAGGTAGCAATAATGAAATAAATAAATACATTAGAAGTTATTTTTAAAAAGATAGGATTTGATCTAATGTGTTCCTAAATAATAGGATCTAAACTGACTAACTAAATCCTATATTATCTAACTTATAATATCATTTACAAAATAAAGTAGATAAATAAAAAGAAAAGTGTTTAATATTAAGAAAAGGGATTAAAGAATAAAGGAAATTATTAAATGATATTAATGAATAATAAATGGGATAAATAATAATAATAATGAATATATTATTATTTATCAAAGTGAAATAATAATAATATTATGGGAAGAAATAATTAATGAAGTGAATAAATAAGAAGAATGAATAAGATTATTATTTATTAAAGGTGAAATAAATAATATTCAAGAAAAATTACTTATTTAATATAAATGCTAATTACTACTTAAAAAGAATATTTTGGGAGTTTATATTTATTTATTTAACCCAAGATATTAAATCTTATGTATGAATAATACAATAATTTGGAAAAGTCATGGTAAATACTATAATTCATAATAAATTATAATTATTAAATTGTTCATGTGATATTGGCTATTTAAGAATTCAAATTAATAAAAGAATAATAATAATGATAATAATGTGTCATTATTATTAGGAATAAGGAAATAAATAACAATGGAAATAAATAATGAAGGTAATATTATTGGTATATTTTTAATGTTATGAAATTATAAATTATAATTTTTAATGTATGGAATTCTAAGATGTTATTAATGGTTAGTAAATTGATATTGATAGATTGAATTGTGGGGTGTATTTTAGCACTGGAATTATGAGCAGTGTGAAAGTAGTTAGCTCGGGCGAGAGGTAACCACTTTCCACTTATTATGCATGTTGATATGTTGCTTGTGAATATTTTGTTAAAATAATTATTATGAATGATTTTTATTGCCCTGTGGAACCTTATGATTTGAAATATTGAAATATGTTGTAAATTGAGATATTTTGACAAGGCTATGAGAATTATTGGGAAAACTCTTATTGAGTTAATTATGATGATAATTATGGAAAGGGATGAATTAGGAAAAGATGGAGTTGTTATTTCTACCACGTGGTGAGGCCTCCATTGGTGCATGATGGTTGGCTTACTATTGTCCCACCAAAGTAATGGGCTTACAACACCTCATTAGGGTAAAGTGGGGAAAAGACCCATGGTCTGGGATAGGTGCTCTGAGGATTTTGGTCGATCCTTATCACTTGACCAATGAGCTTTTGGAGTAACCAGTAACATGAGTGTGACTTAGCCCATGGGTTTAGTCGGAGGAAATAAGGCGATTTGGTTGGATTGATAGGAGGTATTCTGGGAATTAAATTCAAAAAGATTTGATGTACCCATTATGATACATAATAATAATGTGGTATTATATTGAGAGGATATTGATGAACTGTTTTATTTTGGATTGATTTGTTTTATTCCACTTGGCACCTTACTAGCAAATGTTAATATTCATAATAAGCTGGACTGATGGTTACAAAATTTTTCCCAGGTGACCAATTCGATCCAGTTATCCATACATTTTGATGTATGGATAATTGTATATTGGCACACTCTAGGGCTCATGATGCATTTACTGGCATAATTTGAAAATTTTAAATTCCTCTTAAATCACATTAAATGGGTAACTTTGATTAATACTCTGTAAAATATATAGTTAATATGTTAATTAAACAGTGGTTGTTTCATGTCTAGCCAGAGCACTGGCATTGGGATCAATAGACGGACGAAGTAGACTATCAGCATGAAGCACCCTAGAGAACACATCTTCCAAAGATGGAAGCTCTTGAGTAGACAAAATTTGAGATCACATGGTTTCATAAGACGGATCAAGAGCTTCAAGGAAACTAATGATAGCTTGAAACTCCAAATTCTTGATATGGGTTTGGAGATCTGCCTTTGGATACATAAGTACCTTCATTTCTTCATACAATCGTTTAAAATCTAAGAAAAAATCCTTCAGAGGACAACCCTGCTGCTGAGAACGGTAGAATCCTTTGCAAACTTGATGAATACGAGTGAAGTCCCCTTTACCAGAGAACATAAATTCCAAATAAGCCATAATTTCTTTTACCGTGTTGCAATGGCTAACTAAGGTCAAAATCCAGGGTTCAATATAATTCCAAATCTGAAAGAGAAGATGAGCGTCTGCTCGAGACCAGGCTAAACTTTTCTCATCATTGCTAGACGAAGGATCCTGGGTTAAGTGGATTTCCTTTTCAACCCCCAACAAGTAAACCCGAACTTTTTTGTTTCAATCATTATAATTAGTCCAACTCAATTTTGCATAAGTGATCTTAGCAGACATAGGCAGCATATCAGATGTTTTAATTTCAGCCATTGATTTATAATCAAATACTTCACACTAATCAAACACTAAATATGGTCAAGAATACCAATAGAAAATTCCCAAATGTGCACAAGTCAAAGACAACGAGCAAATAGATCACACAAGGATCCCCAAATGACAAATAATTGTCTAGAATTGCCTACTGACAAAAGCCAAAGGCACAATAGATTTCAAACACATGTTTCTAATTAATAAAGAAGCCAAATCAAATTCACAGATCAGAAAATGATGAACCAAGACCATAAAACCTGGTGGAAGTCATCAGAAATGAAGAGAGGAGTCTGGAATAGGAAATCACTAGCCAAGACTCAGCCTCACGCGCCGCCACTCGTCGTTACAGTACCGCTGCTAGTAGAGCACATGCACACCATGCGCCGCCCTAGAGATGTCGAATAGCTGCCAAATTTTGGGCGTTAGCTAATCGGAGGATGGGGATGATGGTGAGGTGGGGTGGCGTGTGTACCAAACAGGTGTCAGGATCATAAAATGAATTTGCAACCTCTATCTCACTATTGCAACATTCACTCACTCAAATCTCTCACTGTTGCAATGTTCACTGACTTCAGGAATTAGCCACAAATCCTCTTATACCATGAAGGCTAATGCAAGCTAATAATCTGAAATCTTGATCTCTATTCATGTACAACTTATCTATATATACAAGAAGTGAGAGCTACACTCTTAAAGGCTCGTTAAGGATAATAATGATATTCCCTGAATTAGGGGATTATGATTGATATGATAACGTATGTGATTATTTCCTAACAGATAGCATTGATAATAAGGCCATTATGATGGAATTCTAAAAAATAAAGCCTAGAAGGATGACATTGTAATTATTTTTATTATAATATACTTTTTGAAAATGGAAGAAATCATCAAGAGAGGGGTGAATTGGGGATTTCAAAAATTCTTTTCAAAAATGTCTAAATTTTTTCAAAACTTGACAAACAAAGAACGAAAGAGTAAGAGAAGAAAAGCTGGATACAAAGAATTCATACTGGTTCAGTCTTAACCTTGACCTACATCCAACCCCCAAATATCTTTTGGGTATTTCCAGTAACTCAACAGGCTTTAATTACAACAATGTAAACCATATGCAGTCCTAATCACCTAAGACTTGCTCCCCCTTACACTTTGTAATAAAACAACCCAACTCACAGGTTCCACAACTGTGAGTTATTACATAAAGTTGGTTCAGAATCTCTTACCTCTTCATCATCAGATTCTCCTTGAGCAACTAGGCAGAGATTTGTTGTTTGCTCTTCATCCTCTTCCTCTTCATCAGATGAACTATCTCCCCAGATGGCAGAAACATAGGCCTTTTTCTTGAATGAGTTGAATTTTGTTTTCTCCTTTTCTTTGTTCTTCAGCTGAGGGCATTCAGACTTAATGTGACCCGCTTGTCACACTCATAGCATATGATTGGTTTCTTTGCCTCTTTGTTGTTGTTGGTCTTGTGGAACTTTCGGAATCCTTGGTCTTTTTTGTAGAACTTTTTCAATCTTTGAACCATCATCCCAATCTCTTCGTCATCTATCTCATCATCATCAGAGTTCTTATCTTCCTTGATGGTTTTGAGAGCAATTCCCTTTTGTTTCTCCTCTATTTCATTGAGTCCTTTTCTGAACTTGATTTTGCCTTCATATTTTGACAAGCTTCCGAAGAGGGCAGTTACATATTGCATGAACTCTCCTCGAGATTCTTCTATAGCTGTCACTTTAGCTTCCCAATCTTTTGTTAGAATATTCAAGATTTTTCTTACCTGAGCTTTTTGGTCGTATACCTTTCCCAAGGCTGACAGCTGATTGATCAGGTGAGTGAAACGGAGCTAGAACTCTGCAATTGATTCTCCAGTCTTCATGCGTAAGGGATCATACTCAGTTGTGGGAGTGTTGATTGTGTTTTCCTTGATTCCTGAGGTTCCTTCATAGGCGACTTCTAATGCGTTCCACATTTCTTTGGCACTAGGCAAATTGCAAATGCGAAAATACTCCTTTTGGCTCAAGGCACTTTGCAGCATCAGGATGGCTTTGTTGTTAAGAACAATTTTCTTTTGATCATTTTCATCAAACTCAGCTCTCGTTTTTGGCACTCTATTCTCTTTAACTTTCTTAGTAGGGACATAATTCTCTTCCTCAATTACTTCCTATAGACCATACTCATTGGCCATCACAAATACTTTGAATTTGGATTTCCAGAATGAGTAATGTTCACCATTGAAGCCTGATGGTCTATTGATTGAAGCACCATCTAGTGGTATTCCTTCTATTGGATCTTTTTGTCTAAGATACTAATCCTTTAAGTAGACAACCTTGCTCTGATACCAAATGAAAATGGAAGAAATCACCAAAGGGGGGTGAATTGGGGATTTCGAAAATTCTTTTCAAAGATGTCTGAATTTTTTCAAAACTTGACAAACAGAGAACGAAAGAGTAAGAGAAGAAAAGCCGGACACAAAGAATTTATACTGGTTCGGTCTTAACCTTGACCTACGTCCAGTCCCCAGATATCTTCTGGGTATTTCCAGTAACTCAATAGGCTTTAATTATAACAATGTAAACCACATGCAATCCTAATCACCTTAGACTTGCTCCCCCTTACACTTTGTAATAAAACAACCCAACTCACAGGTTCCACAACCGTGAGTTCTTACAAAAACAAGTAATCAGAAATGATTTTCGAAATCACACTCTCTTAAAGAGCAAATAAGTATAAACACTGAAGTTCAAAAATTATTTTGTATAACATAGCTAAAAATCAAAAATATAATCAGCTGTAATTCAGTTGTGTATCTTTTGCTTTGAGTCTTCATAGCTATTTATAGCCTAACTAGAGGAACTAGCCATTGCATTTCCTTCTCTAACGTTCAGCTGCAAATCTGGAAAATGACAGTTGCATATTTTCCTCTGTTCTTTCAATTCTCAGCTGGAATCCTGGAATTCGTTGATGCAGATGATCTTCCAGATATTCTGTCATTCCATAACCCTTATTTGACCGTTGGAGAGTGATTTAATTGATCCATAACGGTCTATGCTGAACCATTGGGATAGAGGAGAAAGATCAGCCATGTCCTTGGTTCTTCATTAATTACCTTTGACCCAGATCTGATTTTACCTTGATCTTTGCTGAAATCATCTGTAACTTACTAGAAAAACTCATTAAACAATGTTAGAATCAATAGCAGCATATGATATGACATTTTAAGATTAACACATGAAGATTTCTCAGATTGTTGCAATCTGGTTTTTCAAGAATGTCGACACAGACTCGACTTTTGGGTCATCCAAAGAACAAATTTGTGTCATGAGTTTTGAACATATTTAGGAAATCTATCTAAACTTGAGTTGATAAGTGACTGACTCAAGTTTGGAGTTTTGATGAGAAAAATTGAGTTTAAGTGAACCTTCAAAACTGGAGTCTTCAAGACAAACTGGAGTTTTCCATATTAGAAATATTGAGTAGCCCTCTATATGGCCCAGACTCGAGTTTTGAAACTCAAAACTCGAGTTTTGAAACTCAAAACTCGAGTTTTAGTGTAAACTGAAACTTTGAATTTTCTTTGTCAAATGTAAACTGAAGTTTCATATTCAAGACTAGAGTTTAGAAAACAAGTTGTAACTCGAGTGCTTTCTGTTTGAACTAAACTCGAGTCTTCAAAGTCATACTCGAGTTTCAGTGAAGACTGAAACTTTGAGATCTTTCTGTTCGAAACAAGACTGGAGTTTACAAACCAAAACTGGAGTTTACAGGACTTGTGAAAATACTGAAGTTTCTGAATTCTTTCTGTTTAGTCTAAACTCGAGTTTTAAGACCTAAACTGGAGTTTGTCTTGTTGTGAAAACTTTGAGTGCTCTCTGTATCTTGCAAACTCAAGTTTGTTAGTGCAAATTGGAGTTTAGCTTCCTTTGTAAAGTCTGAGCTACTCTCTGTCTAGTCAAAACTCGAGTTTGCCTTTGACAGTAAGTTTTATAACTTACCAAAGACAAACTTCATTTTGAGTTTACAATTATCAGTTATCATCAAAACACATAGAGAACTAACACTTTTGTTATTAAAATATATGTACTTGAACTTTATTAAGTGCCTACCCTTCATTATAATTTATATAGTTGCATTTCTTTTTTTCTTTTTTTTTTGGTAAACATATATAGTTGCATTACTTTTCTAAATGACAAGTTTGTAAAATAACTGTCTCTCTTATTATATCATCAATATTCACTTGATCTCATGAATATTTTTTTTAATTCTTTTCTCCTTTTGTTTATATTTTTTTTATTTTTTAATGCTTTTAAAAATTTTCTTAAAAAAAATTCGGGGGCAACTAAGTCCCCCCACTATTGGTACCCACCCTTCATAAATTTTTTGGATTGGATCCACCCTTACTTATATATATGTGTTCCCTCACGCCCCCCCCCCCGGGCTGGGCCCAAAAAAAAATCCACCCCTCTGGGTAGCAATACTTGTTTTGCGTAAAAGAATAAAATTACCCTTTCAACGTTACAAAAAAATTATTTTGATTTGTGATATATTAATTTGTAATGAAAATTATTTCATTAATGGAAATTTTTCAGGCAAAGCTAGATGGAAGTGTATATTCTTCTTTTTCATTTTCTTCTCAAAATCTCATCTTTATCCTTTGATTAAAAAATGGACGGTTCAAATTTAATATCTTATAAAAGTATTATTATAATATATTTTATAAATTAAAACTTATACATGTGTTTTTTACTGCATCAACTGTCTAGATCTGATTTTAAAAGTGTAAATTTATTTATGTTTATAGAAATAATTTTATAAATAATCTCAAACATTCATTTTTTTTTAATCTAAGAGTGAGATATGAGATTTTGAGGGGGGAAATGAAGAGGAAAATGGGAAAAACTCAGCCCCATTCTTAAATACAATACTATTACTATTACTTGGGCAAACATTGAAGGCTGTGAAAGAAATCAAATTATTATGGATTTAATTTCATTGAATTATTGTGTCTTTTAATATGTAAACTTGAGATGTCCATGATTCTATATCAGAATAATTGAAAATTCGCAAAGAAAAGCGAAAAATTCAGCAAACCCAAAAACTCTGAATTAAAATAAATCCTAATATAATAACCAAAATATTAAAATATTTAATTGCAATTCGTTAAAAAGTATATCTTCTTAATATGTTTTGACTAAAATATCCTTGATAAAAAATTTATAATAATATATGTATAATATTGTAATTGAATTTTTGGTTGAATGATAAATATTCCTTACAATTTCAAACTTATTCTACAACAATAATTATAGATTTATCAAAAATAACTCCAATCAAGATTATATCAAATATTTTAAGAAATTTTTTTAATAGACACCCTTTTATTTGAGGGAAGGCTCAAGTTTCCTTAAAAATATTTTCCTTATAATAATCTTAAATATTAAATGGTTAAATATTGCTTTAAAAACTTATTTCTTTATTTTCCCCATTTAAACGCAACAAAGAATCCTGTTATTGATGTGAGAATAGTTTTATCAAATTATTGACGTGTGTGTTACATTAATTAGATATTTATTAAAAATTTTAATTAAGTAAACTAGTAAGTTCACATAAACAAAAAATAGTCAAGTCCTCAAAAATAAAAATAAGTCATGCGAAGTAATATTACCTTGGATGGATGCACATAATTATTCTAACCCACCAATAACGGGGAAAACAAAAAATCCGTTGCTATGGTTAATACAAATAGTCTCAAATAACGCACATAATCAACTGAACCGCATCACCACCTTTCAATATAATTTTTTTTAAAAAAAAAAACACTAAACGTAATTGTTGACAACCGGTATGAGACTTTCAACATAACTCATAGTCATAGTCGGAACACCAATGCAGCTTTGGCTAATACCAAGTACCTTGAATTTCTTAGTCATAAGATTGACTATAATAGTTTTTGTGCTCTCATCAATCACTAGTTCACCTTCGATTTCTAAAAATTGTCGATACTTGTCTTTAACACTGCAGATAATTTTATTCTTCCAAATACCCTTAGGTTTTAAGAATGAGGGAAATGAAGTAATAGTATATATCTTAGTCCAACTCAATCCGAGTCTCACCCACAAATCAATTGAAGAAGAATTAGATTTTTCACATCTTTTCTCAGAAAGTATGGCAAGTTCGTTGTTCTACTCAATGAGCTTAATGCAATGTGATGGTTTAGAGGATAAAGTAGGTGGTATTTCAATCAACGTAAACACTTCCATTGCTATATCAAATGACACTATCAAACAACATCACTTTCATTCAAACCAAACCAAAAGATAGCTCCATTACTATTGATACCGTCATCAGTGATGTTCGTTACACCATTTAAGTTCCCAAAATCAACTTCTTTCCTCAACCCTTTGCTTAATGAATATACTTCGACTTGATGAGTTGTTCTATCATAACAAGATACAAAAAGCATTATTATCTTGTAATCATTAACAATTGGACTGAACCCAAATCCAAAGCAACAATACTCATGTTCAAAACTGTTGAGAGCTATGGGAACCTCGTAAATCTCTCTAATAGCTGGATTCCACAAAAAAACTGGTCTAGAACTAAAGAGTTCAACGCAGAGCAAGCCGTTACAGGAGCTAATGATGTTGTAGGAATCCATTGAGGTATCAATAAAACGTGGCTTCTGAAATTCAAGAACTTGCATATCACCATTGATCAAAGATAAATTACACCCAGTACAATCGAAAAGAAGAGAAGTTTTCTTAGTAGAATGGTGGAGGTGTTCAGCAATGAAATATGGAGTTTTGAAGAGATTCTTCCAATCTTTACACACACATTGAAATCGCATCAGGGATTTTACAGGAAGTCGTATAAGAATATCTGTGATCATTTCTTGGGGAAACTAAGATAAGGTAGTGTGTTGCTGTCCATTGCTACATGCTTCATGACGATACACTGGTACCAAAGAATCTAACGGCTTCGCAACCAACGAGGACGATTAGGGATAGCGGTTAGAAACTACATCCACAGCGTATACACACTATACACACTCTTTTTCTTTACACGCAAAATGTCGGAATCTAAATTTATAAATATATTGGTGCAATTTTTATTCAAAAGTACTGTGAGATTAATTTTTAAACTATATATTTTTCTTTTTTAGTGTTACTCATATTTGTATTCTATCATACAAGGTTTGATATATAATTTTAATTTTAAAATTTTTGACATATTATAAATTATTTAAGAATATCATTAATAATAATTTAAAATTTAAAATAAAGAAATTAAGAATCATGTTACTTTTATGAAAAAAAAAATATGGAAATATAATCAACTATGCGGAAAAAATATCACTTCCTATTTAGGTATTGAAAAAATGGTAACTTAAAAAAGATTTCATGTCAAATTCAATCAGAAATAATTTCATCTAAAAATCAGTCCCTAATTATTGGGAATTATTTACTTATTTGAAAGAGGAATATATTCGTTTTTTCTTTAATTAGAATATATAAAAAAATTCAGGCGAAAAATTATTGTGCATCTATTTTTCTATTTAAATCCATTTTCAGAATTGGTATATATGAATTTTTTTTTAAAGAAATTTTCCGTATTTAACGTCCCTAGATTAATAACTGCTGAAAAAACGAAAGTAGCTCGGGAGAATAACTTACTAGATTTGGATTCGGCTCCTCTAAGGAACGTACGTAGATGTACCGCACAAGAAAGAAAGTGGGATAAACAGGAACAATAAATGGGTAGATGATTTACAAATGACAAGAGGAGAGCCTCTTTATATAGATATGGGCATATGGCCAAGGATGCTTTGAGAAAACAAAATATTCCTATAATCCTATATTATCATTTTAAGATATGCCCCATTATCCGTTATTTGATTTATCATTATCAGTTGATGAAGTATTAAACATTTAAACATATCAGACAATGAATTAAATATTGATTTAATCCGTAATTATGATTTGATTTTAAACTGATTTAATTAAATCATATAATATTGATATTGAGAATATTATACGATAATATAAATTAAATATATTAAATTTAATTAGTTAAATAACCAATATAAACATCGTATCGGAGATCTACATCTACATTTAACAATTTCAAGTCGAGAAAGAGATCTATTTGTCTGTTATTTTCTAATTAATTAACTGCTTTCATGTATATATGAAAGAATATAAATGTAGAAGGTTGATGAATATGGATGATAACCTCTCTTGATATGTTTGTAGAGATGGGAATTAGGGCGGGCGCACTTGAAGGGTCAAGACCTAAAAAAGTTGGCACTTTTAAACCCGAGATAATAAAAACTGTTATAAAACTAATAAGAATAAGAGAAGAGATTATAGAGAGAGAAAGTAGAGAGAGAAATTCTCATTTCAACTGTCCAAATGAATAGTTACAGAAGACCTCTATTTATAGAAAGAAAATGGGTCTTTAGTGTAATTTACAGCTCAGGGTCATTTGGTGTAGTTTTCCCCTAAAACATAAACTGTACACTCACGGATTTCCTTCCCGTGGGTGTGTGTATAATTGTGTGCGGGTCCCACCAAATAGTAAATCACTATGCATAGTACTATACGTGGATCCCATGTCATCTTGTAGTATTTGGAGACCGGGAGTCAATGGACATCCACATAATAAGTATATTCATAACACTCCCCCTTGGATGTCCATTTATGAATGTGCCTCGTTAAAAACTTTAACTAGGAAAAACCCAGTGCGATAAAAACCTAGCCAAAGAAAATAGTACATCAATCATTGATACACTATCCAGTGCTGGCTCATTAAAAACCTTTCTAGGAAAACCCAGTGGGACAAAACCTAGATAAGGGAAAAAGAGTATAGCGTGTATAGCCTCCCCCTCTTGATTACATTAGTGTTGCTCCCCCTGATGACTACATTGCTTTAATGTCTTTCTGTGTATATATTTCATTCTGTCATCAAAAATTGGTTCGCTTTGGAATAATAGAAATGCCCAGTCTGACTGCAAAATCTAAATCTTTCAAGTAAAATCATAATAAGATACATCTAGATCTTTTCATAAACATATATGTGCATATAGAACTTTTAATAAATGTTCATAATAATACTATATGTACTATTATAGCTTCATGAATTTATTTAATTGATTATTATCGAGAATTTGATACTCATAGCATCTTGAGTCCTTCAAGGACTTGTGCTTCTAGCACCTGGTAATAAATTGTGGCTCATGTTCCTCATTATCATTGTTTATAGCATATGCTATCATATAAACATAGATATTATCAACGTTGACTTCATTTTCAGTTCCATCGGATTTCATTCATAACTTATTGAGATCTCATTATATTTACATATTTCAGGTATCTAGATCTCTTCTAGAGATATCTCTTCTGGAGATAACATCTCTTCAGGAGATGGCTCTTCTAGAGCTTTTCTTA
Source organism: Acacia confusa (assembly GCA_037074495.1). Classification (NCBI taxonomy): domain Eukaryota; kingdom Viridiplantae; phylum Streptophyta; class Magnoliopsida; order Fabales; family Fabaceae; genus Acacia; species Acacia confusa. Next base: position 20,126,567 of record CM073509.1, on the reverse strand, counting down.
ATTATCCTCGATTTTATCATCTATATTCTTATAGCTCCTTTTCTCATTCGAGGATTTTTATCTTTAAAATCGATGGACATGTAACACTTCAGGCGTGCTTTATAACAATTCATATAGGAGCATTTGTAGCTGGAACATGTGACTTTGTCACTTTCTTAAGGTCAGTAAATGCTTCTGGCATTCGATGAACTAAACTCTGCAACTGAATTATCATTTTGAACTCTTAGTGCACATTTCTTTGTACGAGGATCAATATGAGCCAATGATAATTCATTCCACTTTATCTCTTTTACCCAATCTGCTTATTTTTCTCCCTCTAATCAAATCATGCAGTATATATCCATCTGTGTGCATTATAGTGGATCATTGCACATTCAAAACTATTAAGATGGAATTTATCTGGCTCCTGACCAAAAGCCAATTTTACAAGGAAAATTTTGTTGGCTTATATAATTGCTGCAAATATATATAAACAATGTTCTCATAATCATTGATCTACTCATATATGATTTCTAGATCATTCAATCTGGTAAATTGCGCGCATAATATATTGCAAATTTCTAGTTGCAAACATCACTGCAAACTTTGCAGACTTATAATCTCACATCTAATCTTTCAATTTGATATATTTCCAGAGATCTATTTCCAATAATTATTTCTATTTGAGAACAAGCAGCACATAATATATGACTCGGATGATCAAACAAGTCATGCCAACTTTCCATATGATTTATCATCCATATGATTTATCATCAAATCTAATATTCATTTTGGGGGAATCAACACAGAAACATTCACAAAGAATTATCACATAAATATCACAAAGAATTATCACATAAATATTCACACTTGATATATATCATTCTCCCCCTCAAGTGTGAGACCTTAAAAATTAATTCATGGAATTTCCATACAATATTCCATAATAATAGCATATATGATATCTATTTCATTAAAATTCCACAGATTTCTTAATGCATTATCAATGCATAATTTTGTTACTTCTGGTAACAAAATTTCCATTTTACAGAATCAACAAACAAATATATATTAAATACAAAATCATTAGGTGTATAATTGCAGATTCACGAGCGCAATACTGTGTAATCACAGGCGCATCACTGTGGAATCACAGGCGCATTACTGTGGAATCACAGGCGCAACAACTCAAATTGTCGTATGCATATAAAGTCAAAAAGATTCCAGGCTCGTGCTTTATAGGGAGCAGATTTGCAAAGATTTAACAGGACTGCGCAAATCTGCAGAGATTCAATAGGATTTAATTCGACTATAAATAGAAGAAGGAAAACGAACATGCCTCACAAACACACAAGCATCTGATAATATCAATTACTAGATACTCACATATTTCTCTAAATTCTATTGTCATGGCAGGACCTAGCAATTTTATCCCAGTTTCTGATACATCTGAAACAACATTACTTGATGCTTTGTTGTATGATGATCAGCCCAACATGTCATTTACTTCTTTGTTATCTCCTAATCCTTTTGAGATGTTTATTCCTCCTTCTACTATTCCTCTTTCTGCTTCAAATGTACCTACTTCTCCCCCAAGAACAAGTGTTCTTCCTCAATCTACAAGGATTGAAGGTACAACTGAAGCAGGTTCATCAAGAAGGCCTGTTAAAAGGTGTAGAACTATGGCCGAACTGATGGAGTCTACCAGTCAAGTTCAACCAATAATCACAACAATCAATGAGCCAGCACTCACAAGCCAGCAAACAACCACCAACCAGTCATCAACAACCAGCCAGCCAGCAACAATCATCCAGCCAACAACCACAAGCCAATTAGCAACTACTAGCTTATTTGAATGTAGTGCTGTCATGTTTTACGGGAAATTATACATACCAACGGACTTCAATATCATAAACTTGAAATTCACGGAAGGAAGATAGGTATGATTTCCCATGCTGTTTTATTTGAAAATGTACAGGATAAATCTTACAATACTGACAGGCTTCCAATGTTTGATTTTAGTAATAAAAATTTTGGAGAAATCAAACATTTTCTCACACAGTATTGTATAGATTTACAAGCATCAGGATATAACTTGATGTGTGATCCTGTATTGGACTATCATGAGGTCCTTTGTGTTGGTTCGGAATGGGCTAAAAACCCAAATGAACTACCGCGGAGTTCATTTCAAACCAACATTGAAAATCCATTAGATAAAGGAAAACAACCCGCGGTTAATATTCCATATGATATATCATCCCTTAATCAGGGTGAATTATATAGATTAACAATGGAGCAATGGGAAAGAATAAAGAAAACAATGCACCATGATTTAAGTTATTATTTTCACTTAACCCTAGATGATGCAAGTAAACAATTAAATATGTCTACTCACACCATACAAAAGATCTATCAAAAAGGAGGGTTAACTGAGTGGCCACAGAAAAAGCTTAAGAAACTTATGATGCAAATCTTGATATTACGAAGAGCTTTGCCTCATCTGGATCCCATCTCAAGAAAAGCAAAAGAAGAAGACATTAAATATCTTCAAAATGAGATGATTAAGGTTTGTAATGGAGTTGAGCCACTCGCTATTAAAATTTGTTGAAATAATATTGCCTTTTGTTTAATTGTTTTATTTATAAATATTATTTCTCTTGTATTCACAAAAATTGTTATAATTATATAAACACAAAATAATAGTAAAATAACCATAATCACAATTTATTTATTGCTTCATTCACTTTTGGGAATGAAGTTGGATAAAATTCATGATCCATAATTCACAGATTTGTTTGATCATGGCAAGAAATTAATCCACAATATTTCTTGACTTAATCACAATTTTGCTACTGCAATAGCAAATTGGATATATTTATTTATAATATCAATCATGATCATACAATCCCTTGTCTCATAATTTAAGGGAGTATTAAATGCCAAATATACAATTTTAAGGCCTTTATACAATTGATGGCATACAAAATTATGGATCAAGCCTTGTTTCATAATTTGTCTCTTGGCTTCAGGCCAACTTGCCTCTTAGCATCAGGCTAATTTATGCCTCCTCATGTTCTTAGGCCAATTTATGCATTCTCATATCTCAATGGCATATTGATCTCATATGGCCTTTAACAATTTATCATCAGGATAAATATATAAAATAAAAGCAGTAAATAATAAAACAGATGGAACCCACTAATATACTTGTATATAATAATGTCGTTGCCATAAATAATAAAAAGGGTAGGGGAATATATAAATTGTAAATAAATAAATAAAAATAAAAGGGAAGGGGGATATAATGCAGTAAATAAATAAAATAAATGACTGGAAATAAACTTGCTAAATAAATAAAAAGAAGATGAAATAGGAATGGTAGTAAACTCACAGCGAGACCTATCTCATCCAAAGGTAAGAAAGAGGATGCATATGCAAATGCAAATATATATATATAATATATAGAAAGCAGTAAATAATAAAAAAATGGTGCCCACTATACTAGTGTTGCCACCATGAAAGATAAATAAAGCAGTAAAGAATTAAAATAAAATAAATGGGGCCCACAAAGTGTCACCACCATAAAAGATAAATAAATGCTAAATAAAATAAATAAATAGAGCCCACTAATAGATACTAGTGTGCCTCCATGAAGAATAAATAAATGTAAAATAAAATAAATAAATGGAGCCCACTAATAAATAGTGTTGCCGCCATAAAAGATAAATATAAATAAATAACATAAAAGTAAATGCGAAAAAGTAAATATTAGTTACATAAAAATAAATGTTAGTAACAATAAAAATAAATACACACAAGTAAATGTTAGTCACAATAATAAAGTCTCAAATTAAAACACTTAAAAGAAAGAATTAAATCTAGACTTCCAATCTGGAGTCAAATTAATAATAATAATAATAAAGACAATTTTTTTTTTGGAACTGAAAGGCAGCCTTTTTTTATTAAATAAAATTAAAAACTTTATAATAGTTTAATTTAGACTATAGAAAAGTTCTAACAAATATTGGCAATTCGACAGATTCAAAGGGAAAACAAAAGAATAATTAGTCTTTACACAAGTCATATCACTTTGAAAAATTTGAGATAAAATAATTAAATATGATACTAATATAATACAAAACAATCAAAGTGTCGATTTGAATACCTTGTCAAATGGATTTTTTTTTTAATTAAACACCCGTGACTCCTCCATGTTTCTATATTTTTTATTAAATAAAATAAAAACATGTGGAGCCCAAAATAAATACCTTTTGTGACATACAGCGTCCATTGTTTTTTCATGGGCTTTTGGCTGGAGTAGCCACCATATTTGAACGGAAAAGTGAGAAGGTAGGTAAGAAGAAAGAACTTTAATTAGATTGCACAACTTGCAGAAACTGATAATTGGAATAGATGAGAAGCGGCTAAATAGGCTGAAGAAAGAAATTGAAGAAAGGGACGAAATGGGGGCGGTAGAATAGGCAATTATTAATTGAAGGAAAAGACGAAATAGGAAATAAGAGGCGGCTGAGATGAATTGGTTGAAGCTGGGCCGAATGTGAATCAAGAAATGAATTCAAGGGGTTCCAAGATGCACCTGGCCAATGGAGGAAGGAAGAATCAAATTTAGAGGTTGAGGCGTATGACAAAGAGGAAGACGCAAATCTGAAGATAGAGAAGAGAATCAGCAAGCAACGGTGGGCTGGGGAAGGAAGCTCTACGAAGTAATGTGGAAGAGATGAAGAGTAACCATTTACGGTGATGCTCAGCAAGATGAAGAAGCTATCGTGCTGATAACGTGTTATAAAACTAATAAGAATAAGAGAAGAGATTATAGAGAGAGAAAGTAGAGAGAGAAATTCTCATTTCAACTGTCCAAATGAATAGTTACAAAAGACCTCTATTTATAGAAGGAAAATGGGTCTTTAGTGTAATTTACACCTCAGGGTCATTTGGTGTAGTTTTTCCCTAAAACATAAACTGTACACTCACGGATTTCCTTCCCGTGGGTGTGTGTATAATTGTGTGCGGGTCCCACCAAATAGTAAATCACTATGCATGGTACTATGCGTGGGTCCCATGTCATCTTGTAGTATTTGGAGACCGGGAGTCAATGGACATCCACATAATAAGTATATTCATAACAAAAACATCTTTTTTATAAAAAAATAAAAATAAATAAATTAAATTAAAAAAAGAAAAAAGAAAAGCCTACCCCATGAGTGTATGGGCCAAGCCTGGCCCTGCAATAATAGAAGCTATTTTTTAAAACTTTAATTATTTTTTCTACATATTTTTCTTAAAGAAATATAATTAGTAAATTACAATAATTAAAGTTCTAATTTGTTAAATAAATATTGTCAACATTAAGGTTTAAAAACCACACATCATGCAACAAACAAGCACAATCGCTAAGATATAATCAAAGGTAAACCATTGTTCACATTACACAATTACAAATTGTTCTATTGTAGAACAAAACATTCAAGACTTGACCTAGGATTAAATCTCAGGAGCCTGCGTACCCTTGAGAGGGATCAAAGTCCACGTAGTTTGCTTGTTAAGAATAGGCTTATAGCCAGTGGGGGTGTGTGCATTGTGTGTACTGAATCATAAAAGCTAAAGTCAGAGCGTGTGTACCTTATTAGGCTTTGTACCCTATTTATAGGTTTACCTAAGCCCTAAATTGGTGGGCTTTTGTTATCTTATTATTTAAAGATATAAAATATCTTCATCGAAAAAGTCTTTGATTTATGGGTAGTTGTGATGCTAATAAGGATATTGATATATTAGTTCTAATCTTCTTGATTTGGATAGGTTATTATGATTATCCATAAGTTGTTGCTTGTTGGGCCATCCTCATAATGGACCCATAATTTGTATCCGTAACAGTTGCCCCCCAGCCCAGTAGTTTAGGTCTCTGGGCTGCCAGGATGTACTGATTGTCTTACTTGCTTTTGTAGCAATTTTTCCCGGGATAATTACCCGGTCTATGTTCCTGCATTTAACAGTATGTAAGTAAATCATAATTAATAGAAAACACTTACTATTTTGCGCAAATCATTCAGTTTTCTTCTTTCTTGTCGAACTTAAATGCTTGTCTGAGCTTGATTTCTTTTCTAGTTTGCATTAATTCCAGTTATTGAGAATTATGCTTTTTCATTAATTCCTCGTTGTCCACTCTGTTGCCCTTAGGTCAGGTCTATGAGCTTCCAGGATGCATTAATTTTCTAATTCTAACCAGGTGTTTGTGATTGTTGGGATTTCTTGCGTGCTGACCTAAGATTCCAGGTTTATATACTTTAACCCTGAGATTCTGGGTTTATATTCTTCAAGCCCGAGATTTCGGGTTAATATACTCTAAGCCCGAGATTCCGGGTTTATGTTCTTCGAACCCAAGATTCCGGGTTTATGAGTTTTGAAGACATGTTTGTTTATCCTTCATTCTTTTCTCATTCTTATTTGCCTTGATCTCGGTTATTGATAATGTGTTTTTTATTAACACTATTCAAAAAACCAAGATAGCATTTGAAAATTCACGTACACCACAAGGTCTTTCATTTCCTCTTCTCATATCGTTATGTCAACTTTATAGTGGTCCATTTTTTGTTGCCCTCCAGCCCAGTAGTTCAAGTCTCTGGGCTGCCAGGGTGTATTGATTTTTCAACCCAGATCTCATGTCTGAGTTGTATCTTGATTTCAACAATAAGTTGATTATATGAACTCAAACATGTGTTCAAAGTTCTATTTAATGATTGGGCCAGAGTCAAGATATATTGCACAGAATCCGCTAGATATTCCACCGATCTTAATAAACTGGCATGCCTATTAATAATCAGGATTTTCAATACAAAACGATTTAAATTAATCATCTTAACACTTTCGATTTATAATCAAAGTGATAATCTGAGGTGATATAGCTAATTGTCACCTGTTCAGGTTTTAACTTATTCAAGTAAAAACCTAAACATTTCAACTTGATCAGGATCAGTGATGACAATGTCAAATCATCCTAGACTGTCATTCCGATGCATCATAACGTTTATAAGACTTGTTCACAAATATTTTAAGAGCCGGGTTCACGTCACCCTGGCTTTTTAAGCTTTACTAGTTTATCCAGGGTCCATTTATGGAGCATGGATTTAACTGTATAATTTTTAGTTTATCTGGGGTCCAATTAAGGAGCACGGATTTAACTATATATTTCTCAGTTTATCCAAGGTCCATTTATAGAGCACAGATTTAACTGTATAATTTTCAGTTTATCCGAAGTCCAATTAAGGAGCACAAATTTAATTATATAATTCTCAATTTATCCAGGGTCCCTTTAAGGAGCACGGATTTGACTGTTCTTCAAACTCAGTTTTACCGGGTTCCAAATTGATCATGGAAGCGCGGATTCATTTGTATAAAAATGAGATTTTAGGTTTATGATTTCTGAAAACAGGTTTATTTACCCAAAATTCAATCATTCAAGTAGGTTTGACGGCATTGTCGTCACAATATGATTTATGAAAATGGGTTTGTTTACCCGAATTCAATGATTTAAATAGACTTGGCAGCATTGCCGTCACAAAATGATTCCAATAAAGGAATTTCAAATTTTACACGGAACCCGGATTGCAACTAGATTCAGTTTTAACCGAGTTCACCTTCAAAAATTTACATGGAGCTCGGATTTTAACCAGATTTAATTAATCTGAGATCCACGTTCAAAAGTTTTCACAGAGCCCAGATTTTAACTAGATTAAGTTTAACCAGGGTCCGCCTTCAAAAATTTGTACGGAGCCCAGTTTTTAACCAGATTCGGTTTAACCAGGGGGTCTGCCTTCATAAACCATATACTTTTCAAGCATTGGAATAGCCAATGAAAACATCATATTTTCGGACATAGCAACTCTAGCAATAATTTGCCCAGATTTTGTATCTCTGCTAGTGTAGTGATAGAATCGAATGGCCACTATGCATTTATTATCCAACACTAAGCAAATTATAAGACAAAGTAGGAGCATGCATTACATCATATACAATTTTAGCATTATCTTGAATTATAACAATGCTAACAGCACCTTTACTTTCAACTTGGACGTACTTGTTGTCACCCAGAATTATATCTAATTTTTGGTATTATATTCCGTGATATACACTTCAATCCCTACTATTGTTGTAGGTGTTCTGGACAAAAGACTTGAGTCATAAAACACTATGCAGCATCCAAAACTGTATAGTGCAGGTCACCGGCATGAGGCTTATAATATGCCTTTATTTTGGATCACAATGATTGACATGCTATGGCAAAGTCTTGTTCTTAGTGACAGGTGGTTGCACTACAACATGCATGGTAATAACATCCCCACGAACATCACCAAGAATTATTCTGCAATCAGCTAGAGTGTTGTTGTTTTCCAGAACTTTACCAACATGAATAAGTTTTACCTCGTTAGCCGACTTTGGTGAAATTGTATCTTCCCTATCCATGCATGTGTCATTGTTGCTTCAAGAAATAACTCTATCCTGAGGAGGCGAGTGTTTTATAATAGAATCAGTTATACAAAGATCAAAATCATGTACAACCTTGTAGCCCTTTTCCATATAATACAATCCAGATTAGTTTGAAACTTTTTCCATATCAGTGCAAGCATCTTCTTTGCTCTTAGAAACGACCATGTCTGGAGGAGGCGAGTATGGCCTTCTCAAGGATTTTGTTCCTCCTCAACTTGTAGACTTTGGAATATTCTGAATTGCTGCCAAATTTTGTCATCTTCTTGACTTGCTTCTTAAACAATGTTGAATTGGGCTTATTAACTTTAACCCCCTTTGCAATCTTCTTTACTGATGATGACTTATTTCCTGATGCAAAAGACTTTTCTAATTTTTTGTAAAATAGGAATATGATCATCATCATCATCTACCTTTGACTCATGCTTCACAAACACTTGCTTAATTTTGGTTGATGAAGCTGGATCAAAGAGCTTTGATTTCTTCACAAAAGAATTTAGGGAACTGGTCTTATCTAGTGGCCTCTTAACTAAACCCTGTAACAAGCTTTTCCTGTCTAATACTTGTGCTGGAACCTTCTTGACTGCTTTTCTGAACTTTCAAAAGTGGTTTATTCTGATCATAGTGATCGTATCCACTTCCAGACGTTCCTGCATTTTGTGATAACCTTGCCAACCTTCAGAGCATTGCTATAATCTGAAACCCCAAGCTTTTTGTGAAGAAACCATAAAAGCCAGTCTGCTTGGTGTAGCAACTGAGCAGATTTTTTTTTTTGAATCAACATGGTTCCACCATGAGACAAGCTTGCACAAAGTGGAGGAGCCAGAGAAAACTATATGATTTGGAGGAGCAATGGAATTCACCATTGGTAAAGCATCAAGACAACTTTTCGTTGTAAAGGAAAGGTCTCCTTAATGGCTCTCCCGTTTCACTATCAACCATGAGCGTGGTTGCAGAAGTCCCGTCAATAGAAATAGACACAACATGTTTCCGGACACCTAGTAGAATGTCTTCAAGTAACAGGAATAGGTACTCTTTCCACAACCGTACACAGTCCTGTGCTTCTCCATTCTTTCTTGTACTAAGGGTACTCTTCTTGGCCTCAGCTCGAATTGTATCATCCTTGTCAATGGCGGAAAACATCGCACCAGATGTGCCAAAGTCCAAACCTAGATAAAGCCTTTGATCACCTGATTGAACAACCACTTTTGGTCTTTCTTTATTGCTTCCAAGAGACATCACTATTTCCCTTCGTTTTCTGGAAGTACTGCATAACCTATTTGTAACATCCCAAATTTTCAAAAGCGGAATATTATTTTTTCATCAAAAATAATTTAAAATCATCAGAGTAGATCATTTGAGCGAAAGAGTAACTGATACTTGTATTTCAAAATGCCGTAAGTCTAGCTAGATACAATAGCGGTACATCATACCAAGTATTTCAAAAGTAATGTTCAAAACAAAAGGAAGGCCTTTGCCGGATCAACGACGGGTATTCTTCCACCGAGTCTTTAAGCATGCTGCTTCCCCTTTTCCTCCGACACCGGTTCTCCCGACCCTGATGCTATGTAAAGAGCTGAGGTCCCATGCATACAGACCCCAGGTAACGGTTAACCTCATATTTACATATACGGTATATAAACACAAAAAATGAATCACTCCCAACATGTCACCAACTATGTCACTCCCAGTGAATGCAAATGTACCGCTCCCAGCGAAATATACCACTCCCAGTGAAAACAGATATATCACTCCCAGTGCATGCAGATGTACAGTTATCCTTTAACAACAGCATGTATTCAAACAACACATCACAACATGCATACAACACACATACCACATATACACATACTGTAAATATCAAAGTTAGTGTTACAGTACGCAAACGTACCTTCGTTGACGTTTGACGGTATTTCTGGCGGAAAACGGTGCGACAGTTGGTCAAAACGTATTCAGGAATATTATATAAGGATAATATCGCCTCTATTAACTCCCAAATATTATTTCAAAGAGATATTTTGGCTATATAAGACCATTTTACCCCTGGTGGATTTATTTTCCAATTTATTCCCTAATTTTCGGAAAAAATGCTGATCCAGCATTTCTGGGCAGAATTTCGCCTAACTTCGAAAAATCATAACTAATTCTAGAAAAATCGAACCAAGGATCCGTAAAATTTCCCGGAATCCTTGAGAAGTCTACTTTTGAGGAAAAATACTGGAACTTACCCATAACTCATGGAAAATTCCCAGTTTAATCATGACAAACTGTTGCCCAGAATTTCGCCCAGAAAACATAACTTAACTTCTGAGATTTTTATCTTTTTGCACAGAGCTTCAAATCACACACTCTTTATAGATTTAGAAAGCCCTAGATGTCTACTTTCATCATGAATTTTCCCAGAATTTTAGAACATCATCTTCTTCATAAAATACTGGCGTTTTTACCTCCGACTCCAGGAATCGCTAATTGATGAAATTTTGCCAGAGCTTCGCTATTTTGATCCTAATCTTCCAAAAACTTTGCTATATCATATTCCTCATCTAATTTTCGAAATCAAGCCATTTTTAACCATAAAAACATGAAATCAAAACTACTCTTGAATATTTAAGATCAAAGCATAAAATACTATGAACTTAAACTAGAACTTCAAGAACTAAAGACTAGAACTTACCTCTTGAAGAACCTTACTCCTTGCTTTTGGAGCTTTTCCTCTCACTCTCCTACCTCTCTAGATTTCGTCCCTCTCTCTAAGAACTCACCTTTGTGGTTGAGTTTTGTTGTGAGAATTCATGAAGCCAAGGACCCCTATTTATAGTGGAAAACATGAGTAGCCTCCAAGCAACTCCTCTTGATCCTAGCCCTTGAGTTTTACTTGGAGAAGAGGCATAAATATTAGCCCTCCACCTCACTCAATTTCGTCCCCCTCTCTCTCTTCCCTTAGATTATTGCTTTATCCCCTATTTAATCCCAAATTCTAATTTAGTTAGGTGTAATCGGGTGTTCTTATTCAAGATCTAATTTCACTTTTGAAATCCTAATTTTATGACTAGATTTATGGAGATTTTTAATCTCCAAAACACTTAGGTATGAAACCTCAAAGTATACAGAAATACCTTTGGGAATAGTCAAGTTGAAGCTCATAATTCACTGATTCCAAATATGTGTTTACATTTAATACTTAGTTCCAATTTTCCAAGATATGATTTATTTTCTATAAATGCTCATCTAATTTCATTTAATTAAATATTAACTTGCTCCCCAAGTTGTCTTGCTTCTCAAGTTTCCCAACTTGCTTCATAAGTTTTCCTATCTTCTCCCATACACTTAGCTAATTATCCCATGTGCTAATCTATTTTACAATATTATAATTGCTTCTTCCTTCCTTGACCGAAATTTCCCTCCCCTAATACCCATTAAATATGCCTTTTAATAGTTGTATGCTTTATTTATCCTTACAAACTCAAGAGGATAATTGGTTCAACTTATTTTTATTCCATTAGTAAATAGGAATTTTCGCCCTCTTAGTGATAATTTAGGAATAATAGTGTTTTAGGGGTTTTAAGACTTGATTACCAAAGTTTGACCAGTTTCTAATTTAATTTTGATGATTAACAATTTCTTGTATGCTAATCTTAGCTTTAAATATCATTTAATCCTTAATTTAATTAATATTTCCTTATTTCTGACCTTTATAACTTAATTATTAACTAATTTCATAAGTTAATAAAGTACCTCAATTATTGCAATTTCAATTGCCCAATAATTGTTACAAATTTCCTCTAATTGATTTCATCATCCTCTGATGATTTTAATTGCTTAGAAATGGTATAATTCCTAAACATTCAAAATTTAGAGACAACATACTCTTCTATTGTAATAGGTATTTTAGTTGCCTATATAACATTCTCAGGGTATTTTATGACCCATAAATTTACTTAGGGATTTTTAGCTCTTTATCTTTCCTAATTACATGAAAAATCACCTTTGGAAATAAGGTAATTATGACACTAGTTTTGAGACCACAAATTCACCTATTTCTAATAGGTATTATTTGTCAATATAATATTTCAGGTAAATAATTATCCGGGTATTACACTATTTCCTATTTCCAGTAAGTTTTAAATTGCTTGCCCTCCAGTTCTTGTTATAATTATTGAAGACCACGTTCAGAGCCCACCATATTGCGAAATACATTCCAGTTTTCAATTTCCTCGCTACCTCCGCCTGCGTGCTTGCTTCAGTCTCTTATCGATCAGCCTGAAAAGCTTCGCATTTGATGAAATTTCCACACGGATTCACTTTTGATTCTGTCAAAAGAAAATAGTAAAGTATTTTTATAGAGGAAAGATGATCATTGGGATTTACTTTTTGAATTCACAACTTGAAGGCATTGTGTTCATTTATGATTCATGCCAAAATTCCTAGAGTAATTTCATGAGCTTCAGTATCAACATCAATTGGATCACTGCTAATATCCTTGCGCGGGTTTTAAAGGCCTTTGAAAAAGCTTGATGGAACGTATATTTGGCAAGAGGGGAAGCACAATTCTTCTTAGGGTTCGCGAACTTGCCCAATAAACGCTTGAATGCTATCTCGACACGTGCGTCCTTTTCATTAAATGCAGAAGAAGACAAGGATTTTTCCAGAATATCCACCAGGTAACGTCGATTTTGCTGCGACCGATGATCTCTTTAAAGATTCATATGGAAATCCTCAGGTTAGTGTGGTTTTTGATTTCGCTGGGTTCATTCACCCGCCCATTCAAGGGTATCTGAGTATTGCTTCTTGCATTGAACATTTTTTGTCACGGCAATTGAAATTTATCATCCCCACATATGGTGTCAATGTTCTGTTGTAGAACAAAATATTCCACATAGTTCGTTTGTTAAGAATAGGCTTATAGCCAGTCGGGGTGTGTGCTTAATCATAAAAGCAAAGCATGTGTACCTTATTAGGGTCTGTACCATATTTATAGGTTTACCTGAGCCCTAAATTGGTGGACTTTTGCTATCTCATCATTTAAAGATATAAAATATCTTTATTGATAAGGTCCTTAATTTATAGGTAGTTGTGATGCTGATAAGGATATTGATAGATTAATTCTAATCTTCTTGATTTGGATAGGTTATTGTGATTATCCATAAGCTGTTGCTTGTTGAGTCATCCTCATAATGAACCCATAATTTGGATCTGTAAGACAAATAATTACTAAAAAAGACTTAGCAAAATTAAAAATAATTCTTATAAATATGTCTTGAAAAGTGTAAGTAGTCAGCAAAATAAACAACATAAGATATGAACAAAACAGTCACTAGAAAATAGGTCAAATTACAAAATTAATAAGAATACTTATGATATAAGAAATATCTTTTATAAGTTTTTAATGGTTAGAATTCTTAATATAAGATGTTCATATAAAACTTAATTCAGAAAAAGATAATAACAACTAAATATTTGCAACATCATTAACGAAGTATAAAAAGTCAATAATATTATTATCATATAAATAATTCTTTTTTAAAAAAATGCAAACCTTACAGGCCTGGCTCTTTTAGGCTCTTAGCCCTATAAAGCTGGTCTTTTTAAGCCCGCTTTCACTTTGAGGCAAAAATTCTTAAGCATGACCTTTATAAATTCAGGGCCTACATCGCCTGACAAGTTTTCTTGGCTCTATATGTTTGTATTGGCTATATATATATGGGAAAATCCTTATAAATGGTTCAATATTGTTTTTGAAATTTCTTCCTTTCTCTTCTCCCATTAAACCAAACAAGGAATCGTGTTATTGATGTGTGAAATAATTTTACTAAATTATTGATTTCACTACAAAAAATAATTCAGTTTTTGTGACAGAAAAATTCCATCACAAAATTGAAATTTTCCGTCACAAAATGAAATTGCGACGGAATTTGTCTGTCGTAAAAAAGGCGTCGCAATTGCAACGAAAATATGAATTTCCGTCGCAATTTGCGATGGAAAATTTTTCCGTCGTAATTCTGTCCATCGCAAGTGTGACAGAATTGGTTCCGTCGCAAATAATAAAAAAATTCAAAAAAATAAAATCTTAAAAAATAATTTTAATAAAAAAATTAAATTTAAAAAAAAACGTAAAACATATTTATAAAAAAATAAAATTATTAAAACTTTATAGAAAATTGCATAAAAATTTTAAAAATCCTTAAAAAGTAAATAAATTTCAAGATAAATTTTGCATATAATAAAAATTTAAAATAAAAATCATACAGAATTTTTTACAATAACAAAGTCAAAATATATATGTTCTAAAGTTGCGAACAACAAATACTGAAACATAATCTATAAAAATGTAGCATGATCATCATCATCATTGTCACTAAGATGGTCATCACCACCACCAGGATGGTCATCAGCACCAAGCGCCGACAAAATACCCTTAGACTGAAGTACTAGCTGCAGCTACCTTACCACGTCATTTTTCCGCTGCCGCTCTTCTCATTGCCGCTGCTGCTCTTCTCATTGCCGCCATATCATCTCGTATTGTGCCTCCACCAACGCCCTCAACCTCCTAATCTCATCTAAAAAAACAAAATTGCAGAGTGAGTTATTTTTCTCTAATTTCATTTAAAAGGAAGAGGGAATGGAAACGTAACAATGTAGAATAGTGTTATTATGTTTACTTGGATCAGCACCTTCACTGTGCGGTAAGGACTGCTGTGTAGGCTTCATCCGGCTCGTAGAGGCACCCATCCCGAAGAGTCTCCCTTTCTTGTCAAATCCTCCTGCAGCTTGAATGAATAAACTCTCATTATCGGACTGAGAGGATACGCTTGCCCTGACTCTGGGTGTCCCTCTCCTGCGTCAGCTTCTGATAGGATCCTATTTGCTTCCGAATTAGGATCCTCTACCATATAACATGGTTGATTCTGCGTATCGGTCTCCTCTTGCGTGTGTGATGGTTCAACATGAGTAAAGAGATCAAAATATTGCCCAATCAACGGTCCCGCGGCATCCATCACCAATTGTTCATATTGATTAAGGTTGCCTCGGTGACTACTGCTTTCGTAATATCCACCCGATGTCTGTCGGACTTTGCCATGATATACCCAGCATTCATAATCGTCCATAAATCCTTTTTTACACAAATGGATTTTGACCGTGTTATACTCTAGAAATTTGAAACATCGGCATGTGGCACAGGGACATACGATGTGTCTACTTGAATTTGGTGAGTGCACCAAAGCAAATTGAATGAATTCTTCCAGACCATCCAGGAATGCTCGAGATATTTCTCTTTTCTGAGTTAGACAATTGAACATCCAACTCCTATCACGATGGTCGTCCATACTTCTACAACCTATAACCTTACACAAATATATAGAGTGGGGAGATGCCCCAGTCCATGAAATTATTTAAGACAATTTTATGAATGAGGGTCATATTAAAGGCCATTGCGATTCTATCTTTTCTATTTATAATTATATTTTAATGTAAACAGTAATTATAATTTGTTTTTTCAAATTATCTGTATTTATTGTATACCTTGTTAACAAGGTCTTATATTTTCTAGTTACTTTAATATTTGTTTGTAGATTATGATGCAACAACCTTTTTCTATTGCTTAATTCTAATAATTAAGAGTAAAAAAAAAAACAAATGAGTTTCATAAATATATAGATGTAGGTTTCCAGTCTTTTCCTTTGTTTGTTCCATCATGAGCTTTGAGATAATGAACATAGCTAAGAGTAAATATAATACTAATGTTTGGATTAACGTGTTGGTAGAGAAGTGACTTTTATTCTAATTATATATATTTTGAAAATTGAAGGTGAGGTAAAAATATTATTACAGTGGTATTTATGTTTGGATATAAATTTCTATAAAAGATTGAGTTTAACAGAATATTATTTAGACAATAATATATTTAAAAACATAACAAGTAATCCTAAGAATAATGAATAAATAAATAATGTAAAAATATACAATAAATGAATGAGAGGAACATTATGGATCTGAAATAAAATAATCATTTTTAAAATAAAAATTATATATATTCAATCTATCCTTTTTTTCTGCTTTATTGTTGTTATTATTATTATTATTATTATTATTATTATTATTTATACATATAGAACCAGATTATTTTATGAAGATATATCACTTACACTTTTTTTTTGTTGGTATAATTTTGCGTGTGTGTATATTATAATAATAATAACTTCAACCTTTTTTTTAAAATATCACTTCTCATGAATTCACTTCATACTCTTTAATTATTTTGATCATAGTCTTTTTTTTTTTAATAACTCTTACATGGGAAGGAATTGACAATTGGATTTGGGTAGAACAAATGATTTTCACTTGCCCAAGTGAATGTTTTAGGGGTCCTACTCTTGAGAATTTTCCTGGTACTTTCCTTATATTAAATTAAATTGTTTATACTACTTGATAGAATAAATAGGTAACAACTATTAGCATAAAAATAGGTAACAACCTATTAATCAGCTAATTATTTGAAAAGCCTAAGAAATCTGAAAACTAACAATAATTCAAAAATCAAAATAACAAACAGTAATTCAAATTTCAAAATAACAATAATTGATATATAAATTTGTTGATTTAGCCTTTTGACCAACATAAATAAATATGAAAATTCAATGATTTAGCCTAATCGATCTATGAAGAGTCCTCTAAAACAAGTATAATTTTTTTTGGAAAAAAAATTATTCAAAAGCATAAGTTAAATTTTTTTAATTTAGATTACAAAAACAATATATAAACCCTATAAAATAAGAATAACCAAAATGTATTGGAATTTTCTCACAAAATTTGAATCTCAACAAATTATGTATTTCTTTTATCCTCAAACCATTGAGAAAATTTTATTGACGCCATTCTTACGATTTTTGTTTTTGGGCCTTTTCCTTATGGAAATGTTACATATAAAAGGATCGTTATAAATTTTTTTTGAATTCAGTTTTAAGTTTTTTGGTCAAGATAATTTAATCAATTTAGTAATTTTAAAAGGTTAAAACAAAGCTATGAAAAGGAATGAATAATTAAAGGTTTGACGCGTTTTATGTGTGGGTTCAAACCGATATACAATTAAGGCAATTAAATGGACAATTTATGGGGGAAAAATAGTTAATGGCGTAATATGAACTGAACTTCCATAAGATTATCTAATCTCCTTTTATTCTTTGTGATTTTCGCCATATAGTGTGCATTGGTATTTGGTACCGTTTTCATTTTTGATTTATTTCATATATTTTCTCCTAAATATTGAAGATTAAAAAATAATATTTTTATAAAATTAAATCATACAATCCGATTGTATCAAAAAAAATATACAAACTTGTATATATTTCATTTTGTAAGATAATATAGCAGGAAAAAAAAAAAGAAACATACATCTGCGATTTGATAAAGGGGGCAGTTTAACATCAATATAATTCATACTACAAATAAATAAAATTAACCACATACTTTAAAAAAAAAAAACCAAACATACCTCAGTGAAGGAAACCCCGATGGCAGAAGGATTTGAAGCCTAGAGGAGCTGGAACGAGGAAAATCACCGGTGGGGTGAGGGCACAGAGGATGAAAATCGCTGGAGGGGGTGGGGTAGAACTGCACGCACGCGGGGGTGGGGGGGATTCACGAAGATGAAAGCCTCCCTTTGAAGGAAGGCTTGCAAAAGTTGGCGGCAATTAATGCCGCCAACTAGCGACGGACAGGGTGGGGCCTATGACGGACAGGCCAATCGGTTGGAGGCCCCTTTTGGGGCCTCGATAGATTCCCAATTCGTTGCTAGGCCTGTGACAGATTGGGCTGTCCGTCGTAGGCCCCAAATAGGGCCTGCGACGAACGCACTTTCCGTCACAGTTCCCATGTGGGGCCTGCGAGGGACGGCCCTTTCCGTCGCTGTTTAGCGACGGAATTTTGATTTTATCGCTAGTTTTCTTTGAGATAAGTTTTTTTTCCAATTTTAGCGTTTTTGTTGCAACGAACTGTTAATTCCGTCGCAAAATTCCATTTTTTTGTGACGGAAATATATTCCATCGCAAATTTTCAAATTTTTGCTACGGAGCAAATTCTGTCGCAAATTTAGTATTTTCTAGTAGTGTTTGTCAATTCCCTTGATTAAATATTTAGTAAAATTTGTGATTAGGGGAGGAAACCAGCCTTGCGTCCTGCTAGGGGCCTATGGCCTAGCCTATTAAGGGGCTCGTTAGGCCTGGCGTGTTTAGTAAAAAAGACCAGGCCAAGGCCCAAGTTATATTTTGATTAACAGACCATACCCAAGCTTCCTAAGAAGCCTATCTGGCATGTCAAGTTAGCTTTAACTTGTTTATTACTTTATGCTAAAAAAAAAGAAGTTAATTACTCAATTTGATAAATGTAATTATCCTATCTGAAAAAAAGTAATTATTCTATCTGGAAAAAAAAAATGTAATTATATTAAGAAAAATATCTTAATATGATCTTAGCACGCCTCCTTAACAAACCTGATTTTCACTGATATTCAGTGCTTAATCTTAACCAGCCTTCTTAATAGGCCTCAGGTAAGGCTACACCTTTGTAGAGGCTAAGCTTAGCCTGAAAATAAGGCATGTAACAAGCCACAGGTTAGATTCAAGCCACCTTATTTCAAACACAGGTCTAACCTATTAAGGGTGAAGTCTGGTTTGACCTGACTTGTTTCCACCCCTATTCGTAATTAAGTAAATTAGCAAGTTAACGTAAACCAAAAATAGTTCAGTCCTCAAAAATAACAATAAATCATACAAGTCATATAACTTACATATATGTAATTGTTCTAATCCACCAATGATATAAGGAATATGTAGACCCACTTCTAAAAGGAAACCTTATATGCATAAACCAGTGTATTTAAATTCTTTGCTATACTAAAAAGGGAGAAGGAGCAATTTTACACATGAAGTTTGCCCCCAGGAGCGCCCAGCACCACGAAGTTTTTTTTGGACCAAAAATGCCACGAAGTTACGTTTTGAGAGCGTCCAGCATCACGGACCGTTAGTCAACAGACGTTAACCGTTAAGTCTGACGGAAATGAACAGTAACTTCGCAGAAATCACAATTTTGCCCCTAATTTTAAGCTGAAATTACTATTTTGCCCTTAGTTTTAAATAATGTTTTTTTAAAAAAAACAATAAAATAACCCCTCCCCCCAGTGGCCCCACCACCGCCGGCCACCCACCCCACCTCCGGCCGCCGCCGCCGGGCAGCGGTGGCACCTTTTTTTTTTATAAAAAAAATAAGGTTTTTTTAAAAAAAACTAAGGGGAGTCTAGGGGGCCCCACCACCGGCCACACCACCGCCAGTGGCCGCCCTCCCCACCACCGGCCACCGGCGACGACCACCTCCTCCGGCGACTTTATTTTGAAAAGAAAAAACTAAGGTTAAAACCGAAGGAGGTGGTCGGAGGTGGCCGTCGCCGGCGGCCGGCGGTGGGGAGGGCGGCCACTGGCAGTGGTGTGGGCGGTGGTGGGGCCCCCTAGACTCCCCTTAGTTTTTTTTTAAAAAAACCTTATTTTTTAAAAAACAAAAAAAAAGGGCGCCACCGCTGCCGGCCGGCGGAGGAGGCGGCCGGAGGTGGGGTGGGTGGCCGGCGGTGGTGGGGCCATCGGGGGGAGGGGTTATTTTATTGTTTTTTAAAAAAAAAACATTATTTAAAACTAAGGGCAAAATGGTAATTTCAGTTTAAAATTAGGGGCAAAATTGTAATTTCTGCGAAGTTACTGTTCATTTCCGTCAGACTTAACGGTCAACATCCGTTGACTAACGGTCCGTGGTGCTAGACGCTCTCAAAACGTAACTTCGTGGCATTTTTGGTCCAAAAAAAACTTCGTGGTGCTGGGCGCTCCTGGGGGCAAACTTCATATGTAAAATTGCTCCTTCTCCCTACTTAAAAAAACCATTTCTATACTTATTAGCAATACAAAAGGTCTCAAATAATGAACACGCCATCAACTAAATGTCATATCCACCTTTAAAAGGAAAGAACACAAACATAATTGTTGCCAACTGGTACGAGACTACACATGTCATAATTGAATCACCAATGCAAAATTTGCTGATACTAAATACCTTGAATTCATTACTCATAAGATTGACTAGAATAGGTTTTTTGTTATTATCAACCACTAATTCACCTTCAGTATCAGAAATGTCATTAACATTGCAGATGATTTTATTCTACCAAATAGCCATAGGTTCTACGAAAGAGGGAAATGAGGTGATAGTATGTTATATGTTAGTCCATTTCAATCCCTCCCTCACCCATAAATCAGTCAAAGAATTGGGTTTTTCATATCCTTTCTCAGAAAGTATAGCAAGTTTGTTCTCGTACTCAATGAGCTTATTGCAATGTAATGAAATAGGGGATAAAATAGGCATTTCAATCAATGTAAACACTTGCATCGTTATGTCCATATTGGATCTCTTGGATAAGTAACGCTACAAACATCTGTCAATTCTTAATTCTAGATAACATCTCTAAATGGTACAGAATGATCTAACGGTTTAGAGTTCATTACACCAAAAGTGCTCAACTTACACTCTGGATTTCAGATCCAGGACCTTCAATGAGGCTATTGCCAAGTGCCACTAGGCTTTCAATATAACTGAAAATTAAAAATCACCATCTGGAAATATTCTGCCTGTAAGAAAATCTTGCACTCATTAGTTGTGAGATTTAACAGATATACAACAGTTGTTTGTTCATCATTCTTCACTTGCAAAATGCATGCAGGCCTTACAACAATATGGCAGGCAACTTGACTTCTCCAAATCGTCAAGGGAGATAAATGGTATGCATAGGTGTTGCTACTATATTTCTTAGTCCAATTACATCCTTAGATGCATCTATATCCTCCTCCATTACCCACAAATCAATAGAAGAACATTCAAAATTTCTAATTGCATTGCAGACCAGAAAAGCAAGTCTGTGCTCATACAAAGTGAACCTAGGGATTGAAAGAGGTTCAAATGCAGGCATTGGTACTAATTAATTAATGAAAACACTTCCATTGCTATGTCAAACGACACTATCACTAGAGCTGTCAATCAGGGCTAGCTCAGCCCTTCAGGGCCAGGGCCTAACAGGGCCGGCCCTCCAGGGCTTGGAATAAGAAAAACATATGTTTTTCAAAACCCGGTTCGAGAGCAGCAGGGTCAGGGCCGGCCCGTAGGGCCTGGAAATTACTATTCCAAATTTTAACTATTTTTCCTCCATTTTTTTTTAAAAAAATATAATTAGTAAATTACAACATGAATCATCCAATAAATAAGCACAATCACTAATTCATAATCAAAAGCAAACTATATTCACAAATAACTTACAGAAAACATAAAAAGCATATCACTAAGCGACACTAGTATGATGACTATTATTGTCATCATCTTCGTCACTATCATCGATTTTAACGACATTTGGTTGTTGTTCACTTTGAGTAGTAACCTCTAGCTCATGAGTAAGAATATTATGAAATTCTTCTCCCGCATCATGAACACATCTATAATCTTTATTTGCAACAAATAATAAATCAAATCATAAAATTAGAATATAGTTATTATGTATTTGTAGTTAAGTGGATAAATAACTCTATAACAAATACAATATATATATATATATATATATATATATATATATATATATATTAATAAATTTAAAAAGGAAAAAAAAAAGAAAAAACTACAGTGAAAAGAACCTGCAGGACTGGCTAGAGGCCCTTCAGGGCCGGCCCGTTTAAGCCCAAAGCCTGTAAGGGCTGGCCCTCCAGGGCTAATTTCAAATATCTCATCCATTTTTCAAGTCCGACCCTTACAGGGTTAGGGCTTAAATGGGCCAGCCCGATGGGCCTGACCCTTGGTGGCTCTCTAACTATCGCACGAGTATCGTCATCATCTTGACCCTTCACAGATCAGGCCAATAGATGACTCCATTAGCAGTTGTAGTTTCATTAGCCATAATTGCACCCTCTATGCTCCCAAAATCTATTTCCTTCCACAAACCTGCCCTTAAGGAATACACTTCCACTGGTTTACTTGAAAATAAAAACGAGTCACAAAATTTATCAGAATCTTATAATCATTAACAATTGGACTAAACTCAAATCCTATAAAGAGTTGACCATGAAAATCAGTAAGAGGTCTGGGCACATTCCTTAGCTCTCTAGTAGCAGGATTCCAGACTAAAAAAAGAAAGAAGGTCTACAATTTTTATCAACTCGAAAACAGGGCAAGCCATTGCAAGAACCGACGAGTTTATCCCAAGTCCAACGAATCAGAGGTGCGTTATGAATTTAAAGGAGTTGCGTCTTGCGATCGAGCAAATCAAAGAGCGTTTGATGATCTCCATCAAATCAATGTGCAATTAGGAGAGAAGAGAACGTCGCTTTGATGGAGTCTGAAAAAAAGAAAAACTATTTCAAATTTCAATCAATTAACGATTGATAATTAATAAATCGGTTATTTTTTTAAAAAAAAAACACTTGTGTGATTATGTCTGTTTTTTTTTAATATATATAAACATTTTTGTTATAAACTGTGTCTGTTTTGATCAGAAATTAGATTTTGAATAAAATTAATTTAAACAAAAGTATCCGTTTAATCATTTAACTTTCCAAGAGATTTTATTTTGATAAAATTATTTTTCAAACAAAAAAAAATCATACTTCCCTAAAAATGTATTCAAACACCCTATTCTTAAATCAATTATTCTTATAAATTAATAGCTTTTTTTTTTCTTTTACCAGGAGTTGTGCCACTGCTTATGAAAAATATGGTTGACGGTCTCGTAAGTGTTTCCTTGATAGTGTCGTATAATTCATTTAATCGAAATATGAGTGTTTGTTGGAAAATTTCATAATTGATTTAAGGGAAAATTAATTATTTAATCCTGATAATTTTAGTGAGTTTATAACTTAATCTTTATAGTTTTACTTACCGCAACTCAATCCCTAAAGTTTCATAATTTTTATACAAAATTTAGTCTCTTATAACCCATCCAATATGACACTGACAAACATAGGTGGCATTTTTATCTTTGTTTTAAAAAGTTTATGAACACTTTTGTACATAGATAAAAATTTATGATGTAAGGCATACTATTGAGAAAAGTTTGTAGGTATTTTTTGCCCCTTAGCCCATAATGATATACTTCATCTAATCTTTACTATAAAGTACAAACTAACAATTCTCATAAATCAATAAAACAGTTAAAGTTAATAAAATTATCCTACAATTTAAGTAATTTTTAATATTACTCTTACTAATTACTCTAAACTCTAATATTATATTATTATTACTTTCACCCACTACCTCTATTAATTATGGGCATACATAAAAAAATAATACTTTTTAGAAATAAGTAAGTATCTTATAAAAAGGACTAAACATCCTTATTAGTTGATACTTTATAATAAAAATGAGAGACAGTATTGATTATATGAGTATAGAAACTGTCAGAAAAAAACAAAAAAAGATTTGATCATGTCATATATATATATATATATATAAATGAGGGATGGTATTGATTTTAATTAATTTTGTCAATGTTTTTAATCCTGAATGACTGAATGCAGGAGATAATTTAGAAAGTCGCTATGATAGTATGAAAAATCATTGAATTTCTGATGGAAACGGATTTCCGCATTCCGTTGTAATTTTTTTTTTTAAAAAAAAAAAATTCTTGACAGAATTACGTTTCACTAATTTTTTTTTTTTTTTTAAATTTCAAAATGTCACGTGGAGAAAGTCACTATCAAAAATCATTGAAGTTCCAATTGAACGGATTTCCTTATTCCGTTGCAAATTTTCAACGGAATTATGTGTCACTAAAGTTTTTATTTTAAAATGTGACATGGAATTTATGTTTTACTGTCACACACACACACTATATTTTCTTCTGCCGTTGTTATCATGGCATGTTACTGTATTATATTACTCTGATCACATGCTATTTACATATGAAGAAGAATTTGTCACTATCGATTTTCTCCCTCTTTTTGGCTGGTTTTTCTCCCGATGGCATATTTTTCCCACTGCGTTTTTTGTTTCTGTGATTAAACGTTTTCTCTACTCAGGTGTTTGTATTTTTTGTTTTCTAGAGCATTTACACGTTCCACGTTCACCGAACACCTTGTATAAGACATAGTAAATTTTTTTTAGAGAGATTAACGAAGCAAAAAAAGTTACTTAATACATATCAATGTATAAGTTAGGTAAAATATTTTGAAGAAAAAATGATAAATATAAATTTCTAAAAGTAATTTAATTAATTTTCTTAATATATCTAAAAAAATCAATTTTATCTTATATTTATATTTAATATAAGAGAGAGTAACATAACAATCAGAAGCACTTGGACTCCTAAGCCCTGAGACTCCCATGCCACTCTATTCGAGTATTTGAGAGGAAATAATCAGTCAACTACTCTAAAACCTGTTTTATCCAAATCTTAATGCAAATTCAGATGACTAGTCCTTTGAAACTCTGTTTCATAGCACTTCAATCAAGAAAGCAAGAAGGCATATTTTCTCTGCTCAAGTATGAAAAGCATTTAAAAGATTGCCCTTTCAGTGGCAGGGCATTAAAATTTATGATGGACAATCTTGACATGTCAGTTTAGAAGTCACTTCACTGGTAATTTGCTGAATAAGGCTGTTTCACTTGTAAAGTGGCAGTATACTCTCTCTCTCTGTTTTTTCATGAGCATGAATTTGCATCTACAGTATCAGTGGTAAACAGTCAACACTAAGCTTTCTGTTTACTGTCAGATTTTGGTTCACAATTCAAGTCATAAAGGGCCTAAGGCTGAGAGCGTAGAGAAAGGCATCCAACTATGAATGGATATTTCAATGTGTTTACAAAGTTCTGTGGACCACGGATATTATGTATGTATGTATGTCTGTCTATAACTATGGTGCATTTGAAATAGCATCCCTAGGATCTAGGTTATGAATATTAAACCCAAAAGAAAGGAAAATAAAAGTAAGAGTTCTGGAAAATTCACTGTTCTAGAGCTCTTCCTTCATCTTCTAAAGAAGAAAACTTCCAACATTTGGAATCAGCACTATGCCACCATGAGAGAAGCCACATACCTCACAATTTTCATTCCAAAGCCCCAATCAGCCAATACCCAGATTTCAGCTGCTGGCTCCATTTGATTTAAAGTATTTCATACAAAGATGACCCAGAACAAAAGAAAAAATACAATGCATATACAACCAACCGATTCAATTTGAGGTCAGTCATGGCCTAATATGTGTGAGGATTCATTTCCACAAAACATTTACTCAAGCCGAGTAAATACTTAATGTAGGAGCGGGTCAACGCCCTTCAATACATTATAAATCATTGTCATAGTATTGGCTAAACAAAAATTTCATTTGATATAGCAATGTGAATATCTGATAGTTTCATTTGATATAGCAATGGAAGTGTTCACATTTATACCATTTCCTGATAGGCCTTGCAGAAGCATGTTTCAATGTTCTTACTATATATCAAAACAAACTTGCTATACTTGCTCCCACTGCTGTTGGAAATCCTGAATCATATTCGATTGATTTGTTGATTAATTTGTGGGTGTTGGAGGAGTCTACAGACCCATTCAAAGAGGGATGGAGTTGGACTAAATTATATACTAGCAGACCCAATCCATATGGGTTCAGCATTAGTCCACAGATTGCTTGGAGAAATGAAATTGTGTGCAATGTAAGATCAAGTAAACCGGAGAATCAAGAAGCAAAAGTTGTTTTCATCAATGTCACTACTAATGAATTAAAAGTGTTTGCTATACCAAAACGTAGGAACAGTTCTCAAATGTTCGATTATGTGGAATATTTTATATCCATTTTTAATGAACAAACATAATAAAAAGGTCAAATATGGCAAGAAACATTTGGTATTAAACATTAGCATTCTTTAGACCAGGATTCTGTCAAGTAGTACAAGACTTTCCACTTATTCCACATAATCGAACATTTGAGAACTGTTGCTACATTTTGGTATAACAAACACTTTTAATTCATCAGTAGTGACATTGATGAAAACAATTTTTGCTTCATGATTCTCCTGTTTACTTGATCTTACACTGCACACAATTTCATTTCTTCAAGCAATATGTGGACTAATGCTGAACCCATATGGATTAGGTCTGCTAGTATATAATTTAGTCCAACTCCATCCCTCCTTGGACAGGTTTGTAGACTCCTCCAACACCCACAAATTAATCAACAAATCAACCGAATATGATTCAGGATTTCCAACAGCAGTGGGAGCAAGTAGCAAGTTTGTTTTGATATATAGTAAGAACATTGACACATGTTTCTGCAAGAGGCGTATTAGGCGTATTAGGAATGAACACTTCCATTGCTATATCAAATGAAACTATTAGATATTCACAGTACTCCTCCTCTTCACTTTCCTTTAGCCCAAGCCAAAAGATAGCTCCATTATGAGTGACACCACATCGAACGCTAACAAACACACGCTCTAAGTTCCTCAGTTCAATTGCTCTTTATAAACATTCCCTTAATGCATAGACTTCCACTTGATCAATGAAATAATCAGACATACAAATTTTCACAATCTTATAATCATTAACGATTGGGCTAAACCCAAATCCTACTGAATACTCACCCCTCTCAAGAAGCTTAGGCACTTGTATGAGCTTTCTAATAGAGGGATTACACAACCAAAAGAAATGTTGATATCTACCAATGAGTTCCACACAAAGCAGGCCATAACTGGAATAGACCCTTCTCGACATTAAGGAATTAGTGATATGTGTGTTCTGCAATTCAAGGACTTGCATCTCACGGTTGAGCAAACATAAGTGCCAAGGATTAGATCCACAGATGATAGAATCCACAACAACTAAAGGGTTTTTGCTGAGTGGAACGGTGGAGGTGATCGGCAATGAAGAAGATGGGGTTTTGAACAAATTCTTCCAATCTTTACAGACACATTGAAATCGGATTAGGGATTTTACCGGAAGCCGTAGAAGAATATTTCTGATAATTTCTTGGGGAAGATATGATGCCTCATTCTCCATTACTTTCTGCTCCATGGTGATCGACTGGTATAGAGGAATCTCGCAGAGGAAGCTTCGCGAGGGGCAACCAAATGCTCCTTTGTTATTTTTTAGCTCTGATACCACTTATTACGCCCAAAGTCCCTGAGCTTGTGGAACTTCACTAACGAGACTGACTTTGATACCACTGATCACGCCCGAAGCACCTCAGCTCATGGAACTTCTAAGGTGAGGTTGCCTTTAATAGCACTTTTCATTCCCAGGGCGCCTCAGCTTGTGGAACTTCCAAAGAGAGGTTGACTCTAAAACTACTTAGCAGCATGTGCCATATAGAAATAGTAAATTAATCCAACTTCTTCAAAGTTCCTTAAGCTTAATTTAAAAATTTCCTGTTAGCGGACTTTTCTAATTGAAGTTGGACTAAATTGTACTTTCTGCCTCCTATTTTTTAGGTGGCCAAACAAAAAATCTTATGTTTTTAGGTGGCCAAGCGAAAAGCAGCTTAATCCTCATGACGCTTCATATTATGAAACAATAAGCACCTGAAAGTTTGCTTAGCTTAATCATCATGCCGCTTCATATTATGAAACAATAAGCACCTAAAAGTTTGCTTAGCGTTTTTGGTGTTTTGTCAAGTACTGCTAGTTTGCTTAGCGTTTCTGGTGTTTTGTCAGGTACTTCTAGTTTGCTTAGGGTTTCTGGTGTTTTGTTAGGTACGGTTTCTGGTGGGGTGTTTTGTTAGGTACGGTTTCTGGTGTTTTGTTAGGTACTGCATGTAGCAGTAAAGAGGGAACTCATTTTAATTGTAGTAAGGCCAAATGCTCCTTTGTTATTTTTTTTTTGGCTCTAATACTACTTACTAAATTATATTTATAGATTTGTTATTTTTTTTTGGCTCTAATACTACTTACTAAATTATATTTATAGATTAGTTGATCAATGGATCCAAATTATATCCCTAGTACTTATTAGGGTTTTGGCAAAAAAATATAATTTTAAATTATGATAACTCCTTAATTCATAGAGATAAAATAAAATTTAATTATAAAGAAATATAAAAACAAAACATCTTACTTAACGGAATTTAAAGGTAAAGGTGTCACTACAAGCATACAAATATTATAGAATATATAGATATTACCTGTTAAAC
Organism: Acacia confusa; assembly: GCA_037074495.1. Taxonomy (NCBI): domain Eukaryota; kingdom Viridiplantae; phylum Streptophyta; class Magnoliopsida; order Fabales; family Fabaceae; genus Acacia; species Acacia confusa. The sequence continues at coordinate 20,097,897 of CM073509.1, read as the reverse complement.
ATAAATAAATATTTATAACAATATTGTCACTTAAACATATCACTTCTCGGTTTTAAACATATCACTTATTACCATTAATAAGTAATTATCTTATCCTATTACAATTTGTAGTTCTGTTTAATATTTTCTATTTTTTAAATGTTAAATGGTTAATTTAAATTTATAAATAGGTACTAATTTTGAAATTACATTGTTAAAAGACGGGATTAAAATTAAAATTATGCAATTATGTATTTCATTTTTAAGACTCAATAGTTATTGTTGCTTCCTTTTGTTTTTTTTTGTTTTTTTTATATAAAAATTCAATATTATTATTCCATAAGATAAAATTATACTCAGTTCTTAATATAATATATATTTATCTAATTTGAATTGATTAAGAAATTTAATTAATATAATATGTATGTTGTTGAGAGAATATCAATGCGGGTAAATGAAAAACAAAATGATAAATATGATAGCTATGTTTTATATTTAATATCATGATCAACTTCTAAAATATTCTTATATTTAGGATTGGAAAGAGTAATACATTAAAAAAGTGCTTCAACAACAACCCTCAAAAAGAAGTTCGTTGGAGCCATGAATTGCAAAAAAATATAAAATGCGGGCAAAAAAAAAAAACTAGAAATATAAAAAAATAATTAACAACAAAAACCACAAAACCACAAAGACAGCTCCCAAGCAGCAACTGCGACTCCCCATCCATGCATGATCGCCCCAAGGAAAGACCATCATGAGCACCAGAAACCAAGCAAGAAAACCGAAGCTTTGGTCTTTAAAACATGCCTCCATGACAAACCAGGACCAGAAGAACAAGAAGCACGCCATGAGGAGACATGATCATGAACTAAAGCATATAATTCTAAACCATGATATGAAAATTCAAAAACGAATAGGATCATCAAACAAAAGAAGGAGGGGTTTGAGATGAATCAGGATCATCATTCAAAAAAGAATAGGATCATCGAACAAAAGAAGGAGGGGTTTGAGATGAATCAGGATCATAAAAAAAAAGGGAATATTGAGATTTACTGCGGAGGTCCATACAGAGCAAGCCATTACTATAATAGACCCACTCCGGCATTATGGGATATGGGATAAAAAATGTGTGTTGTGAAATTCAAAAACTTGCATCTCATGATTGAGCAAACACAGATGCCAGGATTACCTTCAGAGATAATATTATCACAAATAAGTAAAGGGTTTTGCAGAGTGGTGGAGGTGTTCTGCAATGAAGGATGGAGTTCTCAACAGATTCTTCCAATCTTTACAAACACACTGAAATTGAATTAGGGATTTTACTGGAAGTCGAACCAGAATATTTGTGATCATGTCTTGGGGAAGATCTGGTGCGTCGTTCTCCATTATTGTGCGATTCTTCCAATCTTTACAAACACACTGAAATCGAATTAGGGATTTTACTGGAAGTCGAACCAGAATATTTGTGATAATGTCTTGGGGAAGATCTGGTGCGTCGTTCTCCATTATTGCGCGCTCCTATGAGTAGCGGAAGGATGAAGCCGACGGCAAGTGAGAGTGTAAGAGGGAGAGATAGGGACGCCGCCGAGACTGATGTTAACGGAGCGACGGGGGACTGACCGAGGTGAGTAAATTAAATCTATAGATATACTACTATCTATAGATTTTGGATTATATTAGATTAAATATAGAGATATTTTATATCTGTTTAATTTATTTTATATATTTTCTTTCTAAATCTAATCTAAAGCACAAAAAGTAATATTTTTATAAAATATCACATGCACTGGAACTATCCTAACTGCTGCTTAAACATATTGTTCGCTAGATTGACATATAAAAAAACAGCTAGGAAGTCGTTAGAAACTATCTCGCTCATAATTCTATTTATTTTTGAAATATTTAATCAAATGCATTTAAAATTCAATTTTAGGGATTTGTTTGATATATTTATTTTGATATATATGATTTTATAGCATGGAATTATATCTCATTTGAATATATTTTAAATTTTAAATTTATTTTTGATATATTCACTTTGAATAAAATATTGCCATCTATATTTATTTTTGGTAAATTTTTTATATTTAGGAGAACTACTATAGTTAGGGAGGTCATGGATAGTGCGATTGTGACCAAATATATCAAGAGTCATGAGATTTATTTAAGATTCAATATTCTTAATTTTATGTTTAAGATTGAGTATTCATATTTTTTTATGACTAAATATCTGATATAAGATTTTTGTTTGATATTTACAAAAATTTAATATATTTTTACATTTAGGGGGAACTGCTATAGTTAGGGAGATTACGGATAGTGTGAGTGTGATAGTGACCACATATAAAGGGAGTCATGAATTTATTTAAGTTTCAATATTCATATTTTTTTATTATGTAAAATAAATCACATAGGGAATCATGATATTTATTTAAGATTCAGTATTCATATTTTTTATTATGCAGAATAAATCTGGTACCATATTTTTGCAAGACCCAGTCTTAGATATGACCTCCTAATTGAAACCACCAAAACAAAAATATTATCTTTAAAATTTTTTCTTAAAAAAAATGTGTACCTAAATTTGGATTTTTGGCATTTCAAAACCCTACACTTACGTTCAATTTTCATTTTTACCTATATAGGCGTACTGTGATCTATAAACCACATTTAAAAATTCCTAATGAGGTCAATTGGCCTGATTAGAAATTTTTTAAATATGTGAACTTAAATTTAAATTTTGGCATTTTACCTGAATTTAATTGAAATTTTTATTAAATTTCAGTCAACACAGTTTGAAATATTATCAGCAATTATTCAAAAAATTATTTTACACAACATTAAATCTAGATGGATCAAATTTCAATCTAGCTATTGTGATAAGAGGAGGAGGGAATCCAAATCCGATGAAGAAAATTAGGAGTAATTGGAACTATGAAATCATGTGCTATTCAATATAGAATAATGGAAGCATAAATGTTTTTTGAAATTAAAATAAATTTGGTCTTTTACTCTCCTCATCATAAACGAAATTGAAAGCAACACAAGATAGATTAACTTTAAAACTTAGAGCTAACTAATTTTTTTTTTTCTTTTGGATAAGTAAATCTTAGGAGAGGAGTTGGATTCACCCATTGACTAAGGGCGGAGGGTTATTGCTTTACTCCCCAAAACATACAGGACTGAGAGTACACATGCCTCCACCTCAACCTGCGGTAATGCCTCTCCTATCACTTTAACCAACTCTAGGATTAAATTCTCTCCCTTTAGTGAGAGTGTTTGACCATTTGCCAGTTAAACCTAAAGACAAGGAGTTAGAGTTAACTAACATATAACAACGGGTAGTGTCTGATATCCAAAAAAAAAAAAAAAGAAAGATATAAAAAAAGGAGAGTGTCCACACCTAGTGTTGCACAGCACTTGGACTCTTTCAGAGCCCTGAAACTCCCATTCATCTTTTTAATGGCCCACATGCTTCTTTAACATATGCTATCTATAACAACCTCTCAACTATGCTCAATGAGGAAATTGGCCCTACAGGGCTGGCCCTGTAAGGCCACAGGCCAGCCCGTTAGGCCCTGCATATATATCTTTTTAATTGAAGTTGGGCTTAGGAACGTTAAATACATGATATTTTTACTCATAAAGTAGAGTCTACTGCGGTTAGTGAAATACAATCAAATATATTTGACATTGATGATAGTGACGAAGAAGATATGTTGTTAGTGGTACGCTTCTTATATGTTATGTGTTTTATTTGTGGACAGTAGTTTGTTTTTTATTACGAATTGATGAATGTGTTCATTTGTTGAATAATTTGTGTTGCTTGAATATTAATATTGATAATATTTATTTGATAAATTAGAACTTTAATTGTTGAATTTTAATAATAATATTTCTTCGGACAAAAAAGGACAAAAAATAGTTAAAATTCGTAATAGTAATTTCCGGGTGTTGGGGAACCGACCTTGGCTCTGGTGCTCTCGGGCCGGGTTTCAAAAAATAGGTGTTTTTTTCTTCCAGGCCTTAGAGGGCCGATCCTGTTAGGCACTGACCCTTGAAGGGCCAACTCTGGAGGGCCGAGCTGGCTCTGTCCCAGCTCTACCAAGTTCATTAAGGCATGGCTCATTTCAATGGGATTTAAACTCACATATTTATGATTATGAGTCAACTTCTTTACCAATTAGACCAATCTTTATTACCTAAATCTGTTTTTCTTTAATAATCCTTTGGACCACCCGGTATATGGCGCATTTTCTTGATCCTATTATCAAGTATATGTGCAATTAACTAATATGGATAGAGGCTTTGCGTTTAGAATGCCTTTCCTCACGAGGATTAAATGATGATGTGTCAAACTAATATAATTGGCTTAATTTGATCGGCCAATTGGACGTACTTGATGTAAGTAACTTATCTAATTTTAGTCCAAGCAATTAAAATTAAAATTATGAATGTGAAATCCCCACTAGTTAATTATTCATAATTTATTTAATTATGAATGTTGGAGATCGAGTCTCTCGTACAAAGATAACTACAACGGTGGGGCAATTAATCCCAGAATTCCTTAAAAAGTGAATTAATTAGGAAAATCTCAGAATCCAAATCAAAATCAGGAAAATCCCAGAATTCAGCTGCTGCCCTTCCTTCCTTGCATTGTCCCATTTGATTTACTAATGTTGGAGATCGAGTCTCTCGTACAAAGATAACTCAGAACAACAGACAAATACACACACACCAATAATTCGCCTGAGGTCAGTAATATGGGCTAATATGTGAGTGGATTCATTTCCACCAAAAGATAATTTACCAACATAGAACAATTACTTAATGTCAGAGGGGATCAACGCCCTTCAATATATATAAAACAAGTGGCAGATTAACCAGTCCCAAAAAAACCACAAACTAATAACTAAATTATATAAAACTAAGCAAGTACAAATTACAAAAAAGGTCAAACATGGCAAGAAACATAAGGTATTAAATATTAGCATTTTAAGATATTCTTGCTACCATTTTTTGTTACTACCACTTTTCACTTTTCCACCGTTAGATCAAAATCAATAAGAGAGAGAAATGATAAAGATAGATAAAATTCTGATCTAATGGTAGAAAAGTAGTAGTAACATTGATAGTAACAAAAAATAGTAGTAAGAATATCCTATCCCTTTCAAAGATACTGGTTGTCAAGTAGTACCAGGCTTTCCGCATAATCCAAAATCTCAAGACTATATCTACATTGTGGGCTATCAAACAAGTTGAATTCATCAGTAGTGAAATTGCACGACAAAACTTTTCCTGCATAATTCTCCTCTTCACGTTCAATTGGGTATTCAGGCAATGCTTCCCCTAAGCAAAAAATTTCATTTCTCCAAATAATTTCTGAACAACTGATAAAGCGGTATGGATTGGGTCTGCTAGTATATATTTTAGCCCAACTCCATCTCTCCCTGGATGGATCTGTGCACTCCTCCAACACCCACAAATTAATCACATATGATTCAGAATTTTCAATGTCAATTAAAGCTACTCACAGCTAGCAAGTTTATTGTAAAATTCTTGGTGAGAAGTCATAGTAGGAAATGGTATAAATGTGAATACTTCCCTTGCTATATCAAATGAAACTATCAAATCAAGACAACTTTCGTAGTGCCCCTCCACATCATTCTTTTGTCCAATCCAAAAGATAGCTCCATTACAAGGGAGACAGCCATAATCGAGACCATATACACCCTCTAAGTTCCCGACTTCAACTTTTTTCCACAATCTCGTCCTTAATGAATAAACTTCCGCTTGAACAACGAAATATTCCGAAAGAAAAAATTTCACAATCTTGTAATCATTAATGATTGGGCTGAATCCAAATACTACCGAAAAAAACTCATACTCATAATTGTTAAGAGATTTTGGCACTTGTCTGACTACTCTAATAGATGGATTCCACAACCAAAGGCAATCTGGAGTGTTGCCATTACTGGAATAAACCCACCCCGAGAACAAGGAACTAATGATAGGTGTGATATGAAATTCAAAGACTTGCATCTCACGATTGAGCAAACATAAGTGCCAAGGAGCACCTCGAGGGATTTTACTATCGACAATAAAGGGTTTTGCCGAGTGGAATGGTCAAGGTGTTCGCCAATGAAGGATGTGGTTCTGAACAAATTCTTCCAATCTTTACAAACACATTGAAATCGGATTAGGGATTTTACCGGAAGTCATACCAGAATACTTGTAATGATTTCTTGGGGGAAAATTGGCGTGTCGTTCTCCATTATTGTCTGCTCCAATGAAGTGACGATGAGTAGCGGAGGGATGGACCGAGATAGAGACAGTGATTGGGGATGAAGGAAAAATAGAGGAAGCCAATCGCGAGTGAGAAACGGAGAGCGAGGGATAGAGAAACGGCAGCTTGTGCGAGACTGGTGGCAACTGAGCTAGAGTGTGGCTGCGAGGACTATTTGGGTTAGGGCGGACCTGGCTTTGGTCCAATTCTTCCTTCCGGCCACTGCCTTCCTTTGCGCCAAAAAACCCGCCCTCTTAGGCTGTGCCCCTTTTTGTTTCTTTTCTATAAAGGGTTAAGGTGCAATTTCGCCAACGAACTATTGATTTATGAGTAATTTCGCCAATAAACTCTTAAGTAGACCAAAATTACTAACAAACCCTTGGATCAGGAGCAATTTCACCAATGCTGTTAGTTAAGTCTGACGTCGTTAATCTGCCTTCATGCAAAAATTACAGAATAAGACCCAGATGTTTATGAAACTATATTTAAGCCCAAAAAAATTAAAAATTTTTATTGTCCCTCCACATACTTTATATGGAGGGACTAAAGTGAAAATTATAAAAATTTTATGGGTCGTAAGATAATTTTCTAAAATTTTGGCTTCTTTTATGTAATTTTTGTGGGGCCATCCCTACTCCCAAAATCCGTCCATGGTTACATGCCTTTTTTTGAACTTTAGCTTGACCTGGCCTGTGGCCTATTAAGGAGGCCTGTAATTTTAAAAATTTTGTAACCAGCATAACAAACCACAGGCTTCACTTCAAAACAAGTCTACTTCAAACAGGGTGAAAACATAATTACTTTAAACAGGCAAAAAACATATATACTTTAAACAAGCTATTAGATGTAGGTTTGTTTTCGACCTGTTTAAAGTAGGTATGTTTTCACCCTATTTGAAGTAGGCTTGTTTTGAGGTGAGACTTATGGTTTGTTAGGCTGCTTACAAAATTTTTAAAATTACAGGCCTCCTTAATAGGCCACAAGCCAAGCTAAAGACGAAAAAAAGGCCTATTAACCAGCGGTGGATTTTGAGGGGTAGGGATGGCCTCGCAAAAATTAAGAAAAGAATCCAAAATTTTAGAAAATTATCTTCCCGCCCCAAATTTTTTTTATAATTTTTATTTTAGTCCCTCCATATAAAGTACGTAGAGGGACTAAAATAAAATTTTTTAAATTTTTTGGGGGTTAAATATAGTTTCATAAACATCTGGGTCCTATTCTGTAATTTTTGCATGGAGGCAGATTAACGGCGTCAGGCTCAGCTAACGGCGTTGGCGAAATTGCTTCTGTTTTAATAGTTTGTTGATAATTTTGGTCCACTAGAAAGTTTATTGGCGAAATTACTCCTGAGTCAATAGTTCGTTGGCAATTTTGCACCTTAACCCTTTTATAAAATATTTTAAGATATTAATTTATATTAAAAAAATATTTCAACTATTGAATGTTACTAAAAAATATTTCATGATATTGAAATATTATTTTAAAATCCTGAAAAATTATTTTAGAGTATTGACTAGTACTTAAAAAATATTTAAGGAGACTAACTGGTACTAGAAAAAAAAATTAATTTTTCAATATCATGAAGTATTTTTCAGTAGCTCTCAGTACTTGAAGTATTTTTTTAATATAAGTCACTATCTTAAAATATATATTTTTTTAAAAAAAAAAGGGGCACAACTACTCTTTTGCACCAAAACGGTGTCAATCTGGCATAAAGTGTTAGTTCTAAATTTAAGTTTTGATGATAACTAAACACTTGCCAATTTCTGGTTTAACGAAAACTAGAGTTCTGGTTTTAAAACTCAAGTTTTTGAAAAGTTTCACAGATGAGTTCTCATTTAGTCTAACTAAGAACTCGAGTTCTTGGACATAGAACTCGAGTTCACGTCTTTTGACAAATCAGTTCTCAATCAGTCAAATTGAGAACTCGTGTTCTTGGTAGTAGAACTTGAGTTTGCGGGCTTTGCCTTGTGCACAGAACCTTCAGAAATCATAAAGGATTGAGAACTAGAGTTCTTAAGTAGCGAACTAGAGTTGAGAACTAGAGTTCTTCCTTGAGAACTAGAGTTCTTCCTTGAGAACTAGAGTTCTTCGCTTCTAACACATCTGGATTTCAGAATAAGTCCCAAGAACTCGAGTTCCCGGTTAGAGAACTCGAGTTCATGAGTCCTATCTTGCGCAAGCTTTACAATCATCAAAAAGACTTTGAGAACTAGAGTTCTTTAGTTCAGAACTAGAGTTCTGTCTCTAAAACTCAAGTTCTTCATTATCGCTCATCAGAAGGTTTATAAGAACTAGAGTTCTTGATTAAGAACTAGAGTTCTTCACTTTGGAACAAAACTGTCTCTCATTCGAAATGTGAAGAACTAGAGTTCTTGGTAAAGAACTAGAGTTCATAATTAGAGTTCTTGATAAAGAACTCGAGTTCATGACTTTCAAAGTTGATTCATTTGAAAAGAAAACAAAGGAACTCTAGTTCATGAAGCAGAACTCTAGTTCAAAACTCGAGTTCTTCTTTAAGAACTAGAGTTCTTATGAGCAAAAATCACGTTTCACTGTCTGTAATTTTCAAAATGATTTGATTCTTGTCCAATACTCTCCAGAACACTTAGGAATCATTTATAAGATGCTTTTAACTCATTTGCTAAGTGTTTTTCAGGATTAAAATGTCTATTTAGCAAAAAGCATATCAAAGCAAATGCTCACGTCACAGGCATTTATTGCGTAGTAGCAGAAACAGAGCAACATTCGGAATTAACGCTGCAGCAGAACAAAAAAATTCTTCAAGGCATACATATTCTAGCTTTCAAGTACAACTAACGGGTCATCACATTTAATGAAAGAAGCAGAATCATTTAATGAAGATTCAACAGTCAATTTTGGTTAACAAGGAACTTGAGCTTAACGGAAATTTAAACAAGTGTCAACGGTCATCTTCTAGTTCCTTCCAACGGTATTAATGGCGAAGGATATAAAAGCCCAAGCATTCAATATCGCCAACTACCGGAAACTTTGTGCATTTACTTTGATTAACTACTCTTATCTGTTTAATTCATTATCAAATATCTTCAGATATTTTCTGTACTTCAGTGCTCATTAATTACTCGCTCATAAGGAGTTGTAAACACTTTCATTTTTGTTGAAACTTAAGGTTGTGGAACTTTAAGTTGTGGGTGTATGATTACAAGTAGTAAGAGGGAGTGAGTCTGTGAGAGTGAGGATCATCCCTAAGTTGCTTTTGTAATCTTTGAAGAGTTAATGGAAATCCCAAGGAGTTCTTGGGGACTGGATGTAGGTCAGGTTTAGACCGAACCAGGATAAATTGTTTCGTGTCTATTTTCCTTTAAATTTCTATTGTTTAGTCATAATTTGCCATAATCTTGATTAAGCGAATAAATTTTTAAATCACCAATTCACCCCCTCTAGGTGATATTCCATCTTCATAAAGGAGGATAGTTGTGCCCCTTTTTGTTTTTGTTTTTATAAAATATTGAAAGGTATTGACTTGTATTAAAAATATACATTAGGTATTTAGCGTTACTGAAAAATACTTAATGATCTTGAAAAATTATTTGACAATCCTGAAAAATTATTTTAGGGTACTGACTGGTACTAAAAAGGATACTTTAGGGTACTGGTACTAAAAAAATACTTATAATATTGATTAGTATTGAAAAAATACTTTATAATCTTGAAAAATTATTTTAAGATGTTGAAAAAATATTTCAAGGTACTGAATGGTACAAAAAAATATATTTTCAAATATTTTTCTGGATCCTAAAATAATTTTTTAAGATCATGAAGTATTTTTCCAATACCTGAAATAACATTTTAGTATCATTCAATACCTTCAAATATTTTATAAAAGAAGGGGCACAGTTGCCCTACTTTGCATCAAAACGACACGTTTTGATGCAAAGGAGGGGCATCGAATGGGAGAAAGAATCGGACCAAAGCCAGGTCCTTGTGTTAGTGACTTAGTGGCTTGGTTGCCTTTTTTTTTTTTTTTACTTGTATCACAGTAATGAAGTGTGTGGAAAAAATTTAACTATTTAAAATTATTTATTTAAGTTCAAAATAATAATTTTATAAAATATAAAATCGTTAACATCCATTTTTTTTAAAATATCATAGCGGATATAAGATTTAAAGAATAAAATGAGAAACTTATTGTATTATAAAATAATAAGCATTGGTGCCTGTACGTACCAGGAATATCACATATTTGTGATATCTCAATTAGGAATATAAAAAAGAAATCAGAAAATAATTGTTAATAAATTATATTTATTGATCAATGGATCTAAACTTAATCCTTGGCATTTTTATGAAACCGAATCTCCTAGTATTCATTGTGCCAAAATAGCAGATGCCACGAAGAACAAGAGACCTTGAACACGTAACGGATCTCGAAGTACTATTTCTGCATCCCTCCGGACCAACCTACAAAAATGAAACGGTCCCTTCGTAAACTAGTCATCCATAATATCAAATAAATCACTTTCATTTTTTGTAAATTTACCATGTTTTTCGGAAAATAAATTAAAAAAAATCATCAATAAATTATTTTTATTGATTAATATGGAGATAAAAATTTTCAATTACAAGGGAACATAAAAAAATTAAAAAAATAATCATCAATAAATTATATTTATTGATTAATTGATCGATGGATCCAAATTATATTGTATTTATTATGGTTTTGGAAAAAAAATATAATTTTAAATTGTGATAACTCCTTGATTTATGGTGATAAAACAAAATTTAGTTATGAAGAAATATAAAAACAAAACATCTTATTTAACGGTGTTACTACAAGTGTTATAGAATATATAGATGTTACCTATTAAACTAAATAAATATTTATAACAATATTGTCACTTAAACATATCACTTCTCGGTCTTAAAACTAGGAAGTCCCTGAGAATAAGAAATTATCTTATCCTATTACAATTTGTATTTTTCCTTTTTTATTTAATATTTTTCATTTTTTAAATGTTAAATGGTTAATTTAAATTTATAAATAGGTACAAATTTTGAAATTATATTGTTAAAAGACTGGATTAAAATTAAAATTATGCAATCATGTATTTCATTTTTAGGATTGAATAGTTATTGTCGCTTCCTTTAGTTTTTTTTTAAAAATAAAAAGTCAATATTATTATTCCTTAAGATAAAAATGATACTCTTTTGGTTCCTAATATAATATATACTTACGTAATTTGAATTGATTAAAGAAGTTAGTTAATATGACATTTATGTTGTTGAGAGAACATCAATATAGGTAAATAATACACACACACACTATGTCTTATATTTAATACCATGATCAACTCTTGAAATATTCTTATATTAAGGATTAGAAGGAGTAATACATAAGAAGGGCTTTAACAACACCCCTCAAAAGGAGTGGTGTTGGAGCCATGAATTGTAAAACACAAAAACGAAGCAAACAAATATATAATGCGGGGAAAAAAAGGCAATAAATATAAAAGAAAATAATTAACAACAAAAACCCAAGCTAGGCTTCACACACCCAATCCAAAATATGACAAGAAACATTTGGTATCAAATACTAGCATTCTTTAAATATGGAAGTTGTCAAGTAGCATAAGGCTTTCCACATAATCCAAAATCCTAAGGCTGTATCTACATGAATCCACATTCCATGTTTTTCTTTATGTGCCTCTTAGGTGCTTTTCTCCCTAAGAAGCACATAAAGAAATGTTGATGGTATTTGTTCTGGACTCATGTATTGGGCTCCAAAGGGCTGATGGCCCAATGCCATAATCCTGCATGGAGGCCGACCCACACACAGATATAACACTAATCACCCTTTTATCCTGCCACTAATCTTGGTTCGAACAAGTAGTGGAGCAGGCAGGTAGTGCAGCAGTGATAACCGTTTGTGGGGGACCAGAGACAATGTACAGGTGTGTATGTAGATAAGAGATGCGGCGCACAAGGCTAATGGATAGACCCTAAAGGTAACCCATATAAATAAGGAGGTTGCCCTCCAGGCACGCACGCTCTCCCCTCCCATTTTTTACTTTCAGTCACACTGTGCACACACACCACCCCCTCTATGGCTCCGGCTACTTGGTGTATGCACAGTGATCTGTTGCCCAGTGATATCTAAATCCATAGGTATTGCTGTGGTGTCATCCTCTACCGATTATCTGCATAGAGATAATGGCTAGAGCTATATTGATCCCAGATAAATATTCACTAACCCCTCAGGGGTTAGACATCAAAGTTCTTAGAAAAGAACATTGGCACGCCAGGAAGGAGAGGTAAATTTCAACTCCTTGAAGTCACACCACTGAGTATGGCACATACTAGAAGTAGAGGTCAGCCTCCTCGACAAGATCCCTCTCAACCAGATCAGTTACCTGGAAATGACGAGCAACAACATCTGCTCATTATACCGGGGCAAGTGTTTCCCAGACAAGCTCAGAGGAATGAGGCTAATGCTATTGGGCACGATCATGTTGTGGTTGAAGAAATGGAGGATACGACATCCTCACCAGCGCCAGTACCGATACAACAGTTGGGGGGACCATAAATTCCGATTTCGCATACTCCAGCTAATGAAATACCAGAAAATCGGTATGTGTAGAGTGCGCTAGACGCTATCATGAAGTGGATGGATAGAATGGAACACCAGAATCACTTGCAAAGAGAGGTTGACCTGAAACATATCCAAGAGGATATGGAGAACTGGAATGCGGCATGGAGGCAAGAAGAGGCCGGGAGGACTCGCTTGTTTGAGCAAAGGATGAAGCAGGTGGAAGAGTTGTTGAGTAGTGGAAGCCACGATACAACAGACCCAAGCTGAAGAGAGGAATCTCAGCCAGGCCGAGGTAGTAAAGAAAAAACGCAGGCCGACCTTGAGGAGCCTAGCTCGGCGGATCAAAGACAAGTTAGGGGAAACCCGTCCCAGACACAGAATCACGGCATGGGGACCCGACACCCAAAGTGTACGCAAGCAGATGGGTAGCAACATAAAGCTGTTCGGGTAGAGGGAACGTCCAATCAGGAGGCCGGGTTATCAAGCCAGGTCAGGAACGTGCCCCTGCCCAAATCCGGGATAGTTGGAAAGTACCGAAGGATTTATGACAATGGAATAGACAATATCAGTCCCTTTTCGAACAAGATAGCCAATGCTATGTACCCCAAAGATTTCGACTCCACCGAGCTTACCAAGTATGATGGCACTCAGGATCCGTAGGCTCACCTCAACACTTTTGACCTTGATATGTTCGTAAGGGGTTATCGTGGGCCCATTATTTCTTGGCTTTTTGTTAGGACCCTTCGGGGGGCAGCTCAGCGATGGTTCCACACCCTGCCCTCCAAATCCATCAAAAGTTTTGAAGATTTGGGAGACAAATTTCTCTCCAACTTCGCCACTAGCAAAAAACAGCCAAAGTCAATTTACACGTTGAACAAAATACAACAGAAGTCAGAAGAGACATTGCACAAATACATGGATCAGTTTAAGGATGTCACGTTGCAAGTCTGGGACCTGGAGGAAAGTGTTCATGTCCATATCTTGATATCCGAGTTGGATCCCGAATCTCAATTTGCGCAAGCTGTAATAAAAAACGAGGTTAAAACCTTGGAGGATTTTAATTCTCGAGCTAAAATGTACCTGGAGTTGGAGCAGCTGCAGATCGCTAACTCGAGTGGGAAGGAAACGCGGACAATGGGTCTTCAGCCTAAGAAGGAACATCTCGACAATTTGAGATCCGATTTCTGAGGAAGGAATGCTGACGGAAGACCCCAAAATGGAAATTCGGAGGGCCGGTATGAGAAATATACGCCGTTAAACGTGTCCAGATCATAGCTATGGAAGGAGGTCGCTTTGACCGAGATGAGAAAGGTAGAAAAGCCTCAATCCATGGGTCATAAGGCAACGCTGGACCAGTCACGTTACTGTGAATTTCATGATCAGCCGGGTCACACGACTGATCAGTGTTGGGATCTCCGAGATGCCATTGAGAAGTTTGTGCGGGAAGGCAAATTGCGGCAGTATGTGATAAAGACGCAAGGGCGCAAGTTCAATAAGCGACCCCAGGAGGCATCAAATTCGAATCCGGATAAGAGGCAAAAAGAACAAAGTAGCCTGAAACTGGAGGGGGGAAATGAGGAGTTTCCCGAGCCGGAGTTTGAATGCAATGTGATTAGTGGCGGATTTGGAGGTGGTGGAGACATGACAAGTCAGTGTAGGAAATACTTGAAGGAGGTATTGTCAATCCGAAGTCAACCAAAGTTCAAGGATGATCTTAAACGGCCTGAGCCGCCATTGTTAGCGTTTTCCAGGAAGGATTTAGAGGATGTGGTACCAGGTCATCAGAACGAGCTGGTTATCTCAGGCACTATTGGAAAATGTTTGGTGAGTAAAATTTTCGTCGATGCGGGAAGTACATGCGATATCATCTTATGGGTGGCATTCAAGAAAATGAATTTAGACCTAAAACATTTGAAGCCGTGTAGAACCACTCTGATTGGGTTTAATGGATAGAACACACAACCCAAAGGGTATATCGACTTGAAGCTGACTCTTGGGACCAAGGAGGCATTCAAGTCGGAACAAGTTAGATTCATTGTCGCTGATTTCCCATCCATTTATAATATCATATTGGGAAGGCCTACCATTCACAAATGGGACATGCTAGCGTCAACTAAACACCAAAAGGTGAAGATGCTAAGTACTGATAATAAAGTGGTGACGGTAAAAGGTGACCAGCACGAGTCTCGATGATGTTATTTCTCTACTGTTAGAAAGAATGAAGGAGAAAATGTACCTTAAACAACCGTGGACTGTAATCAACCCAGCTCGTCCGCGAGGCGGGTATGCCTGGTAGAATTGGATTTCTGCAAAGAGGTCGAGTCATCAAGACCGGAACCAGGCGGGGAATTAGAAGAGGTGACCTTGGGAAAGGAACCAGGCTAAACCATAAAAGTTGGCAAAACCCTGGATCCAAAAGTCAAAGCTGAGTTGATTGCCTTCTTGAAGGCCAACCAGGATGTGTTTGCGTGGAAAGAGTCCGAGTTACCAAGAATTGACCCAGAATTCTGTTGCCACAAGTTGGCCATCTACCCTAGAGCCATCCTGGTTGCTCAAAAGAAGAGGAAGCAGGGACTGGAGAGGATTCAAGCTCTTGAGAATCATGTGAGAGAGCTCTTAGAAGCCGAGTTTATAAGGGAGGTACAATACACCACTTGGTTATCTAATGCAGTCCTAGTGAAGAAGCCTAATGGGAAGTGGAGAGTATGTACGGATTATACTGATCTTAACAAAGTTTGTCCTAAAGATGCATACCCTATGCCTAGCGTTGATCAATTGGTGGATAATGCTTCGGGATTTCAACTCTTGTCGTTTATGGATGCTTATTCTGGATATAATTAGATTGCTATGCATGTGGATGATCAGGAGAATACAACCTTTATAACGGAAAAGGCGAATTACTGCTATAATGTCATGCCCTTTGGCTTGAAAAATGCAGGAGCTACTTACTAGAGGATGATGAATCAGGTGTTCAAAGAACAGTTAGGCAAGAATATAGAAGTCTATATTGATGATATGATAGTCAAATCTGTGAGCCTTGGACTACATATTCAAGATTTACAGCAAACTTTTGATAAGTTGAGGGAATATCAGATTCAATTGAACCCGGCTAAGTGTGCGTTTGGCGTCCCGGCAGGGAAGTTTCTTGGTTTTATGTTGACCCACAGAGGGATAGAAGCCAACCCAGACAAATGTCAAGCTATTTTAAACATGAAAGGCCCCAGGACAAAACGGGAGGTACAACAACTGACGGGACGACTAGCTGCTTTAACCCGGTTCTTACCTAAATCGGTTGAGAACGCGCTGCCCTTTTTTAAGATCCTTAAAAATATTGCTCAGATTGAATGGAGCGTAGAATGTGAAGCTGCATTTATGAAAGTGAAACAGTGCTTAGCAGCCCCACCGGTTCTGTCTAGACCCGACCTCGGTGAAGTGTTGATTGTGTATTTGGTAATAGGGGAGGAAGCCGTAAGTGCTGCGCTCGTCAGAGAATTGGAAGAAGGGCAGATCTTGGTCTATTTCGTTAGTAAGGCCCTTCAGGCTTCCGAGGTCTGATATAAAAAATTATCATCAGAACAAGTCATCCTATTCGCCATATCGTCCATCGACCGGATCTAGTGGGAAGGATGACTAGCTGGGCTGTTGAGTTGTCGGAATTTGACATTGTTTACGAGGCTAGGCAAGCCATCAAGTCTCAGGCCTTAGCCGACTTCATTGCAGAACTCACCCCGACGGATTTGGAAAAGAATATAAGTACACTGACATGGAAGGTGTTTGTAGATGGTTCTTTCAATCATGCAGGAGGGGGAGTCGGAATTATTCTTGAGAACCCAGAAGAGTGACTATAGAGCATTCCCTACAGCTGACGTTTAAGACTTCCAACAATTAGGTCGAGTATGAAGCCTTACTGGCCAGGTTATCTCATGCGAAAGAAGTCGAAGCCAGGAGGGTACAAGCTTTCACTGATTCTCAGTTGGTAGCCGCCCAAGTTGAAGGGACGTATCAAGTTCAAGGCCCGTTGTTGGCAAAATATTTGAGTAAAGTTAAAACGACAATAAGAGATTTTGAGGAGGTGATAGTTACCCATATACCCAGAGGGGAAAATACCCGGGCTGATATTTTATCAAAATTAGCAAGTACCAAGAGTCCGGGTAATAACAGGATTGTGGTACAACAAAGTTTAACCACACCAAGTTGTGTAATGATGATTTCGACGTCGAATGACTAGAGGAAACCATTGGTGGATTATTTGGAGAGGGGATTACTACCGGATGATTCTTTCGAAGCCAAGAAGCTCGTCTGGGATGCCTCAATGTACACCATAGTAGATGATAAGCTATACCGGAAAGGTCTCCATTCCCTTCTGTTAAAATGTGTGAATCTGGAAGAGGCCGAGTATGTTATGTCCGAGGTCCATGAAGGAATTAATGGACAACATATGGGAGCCAAGGTGTTATCCAGGAAGATACTTCGAGCTGGTTTTTATTGGCCTACGATAGTGGCTGATGCTGAGGATCACGTCAGAAGGTATAACAGTTGCTAGAAACACGGAAAGATGATCCTCACTCCGTCATCCGAGTTGAAGTTCATCTCGGCCCCTTGGCCTTTTTATAAATGGGGAATGGATCTGTTGGGGTCCTTCAAAATGGCTCCAGGGCAGTTAAAGTGGTTGATTGTCGCTATAGATTATTTTACTAAATGGATAGAGGCAGAACCCCTATCTACGATTTCTTCAAGCCAAATACAGAAGTTCTTCGAAAGGAACATTATAGCTCGTTTTGGAATCCCAGCAGAAGTTGTCACGGGCCGACAAGGGATTTCAAAATATGATGAAGGCCTTCCAAATTAAACAGCGATCCGCCTCGGTGGAACATCCACAATCTAATGGACAGGCGGAGGCAGCCAACAAGGTAATTCTAGAAGGCTTGAAAAGGCAGATGGAGGATGCCAAGACTAATTGGGTAGAGCAACTACACCTCGTTCTATGGGGATATCGGACCAGCATACAGTCTTCTACAAAGGAAACCCCTTTCAGGTTGACCTATGGCTGTGAAGCTATGATTTCGGTGGAAATTGGCCAATCCTCATTGAGAAGAACCTTGGCAATAGAAGCCGGGGAAGATAGTAATAGCAAGGCAATAGCTTTGGAGTTAGATAATATTGACGAAGTTAGGGTCACGTCCTACTGCCGTGATTTAGCGATGAAACAACTCATCGCGGCCAAGTTTAACAGAGGGTGAATCCCAAATCTTTTTGTGCGGGTGGTTTGGTGCTTCGACGGGCTGATATCGGCAACAGAAACGCCGGAGAAGGGAAGCTAGCTGCAAACTGGGAAAGACCCTATCGCGTTAAGGAGGAGCTTGATCAAAGGGCATACCGCCTTGAGGCACTAGATGGTAAGCCCATTAAGCGAACATGGAATGCTGACAAATTAAAGCTGTATTACAGTTAGCCGACTTGCATGAAGGAGGCGAAAATACTATTAAAACAACTAGTCAATTAGTGCATCCTTTTAAGGAATGGTGTAAGATGGTGATTCTATCTAGGATGTGAATACTCCAGGAGAGAATATTCGCAAGTATGAATTATTCAAATATGAGAATACAACTTCCGTTGAAGAAGTTATGATAATAGTATGATTATGATTTTACTGTTTTGGTTTGAGGTCTTATGATACAGTAATGTCATCAGACGATATTTTCATAACCAAACTCTCAGTGTAAGAGCAATTGCGAAAGTTAAAAACGTTCTTCTTGATAAAGTCGGGATTGTCGAGACCCCTGATCTAATGGGGAGGAACGGGATAAAGCCTAAAGGTTTATCAAGACCTAGATGCATCTAAGTTTATTTTCCGGGATAACGAAGTGACTTCCCTTACTTGACCCTGATCAGATCTAAGTGTACATGAAGAGTCATAACCCGGTAATGTGCATGAGGAGAGTTGCCCTTTCTCGGATTGAAACTCAGACTAAACAAAGTCGGAGCGGTAAGTAAAAGCCACGAGGTTTTCACGATAAGTTTTAAGCTCGGATAAAATCCAGAGTTAACATATATACGGATTCCGTGTTAACATTTATGGCCTTGGCTAGGTCATTAAACGTAAATTCCAGGCTTTTAAGTTTGGAGCTAGAGTTAAATACTATAAGCAGCTAGAAGTGATGCGCAAAAATATCATTAAATTCGACAACAATGTGCAGAGATATCATTAAAGTAGTTTGCTCCTAACTACGTGGAATTAAAACACTGAAATGAAAGGAGCAAACTAAAGCAAGAAAGTCGAATTCCTAGCTCGCTTAAGAACTAGCGGTTCCTTCATCCTCGGACTTGAGTCTGCCTTGTCCATCAGCCGGAGGAGGTGTCACTGTGGGAAGTGTAGATGAAGGAGCAGGAACGAAGGTTCCGTCATCGTCTATGTAGGCTTGATGATGCACCTTAGAGAGATCAAAAGAGACTAAGGGGTTAAAATGCCGGACTTGATCCAAGGCATTGTTGAACGACTCCACTATCCCATCCTTAAGCATGGAGATCTCGACCTTCAGCTTTGCTTCAGTCTCCCGTGATCGTGCTTCCAGCTCTTCATGCTTGGCTCGTAGCTCTTCCATCACTTTCATGCTGTCAGAAAGTGTACGTTAGGCAGTGGAAAGCCTCGCGTCCATTTGACTCAGCCTGGCCTCCAACTCCTCCTTCTCCTTCACAACAGCATCCCGAGCGGCATTTGCCTTGAAGGCTTCATCGAAAGCTCAGTCGGATTCCCTCTTGGCCTGCTTTATACGCTCATCGGTCAGGGCCCCTTGGTGCTTTAGGTGAACGACGAGGTCGACAAGGCCCACCGATTTGGCCATTGCATCTTCTAAGTTCTTCAAATCTCAGACCTCGGTCTCGGTGAGCCGATTATGTTCGTAGAAGATTGCAGGAGGACGAAAGCCTGGATGGTTGAGACCATTCACCCTAGTTTCCCAAAGCTTGCACTCAGGGAGCCGGGTAGGGTTGGAAGAAGAGGGAGGTAGAGATGGCAGCGGAGGAGTAGGAGCCCGAAGCACTTCTTCTCCGGCAGCAGTAGCTTCTTCAACTTGGACTGATGAGGCGGGTTCAGAAACTGTCGGGGTGGAACTTTTCTTGCCTTTCTTTAACCTCTTTAAGTCGGCACTGGAGGTGGGTGCGCTGGGTGCAGCAGGAGAACGTTTCACCCCAGTGACGGTGACTTCCTCAGCAGCATCACCAAAGGCCTTGGTGTTAAGATATTTCGGTTTACCCATCACTTAAGCTGAAAAGCAAAATAACAACCCACTGTTAGTATGCAGAAATTGCTAGTATAACAGGAAAGACAAATAAAAGCAAGTAGGCGATAAAATCAACTTCAAAAGTTTGGCTGAAGGGACAGTGATCTTGGACCGGGGGATGAAGTCGACTGACTTTATTACACCATTTTCGCCCATATAGGCAAAAATTTTGGTGTTAAGGGCCTTGGTGTTAGCATATTTCGGTCTACCCATCACCTGAGCTGAAAAGCAAAATAACAACCCACTGTTAGTATGCAGAAATTGCTAGTATAACAGGAAAGACAAATAAAAGCAAGTAGGCGATAAAATTAGCAGTCATACGTTTGGCTGAAGGGATGGTGATCTTGGACCGGGGGATGAAGTCGGCTGACTTTATTACGCTGTGTTCGCCTATATAGCCAAAAATTTTGGCAATAGAAAGGGCGTCATCTTCCTTCAATTGCTCTTCCGTAAAGCGAAACGCAGAAGGGCAAAGGGAATGATGATTCTTGAACCAGTACAAGGGGAAAGGAGTTTCATTCGGACCGGCATTCAGGTTATTAAGAAACCAAGGGACCTTCCCGCCTTCCGCCTGAACTTTGAAGTAATTAACTTTGAATCCTTTAAAGGAATCAGTAAAAGTGCCAAAAACTTTAGGCAGTTGGGAATCTCCACGGAGTGAGGTGATCCCTTTCCTCTTAGAGGTGCTGGATTCATGGATGACAAAGAGATAGAAGAAGAGCTTTAAGGAATACTTTAGCTTTTTGCTCTTGCAGAAATTCTCGAATGCAATGACGAAAGCCCACGCGTTGGGGTGAAGTTGCATGAGGGTGAGATGGAGATGGTTTAAAACATCTATCTGGAAGTTGGAGAAGGGGAAGTGGACGCCAAGTCTAGTAACTACATCCCGGTACATGAAAAATAAGGGAGTAGATGACTCGTAGTCTTCCGGCTGCGCTCACATTGCTTCTGAGGAAGAAGGAAGGGACAGAGTATATCCGCCACCATCTCGGATAAGCAGGCTCGCCAGCTCGGCGACTGTCATGTAGGATTTGGTTTCTAAGATGGCATTGTTAACCCACTCCCTCGGGTGTAGCGCTTTAATCGCTTCCTCCCTTATTTCTATGGCCTTTGAAGGGCGTTTGGGAGCCTTCAGGGGACGTTGGGGATCCATACCTAAGATAAAGCAAAATAAGGAAAAATGGGTCAAAGCCGAGTCCATTGTAAAATAGAAAAGCTAAGGATAGGTAGTCGATGAGAAACTAACTCAGATGACTATCGGAAATGGGCTCGAAACTGTGTAAGTGTTACGACGGCAAAAAGGATTGAATGGACTCGGCCTTGGCCTCAAAACCCTGGAGGGAATAATCACATGCCAAGAATAGGCAATGTTCGCATGTCGGGGTGGCCCTGGGATTTTGGGCTTCTATCCTAATATGTGAAGAACTTTGTGTTCGCGACCTTTGTAAGGGTCTGGGCGAGGACTATGTGTAGAATTTGGATTTGGTGTTGAAGAAGAAAAGGTGATTTTGGGATTATTTATACCGCCTTTGTCAGTCCGAAGCAGAATTTCCTGTTTCTACTCGCCGGTGCGATCGACCCCCCAAAACCAGTGAGGAACACTGGGGGGAAATTTCAAAAAAAGTTCGTACTCTTCCTTGGAAACTGGTTTTCCGTTGATTATGAAAAGAGGAAAGGGGGCTCTAGCCATAGTTTGCTAAAAAGAAGAAAACGAGACTACAAGTGGACAAGCAGACAAAATCAGGAGGAGTATATAGATAATGCAGTAGTGCAAAGAAATGCAGATAATGCAGTAACACCTACTGATTGGTGAACAAAAGAAAACAAGAAGCAGTACAAGTATACACATTTAGCAAAGAAAGGAAAATTGGTGTTTAACGGATCAGTGGTGTCATGGGGGACGGGTTTGTGTCCGCATGATAGACGTCAGAGAGGAATTCCAGATCATCATCTCCGTCAAATGCAGGCCAAACAAACATGTAAAAAAGGCAGAAACATAGTAAATCAGAAGCGCAAAGAATGTGAGAATGCTTACCAGAAAGCTGAAAATGGAGGCTGCAAGGTGAAGGCTTGAGTGGAAAAGGAGGTAAGTAGAAAGGAAGAGAGTTTGTGGAAGATGCAAGACCTTCAAACAGAAGTGAAGTCGTATATAAAAGAGAGGGGTGAGTGTAAATAATCCCCAAAAGCGCGAATTTAAAAGGTCAGGGGCAGAAAGGTCAGGAAGGAAATTCGAAATGATGGCTGCCTTTTTAGAGGCGATGCTAGGGTTCCTCTACCCAATGCGGAGAAGCCATTTGGCAGGGGAGAGAAAGCTCTTGCGTAAGCCTAGCAAAAATCGAAGCGACGCCTGTATAGGTGGTATAACCTATCTAGATGATTTAACGGCTAGGGGAAAATCGGGTTATATATGTAACCCGGTTTTGTTTCCACTGCCGAGAGCGTGAACAAACGAAAGGAATGTTAGACGCACTCATCCCGGTCGTACGTTCCTAAGCTGAGATCTAATTATCGAAATTTGGGATTGCCGCCCCAATTGTAACTCGGAAGAATCCCATAAGCAAAGCTAGGGTTAAACCCAGGTAAAAGCATGGCCCGAGATAACGCATATCAGATAAAGCGAGATGAGTTAACATAAATAAGCCTCCATCCCGGCAAAGTGCATCCCACCACCTTGGGTACCCAAGCTGTCGGGCTGGGGGGCAATTGTTCCGGACTCATGTATTGGGCACTAAAGGGCTGATGGCCCAATTCCATAATCCTGCATGGAGGCCAACCTACACACAGGTATAACACTAATCACCCTTTTATCTTGCCACTAATCTTGGTTCGTACAAGTAGTGGAGCAAGCAGGTAGTGGAGCAGTGATAACCGTTTGTTGGGGACCAGAGACAATGCACAGGTGTGTACGTGGATCAAAGATGCGGCACACAAGGCTAATGGATACACCCTAAAGGTAACCCATATAAATAAGGAGGCTGCCTTCCAAGTACGTACGCTCTCCCCTCCCATTTTTACTTTCAGTCACACTGTGCACACACACCACCCCCTCTGTGGCTCCGACCACTTAGTGTATGCACGGTGATCTGTTGCTTAGTGATATCTAAATCCATAGGTATTGCTATAGTGTCATCCTCTACCGATTATCTGCATAGAGATAACGGCTAGAGCTACATTGATCCCAGATAAATATTCACTAACTCCTCAGGGGTTAGACATCAGAGTTCTTAGAAAAGAACAATATTTTTTTTATTTTACTTTGTGTTTCTTAGGGAGAAAAGTAACTAAGAAGCACATAAAGACAAGCATGGAACATGGACTCGTATCTACATATTGGGATATTAGAGAAGTTCAATTCATCGGTAGTGAGATTCCGCAAAACAACTCTTCGTTTCGCTTCTTCTTCACCTAAACCTAACACTAAGCAAACAATTTCATTTCTCCAAATAATCTTAGGCCAAACGATAAAGCTGTATGGATTAGGTTTGCTTGTATATATTTTAGGCCAACTCCAACTCTCTCGGGATGGATCTGTACACTCCTCCAACACCCACAAATCAATCACATGTGACTCAGAATCAGTCTCAGTGCCAAGAAATAGAGCTAGTTTGTTCTCATATCTAGCACGATTATTGTAACATCTATAGGCAGGAGCCATAGGAGGAAATGGTATCAATGTCAACACTTCTGGTACTATATCAAATAAAACTATCAAATCAAGCCAACTTTTGCTGTGCCTTGGTTAATAAATCAGTTAACTGAAAATTCATTGATGCATAGTCGTTCATTTGGTTCGATGCATTGCAATATGATTACCTATAATCTTAAAGCAATGTGCTCTTCCAAACGTTTGGTTGGCACATTTAGGATGTAAAGGGGACTGCGAGATGCACTAGTATTGCCTTAGATGAGGTGATAAGGATTATACTCCTTATGTAAAGAATAAGGATCATGGCATGAGGTAATATGAAAAAAGACATTATTTATCCTTGCCTTCTTCGTCATCTTCCTTCGCATGGTAGGAAGCGCCAACATCTCTCGCTCATCTTCAAAATCTTCCCCCAACTTCCACCTTCTAACCTTTCTCTTTCAGGAGGCTCTGATCTTAGTGACTAGTAAGTGAGATCAAGGTAGTCAAGATCGTGATTTTACAAGATCGAAAGGGGGTAGCAAGATTGTAAATCGTAGGATCGACATGGATCGTAAATATCCTACTTTTTTAATTTTAGTAATAATAAAAAAAATATATACATATATAATAACACTTAACTTACAACTTAATCCGAAAAGACAATTCAATCTTCAAATAGAAATATATAACATTCAAAATAATATTTAATGAGTTTTAAAAGACAATTCAAAGCATCAACTTAAGCCACAAATACAAAATACCAACACACATAAATGCAACACAATATATATAATTATATATAGCATAAATTTGAACAGCAGAGGAAATAAGAGTTTTGACTTAAAGATGAACGAAGGAGGACCCATATAATTATATATGCAGCACAATAAATTTGAGCACCCACATACCG
This sequence comes from Acacia confusa, assembly GCA_037074495.1. Classification (NCBI taxonomy): domain Eukaryota; kingdom Viridiplantae; phylum Streptophyta; class Magnoliopsida; order Fabales; family Fabaceae; genus Acacia; species Acacia confusa. The sequence continues at coordinate 20,073,240 of CM073509.1, read as the reverse complement.
TCGAACACACAGACAGAACGAGGAACGAGGAACGACGAACACAGGAAAAATGTTTCAGCGATTTAGGCGAGGAATGAACTATGAAGATATCGACGATCGAGACTCGAGCTGACAAACAACACTGAACGCGGCAAGGAAGGGGTGAAGTGAGATAGAATCATAATTCTATAATGAGAAAGAAAGGGAGAGAGAACAGGGGAGGAAGAAGAGAAATTTGATGCTCTAATTCATTCATCTTAACAAAAGCATATCATACATTGGAGAATCATATGCCTTATATAGGCAATACCTTTAGATATACTAATCCCAACTAACTACCATTAGTTATTAACAACTAACTATGCCTTATATAGGCAATACCTTTAGACCTACTAACTACCATTAGTTACTAACAACTAACCAACAAACTAATCTCTTCCTAACTAACTAACCTAATTAGTTATTTATAATTTACATATCAATACCCTCTTCCCCAAGACATCCTTGCCCTCAAGGGTGTGAAACAACAAAAACACAAACACAAAAACAAAAAACAAAAAATACAAAACTCAAAAATACAAATATGAATCAATCAAAAACATAAATCATGATGGAGAGTGTGTCTTGATTTCCCTTCAGCTATTGTCCCATACCAACAAGAAGAGAAATTTTTCTTGGTTTTCCTTCAGCTATTGTCCCATACCAACAAGAACAAGAATCTTTTTTTTTTAACACGACTTCAGCAACCAGCCCAAGAATCATTCTGACGTGAAAATGGTCGAATTATTCTCATGTTTGGACTGACGCAACAGGACTAACTGACGTGAAATTATTCAATATTGCCGACGGTGACCAGAATCTGGTGTATACCCGACGACGCAACGTACAAACGCAGAACTTGGTGATCATAGAACCAGTCGATTCTTTCTGGAATGAAGAACCCAATCGCTGAAATCAGAATTGATGAATCAATAAGAGATGACGCACCACACTTCGGCAACGTGAACTAGCACCAAACTTCGACGAGCAGAATAATCCCTGACCCAGTCAAAGCCAGATTCCCAATCAGAGTTTGACGATGCCACAAGAATCCAAACAAGGAGAGCCCAGAGTCAATCGCTCAAATAATTTGGAGTCAAGACAAAAAAATTTCAATCTGCTTGGCTATTCTTGAATCACAAAGAGGAGGATCAGAACCAGGCGAGACAAATGATGGTTGAGGATAAATTTTCAATCTTTTTGACTATTTCTTGAATCACAATGACAAGTTCTGGAGTCCAACGAGACACAATACGGCTAAAGATAAATTCTTCAATATCTTTTTGCAATTTTTTAATTAGTTTATTGAGAGTAGGTCTAGATCGTGAGGAAGAAGAATGGTTCATAAGTGAAATCAAGGATTTGTTTTTTCAGAGATCATACAGAAGCATGTCGAGGAGGATGACCCCTTTAATACCACTGATATAGAATCATAATTCTATAATGAGAAAGAAAGGGAGAGAGACACGAAAGACACAGAACAGGAGAGGAAGAAGAGAAATCTAATGCTCTTATTCATTCATCTTAATAAAAGCATATCATACAATGGAGAGTCATATGCCTTATATAGGCAATACCTTTAGACCTACTAATCCCAACTAACTACCATTAGTTACAAACAACTAACCAACTAACTAATCCCTTCCTAACTAACTAACCTAATTAGTTATTTATAGTTTACATATCATGAACGGCAGAAGGTCAGAGATGAATGAAGGAGATGGAGTTTTTCATTTTCACAAAGCTTTTGCTCTCACTCTGTTGCGCTGAAAATTGGTCTAGCACAAGCCTACAATCGCGATTTAGGTTTCCAGATGGGTTTAAACCGGGTACTGAGTTATGAGTCAGGTCAAAAAAGGTGGGATCAAGATCGTCGATCCAGCCCGAGCTTACGATCCTGTGATTTTCATTATCAATCCTGCGATTTCCGACCAATCTTGAATCTGACTAATCATGCAGGTGAGTTGGATCGTTTTTAGGAGGAAAACTCGGTTGACAATCTTACAAGTAGTATCACTGATTTTGACTACCATGAGTGAGATTAGAGAGAGAGGGAGGGAGGGAGTATGTGCGCGCGCACACAGAAAATGGATTCTGAGATAGACAAAGGTCAATTCACATAGGGGTCTCTTTGATCTTAGTTCTAGATAGTTCAGTGTTCTTGAACTCTTCATTTTTTCCTAGAAAAAACTTCCAAAATTTGGAATCAAAATTATGCCATCATGATAGAGGCCACATACCTCACAATTTTCCTTAGAAGACCCCATCAGGAAAATCCCAGAATTCAGCTGCTGCCCTTCCTTCCTTGCATTGTCCAATTTGATTTACTAATGTTGGAGATCGACTCTCTTGTACAAAGATAACTCGGAACAACAAACAAATACACACACACACACCAATAATTAGCCTGAGGTTAGTAATATGGGCTAATATGTGAGTGGATTCATTTCCACCAAAAAATAATTTACTAAAATAGAATAGTTAGTTAACTTAATGTCAGAGGGGATCAACGCCCTTCAATATATATATAAAACAAGTGGCAGATTAACTAGTCCCAAAAAAAACCATAAACTAACAACTAAATTATATAAAACTAAGCAACTACAAATTACAAAAAGGTCAAACATGGTAAGAAACATAAGGTATTAAATATTAGCATTTTTCAAATATGGACGTTGTCAAGAAGTACCAGGCTTTCCACATAATCCAAAATCTCAAGACTATATCTACATTGTGGGATATCAAACAAGTTGAATTCATCAGTAGTGAAATTGCACAACAAAACTTTTCCTGCATAATTCTCCTCTTCACGTTCAATTGGGTATAGGCAATGCTTCCACTAAGCAAAAAATTCCATTTCTCCAAATAATTTCTGAACAACTCATAAAGCGGTATGGATTGGGGTCTGCTAGTATATATTTTAGCCCAACTCCATCTCTCCCTGGATGAATCTGTGCACTCCTCCAACACCCACAAATTAATCACAAATGATTCAGAATTTTCAATGTCAATTAAAGCTAGTTTATTCTTAAAGCTAGCAAGCGTATTTCACGTCCTTGGAGAGAAGTCATAGTAGGAAACGGTGAATACTTCCCTTGCTATATCAAATGAAACTATCAAATCAACACTGCCTGCCCCTCCACATTTTGCTTTTGTACAATCCAAAAGATAGCTCCATTACAAGGGAAAGCGCCACAAACGAGACCATATACACCCTCTAAGTTCCCGACTTCAACTTTTCTCTATAATCCCGTCCTTAATGAATAAACTTCAGCTTGAACAATGAAATATTCAGGAAGAAAAAATTTCACAATCTTGTAATCATTAATGATTGGGCTGAATCCAAATCCTACCGAAAAACACTCATCGTTAACAGGCTTTCGCACTTGTCTAACTACTCTAATAGCTGGATTCCACAACCTAAGGCAATCTTGAGAATTACCCCTGCCTTTCACATAGAGTAAGCCATTACTGGAATAAACTGTAGGAATCTCATCAGAAAACACAAAAGCGTATTTAACTGATTTGATGTAGGAAAATAAGAACCTTCATCATTTTGATTACCTGGAAAGATGAAACCGGTCTGAAAGCCTCTGCACGAACAGTTCACGAACAATCCTCGTCCGCTCTATGACCGATCTTCCAGACTATCTCTTGAGTAGGATGGGGTGGGTGTGTGGGCAACCGTTCAGATGATGAACGTCTGCCTCTTAGGTCTATTTCTGATGAGCTATCATTCTGAGGCATAGCAGGAGAAAGTTAGAATATATAGAGTTAAGTGCAAGACTTAATCTAACCCTAAGCCTCATGGGCTTTGGTCTCACTAAAGCCCAATAGGGCTTAAGTGACTAAGAGCATATATCCAACAATCTCTCACTTGCTCTTTTAAGTTACAAACTTGAGTTCGTAAACCCAAGATCATGTAGTTCATAAGCCATCATCATCTGATTATATACCCCATCCCTTGTATCGAGCTAGCCTGGGGATCTATCATTTGTCATTCATCAAGGCTCATGATAATCTATAGAAGATTATCTAGTTCGGTGCTACTCCACTAAAAGCCCGAACGTGATCTCCAAGATTCATGACACTTATAACATGTATATGCATCGCCCCTTTATAGAATGTCTATAATTGATTGACTAGTCTTCTGTAATCCAATCAATTATTTATTCCCTTGACTTTGATAGTTTCTCTAATGGATTACATGCACTGGCCAGTGTCTTCAATATCCAAGTACCAAAACATATCAAGGGGACATTTCCTATAAATTCCATGTTGTTTATCTCATAAACACCGATAACCAAATAGTCTCAATCCCAAAATACCAAGTTATTGGCCGATCAAACCTCACCTGTTGGTAAATCAAAGAATGAAAACTATTTAATTACCCATTTAAAATAAACTCAGGATTTAGAGCAACTACATGACTATAGTTATCTGGAGATTTGATTCCTTATGACAGAAAGAACAACTTTAATCAAATCTCTCCTTGATCCATTCAATGCAAGAATTAACTCACACCAATATTTTATAATGATTCGAACAAAACCATTTCATAAAATATTGCAGCCTAAATAAAGTGCTCAACTTAATTTAATAGCTGTGAACTTATTCATCAATTGTGAGAACCTATGACCATGTCCTCTATGAACGTATCCATATGATCATATACTCCACAATTGATCCGGACCTTAGTGTTTGTAAATAATGTGCGAAATAAATGATAAAACACCTCATTTATTAACATTCAGAAAAATTGCAATGTCATAATGTCTTGTTGAAAAGAAACACAAAATAACAAAGTGAAATAACAACTACCTAAAGCTATAGCAAATTTGGAATCCTCCTAAGACCCATAGATGTAACATGCCTCTCGAACACACGTTCTGGCAAACTCTTAGTAAAAGGGTCAGCAAGGTTCTCATCTGATGCTATCTTTGCTACCACAGTATCTCCTCTTTTAACTATATCTCGGATCAAGTGGTACTTCCTCTCTATGTGTTTTTGTCTCTTATGACACCTTGGTTCCTTGGACTGTGCTACTGCACCACTGTTGTCACAGTAAAGTGTGATAGGACAGTCAACACTTGGTATCACCTGAAGGTCTGTTAGGAACTTCTTTAACCATGCAGCTTCCTTTGCAGCCTCAGAAGCAGCTACATATTCAGCCTTTGTGGCAGAGTCAGCCACACATGATTATTTTACACTTCTCCAACAAATGGCACCGCCATTTAGGGTGTACACATATCCCAAGGTGGATTTTCTTGAGTCAATATCTCCTTGGAAATCTGAGTCCGTATAACCAATAGTTTCAAGACTCCCACTAGAATAGACCAACATATAATCTCTCGTTCTCCGTAGATACTTGAGTATATGTTTAACTGCTACCCAGTGTTGCTCTCCAGGATCGGATTAGTACCGGCTCACTACTCTCACTGCATAGCAGATGTCTGGTCTAGTACATAACATAGCATACATGAGACTACCTACTGCTGAAGCATAAGGTACCCTACTCATGCGTTCTCTCTGCTCAGGAGTTTTAGGAGATTGCTTCTTAGAGAAATGAATCCCATGCCTGAAGGGTATAATTCCCCTCTTGGAATTCTCCATGCTAAACCTGACAAGTATTTTGTCAATGTATTTAGCCTGGGATAATGCCAAAACCTTATTCTTCCGGTCTCGTAAGAGTTTAATACCAAGAACATAATTGGCTTCCCCCAGGTCCTTCATATCAAAATGCTTGCTCAACCAAGTTTTTATGCCTAACAATACCTCTGTATCATTTCCGATAAGGAGTATATCATCTACATAAAGTACCAGAAAAGATACTGCATTACCTTGGATCCTTTTATACACACACGGCTCATCAGGACTTTTCTCAAAACCATAAGACTGAATGGCTTGATCAAATCTGATGTTCCATGATCTAGATGCTTGCTTAAGTCCATAAATGGACCTTTGCAACTTGCATATCATTTTTTCTTGCCCTTTGGCTATAAACCCTTTTGGTTGCTGCATATAGATTTCCTCTTCCAAATTTCCATTTAGAAAAGCAGTTTTGACATCCATTTGCCAAATCTCATAATCAAGATTTGCTGCAACAACTAAGAGGATCCGGATGGACTTGAGCATAGAACTTGCGAAAAGGTTTCTTCATAATCTACACCTTCCTTTTGGGAATACCCTTTTGCCACAATCTAGCTTTGAAGGTTTCAACCTTCCCGTCCGATCCTCTCTTTCTCTTGTAAATCCACTTACATCCAATGGGTCTTACCCCTTCAGGTGCATCTACAAGAGACCAAACTGAGTTGGAATACATAGAATCCATTTCACGATTCATAGCCTCAAGCCATTCCTGAGCATCAATATCTCCTAGTGCTTCGTCATAACTTGTGGGATCATCATCTTCATCAAAGATGACATCCTGATTTGACTCACCCAACAAGAGATATCTTGCAGGTGTACGAATCACTCTCCCACTACGACTTTGTCGCACTTGATGTTGTGCATCTACGGGGGGGTCCATATTTTGTGGGTTAACAATTTCTGGATGAGGACCCTCATTAAGTGGATTAACCAATTCATGATTTTGTTCTTCCATAAGTTCATCATCATGCTGAACATCATCATTATGCTGAACTTCATTATCATGTTGAACTTCTAGTTCTGTATGTGATTCTTGTGTATGTTCATCAGGTATATTTTCCCCTCTTTGAACAACCACAGGAATAAAAGCTGGAACCACCTGAGGTTGCATTGAAACTTGATCTGAGACTAACTCATCAAGAATAACCTTACTCCTTGGCTTATAATTTGTCATATAGTCCTCCTCTAAGAAATTCGCGTGAGTGCTCACTATGACCTTCTTTTCTTTTGGACTATAAAACAACCAACCTCTGGTTCCTTTAGGATAGCCTATAAACATGCATACTTCAGTACGCGAGTCCATTTTATCTGGTTTCTATTGCAAGACATGTGCTGGAGTACCCCAAATCCGAATATGATTCATGGAGGGCTTAAACCCTTTCCACAATTCTATTGGTGTCTTTGAAACTGACTTGGACGGTGCTAAGTTCAATAGATACATAGCAGTTTCTAAGGCATATCCCCAGAATGAATCAGAAAGAGATGAATAACTGAGCATAGATCTTGTCATTTCTAAAAGGGTTCTATTTCTCCGTTCAGCAACTCCATTCTGCTGTGGTGTCCCTGGAGAAGATAATTGTGAAACTATCCCCTCTTTAATCAAGTAAGACCTGAACTCTCCAGATAGGTATTCACCCCCTCAATCAGATCGAAGAGTCTTAATTTGAACACCAAGATGCTTTTCTGCCTCAGCCTTGAACTCTTGGAATTTTCCAAAAGCCTCAGACTTGTGACACATCAAGTACACATGTCCAAATCTAGAGTAATCATCAGTAAATATGATGAAATACTGATACCCGCCTCTGGCCTGGACATTTATTGGTCCACATACATCAGTATGCACTAATTCCAGCTGAAGTGTGGCACGTTTTCCCTTGGCCTTGAAAGATCTCTTTGTCATTTTACCCTCTAAACAAGATTCACATACTGGTATCGGTTCAAAGTCCAGGGATTTTAAAATCCTACTTTTGACCAAACCTTGTATCCTGTTAGAGTTAATATGACCCAATCTCAAATGCCAAAGATAAGTTTCATTTGAAACTTTTCTTTTCTTTGATGAATTGACATGCTCAACATCTTTTAATTCAACATGATTAACTTCACAGGGAATAGGATTAAGGAAATAAAGACCATTAAACTTTATACCAGAACAAATAAAAGAAGATGAACTTCTTATAAAAACTGAGGAATTAAACTGAACTGTCAAACCATGTTTATCCAAACAACTAATAGAAATTAAATTCCTCTGAAATTCTGGAATAAATAAACAGTCTTCTAAAACCAAAGTTCTGCAATTATCAAAAGATAAAACAACTTGTCCCACTGCTTGTGCAGACACAAGCTCCCCATTTCCAAGCTTCAAATCTCTTTGTCTTTCACTTACAGGCAAGCTATGTTTGAACCACTGTAAAGAGTGACAAACATGGTTAGTGGCTCCTGAATCAACGATCCATTTATCATCATGATTCTCCACTAAACAAGCCTCAATCACATGTAAATTACCCATACCTGGTTGTTTCATACGTGGGCAATCTTTCTTCCAATGCCCCTTTTGTCCGCACTTGAAGCACTTGCCTTTTGGCTGCTTCATTGCAACTGTTTTGGCAACTGGAGTACCTGATTTCTTCTTTTTCTTGTTCTTGTTCTTTCCTTTGGGTTTCCCCTTAGGTTTCACAGAACCCTCACCAACAAAAAGTGCACTTCCTTGCTTGACTAGAGATTGTTCAGCACTCTCAAGCTCGTGCATCAATTGAGTGAGATCAAGATTCATCTTATTCATATTATAATTCATCTTGAATTGATTGAAGTATTCAGGCAGTGATTGTAAGAGAAGGTCAACTTTTACTTCTTGTTCAAACTTGATACCATGGTCATCAGCCTTCTTGAAGTTTGCTATCATTGTCAGACAATGATCCCGCACACTTCCTCCAGACATCACTGTCTTGGTGACTGCATTCAGCGCATTTTGCCTTGCAGAGCTGCTAGGAGTAGCAAACATGCCATCAAGAGTCTGGAGCATTGTTGCCCCACTCTCAATCATGCTCACTTGCTCCTAAAGGTGACTAGCGAGACTGGCCAAAATATAGCAGCGAACTGCCACATTCGCCTTCTCTCATCTTTCCTTCTCCTGCTGAAATTGAGTCTGAATTACATTAGACACATCTGCAGCAGGCTGCGTTGGCTTAGGGGTAGTTAGAACAAAGTTGAGCTTTTCATATTGAAGAACAATATCCAAATTAGTTTTCCATTGTTTGTAGTTTGTACCATCCATAGGTTTTTGACTCAAAATAGTAGCTAAAGGATTGAATGAAGACATTTTTCTGAAAAAATGAAAAGCACACTAGTTACAAACCATAATTAACAACAAACAAATATATCGCTAGTAGATTCTAATAACTACTATTTGTTTATTGTTTAACAATCCATTAGTTATCTTTACAAGGCTTACGATGGGCAAGATACTTGTAAAACCAATATTGTTAATTTGGGCCTTCAGTTCCATTGCCAGTGCCTCGATGGGAGGGTTAACAATTTTACCAAAGTTGAATGTATTTAACCATTGTTTACTTTCAAAATTATCTTTAGTGTCCAAGTGTTGCCGACGATGGGCCGTACAAAACTTTACTAAAATTTTGAAAATATTAGGGTTTAATCTAGTGAAATCCGATTTTCCTTATCCGATGGGGCTTCAGCGATAACCATCTCACTAATAAACCCACAATTGGAGCCCGTAGGTTTTAAAATTAAATGCTTAATTTAAAACCTTCACCCATTCAATATTTTAAATTTAGAATTTTCAATTTCCAAGAATTTGTTCAATTTAGAGAAATCATTAGGAATCTAAAATCTAGTCATGTTTGGCAAAATTTGTTTCACATGACCATTTTAAATAACCCACAAATTACTCAAAATTACAATTCTCTTAGGAAATTTCCTAGATTATTTATCTAGATTTTAATTCCACAATTAATTAATCCAATTATTATTCTAGATTTTAATTTAAAATCATAATAATTGATAATTAATTTAATGGTTATCTAGATTTTAATTCCATAATTAATTAATCCAATTATTATTCTAGATTTTAAAATAAAAAAAATATAATAATTGATAATTAATTAGTGGAAAGCCTAAATAATCTCACATAATAACTATCATACTAGTCGATTTAAGACATATAGCTACTATGCATTTATGACATGTGATTATGCAACAATATGGCATCTTCCTATTCTATATGACATGTTATTTCTAATCATGTTAATCGCACATATAATTCATACTATTTAATAAATAATTAAATAAATAACTTTAATCCATGGTTTTCCTATAAAATTAAAAGATAAAAAATTTTACAATTTTGGAATTTCTCTTTTGTCCTGTCCATGGTATTTGTCCAAGCCCTTTTAGGGTATCCATGAGCCCAAAAGCCCAAAACCTAATCCTTAGCTAAAAAACCTAAGACATAAAAGAGAAACCCTAGCTTTCATTGAAGCCACGCCGTCAACCGAAGTCAGATCATCACCAAACTTCAGGGGAAGGACCGCCACGGAGAGATGAGATCACGGCCGTCAGAACCAACTCAAAAGGAGGTCCCACGCACCGTCATGCGCTGGTTCTTTGATGGCGCGTGAATTCCACGAGCATCCCTTGTGGCGGCGCGTGGAGGCGCGTGGATGAGCATCTGGGGTCGGGGTTTTTATATTCTCGCTTGTCTTTCCGTTCTCTTTCCAACGATATATAGTTTGTCCAATTCCGAGGTACAGAGGTCCACGAAAAGTAGCCCAGAAGCGTTGAAAGCTCATCTTCTTGCAATTTCTTGATTTACAACTTTTCACAAATTCAAAAAATTTACATGGAAATTCCGAAAATAAAGTAAAATAGCAAGGAGGAAACCTAATCATATGGGATTAGCCTCCTTGTTACAAGTCAAGAAATACAGGAAAAATCTAACCATGGATTAAAGCCTTTAAAATTAAAACTGGAACCAAATCTGAATTATAAACGAATAATCTTCATGAAATAAATAACAATTATAGAAAAGGATGCCATATTTTCAAGAAAAAAAAATTTCTAAAAGAATCACATGACAAATAAAAGAACATCAAAACTGGGTTCTTTTCCTCATCAACCTGGCTCTGATGCCAATTGTAGGAATCTCATCAGAAAACACGGAAGCGTATTTAACTGATTTGATGTAGGAAAATAAGAACCTTCATCGTTTTGATTACCTGGAAAGATGAAACCGGTTTGAAAGCCTCTGCACGAATAGTTCACGAACAATCCTCGTTCGCTCTATGACCGATCTTCCAGACTATCTCTCGAGTAGGATGGGGTGGGTGTGTGGGCAACCGTTCAGATGATGAACGTCTGCCTCTCAGGTCTATTTCTGATGAGCTATCCTTCTGAGGCACAACAGGAGAAAGTTAGAATATATAGAGTTAAGTGCAAGACTTAATCTAACCCTAAGCCTCATGGGCTTTGGTCTCACTAAAGCCCAATAGGGCTTAAGTGACTAAAAGCATATATCCAACATAAACCAACCCCAACATCAAGGAATCAATTATATGTGTGTTCTAAAATTCAAAGACTTGCATCTCACGATTGAGCAAACATAATTTCCAAGGAGTACATTTAGAGATATTACTACCATTAGAGATATTACTATCGACAATAAGTAAAGGGTTTTGCCGAGAGGAATGGTGGAGGTGTTTGGTGATGAAGGATGGAGTTCTGAACAAATCCTTCCAATCTTTACAAACACATTAAAATCGAATTAGGGATGTCATACCAGAATACTTGTGATCATTTCTTGGGGAAAAATTGGCGTGTCGTTCTCCATTATTGTTCGCTCCAATGAAGTGACGATGGGTAGAGAAGGAATGAAGTAGAGACGGTGATCGGTGATGAAGGAAAAAAAGAGGAAGCCAACCACGAGTGAGAGACTGGAAGCGAGAGATAGAGAGACGGCGGATCGTGCGAGACTGGAGGCAACTGAGCTAGGTGTCATGCCCTGCAAGAAACTTCCTGAATGTTGTAGATATGTGTACAAGTAATATTGTATGGAAAATTCTAGAACTTCTTATAATTGTATAAATATCTAGATATTTGTGGACTAGAGAACCCTTCTCAACCGTAGGATGAATTAAATCATGACCGTTCATTGAGGAGGTGATAGGCTATAAATAGATGAGCCCTCCTCACTTGTAAATCATCCAAGGGAATTCAATACATTTGCATTCCAGAGCTTCTCTCTCTAGAGTTCTCTTTCTCTCTAAAAGTTCTCTTAGTCTTTGATTTTCTTGCCTACTCGTAGGGATTCGGCTGACTTAGCTAGGATCAAGAGCGGTGATCAAGCTAAGGCCGGTACAGTTTTGGGAGTTCAAATCCGAGGCCGTGACATAGGGCTGGGTTAGTGTGGCCTGGGTTTTTTTTTTGTTTTTTGTTTTTTCCAATTCAAAGTTAATGGCTTGTTGTAGGATAGCTTTATTGTATTATACTGCCCGTAGGAGTAATTCTAATATTAGAGTTCTGGCCATAAAATTATAATAGTATCGAATGCAAGAAAATAATTAAGGAAAATTAAAAAAAAAACTACTTGAATTTTAAAATCTTAAATAAGTGATTTTTTTTTAACAAAACGGCTTGTCAATTATTTTATTATTCTTGTTAATCATATTACTATTATTGCCAAACAAGTTTTTGAGATAGAAATGGTTTTTTTCTATCATTTTCTTAAATAATTATACTAGCATCTATTAAACATGATATTTTTAATTTTACTTAAACTTATATGTAATATATATGTATTTTTTTTAACAATATATATGTATTTCACTTTTCGGTTTCCGATCTTGCTTTATCTAGAAAATAAGAAAGTATCTTATATATCCTATAACATTTTGTATTTTTCTTTTTTCTATACTAAAGTATATATTTGATACTTTATATTTAATTGAGGTGTCATTTTAATCCCTTAATTTTATAAAATACACTTTTAGTCATAGGATCTTAACACCGTTAATTTTATATAACAGAAAATGATGATTCATCAAGTTTAAGTGCTGACCGTAAAATTAAACACGAACAAATTATGTTTTCATTTTTATTTGTATTCTTTTCACATAATAATATAATATTTTTAATTGTGAAAATTAAAAATGATTTTAAATGAAAACAACTCTAAATTTGTAGGTTTCATCCTTGGCAGTTGTCATGGCACCTCGTCCCCGTAAGGAACATCATTTTAAATTACAAGGATTTTTTTTTTTAATAAAAAAAAGTCACATATTTCTACGGAACTATGCTCAATTATGGAGTTTTGGCGAACAAATTCACTTTCCCATTCATGCTCAAGTCCTGTGTGAGCCTTACGCATAGAATTTAGGCAAATTTGTTCAAGGGTGAGCAATGACGCTTGGACTTGATGACAACTTTCATATCTAGAATACAATGTTAACATGTATTGTTGTTGTAATGAAGAAGTCATGTTTGCAAGAAATGTGTTCGACAAAACTCTGAAATTACATTTAGCGATAAAGAGTGCAATGATTGACGGGTATGCACGCTTAGGCCATTCTAAAAATGGCATTTTCTTTTGAATGAAAATTGGAATACATTGATAATTCAAATGAGCAGCTACAACATAGAATACTACAACCTATTATCATTCGTTAACTACAGCCTCTTGGTACGAAGGTGGTGGGTAATCAAAAAGACAAAAGTTTTATGCAACATTATGAGCTAGTTTAATCAAATTATCAGTTCAACTATTATATTCCTTTGGAATATGACTAATTAAAACTTGCCAATTTTTTTATTACCACGACCTGTCATCAAATATAATGTTCTTAAAAAGGTGAGAACGATCACATCTCTAGTCAAAACATTAACATCTTCAATACAATCTGATAATACAACAAATGACAATTCAATGTTTAGGGAAAATGTCGGTTATGGGAGTTTGTTCATAAATGAAATCACAATGGTTTCAATTTTATATGTGTGTACAAATTAGGAGCACTTGAGCTGGGGGAGTGGATAGAATCTTACGTTCGTTGAGGGGGAAAAACAACAAATGAAGCTCTATAATACTGTAATAGAAATTTAAATTGCCAGTATGAGATGTTGGCAGAAGGGATGAAGCCCAGAAATTAAGGGTTGTTTTCATTTTAAATCATTTTTAATTTCCACCATTAAAATATAAATATATTATGTTAAAAAAATGCTTATATGCTTTGGTAATGTTTAATTACATAGTTATCATTTAAATTTGACGAGTCATCATTTTCAGTTATATATGATTAATGGTGTTAAGATCCTAAGACTAAAAAAGCAATTTATAAACTTAAGGAATTAAAATTATACTTGACGCAAGTATAAAGGATCAAATATATACTTTAACCTTATTTCTTTAATAAGAGGATGAGTCTAGCACTACTACAAAAAATGGTTACTATTACCTTAAAAGACATCCTTTTTATATAAAAGGAAGTTACAAGTGAAAACAGTGGCATTTATGATGTATTTGTCGTTCTAAACTATAATTTAGGAAGCCTAAATTAAATTAAGGCGTCTTTAAATAATTTCAGAACGCCTAACATGCGCTGGTTTTAGCGCCAAAAAGTAATTGTTTGGTGCCATGGTGCCAGGGAGAATATTTTCTAATATATTTTTCATTTTTGGCGTCCTTCATATTAATAAGGAAGCATTAATGGACTTTTTTCGCGTCCTAGTATATATACAGGACGCCTAAAAGGATTAATTATTTGGCGCCATGGCACATTTGGAGAATTTTTTTGGCGGCAGATGAATAATTTTTTAATATTTGGCGTCCTCTATGTATAGAATGACGCTTTAATTTATTTTTTGGCTTCCTTAGGTTTTTAGAGGTTGCCTTAATTTTTATTTTTTTTGTCAATATTTTGTTTTTAGGTGTTCTTGGTTAATTGAAGGACTCCTTAATTTAGATTTTTGGCTTCCTTAATTACGTAGAAGACGCCTTAATTTGAGTATTTTTGTCAATTTGTTTTAGGTGTCCTTAGTTAAATGAAGGACTCCTTAATTTAGATTTTTGGCTTCCTTAGTTACATAGAGGATGCCTTAATTTGATTATTTTTGTCAATTTTTTTAGGCATCCTTGGTTAAATAAAGGACTCCTTAATTTATATTTTTGGCTTCCTTAGTAATGTAGAGGACGCCTTAATTTGAGTATTTTTGTCAATTTTTTTTAGGCGTCCTTGATTAAATGAAGGACTCCTTAAATTAGTTTTTTTTTTTTTTTTGCTTACTTAAGCTGTAGAGGACACATTAAGTTACGTTTTTTTGCGGCATGAAGATGTTAGAGGACGCTTTATATCTAATTATGGAGTCCTTTTTCTTGGTTGAGGACACCACATGTGTTACATATTATATTCTTTCTTTTTTTTTTTATTTTGCTCGGATATCTGCCTTCACAACTCGCATGCTACTCCTCCTTGCTCACCGCGCGCATACACTCTCCTCCCCTGCTCGCCGAAACACTCACTCTCCCAAAAACCCTAGTTTTCAAATCCGTCTCCGTCTTCCCTCTCACATTTATCTTTCTTGGACGCTAGTTGCTCAATCCCGTCAATCTTGTGCTGCTTCATTCTTCAAATAAGGTAATGTCCTCTTCCTTCTCCTCCCTGTCTCAACTCTGGACTTATTTCCTGTTCTGTTTTGCTGTATTTGCTGCTTATTTCTTTCGGTTGATATGTTGTTTGTAATGCTTCTATTCTGTTGTGGTAATATAAAAGTTCATATTTTCTTCAATTTTCTAGATATGTTCGAGTTTTATGTGATTTAGCTTTTGTGATTTGTACTTCTCATATTGTCTTTGAATTTTGTTACTCCGTAGTTTCAATTTTTGATGCTTTGTTCATGGTTGCCGAAGGTAAAGGTGGTGGTTTGAAGTTACATAGAAGAGGATGGGTGAAGCTTTTTTTTTTTGGTTTAAAAAAATAATTACTAGGCATTTTAGCCTTTTGATATAAAAATTAAGTCTCATTTTCATGGCATACTAAACATACTTTTAAGCTTAATTTCCATGTCTATCTCCATTTCTAACAAAATCAATTTCTAACATACCAAACAGCCGATATTGTCTTTTTGGAAGAATCTCTGGGATGAGGAATATAATCACTACAGTAGATTGAGAAACAAGCAACATAAACTCATCATTTCTTACATCAAAAATTGTCTTTACATACTGTTCACTTATTTTAAAAACTTTTTTTGATTATATTTCTTCATTAGAATCTCAGTGATTCTCTCTGTCCTTCTTGGGATTTTGTTGTTCAAACGTGGGCCTTCTTCTATATTTTGAATCCTGTTTGTGGTCTTTGGGTGATAAATTGTTTCAATTTTCTTCAGTTGTTTTACATGTCCTTCTGTTATGTTACATTTACATGTTCATCAAATCTCATCATCACTATTTCTATCATTTATTTGTCCAAAAAGACTTGGTCTGACATTTTGGCAAGAAATTAAATCCAATAAATTTCCTTTGTGAGAGATCCAATAATGCTTTTGAGTATTGTGACTTAGCCACGATGGCAATCCACAAGAGCTTGAGGGGTCCTAGGATAGGTATTTTTTAATCTTGTTCCTTTTGTCATATAATTATTTAAAGTTGTCTTTATTATTGTTGTTTTTAGGTTGAATAGAGCAAATAAATTTCAAGCACCGGAATTTAAAGTTGAGGTAATTATAGTTTAATATTGTTTTTTTATTGATGTGCGAACTAGGTAAACTTTGTAGTATGAATAATTATTCGTAGAAGTCCATAATTTATAATTTATGACTTAGACAACTTAGATATACTTTTATATTTTGTATTGATGAAATTATTAGATTTAATTGCTGATAATTTCTAAATTGCCTTACTTAGTAAGTTTTGATGAATTAAGCTGAAATGGTTTGTTATTTAAATTTTGGGATGTCTTACTGTTGAGGGAAATGCTGCTAAATTTTTTTTACAAGATTGAGAAAAAAGCATGTCGTTCTTGAAATTATTATGAACTTGATTGTTGTTGGAAATGTCTTAGGTGGTAATAAAATGGGTCATAGTTGGATGAGTGCTTTGAGAACCAGTGAAGAATATGAGAATGGGGTTGAAGAGTTTATTGAATTTGCTAGAAGGAATGTGGTTACAAAAAATGAGATGTATTATTGTCCACGTGTTAACTGTTTAAATGGGATTCGAAGGGATATTGTTGATATAAGGGATCACCTAATTTGTGATGGAATAAACCTTCGATACACAACGTGGATATGGCATGGTGAGGAAGTAAGTACCAGTGCGTCCTACAAAAATGAATTTGAGGTAGATGAAGATGGAATGGAGAGAATGATTCATGATGTCGAGGTAGAATTTTTTGCACAATCACGTGAATATGATAGTGTGCAGAGTGATACAGAGACACCTTTGTTCCTTAGGTGTACTAAGTATACACGGTTGACTGGGACCTTACATTTGGTCAATTTAAAGGCAACTTGTGGGTGGACCGATAATAGTTTCACGTCGCTGCTTGAATTGTTGTGTGATATTACCAGATGATAATGTACTTCCAAATCGTATGTATGAGGCAAAGAAAATCTTGTCTATGATGGGCATGGAGTATGAAAAGATACACAGTTGCCATAATGACTGCATATTGTATAGAAATGAGTATGAAGGCCTTAGTAATTGTCCGAAGTGTAAAACTTCACAATACAAAGTGAATAAAGGTGGTGGTTCTAGAGACAAGACAACAAAAAGGCAACCTTTGAAGGCATTGTGGTATCTTCCAATAATACCGCGGTTTAAGTGTTTGTTTACTAGTGAAACAACGACGAAGAAGTTGAGATGACATTCTAATGAGAGAATATCTGATGGAAAATATCTTCGGCAGCCGGCTAACTCTCTGTAATGGAAGAAACTGTCTGACTCTCTGCAATAGAAGAAAATAGACGAAATGTTCCCTCAATTTGGCAGTGAGCCAAGAACCCTTCGACTGGGGCTTTGTATAGACGGCTTCAATCCGTATCGAACTCTTAGTAACACCCATAGTGCATGGCCGGTTCTCCTTGTAATATACAACTTACCTTTTTGGCTATGTAAGAAACGCAAGTATGTGATGCTTTCTATGATGACTTTTGGACCAAAACAGCTTGGGAACAATATCGATGTGTACTTGGTGCCTTTGGTTGAGGATTTGAAGAAGTTGTGGGGAGAAGGCATAGATGTGTGTGATGCATATAAGAAGGAGTCCTTCAAGTTGCATGCAATGATTTTTATCACGATAAACGACTTTCCTGCATATGGAAATTTGTCAGGGTACAGTGTGAAGGGACATAAAGCATGCCCAATATGTGAAGCAGACACAAACTTCTATCAACTAAAGCACAGAAAGAAAACAGTCTACCTCGGTCATAGGAGGTTTCTTTATCGGTTCTACCCATATCGTAAGTTAAGAAAGCGTTTCAATGGCTTACCGGAGCATAGAACGGCTCTAAAGGCATTAATCGGAGAGGAAGTATATAGTCGTGTGGAACATATCAATGTCATATTGGGTAAGCAGCAAAGGATTTTGGGTGAGAAGAATATATGGAAGAAGAGATCAATTTTCTTTGATCTTCCATATTGGCGTAGTCTTGATGTGAGACACAGTCTTGATGTGATGCTGACAGAAATTTGTCGTGTTCTCTCCCAAAATAACCAAGTTAACAAAAGATTTACAATATAGTGTAACATAGATCGTTTTCCCAATGAATTCACTGTAGGTTTAAATCAGTAACAGTAGTAATGAAACAGAACAGTAGCAATTTGGGGGTTTTCGGTTCAAACAAATTTAAAACGAAATAAACAGAAGCAAAACGAAATGAACAGAAATAAAACGAAGTAAACAGAGATAGAACAAAATCGATCAACCTAACATTTCAGATTCCAGAAACTTCCATCATTGAGTAAAATTAAAAATGAACTCACATTTGGTTCTGGACAAACCGAAATCTCTGCATTCGTCCAGAGAATCCCTCTACTAGGCAATCACCTAGAATCTGTCTGAACAATGGCATCTCACTGTGCTATTGCACAGCAACACTCAAACCTAGTTCAAACTCAGTCCTTGGGATGAACCAAACCGAATATTAAATTTAATATTCGAACTATTTCCAGAAATCGAATCCGATAAAATGAAAACAGAAATGAGTAAAGTTACTGGATAAGTGTAAGCTCTCTGGACGAATCATGGAATCATCAACGTTGGGTTAATCGGAGAAATTTAGCCAAACATGACTAGGAAAAACGAAGAACAGATGAAGAACACGAAAAACACAAAGAACATTGTAGAGAAAATGAAACTTGTGTCTTCAATCCAAAATAACCCAAAAACGTAATGACATATTTGTTTGTGATTGTTGCTAACTTAAACTTAACCTAAAATGGAAATGGGCTAGGGCTGCACAATGGCCCAAAACGAAATAAATGGTAAATGGGTTTTTAAATACAATATTTAGGCCCAAAAATCCAGAAAAATGTCTCTGACTTCAGCTCCAAGTTTGACCATCCTCCTAACTGAATTTGCCTTCCGAGTCTTCATAACATTTATAGCTCTTTGAATCATCTGAAATTGAGACAAAAATAAGGCAAATCCGATGTCTGGTTCAAAAGTTATGGTTAAAACAATGAAGCATTATAAATCTAGAATTTTATCATGAAAATGAATTAAATCCAAATAAAAGCCAAAAGCCCAAATAAGCCTTAAAGCCCATTATTTATTAGCTAACAATCCTAAATTTACTACCCAAAAGATACAAATAAGTTTGTAAAATATTCAATTATCAGATGCATGTGGAGAAAAATGTTTGCGATAGCCTGATCATACTCTTTTGCACATACTAGGGAAGACTAAGGACGAAATTAGTGTGAGACTAGACCTAGTTGATATGGGAATAAGAGAACAATTACATCCACAAGTAATGAAAGATGGTAAGAAGGCATACATAGAGCCAGCAGCTCATACACTATCAAAAGCGGAGAAAAAAGCTTTTGTGGGTGTTTATATAACATTAAGGTTCCATAAGGCTATTCTTCTAATTTGAGAAGGTGTGTTTCAATGAACGATTTGAAGTTAGTGGGAATGAAGTCCCATGATTATCATGTGTTGATACAACAGCTATTACCAGTAGCTATTAGAGGTATTATGAAAGATGAAGTGCGAACCACTATAACAAAATTGAGTATTTTCTTTTAATGCTATCTGTAACAGAGTCATTGACATTAAAAAGTTGGATGAATTAGAACATGATAGTTATATTATTTTATCCTAACTAGAGATGCATTTTCCTCCTGCATTTTTTGATATAATGGTGCACCTGATAGTGCACTTGGTAAGGGATTTAGGGATCTGCGGTCCACTTTACCTAAGGTGGATGTACCCTTTTGAGCGATACATGAAGATCTTAAAAGGGTATTCCAAAAATCCTTATCGACCGAAAGCCTCAATAGTTGAGAGATATGTAGTTGAAGAAGCTATGGTTTTTTGCAAAGATTATCTATCAGGGGCGACGATACAATCTCCGTGTGACGAGGGGATAAGCGAGGGAACTCGAGGAATCAAATTGAAGAATATGCCTCATGATGAGGTATTGTAAGCACACTTCTACATCTTGAATAATATGGAAGAAGTTCAACCATATATTGATAAACACAGAAAGAGTTTGAAGAATATGAATCCAAGGAAGAATGACATGCAGATAGTTAATGAGCAAAAGAAGACATTCATACCGTGGTTCGAGGAGAAGGTATTGCACGAGACCGGTGTGTTGGATACAATCGAGTGGCTTGCCTGCGGTCCTTCTTTCACGATCATAACTTGGAGTGGTTATGATATAAACGGGTATTCTTTCTACACAAAAGACCAAGACGACAGAAGTTTTATGCAAAATAGTGGGTGATGGTTGAAGCTAAATCCATGCATTTTTCGAGTTCGAAAGACAAAAACCCGATATTAGCATCAATGGCCTATTATGGAGTTATTGAAGAAATATAGGAGATCAACTATAACACTATCAAAGTTGCTTTATTCAAATGTAAGTGGGTTAGCAATAATGCTGTTGTAATAGATCCTAAATTTGGATTTGTCTCAGTTGATCTTCAAAGACTTGGTCATAGAGATGAGCCACTCATTCTAGCAAGCCAGGTGAAACAAGTGTTTTATGTTATAGACCTTGCAAATAAAAAAAGTCCATTGTACTTCAAAGTAAAAAATAGAAGTATGGTGAAGAATCATTGAACCTTGACGATACACTCCCTTTCACAACAAATCCACCTACAACACTAAAGTGGAATTGGTAGATGATGAAGAATATGCTGTAAGAAATGATCCTTGTGAAGGGATATGAGAAACCATATAAAGTAAGATCTTGTTTGAATTTGTTAACATCTTAAGTTATGAAATAGTGCTATGTTATTTTTGTGGTGGTTTAACATGTTAGTATTTTCTTTATTAATTTGTTTATTATTTAATAACCTATCTAACATTGATTTATCTTTAATGAACATGAATATGTCCAGCTCTAACGAGTCAACGGGTGATGGAGTTGATGAACTCGTTGTGAGAAAGGGTAGAGGTAGCACCAAGATGGGTGCGCTACTGGCACGTTGTGGCAGTCAAAAAAAGAGGCTGCATGTGGATTTTGATGCCAATCTGAATCCAATTGGTCTAGAGGAAGAAACTTCATTAGCTATCTAGGGTATCTGGCTCGAAGCAAAGTTCGAATCGTATTCTCTAATTGGAAGTTGGTTCCGAAGAAAACAAAGGAGTTGATTTGGGCACAAATTTTGGTATCTCACTTTCGATATATCTGCACTTGTATCTTTAGTTTTATTACTTGAAATGTAATTAACTTCTCTTTTACCTTACAGCAAACATATGATGTCCCTAACACTCTGGAGATGAACAAGTATTGGATGAGCGAAGTTCGTCTACGTTGCTGACTAGAAAGTATATCCGAGGGTCATTGAGGAACGAGGATCCATGTCAGTGGTATGATTACATTTCTCCAGAGGATTAAAGGGAGTTTGTGGCGTCCCGGCAAGATCCTGAATTTCTTGTAAAATTTCTTTCATATCTTATCTTTTAGTTGAATCTACTTGACATCGTGACTTAGTTTTATTTGTTTTCATGTCACAAGAAAAAAGTAAAGCTAATAAAGAGAGGCAAGTGGCAAATAAGTATCTATATACCCTGTCTAGAAGTGGATATAGAAAGCTTGAACAGAGGATGATGGATGAAGAGTTAAAGAGAATGAAGGAAACCGCCCAATCCAATCCTTCCATTGTTATTCAGGCCCTTAAACCTCCTCCTTGTTACAAAAAATGGAAAGCAGCGAGAATGAAGGGTGGCAAATACATAAATGCAAATGTTGCTAAGGTTGCCTCAAAGATTATAAGTAGTTAAATTAGAAGTATTGAATAGCCTCAGTTGTTTCATATTATAAGAATTTAGTTATTATTTATGAAAAACCTTATGATACAGGATGCACTTGAGCAGCAGAGTAGCCAATGTTCATTCACGCCGGGCCCACGGATGGACATTTTGTCAACGACGATTAGGAAACTGGATTACCTAGATCATGTTCGAGGGGAGACGAGGGGAGTTAGGGTCACAAAATATTTTGGACGGTGTGCACGTTGTTCGCACAACGATGACAACCCTAGTCCTCAGCTCGTAGCCAAAATTCGAGCGTCCCTCTTAGATGAGATCATGGCACAAGTACGGGGTGAAATGAAATCCATGATACAAGAGAAGGAGAATACGAACCGAACAACCCACGAATCCCCGGCCTTCCCCAGCAGCAAAGAAAGTTTTCACCCTCCAGATGTTCATGTTGGCGGACCTTCTCACACTCCACAGGGAGGACATCCTTGTACACTATATTTGGATGTCCCTCACCGGCGTATTGTTGTCGATGCCCTTGTTTACTCACAACAAACCACCCACTATAATAGGCAAATTCCAGTAGACCAATGTAGGGTGACTATGACTAGTGTGAGAGAGGGGGAAGAAAAGACATCCATCCCGATTGATGATGAGGAGGTTCCCACGCTAGGCGAGACCATAACGTCATTCATCCTTTGGCCGAACCATCTTATTCAGATGACGACAACACTTATTCAGATGGCGATGACACCTCCAATGGTAGAAAATAAATTATTGATTGATGATGAGGAGGTTCTCGGTTGATTTTCATTGCTAACCTACTAATAATCTATTTTTTTTAATGTTTTTATAGACTGAACAAGCTATGAGTAGATTTCCCTACTTAGCATAGCAGCGAGAGATGTACAGGGACATCGAATTTATACCCTTGGAGATGTGTGCGGGCATTATGGGCACAGAAAAAACATATCCCATAGCAATTGACAAGAAAGATCTGCGAGAGTTTATGAATATGGATTCTTTAGATATAAGATTTCTTCAAGTTGCAATCATGTAAGTTTTTTCTAGGGGTTCCTAGAACCTCACTCTCTTCTTACAATGCCCAGGAAGCTTTATAAATATAAATTAGGTATATATATAAAAAAACATTATAAGGCATCTTGAAAAACGAATAAGGAAGAAAAATAGTGATGTTTAGCGTCTTGAATTCTATCTATGACACCTTATATTGGTTTTTGGCGTCCCGAATTAAATTCAAGATGCCTTTGCATGATAAAACCATATAAGGCGTCCTCCATAATTGAGGATGCCTTATTCAATTTAGTGAGGACGTCTTAATTCAATTTATAGAGGTTCGCCTTAATTCTCATTTTACGCTTCCCCAAATCAGATGTCCCCCTGAAAAAGGATGTTAATTGGGTATTATTTAGGATGTTGATTGATTTTTTTGTAGTAGTGTAGGAACAACTGTATGTGAAGGTGGTTGACATATGACTGACTATAAGAGGTTACATGTTTAAATCTTGAAACATTCTTTCTACTTGTGAGTAAAGTTGCATACATATAATTCTTTCAAACCCCGCTTAATAGGATCTTTGTGCATTAGCACACAAAATTCTAAATTGGATTATTAACTTTGACCAATCTTAAATATATCTTAAAAAGAGATTTCAAAATTTGATAATTTTATGGTACTACCCCCTCATTTGATTTTCTCCCTGATCACTATCTCTCCCCCCCCTCCCATCCCCCATTCCCCCCCACACACAATATAGAAAAGAAAATGCCCTCACATATAAAGGATTCCTGGAAAAAAACAATTCATACATCATTAGTACAAAAAAAAACATTTTAAGACCACCTCATTTAGACCAAAGTAATGACGCCCCAGTCTTAAAAGTGTGACCGGTGGCAGTTTTATAAATATAAATAACTTTTTAGATCGGTTCCTTTAATATGAGGTCTAAAAGATGTTGACTCTCAGTGTTTTGATGATGACGAATCCAAAGGTTTTGATATAACAAATTGATACTGCAATGGTTTAATTAGTTTAAAAATAACGGTAATAATAATTCTCGAGAATGGGAGGATGATTCTCAAGAATATCCATCTCAAGCTTCAAATATGGTCTCTGGTCACATGAGTGATTCTCGAGAATTAAGATCTAATTCTCGAGAATGAATTGCTCCATCTATCAGATCAAAATGTGTTCTCAAACTAATTCTTGAGAATGGAAGAATGATTCTCGAGAATGCTTGAACAAAATAACTAATCACATAATCATTGTTCTCACCACCTTCAATGATTCTCGAGAATGAGACACTGATTCTCAAGAATGCATCTAATACAAGTACATTTGAAATACAGCTACCTCATGACAATTCTTGAGAATTAAAACATGGTTCTCGAGAATGGCTTTCATAAACAATGTTATATGGACTTCTTTTATTTGTGATTCTCGAGATACATTGGCTTTACAAATGATTAACGTTAAGACCAGTATCAACCTTTTTTCAATAATTAATCCAATGGGTCATTATTTATTCTCACTTAATTATTCTTGAACATGTTTATATTACGCTTAATCATCATCCTAAGTGTTTTGCAGTTGATCAATTACATTTAAATCAAGTTTCAAGAAAAAACAATCCGACGTGGATTAAGCATTAATTTATGATAGAGCAATGGAGCAGCAATTCAGAATTAAACCCTGAGGTAGAAGCAAATATTCTTTTGAGTAATACTTATTCCGACTATCCTTCTGACACAAGTACAAACAACAAGAAACACATTTAATGAAAGGCGTTATCGCATTTAATGAGGCAATGGTCGATTTTGGCTCTACGAAGAACGACTGAATCTAATGGAAATTCAAATGGAGACAACAACTATATTAAATGCAAGACGAAGAAGCATTATGCAGGAATAATATAAAAAGTCAGAGCATTCAATATTGTCAACTACCAGAACACACATTGCAATCAATTCAAAGTTATTACAGTTAACTGTTCCATTAGCTATTCATTCGATATTTTTCTATACTTCAGTGCTTAGCATTTATTTACTCAGTAAGGAGTGAAAAACAATTTCATTACCTATTTATTAGTGAAGCTTAAGGTTGTGGAACCTTTAAGTGAGGGTGTCCGATTACAGCTAGTAAGGGGGAGTGAGTCCTAAGTGATTGGACCGTCTCGATTATTGAGTGTGTAATTGCAATTTGTTTGAGGATTAGTGAAATACCCAAAGTTTTGGGGACTGGACGTAAGTCGTGTGTTTTGACCGAACCAGTATAATTCTTGCTGTGTCGTTTATTTTTCAGCTTACAAATTTTGTTCACTTTGTTAATCCGAAAGAATTTCGAAATCACCTGAAATTACCTATTCACCCCCCTCTAGGCGATATTCTCTCTTTAAAAGACATTATTTAGACCTGTTTCTTAAACATCCGGTCTAAAAACTTAAGAATAAAAAAAAAATGTCTATTACTTTTAAGATCAGATATTATAAAGAACTAGTCTAAAAAGTTAAAAATAAAAAATGGCTATTACTTTTAAGATAAGATATTTTAAAGAACCGGTCTAAAACGTTAAAAAAAATTTACTATTACATTTCAAAACCAGATATTATAAAGAACCGGTCCAAAAATTTAAAAATAAAAAATGTCTATTATTTTTAAGACCAAATATTATAAAAAATAGTCTAAAATTAAAAATTAAGAATTTCTATTACTTTTAAGATCGGATATTATAAAGAACCGGTCTAAAACGTCAAAATAAAAAAAATAAAAAATTTCCATTACTTTTCAAAACCAGATATTATAAAGAACCGGTCTAAAAAGTTAAAAATAAAAAATGTCTATTACTTTTAAGACCAGATATTATTAAAGACTGGTCTAAATTTAAAAATAAAAAATGTCTATTACTTTTAAGACCGGATATTATAAATAACCATTCTAATTTTTTTAAAAAAAAATCTATTATTTTTAAGACTGGATGTTATAAAGAATCGATCTAAAAGGTATTACTTTTAAGACCAAATTTTACAGAGAACCAGTCTAAAAGAAGCATGCCCAACAAAAAGTAAGTGGTACTACAAAAAATATTTTTAACGTCCTAAATTTGGCCCAATTAACGTCCTTTTTTCTAGGGACGTTTATCTGGGGGCTGTCATACTTACGACGTCCTCACAAAAAAGGGATGTTGTAAGTGGTACTTACGGCTTTCTAAATTTTAATTTAGGATGCCATATGTACCATTTACAGCGTCCTAAATAAAAAATAAGAAAGTCGTAAATGGTACTTACGGCTTCCTACATTTTAATTTAGGAAGTAGTAAGTACTATTTACGGCTTCCTTATTTTTTATTTAGGATGCCGTCAGTGCCGAATTTTGAAAAAAAAATAGTTTTTTTTTTCTAGCATCTCTCATATGGCTAATAACGATGCAAGACGGTGAAGAAGAACAACGATGAAGAAAGGTTCCTCAAGGTCAACATCATTTCCCTTATCATCCTGCAAAGGGAGCATAAAGAATTAAACAACATTTAACCTTCACATTTTCATATGATATTTATTTACCTAATACAGATATCATCGACATCTTCAACATAGTTGAAGTTTCATACACTCATTTGTAATATGCGTATCTACTCAAATAGCTAGGTAAGCTTAAAGTTTGTAGCCATATTCAAATGATTTGTCAAACTTAACAAATTCTTTAGAAAAACAGAAATGGCCATCAAATTGCCAGATTCTTTAATTGGGAAACCATGTAAAATTTTCATCATGGAAATCCCAAATCCAACGTTATCAGCATTCAGAAAAAGAGAGCCACGAAAACAGAAAAATAACTGCAAAGAATTTCAAATCAAAGAGGCAAGAAAGCAAGATTATAGATAAAAAAACTAAAGTGATAGTAAGAATCATGAAATAAATAGAGTAGAAGACCAACCTTGACAATAAAATCAAACACGAATTTTGGATCAGCGACTTCGGTAGTCATAGCAAAGCTTGCAACAAAAGAACACAAATGCTAGAGGAAACCCAAAAGGGCAAAAGACTTTAGATGTATTTATTTAGATTTTGAGACTTTAGACGTCCTTAATATTTATTTAGGAAGCCTAACATTTTCTTTTGACGTCCTAAATATATTTTAGGATGCTAAAATCAGTATTTTTGACGCAATTTAGAAAATTTAAAAAATGTTTTAACGCTAAATTTTTTTGGAGTCCTAAATTAGATATAGGATGCAAAAAATGTTAATTTTGGCGTCCTGAATAAGGCTTAGGATGCCAAAAATGTTATTTTTGGCGTCCTAAATTAGGCTAAGAATGCCAAAAATAATATTTTTGAAGTCCTACATCTAATTTAGGATGCCAAAAAAATTTTGGTGCTAAAACATTTTCTAAATTGTGCCAAAAATACTAATTTTGGCGTTCTGAACATAATTAAGGATGCCAAAAATAATATTTTTGAAGTCCAACATATAATTTAGAACGCAAAAAAAAACTTTCTGGCACTAAAACATTTTCTAAATTGCGCCAAAAATACTGATTTTGTCTTCTTAAAATATATTTAGGAAGTCAAAAAAAAAAATTAGGCGTCCTATATTAATATTTAAGACGTCTAAAGTCTCTAAATCAAGTAAATAATTACAACAATGCCACCTTCTTCACTTTTTACTTCCTTTTTTTAAAAAGGGACGTCTTTTAGGGTGGTAGTATCAATATTTTGTAGTAGTGCCATGAGAAGATTTGAGAATGAACTATGTGCTAGTAAGACTATGATTGGTGTCCCAGATGGTCTTATGTGGAAGATGGAACTAAAGAAATCTGAAAACGAAGTTTATTTCTGCATGGGTTGGAGGAATTTGTGAAATACTACTCTCTTAGATGTGGCTTCTTTTTAGTGTTTAATTATGAAGGCAAGTCACAATTCAGTGCGTTAATCTTTGATTTAAGTGCTGCTGAGATTTACTATCCACGATTTTTGTAACAATGAGACTGTTTTGTTCGATTTGATCTAGTGGTTGTGGTTTTACAGGGAAGGGGGAGATTTTTTTTTTATTTTTTTTTTTGCCAACTTATTCTTAAGACCGGATTTTTAAAAAGTCAAGTCTTAAATACTTTTAAGACTTTATATTTTAAAAATCTGGTCTTAAAAGTATGACTTTTAAGACTTTATATTTTAAAAGTTTGGTCTAAAAATAATTGTTTTTGACTGGTCGCGCATCCGGTCTTAAAAGTTACAGACTTTTAAGACCTCCTGGAACGAGACCGGTCATCAATTCGATCTTACGGGGCCTCTTTTGTCCAGTGTTAAAAGCTTTTTTTGTACGAGTGTATGTTGCATTTGTCATATAAATACTAAGTGCAAGAATGTGAGAACCAGAAAATTAAAATGTATTGATGTTAATAAATAAAAATAAATTATATATGTTAGGTATAAAAATATAGATGAAAGTGCGACAGAAATTTTATCACTTGTAAATTGAGTATAAATATGTTGTTTGGGTATGGAATTGTTGTGGTGTTCAAATTTTATAGCACTTTTTGTTTTTTACGAAAAGGAAAAATGATTTTATAAATAATTATAGAGTTCAAAAAATAACAATAAATACCTAGGTCAATATAAATACCAACTCCAGTCCTAATTGTGAGATTTTTTATAATGAAATTATACTATAAAAATGATCTTATAATTAGGATCGGAGAAAATATTATAAAACTGTCCGAGTTTTATAGAATTAACTAGGGTATATAGCTTGGTGGATGGGAGGGAGAGGCAAGGACAAAAATGATGATTTATGACGAAGGAAAAATAGAGCAAGTCAACCACGTGAGAGACCCTGATGGATTGTTTGGTATACAGGATTTGGTGTTTATTTGAAAATCTTTTAAAACCTAGGTTTTACATAAGTCAAGATAACTTTTTTACGTACAACTTAAGTTTTGGAAGGTTTACAAACAGGCATTCGAAAAAGAGGGGAAGGGAGGGAAATTTTTTTTTGAGTTGGATTTAGAAAAAATTAGAAAAATGGGGTTTAAGGTTTTTAATTAATTTTTATTACTCTTTTTTTTTACATCTTATCTTTATTAAAATTTTGTAATCTCATTTCTCCAATTTCTTAAAATCCAACTCATGAAAATGTTATGTCCTCTCTCCCTTTGCCTCCATTTATCTCTTGCCAAATGGACCTTGAAAGCAGGAGATAAAGATGGCGTCTGTGAGAAACGGGTTTGGCTATAGTTGACTTCCCTTACCATCCTTTTTTTATCTCTTCTTTATCTCAGTTATTAGATTGAAATATCAATAGTTCAGATTTAATGATTTATAAAAATATTATTTTTTTAAAGGTGTTGGATGCGGAGAACAACAGAAGCTGGATGGCGCTAACGGAAATCTTTGGACCCTGAAGAACGATGATAACCAGAAAGACAAAGAAGATAGCGACTATACAGGAAGCAAGGTTGGTTTGGCCGGTGAGGCTTACTCACGGCTTAGTTCCCTCCTCCACTCACAACAAGCGCACAACAAACATTGGATCTAGTGGAATGTGTGAGGATGTGACATTATAATATAGAAGGAAGAGGACAAAATAATGAGTGTTTGGTGTACACTTTAAGCTGACTTTTTACCCCCAAAAAGCTAAAAAAACCAGGGTTAGGTCTCAAAAAATAAAGCTGGCCTATTTAGATTTTTTGCGTAAAGTCTGTCGCATAAAGCTAAAATTTAAGCTCAAAATCTAAGCTTTTTTTCCATTGTATCGCATTGCACCGGTCCAATTCATTTTTTTTTATAACATAGATCCACTCCAACGGGAAGAAATAAAACCCGACTTCGCGCGTGCTCCTCCATCCTTTCGACTCTGATCTTCACGCGTCCTCTACCATTGTTCACACCTCTGCCATCGCTTATCACGTGTGCTTGTGCCGTCGCTTCGTCCCAGCCTGTCGTCCCTCAGCTTGGCCGAGATTCCTTTCCGTCTCGTGCCTCGTCTGGTCCAGGAAAAGCTGAGAGATTCCGAATCAAAAGCCCAGAGCTCGTCTCGTCAAATCACGACCGGAGATTCCCACCTGCAAATCGTTCTTGCCAGCTAAAGTCTGTGAATTCGTCTTCAAATAGCAGGTCTCATAGGTGTTGTTTCATCATCATCTTCGTCGACTCTCCCAGAAGCCGTGGGCATCGCCAGTCGCCGCCAAAGTCCGTGAGTTCGTCAGTTTCGCGTCGTGCACTCACTCGATCAACCCAAGATCCGGATTTAGGTCTGTGATTTCCTTCCATTTGATTTTGAGTTTGAGTTTGAAATTTGATTCGGAAGAGTTGAGTATGACTCCGATCTGTTTGCCCTGTTTAAATCGTGCCCTACTTAAGATTTATTTGCTTGTGGCCTGCTTCAGTTTTAGATGAAATTGTTCAGCTGGGTTAGATAAAATCGTGCCTTGTTTAGATGAAATTGTAACAAAATAGGATACATTGTTCATACAATCCACAGTCCCAATAATTTTCTAGAACTCACAAGCCCGAAGGCGTATAATTACTAACTAAAATGAACTTATTGAATAAATACAAAGGAAGGAAGAACATGCTTAATCTCTTATTCTAAATAGATAACTGGGGGACAACGGGCACATATGGTTCAAACTACACAAGTAATAATGAAAAGCCAAACCAGCACAATGTTTCTTCCAAGAAAAATAGTGGGTCATCTTTTATGTGAAACAATTTGATTTTTAAGGAAAGGCTTTGGTCTTGTTGCTGCCCTGCCATTTCTCATTTGGATTGAGGCATTGTATGATAGTGGATAATTTGATGGAAGAAGAAGTTAACTTGCTGGGTTAGTGAGATTGGGACTCTATTGCTGCCATTTGTCATTTGGACCTCTGCATTTTTCTAGTACTTTGCAGCTTCTACTTGTATGTCTACTATAAAATTACTTTGCAACTTACTGGAAGAAGAATTTTCTTACTATATTGAACTGAATCTCATTCATTTAAATTTTCCTGGAATTTTCTCTAGGCTTGAATTGCTTCTGTTGATTGTGAGTCACTGAAATTCTGATTTTGCTCACTTAGCATAACAAAATCCCTGTTACATCAAGTGCAAATTTTTGCACTCTCTCTGTCTTGACTTTGCATGCTGAAAGACTCATACTTTGAAACATTCAGTGCCTTGCATAGTCCAATTTTTGAATGTAGCTGCACAACTCAAGCAGACTGAAACTTTATATGATTGTTGCCTACTATAACATTTCTAATCTTGGAAATTAAAACTGGAATTCTTTGGGAACTTAATTGTGACTTATTATTGTTAGTTTACTGCACTGTTTTGGAGTTGGGAAATTTGATTATTGATTGCTTTCCTGTTGGAAATATGAAATCAAGGTCTTAAATCTGAATAATCATTGTTCATCAGATTAATTAACTGCTGTCATTTGGCGAACTCAGTGCTGTCATAGCTGAAATTTTTCTGTTGTGAGGTTTATTTACTGAAATTTGGATTGTTGATCGTGTGTGGAGACTGAGTTCTCAATAGTTGTTGCTCTTACATGCTTGGCATTGAGGTTCTGAAATTACTGCTAAAGCAAAGGGGGAAAAACTGAAAACTAATCCTTAATCATTGGAAGAGCTGTTATTCAATGGAAGTTCTGAATTCCTATTGGCTGCTGCTACTGTTCTCCCATAATTTTGTAGTTTCTTAATGACAATTGTCTTGATCAATTAATTTTCTGTTTTATCAAACAGGTATGTAATTAGTGGTTTCATTACCTGTTGTGTTTGTTATGGGGGTCAGCAATGTTGTATGCACTGAATGTTGGAAGTTTTTCAAGGTTAAATGAATCTTCTTAGGATGGAAAGTGAAGAGAGGGTACTTAGAGGAGTATGGACGTGGGTGGGGTAAGAGTGTTTAACAGAAGCTTTATGCGTGATGTTTCTTCTCACAATGATCAAAATCTTTCCCTTATGGGTTTATATACTTGGCGAGTAAATTTTTGGTTTGGTGTATTCTCTTGTTTTCCAAAGGGTCAGAGAAGGGCGAGCAACAAATATGGTCCACTTCTTGGGTTTAAGCAGATGCAATGATACACTTACATTAATTATTTCTCTTTTCCATAATCTAATGATATACTTTAATTTATTGTTAGATTCCAAATAGAATATTCTTTTCTTTTGCTTTAAATTTAAAGTATTGTCATTTGTCAAATTATAGATCAATGGTAATAAGTTCTGATTATCCAAGAAGAGCCTTTTCATTATAATGTATTGTGTTTATACTCTTCAATCATCAATCTTTTCTTCTGGGTGCAAATTTAGGGTACCAACAGGTTAGAGAAGGGCCGCTTATCACGAAATTTTGCTCTAGAGGTGTGTCTACAATAATTATTTATGGTTTCAAGTTTATATATGATACACTTATATTCAATCATTTGGAGCTGCATTACATTAGGATCGGTGACCTTCAAATCAATTTTTTTTAAAAAAAAAAAAATTGTGAAGTGTTAGCAATAAGTTGCTGACACATTTCAAGAACTTTTTTGTTTTGTTTTTTTGGGGAGCTTTGTATCAATGGATGTGCAGAAAGATATGTTAAGGGAGTGAGATTGTTATTGGGTAGGCTTGAAAGTGTATTTGAGACTTTAAAATTACGTTTTGTATCAAATAATATTTGGAGGGATTGCTTAAATTAATTTTATTTCATAATTAATCATAAATATAAAAAGTCTATAGTGCCCCTAACAATGAATTAAAAAAAAAAATTGCAACAAATAGATATTTTGGCATTGAAAGATTTCACTCATTTTGGCCAAATTGGAACTAAGCTCAAAGAACGATTTTTTTTAATTAGTATATGTATATTATATGAATGATTTTAACATAATTCTAGTTGTCAATATTAACAACTAATATTATCAAATTTATTAGTTAAAAAAAAGGCAACTTGTTCTTTTTGACAATAGTGAATAGCTTTGTGGGATAATTAAATGCAAGTGTAAAGCATATATAAACAATAGTCAAGTATATTACAATTGCTTATTATTTTGCTATTTTTTATTATAAAGTAAGCATATATTTTTGTTAATTACCGATTATTGACTTAGTAATATCAGTATTGAGAAAAGTAGAACATCTTGGGATGAAAAAAGCACAAGATATTTCCTCGAAGAATGTATTGACCAAATTTGCAAGAGAGAATGGCAAGGTGGATAGTTCTCACCTGCTAGATGGAAAAATATTATCATTGGATTTAATAAAAAAAAATATGGAAAATCATTGGACAAAAACAGCTGAAAAATAGATATGATAGCTTGAAGAGAGAATGAAAGGTATGGGACAAGCTATTCTCAAAGGAGACGGGTATATACAGTGTAAACCATAGAGTGCTTGCAAATGATAAGTGGTGGGATCGGAAAATTCAGGTATAAGATTGTTAAATTTGAATTGATTTTCTTATTATTAATATTTTAGATTACACTTAGAGTTTTTTTTTCCATGTTGGAGAATCCCGAGTATGTAAAATATAGGTATAATGGCATACGGTTCGCTAGAGAATTAGAGATAATCTACAAAGATAATGCGACATTGAGTTCGACAGAATTCGCACTAGCTGCAAGACGACCGATGCCACCGGGTGATGGTGAAGATGATGTGTACTAACCCACCATAGACTTAGAAGAAGGCTCTGGTGATAGTGAGGAAGAGCTTCCAGGTGCAACTACTGGAGTTAGTGTAGATATAGATGACTTAAATCTAACAACAAGCACACAACCTAGTACACCTAGTGGATCAGGATCCGTTGGGAAGAGAAAGCGGGGTGAAGGGTCAAAGGCAGGAAAAAAAAAAAAACATATGCTTCGAAACAAATAGCAGATTCTCTTAGTGTGATTGCCGCCGCAACTAAGGATAGAACACAATAGCTTGAAAATCTCAACCAAGATGTTCCAATGTGCTATGTTGTAGCTGAGTTACGCAAAATTCCAGAAATTGCAACTGACCGTGAATTTATTTGGCGATATTATAACATGATGCTGCATGACAGATGTCGGGAGATGTTTGTTGCACTACGAGACGACACAGATGAATTGGTAGACTGGTTACGGTACCATGCATACAACACCCCATCATGGAAAGACCCCTCACCGTCCTGAATGTTCAGCTTGACACCCCTGGCGGCACCTTGACTTTTTATTATTATTCTGTCTGACACACCTATTATATTTGATTTTTATTATTGTTATTTTACTATACACTTCATATATTTAAATGTTTGACGTACCTATTATATGACCAACCTATTTATGTTCATCATTCAATTAAGTTCGCCTTGACACATGTTTTATTTTCAATGGAAGGACGACGTTTATATCATGCTCAAAAAAAGGCTCTACAAGTTTCTCTTATGGAGGAAGAGATAAAGAATAATGTACAAATCGTTGCCTTGGTGGCTCAACATATGACATCATATGTTTGCAAAGAGCCATGTGGAACTAGTAATCAAACAGGAGCAATGTGGGTGCAGGAGGTTTTGCAAGGCCATGACAGAGTATATCATGAAAATTTGCGAGTTGAAAAACATGTCTTCTATCATTTATGCTCTAAACTAGTAGACCATGGGTTACAGCACACGAGGTACACAAGAGTAAAAGAAATGGTAGCAATGTTCTTATATACAGTTGGCCATGGTTTAAGAAATAGAATCATACATGAGCTGTTTCAACATTCTGGAGAAACTGTTAGTAGGTTATTCCACATTGTTTTAAATGCTTGTCTCAGCCTAGCAACTGAAAACATCAAACCGCTTGATCCTGAGTTTCCTGGTTGTCACCCACATATATCAACTGATCGTCGCTACTTCCCATATTTCAAGAATGCAATAGGAGCGATTGATGGAACTCACATCAGTTGTGCGGTGAATGAAGCTGACCTCGACAGATATGTCGGGAGAAAGGGATATCCTACAGAGAATATTATGGCAATATGTGATTGAGATATGTGCTTTACTTATGTGTTGGCAAGCTGGGAAGGTGCGGCACATGATGCACGTTTGTTCAACAACGCGATCACTATTTCAGCTTTGAATTTTCCCCATCCATCTCAAGGTATATCTTCAACACCATCACTATAATTACATTTTTTTTTCCATTTTTATTTCACTCCCCTATAATTTCTAATTGTCACAAAATTTTCTCACTTATCAGGGAAATATTACTTGGTCAATGCTGGCTATCCAACACCAGTTGGATATATTGGTCTATATAGATGTGAACGTTATCACTTTCCACAATTCAAGCAACAACCAGGATTTCAAAATCCTAATGAGTGCTTCAATTATTATCATTCAAGTTTGAGGTGCACTATAGAAAGGACGTTTAGAGTCTGGAAGAATAGGTTTAATATATTGTAAAATATGCCCTCTTATAGCTTTGAAACTCAAATCTACATAGTTTGTGCAACAATGGCTATACACAATCTCATCCGGAGATTTTCAAGTTCTGATGTGGAATTTCAACAAGCTGACTAAGGAGATTTGAGTGATGAAGACGAAGATGATGATGATCCACTTGATGAAGGCACCTCATCTAATATCAATACATTATCGGCACCACAAATGAATCATCTTCGTGATAGAATCAGAGAGAAACTTGTCAGGGATAACAGTAGGCATAACAATAGGAGAAATTAATGTATTATTTTATAAATAATTTTATCCATTAAATATATTTAATTAAGGTTTTTATTGTTTATTTTTTTAATAATATTTAATTTTTTAAAATTAAAATTTCCATTAACTCAATATATACAACTAATATGTATATGTAGTTTCAATATGATTCATGTCTTTTTTAGTCATTTTTCATCTCAACTGATTTTTCAAATAATAATCCAAACACACCTCAGTTAGAAAAAAAAGCCACTTCTGCAAAAAGCCAAACAGGTAATCCAAACATATATCAGTTAGCTTAACCTGACTTTTTTCCTATCTTACTTTTATAAAAGTCAGATAACTTTTAAGTCATCGCTCCTATTGCCAACCCAAATAGGCCCAATATAGAGCAAGAGGAAGCTGGGTCACTTCCATAGTGTGAACGATTGTACCGTTTTTCTTTTTCTTTTTCTTTTTGACAATTTTATTTTTATTTAGTTGCTAATTTTGTGCCCCATGCTTCTTTGTTTATCTTTAACTTTGCATGTCTCTACCTTCTTGACTTTCGGGTGCTTGAAAATGGTCCCTTTTACCGAGGCTATTTGGGGTCCCACTTATGGATTCATGGTGATGATGCATGTACTAATTTATATATATTTTCCATTTTTGGAAAAAGGAAAAATAAAATTGATGAGAGGAGTCCATATGCATTCAAAAGATAATAGAGTGATTAATGAAAAGATAATATACTTGCACCGAAAAGATAAAGTGATTATATTTATTAATCACTTGTTCATTCATATGTAGATTATTGAATATTTTGTCATCACTTTATATTAAAAAAAAACACATAGTTTTATAGCATTATTGACTTTTACAATTTTTTATATTAAAAAAAAACTTGTTTATTTCATTATATTGACAAATTACATAAGGATATAAAATTTGAAATCATAAGTTAAGAATGACCGGATGCAAAATTTGGATTAATAGAGTTTAAATAATCAAACGTTGAACACTTCTACCAAAAAGTAATGAATTAATGGGTAAAGTGAAGATGTTTATGGATAAAAGAAAAAATTGTTAATTTAGTATTTTTAAAATATTTATTATATTAGCTATTGATAAAAATATCATTTTTATACACATATTACAATATTAATTTAATAATTTCATTTAAATCTAAGTGTAAATTAATTTAAACAATGTATAATTATAAAAAGCAAAAAGTAACATGTATGGGTAAAATGGTTAATTAGTTAATTTGGGCAAATCTATTCAAAGGTCAGTCATGACACTCAGACTTGATGACAATCTTAATATCCATAATACAATGTTCACATGTATTGTTGTTGTAATGAAGGAGTCAAGCATGCAAGAAATGTGTCCGACAAAACTGTGAAATTAGATTTAGTCAAGCATACTTAGGCCGTTCCACAAACGGCATTTCAGTGTTTAGGGAAATGTAACTTTTTTTTCTTTTTTTCTCAAGAGGCATATGTGTAAGCACTTCAAACACATGCCTTGTACACTAAATGAAAACAAACCAAATGTAACAACGGGAAACTAACATGGCCAAACAAAATAAAATAAAACAAACTAAATGAAAGGGGGAAAAAAAACTAATCAACACCTATTGAAGAGGTGGCAATAATAGAAATATCATCATGACTACATCGCTGCATCGATCTCCTAGACATTTAAGGTTATAAGTGACATGTAAAAAGATTTTGGTTGCAAAACTCATCTTATAGGGCACACTTTTATATAAGCATCAACAACAAATAAATCAGTTACACAGTTGCCCTGTCTTGGGGTGAATGACAAAGAAAACTCAACCTTAGAAGAAAGAAGACAAATGATATACTGAACAATACTTTTGCTTCTCCATTCAAGCAAATCCGGTGACGTCAATGCCTCATGATGATGCCTATGGCTAACATTAGCGCATTGGATTCACCATCAATGAATAAACCTAGCAATAGTCCTCTGAGAGGTAAAGCACATAACAACAATGACCATCAACAAAATCCTTCCTCCAAAAACGTGAATCCAAGCCACTAGGTGAGGATCAAATCTATCAACATTGCAAACTACTCTCCAACCAAGAGGAGTCATAATCAGATTTCACAAATATATTTATTTCTTGAGAAATAGATAAAACCATCACTAAAACTCAACACCGCAAAAAAAAAAAAAAAAATTAAGAAAAGGTGGACATCCCTTCCACTGACGGAAACCACTAGGGAGGGAGACGCCGTAACACCAGCTCGCATAAAAGGCGTGGAAGGAAAGCTCCCGCCACCTCAATAAAGTCTGGAGAAGGAGAGAAAAAGCTCGCCCTAACGACGAGAGAGGACCACAACCACACATTGTGAGGAAGTCTCTTTTACTCACATAGGGAAATGTAGGCCATGGGAGTTTGTTTATAAATGAAATCACAATGGTTTCAATTTTTATGTGTACAAATTCAGTACAAATTCAGGAGCACTTGAGCTGGGGAAGTGGATAGAATTATACGTTCGTCGAGAAAAAAGACAACAGCCACCTGTGAAGCTCTGTAATATTGTACACTACCACAAAAAGTAAATTTATTGACACTACTTAACGTTCAATTTTAGAAAACGGAAGTTTAAAAAGAGGTGGTGGTATTTTTGAAATTTTGTCTTAACTTTTATTGATTGTTTATAGATAAATTGTCGTTAAAAGTTAAACTTTCAACGACAATTATAAAAACAGTCATTGAAAGTTAAAATAGAATTTCAAAAAATATGAATATTTATGAGTTTCAACGACTTTTTTTTTTTCCTAAAAAGATCGTTGAAATAAAATTTTCAACAATTGTTTTAAAAACAGTCATTGAAAGTCATGCCAAAAAATAAATAAAAAAATGAATACTTGTGATTTTCAGCCACTGCTTTTATTTTTTAAAAGCAATCATTGAAAGTGAAAATTATTCAAATTTTTCAATCCCGTATTCTCGCGCCTCCAACATTTTTTTTAAACATTTAAAAACAGTTTGTGGTTGCAATTTGTCTAGTGGTTGTTGTCTTCTTCAGGTATCACTGTTATCATCATTTTGTTTGTTCATAACTTTTTTTTGTAAAATTTGATTCGTAATAGAATTTTAAATTGCTGGGATGAGATGTTGGTAGCAAGGAAGAAGTTCGTAAATTAGGGATTGTTTTCATTTTAAATCATTTTTCATTTCCAACATTAAAAATATAAAAATATTATGTTAAAAAATGAAAATATGCTTGGTTAGGGTTTAATTACATAGTCATTGCTTAAATTTGATGAGCCATCATTTTTGGTTAAATAAGCTTAATGGTGTTAAGATTCTAGGACTAAAAATACATGTTATAAACTTAATGAACTAAAATAATACTTGACACAAGTATAAATGATCAAATATATATTTTAGCATTTTTTTTCTTTAATAAGAGGGTGAGTTTGGGAACAACTGTAAAGGTTGTTGCCATATGACTAAGAGGTTGTTTGGAATGAGGGATTTCAAGGGAAAGGGAGCATATGGAAAATTTTTATGACTTTGATTTTGAAAAAATTAGAGAAGTGGAGTTGAAAGTTTTTAATTAATTTTTCTTACTCTTTTTTTTTTCATCTTATTTTTATTAAAATTTTATAACCTCACTTCTCCAATTTTTTAAAATCCAATTCATACAAAATTTTCATCCCCTCTCTTTACCTTCATTTCCCTCTCGCCAAACAAACCTTAAGAGGTCTCAAGTTTAACTCTTGGAAATAGTTTCTCCACTTGTGGGGTAAAGTTGTGTACATATAAATCTCCCTTATCCCACCTAATGGGGTCCTTGTGCATTGGCACACAATTCTAAATTGGGTCATTAAATTTAACAAATCCTAAATGTCACATCCCCTTAATACCATGACACTCACCATAGTATTAATACATAGCACAATGGGTGAGCAGAAATAGTATAAACATACTGACACACACTACTTGATCACATATAAAAGGAATTCCCTCAGGGTACATAACATTTATAAATTATAATAAATTACTATTACACAATTCCACTATAGATAAACAATGACCAAAATCAGAAGAGGTCCGGCATCTCCATTTGTCGACATTCGCTGCCTTACCCCGGGAGCTGTGTACACTACACTATTCATTTCACAGATAATGATAGGAGGTGGGATTCAAATGAATCCCAAAGTAACAGTTAATCTTACATAATATGCATACACAGTACATGGCATCCAACCAACAAATCAAACATTTAGCATTTAGAGGTCACACATTACAAATCACATGAAGAATCAACTCATATCATTTGAATGCAAATTAGGTTTCGCAACCCATGGACTCATTGTCCAGTAGGCTCTACCATCTAACACGTGTTCACAACACAAATCACATATTGGATTACACATGCATATATAATCATTCATAGTATGTGAGAGAAAAGTTACGACGCTTTACCAATTTTTGAATCTACTCCCAATCCTTTGGTCGTCCCTGGAATCTATCAAATCATTCATCATAGGTGATTACTTTTAGACTTAACAGAAAGTCATCTTTTATTTTCTCTAGAAACTTGCAAAAATCACAACTTGGTCTAGACAACTCCAAATAGAGTGATTCCAATTCCTAATTAAAGCGTTGTAGGTCTACTTTAAGGGAAAAATAATCACCAAACCCATTCATAATTGTATCATTCCTAGAATTTCGTAGAACAGCCAGGATTTTTCAATTTTTATGACTAAACTTAGGAAAATCATAACTCTCATTATACACACCCAATTAATATATTTTTGGACTCATTGTAAATCTTGACATGTACCATAAGTCTACCAATATCACGGTCAAATAGATTCATTTGTCATGTTTTTACCTCCAAGAACATGAGCCTCAAATCTTGGAAAACAAATCTTTCCAGTTTGTTCTGCGTAATTTGAAAATTCATAACTCACTGTATAGCAATCCAATTGACCTAAATAACCTATCAAATTAAAGTTTATAAGGCCTACTATCTTTTGATCAAATTTCACAAACAGATAGGGTTAGTTGTTTTGTCAAAACCCTGCATGAAGATAGGCACTCAAATCTGGACACAAAAACTTCAAAGGTTTCATTGCCTAACTTTGAAAAATAATAACTTAAAGTTCTAGACTTCCAATTAACATGATCTAAGGCTAATTTTAAATCTTAATATATATGATGTATTTCCCTGCTCATAAATCGGTGTTCCAGTTCTTAAATTTCTTTTTTTCCAGAAATTTTGACACCACCTCCTTTTGATTCTCATAGTTTCAAATTTTTGATTGAGGCATTATCCTACACAAAAACCTTTTCTAAACATATTGGAAGAATTGAATTAAGCAAAATCCAACTCTCCCATACAGAAACAGAGGCTGGTTGAAAACATGGGTATAGAGAAAATCAATAAAAATTAATCTATGTTGCTTCGAAACATTACATACCACTCTTACACTTCAACTACTTTATCATTTAAACTCCCTTTCACATTTATTAAGTATCTAAATCATTTTTTTTTTCTTCTCTCTCTCTCTCTCTCTCTCTCTCTCTCTCTCTCTCTCTCTCTCTCTCTCTCTCATGCTT
Organism: Acacia confusa; assembly: GCA_037074495.1. Lineage (NCBI taxonomy): Eukaryota > Viridiplantae > Streptophyta > Magnoliopsida > Fabales > Fabaceae > Acacia > Acacia confusa. The sequence continues at coordinate 20,031,886 of CM073509.1, read as the reverse complement.
TAAAGGACTCAGTCCAGCATACATAAATCATACCAAACCCGAGAAAAATTCAACACATAACCAAAATCACCACATAAACTTCAATCTATAATTCCTACTAATTTCTAAAATTTCTCTCATTAGAAATCAAATTTCAGAACATCTCCTCCCTTCCAAAACGCCTTATATACAGAAAACAAGGTTGAAGGAGACTCTAAGAAGCTTATATCAAATGTTTTAATTGGTCAGCAAGACAGATTTCGGTCCTCCGATTCCTTTTCCCATTGTCATGCTCTCACTCTCTCTTTCGTTTTCCATTTTTTTGTTTTGTATGACTTGAAAGAATGAGCAAATAGGATGAAGGCTGGAAATAATGAATATTAGGGAGTGTGAAGTCGAGCTTGGAGGACAAGTCAAGAAAATAAAGAGGTGAGGTGGCGGTTTGACCGAAAATTGATGGAAAGAGTGATGAGGTGGCATGACTTTTGGGGTCACATGTATGTGTTGTCTTGACCTAATGCAGGGAGGGTGTTATTTATTAAAATAATCTCATTTTATTCTCCATAAGACTTTTGTTTACAACTTCTTTTTTTTACTTATTTAGTTGTAAATATTGGATAAATTTAAAAAATTAATGTTTAATTTATATAAAGACTTTTCTTCCTCAATTAGCTTCTATAATCCATAAAATATTTACTCTAAAATTTTTAGGCCAATATTTATTCTCTAATTATTTCTCCTTAAATAATTAGGAAAATAGGCCTTAAATTCAAATGATAGTTTTAAAACTATTTGGGCCCGATTTTCATAATTAATTTCCCCTCACAATATTTTTATATCCTCGAAATAATATTTCATAATAAAATTCTATATAATATTTCTAATATCCAAATCTCAAAATTTGGGATGTCACATTTTTCAAGCGAAGCTTAATCATCTACTTGATACAGGCTCATCATCAAGTCTCTAGGCGAAAAAAATCAGGATATTACACTAAATCAGGTTAGATCACTAAATTAGGTCAAATGTCCTAAAATAATATTTCAAAATTTGATAATTTTACTGTAATCCCCCTCATTTCAATTTTCTTTTTCATTTTTGTTGTTTTTTTTTTGTTGGAATGGTTCATCTATTTTTATCTTTTTTTCCCCTGTTGTAGCCTAGCATATGACCTCACAGGTTGTACTCAATGAAAGGTCTAGAAAACGATATATGAACTAGCATGCAGACGTTGAGACCAGGTTTCCAATCCCAAATGAGAGGAGTATGAGGATGACAAGGAGCATGTCTATTAGGTCAAACATCAATAGGTCTCAACAAATCCAACTTGAAAGTGCTTCACCATCTGGACCAACTCCTTCTCATGATTTGCCATTCGCACCACCAAGACTCATGTGGCAAGGACAAAGAGCAATGACAACATCACAACTTTTGGCTCACGAGACCACTCGTTGATTTCTGCAAATAGTCTACAGAAATTCACTTCTAACAAAGGCAGATAGACATTTAATGGTTCTGCTTTCAAATTGGCATCCTTTGTATTCGGTCTTTTGTACTCGTGGTCTTTTTTAACTATTACAAACTTGGCTAGCTACATCATATGCCATAACTTCTAGTAGTCCTCTTTTTGTACCTTGTCTTTTGTAATGCTTATTTTGATGTCCAGATCTTTTGTTCAAGACAAATTAAAGTTAATTCCAGCTTAGTGGTCCTTTTTTGTTGTGGATGGCCATTTAGTAATGCTTATTTTGCTGTCCACATGCCATATTTTGTTAAAGATAAAGTTATTTCCAACTTAGTGGTCCGCTTTTGTACTTCTAGTCCTCTTTTGTATTGGTTACTGTTACGGACCCAAATTATGGGCTCATTGTGAGAAAAGCCTAATAAGCAAACAACCTATGGATAATCTCAACAATCTCCCTAAATCAAGGAGATTAGGGCTGATATATCATTATCTTTATCAAAGACCCTAATTACCCACAAATCAAGGATCTCATCACTAAAGATATCTTATATCTTAAAGTGATAAGATAATAAAAGCCCACCAATTTAGAGCTCAGGTAAACCTATAAATTGGGTTAAAACCCTAATAAGGTACACACGCTCTGCACTCTATCTTTGATGATTCTGCATACATAGAGGACACACCCCCACTCCCCTCTGGTTATAAGCCTATTATTTACAAGCGAACTATGTGGACTTTGATCCCTCTCAACAGTAGGTAGGCCCCTGGGATTTAATCCTAAGTCAAGTCCAATCTCTATTGTTCTACAACAGAACATTGGCGCCCATCATGGGGACTATAAAGTTCAATCCCCGTGACCAACGATGACTAATACCAAAAGTAGAAGCCAAATGCTCATGCAAGAGCAAAATCAGGAATGACATGATCACAATGACTAGCAGTAGGAGACTATCTCGGAGGGTGATGCTGTGCCATTTGAGGAACCTCAGAACACGGATCTCCCTCAAGCTGGATTTGACTTTACAGATATGGCTCTACAATAGACTGACTAAACCAATTCATCGCAGCAGTTCCAGATTGAGAACCTAGATATTTGTATATTGCGCAACTCGTTGGAATCGCTACTTAGACGAATTGAGACAGTGGAAAAGTGCAGCTACCTCCAGAGTCAAAAAAGCGACCGAATGGCCGAGATGCTGGAACAGCTCCTGAAACAATCACAAACCCAACCTCAAGGGGAAAACCGAGATGATCAGCCTAGCGGAAGTAAAGACGCTAATCAATAGCCAATTGATCATCCCCATATCGAGGAACCCGGACAAGGCAAAGAGGCCTCGACCACCAATCTTGACCAAAATAACCATTAGGATCGGACTCGGAATGATGGAACCTAGACTTCTCAAAGAAGCAACCAAACAATGGATGTACGGGAAGCTGAGCAAAATGTTTCCGGGAAGCACAAAATGTGGTACGGAGAAGGAGGAAAGAATAATAGCCCATTCTCAGATGAAATCGCGAAAGCAGTTTATCCAAAGAAATTCGAAGCGTTTTACTTGCCCAAGTATGATGGAACTCAAGATCCCCAAGTTCATCTTAATACCTTCGACACCGAAATCCTCGTCCGATGATTCAAAGGACCAATCATATCCCGGCTATTTACCTCAACTTTATGAGGAGCTGCACAAGTCTAGTTTTGAACCCTACCTCCCAAGTCGATCTCGGACTTCGACGAGCTGAGTGACAAGTTCTTGCTTAATTTTGCGACAAGTAAGAAACAACCGAAGTCTGTATACGCGTTGGGAAGAATCAAACAACATCCTGGCGAGACGCTCCAAAAGTACTTGGATCGTTTCAAAATAGTTGTTTTGCAAGTACAAGGATTATCGGAGAGCATTCATGTACACCTACTCATCTCGAGACTAGATGGAGACTTAGAATGGGGAGGTCGATCTGGGCAGACAATATCAAAACGTTAGAGGACTTCAATAGACGGGCTAAGAAATACCTGAATATCGAACAAATGGCAGTAGCCAACACTCCGAGAAAGGAAAGGCGAAGAAGCCCACCATCAAAAGGAAGGGATCAGGCAGCTAAAGACTGACCAAAGAACTCGGACCAAAAGTCTCGAAGCGGGAGATATGAAGGGAAGTATGAGAAATACACCCCTTTGAACGTCTCGCGACCGCAGATATGGAGAGAAGTGGCGCTAACCGAGATGAAGAAGGTAGAACGCCCACGTCCACTATATAACAGAGGTGGTTTAGATCAATCCCAGTTCTGCGAGTTCCTTGACGGACACGGGCATACCATTGAAGAGTGCTGGGATCTCAGAGATGTTGTTGAGAAGTTTATCCGAAAGGGAAAATTGCGGCAATATTTCATTAGAACTCAAGGGCAGAAGAGCAATAAACACAAGCAAATAAGCTGAAGTAAGAGCCCGGTCCATCAAGGAAAAAAGCAAGATGATGGCCGAAGGAAGCCAGAGGACGATGACGAATTCCTTGAAGCCGAGTTTGATTGTTGTGTCATTAGTTGAGGCTATGGTAAAGGAGGCGACATAGTAAGCCAACGGAAGAAGTACCTTCGAGAAGTCCTGTCAATCAAGGGTCAGCTAACTTTTAAACATGAGCCGCAAATAGAGCCTCCTAAGTTATTTTTCACCCAAGAAGACTTGAGGGATGTAATCCTAGGACATCAAGATGGGTTGGTAATAACAAGGCTCTTGGGAAAATGTTGAGTAAAGAAGATTTTTGTGGGTGTCGGCAGTGCGGTGGACATTATTCTATGGGACGCATTTAAAAGAATGAACCTTGATCCAGAAAATTTGAAGCCGTGCAAAACAACTCTTATGGGATTCAATGGGGAAGACACATATCCTAAGGGATATATTGAGCTCAAGCTAATGCTGGGATCCAGGGAAGCCTTTAAGGCGGGACGAGTTAAGTTCATTGTTGCAGATTTCCCATCGTCATATAACATTATCCTGGGTAGGCCAACTATTCATAGTTGGGATATGTTGATATCAACCAAGCATCAGAAGTTGAAGATGGTGAGCAGTAAAAATAAAGTCGTCACTATCAAGGGAGACCAGAAGGAATCTCGGCAATGCTATTTCTCCACTATAAAAAATAGCGAGCTGGGATCATCCTCCTCCCAGCAAGTACTCAAAGAAAGCTCGAACAAAGACAGAATGACCATACGGAAAGTCGGTAAACATGGTAGAGCTTGATGTACGAGATGAGACTAAACTCACAAAAAAAGAACCTGATGACGAACTCTCTAACTCCATCATAGGAGATGAACCCGAACAAACAACCAAGATCGGCAAAACTCTCACAAAGGATGAACGGGCCGAGTTGGAAGAATTGTTACGAAAAAAGAAAGACATCTTTGCCTGGAAACCATTCGAGATACCAGGCTTAGACTCCAACTTTTGCTGCCATCAACTGACTGTAAACTCGAAGTTCCCACCTGTCACACAAAAGAAAAGAAAGCTTGCCCCAGATAGGCAAGAGGCCCTGGCTGAGCACGTGAAAGAATTACTAGACGCAGGGTTCATCAGGGAAATTCAATACACCATATGGTTGTCTAATGTGGTTATGGTCAAAAAACCCAACGACAAATGGAGAGTATGTACAGATTATACCGACCTCAACAAGGCCTGCCCAAATGATGCATTCCCCATGCCTAATATAGATCAATTGGTGGACAATTCATCCGGATTCCAACTACTCTCCTTTATGGATGCCTATTCTGGATATAATCAGATAGCCATACATCCCGATGACCAAGAGAAAACAACTTTTATCACAGATAAAGCTAACTATTGTACAACGTCATGCCATTTGGACTGAAGAATGCTGGGGCATGAATTGAGTATTCGAGGAACAACTCGAGAAAAATGTAGAGGTCTATATTGACGACATGATTGTCAAGTCAACAGACCGCGCGAATCATGTCTGGGACCTTCAACAAACATTCGATAAAATCTAAGCCCACCTCATTCTTTTAAACCTGGCTAAATGCGCATTTGGAGTACCGACAGGGAAGTTCTTAAGGTTCCTCCTAACTAATAGAGGAATTGAAGCAAAACCCGGAGAAATGTCAGGATGTTTTAAACATGGTAGCACCGCGAAACAAAAAGGAAGTTCAACAACTAACAGGAAGATTGGCGGCCTTAACAAGATTTTTGCCAAAGTCAGCAGAGAATGCTCTCCCTCTCTTCAAATTATTGAAAAAAGAAGCACATGGCGAGTGGAACCTAGAATGTGAACCAACATTTAAGAAAATAAAAAAGTGCTTGTCAACACCCTCGGTTTTGTCGAAACCAGAACCCGGAGAGGATCTCATCCTTTATCTATCTGTCGAAGAGGAGGCAGTAAGCGCCACATTCGTAAGGGAGGAGGCAGCCGAGCAGAAGCCAGTGTATTTTGTTAGCTGAGCTTTGCAGAATTCTGAATTAAGATACTAGAAGCTCGAGAAAATGGTATTTGCACTTCTGATCACGACCAGAAGACTTTATCCTTATTTTCAAGGCTATCAAATAATTGTCAGAACCAGTCAACCAATACGCCAAGTTCTTTACAAGCCGGACCTGGCAGGGCGAATGATTAGCTGGGCCATAGAATTATTGAAGTTTGACGTCATTTATGAGGCCCGACATGCCATAATATCACAGGCTTTAGCCGATTTCATCATGGAATTGACTCCGACAGCATCAGTGGCAGTAGCCAGTCATAAATTTTGGAAGGTGTTCGTCAATGGATCCTCAAATGCTAAAGGAAGCGGAGCAAGGGTCATAATTGAAAACTCGAAAGGAGTCTCCATCGAACACTCGCTCCAGTTAGACTTCAAAACCTCTAACAACTAGGCTGAGTATGAAGCGGTCCTGGCCGGGTTATCCCATGCAAAAGATCACAGAGCTAAAAGAATCCATTTGTCAACCGATTCCTAGCTAGTTGTAGCACAAATCAATGGGTCTTATACTGCCAAAGAACCTTTACTAATAAAGTACTTGGGTAAAGTAAAGGAAGCCATGGCCGAGTTTGATGAAGTCGTGGTTACCCATATTTCAAGAGGAGAAAATACAAGGGTAGATATTCTGTCCAAGTTAGCCAGCACAAAGAGCCCAAGAAACCACTGAACATAATCCAGCAAAACATGACCGAGCCCACTTGCGTCATGTTCATTGCAGCCGCAGAAGATTGACGGAGACCTATGCTGGATTACCTTGAAAAAGAAATCATCCCAGACAATTCGATAGAAGCGAAAAAGGTGGTGAAGATAGCGGCCATGTACACAATAGTTGAAGATTAGATGTACCGAAAAGGCCTTCATTCTCCAATGCTAAAATGCTTAAACTCGGCAGAAGCTAAGTACGTACTAATGGAAATACACGAAGGAATAAATGGGCAGCATATAGGAGCTAAGGCTTTAGCCAAAAAGTCTCTCCGAGCTGGATTTTACTGGCCAACAATGGAGGCCGACTCCATTGACCATGTAAGAAGATGTGAGAGCTGCCAAAAGCACGCCCGAATAATTTGGCCACTACCTGCTGAGTTAAAATACATCACGGTCCCATGGCTATTCTACAAATGTGGCATGGACCTTTTAGGACCATTTAAATGGCCTCGGGACAGCTGAAGTGGCTTATCGTAGCAGTCGATTATTTCACCAAGTGGATTGAGGCCGAGTCACTAGCAACCATATCTGCAGCACATGTATAAAGATTTTTCGAGCGAAGCATCATATCAAGGTTTGGCATCCCAGCCGAAGTAATAACTAACAATGGAACTCAGTTTATCAACAAGGGCTTTAAAAGGTTAATGTCTGAGCTCAACATCAAACATTATTTTGCTTTAGTAGAACATCCTCAATCAAACAGGCAAGCCGAAGCTGCAAACAAAATCATTGTTGACGGGTTACGAAAATGAATGACTGAAGCAGAAACTGACTGGGTCGAACAACTATATCCTGTGTTATGGGGATACTAGACTAGACTAGTGTTCAGACCTCAACCCAGGAGACGCCCTTTAGATTGACCTATGGATGCAAAGCAACGATCTTGGTTGAAATTAGGAAAACATCATGGCGAAAAACTAAGGTCCTACAAGAAGGAGAATTGAGCAACAGCAAGAAACTAGCCGTAGAGCTAGACCTCATCGATAAAGTCTGAATTAAGGCACACTGCTGAGATCTGGCCACAAAACAACTCATCGCAGCTAAATACAATCGCAAGGTCAAATCTCGAGCATTTAGCAAAGGCGATCTGGTACTTCGTAGAGTGAATATTAGGAAGGACCCTACCGAATTTTAGACAAAATATGCCAAGGAGCCTATGTCCTTGAAACTCTAGACAATAGAGCAATAAAAAGGACATGGAACGCGGATAAACTTAGAACTTATTACAGTTGAATGCCGAGTTCCATGTGGAGCCCGACTACAACTAAACAAACATCAATTGAATGTCGCGCTTTATGCTAGGATTATTTTGTTTAATGCATTATTTTCCATTTTTATTGTTTAATAACCTTTGTTATTGCAACTTTTCAATCAATAAAGAAAGCGGTTCTTTTTACAGACTGACTTGACATTGTTTACAAAGTTCAATGTAAAAAACTATAGCCTTTGAAACAAGGGCAAACTATTAAACCTAAAAAGTCAGGGTGATGAGAACCCGACTCTTATAAGATTTGTGAACAAGTCTTATAAACGTTACAATGCATCGGAACAACATTCCGGGGTGGTTCAGTCAATTGTTATGCGGATCTTGATCAAGTCGAAATGTTTAGGTTCTTATTCAGAAACTAAGACCTGAACATGTGATGATTTGCTAGCACCTCGGATTATTGCTTTGATTAAAAATCAAAGTATTAAGATGATTATTTAAATCGTCTATATATTGAGAATGCCTAATTAATAATATCAGTGGAATATCCTAGTAGATTGCACAATATATCTTGACTTTGGCCGAGTCATTGAATATCCTCCAGATTATATTTCTGGACTCATAATTATTGTAGCGAACAAACATTTATAAATAAGTTCTGTAAAAATGCGGTAAAAAGAAGTGAAGTCAACAATGTCAAAAAGAGACTTGATTTCCATTTAAGAATTTGGCTAAAGCTGATTTACAAATTCATACAAAATGGGATTCAAACCTAGAATACGTCCATAAGAAAATCAAAAATAAAAAATACAGAAAAAAGACAACAAAAGTGCACTTCTAGATAGGATGGCTTAGGGGTGAGTCCTAGGTTGTTCATACGTGTCTGGCATTTCAGTCACCGAAGTCACCTCCTTGGCCATGACCATCGTCAGCTTCAGTCGCCGGCTCATCGACTGGAGAAACAGGTGTCAGAATAAATTTCTCATCCTCGACTATGGCTCTCTAATCAACCCGGTCAAGGACTAGATCTTTATCTGGGTTCAAAGCCCGAACTTGTTCCAGCGCATTTGTAAAAGCATTTTCCGCGGTCTCTAGTACTATATTCACCAGCCGAGAAATCTTAGAGCAACAGTAGCAAGCTCGGACTTAGTAGCCTTTAAATCCTTCATAGCATCCCCATACTTAATTTGGAGATTGCTCAAGGAATGACTAAGAGTAATCTCTCCATCTTGAGATTTGGCTAAGTTCGCCTGCTTCATGACAAGCTCATCATGGGCCAAGTCCTTATCCGTTGTGGCCTTGGATAGCTCTTCCATGGCTTGCAGCTGGCCCTCTTCAGCCTTCTCCCTTTGAGCTACAATAGCATTCCTTTCAGATCGAGCCTACCAAAGCTAGGCAAAAGCCCGACAATACTTGTACTTCACGTCCACATAACACTCGATGAGGCCAGTTGCCTTCATAAGATGACACTGCATGTCGACCAACTCCTGCTTTTCATCATCAGAAAACTCGGTTTCCTTATAATAGTTAGCAGGGGCCTTCAAAGCATACTTCAGTTCAGCCGACACACCGTCAGTCTAGACCTCCCCTTTTGCATGAAAATGATGTCGGCTAGGAGGAGGAGCCTGGGGAGAAGTTGTTGCTTCAACAGCAGAAACCGAGATCGTTTGAGAATCCGTGGCCGAAGAACCCGCCACGACCTTAGCCTGCTTCCGGGGAACTAGATCTTCAGGTGGGGGGTGAAGAAGCCCTTTTCTTGGCCACCACGGCCTTCTTCTTTGACAGTGATTCGCCCTTCTTGGCACGAAGCCAGTCGTCCAGTTCATGGTATCCAGCCTTTTTCCCCATCTGAGCTTCTGCAAACAAATCAAAATGCAAATAAAACATCAGCGACAGTGCAGATAGCAATGACATAGAAATCATACAAGAAAAACAAAAGAAAGTAAAATCCTACTCGATGGAAATAATTCATCGACCGACTGCTTGATAAGAAACCGGGCATCAACAATGCCTTTGGTTTTGAGATGGTCGGCCAAGGATATAATCACAGCGAGTTCGGCCTCCTCCATGTCACCCGCTTTGGGTTGAAAAATCTTTGGATCTTGCTCATAGTGAGCATTAGTCCAATAAAGGGGGAACTCTAACTCTGCTGACTTGAAGTCAATGTCTTTCAGGAACCATGGTTTATGATCGGGTTCAGCAGTGACTTTAAAGAAGGAAGTTTTGAAATTCTTCCTGGAATCGGTCACCACATGAAGCAACTTCCTATCTGACACCCCCCGGAACAAAATCCAACCCCTTTTCTTTGGAGACTCACCGACAAGGCGGACCTTCTGAATCGAGAAGAAATAAAAGAAAAGACTTGGAAAAGATGGAAGATTTAAAAAATTACAAAGTTGCTCAAAAGCGACGATGAAGCCCTAGGAGTTGGGATGAATCTGGGTCGGGGCCAAATGATGAAGGTTTAAAAGTTCTATCTGAAACTTGGTGAACGGGAAGCGTAACCAAGTCGGGTTACAAAATCCCAATAGAAAAACAAAAATAAGGGTTAATTCCCTTCCTAGATTGTGCAAATCGGTTCATCGGGACTAGGGGGAAAGAATGCAGTGGCTTTGATCCCCAACTGAGAGCCCGACAATCTGCCTGGTGGTGATAGTGGAACACTTTGAAGCACCCTGGCAGCCACCCAATCATATTTAGTGGCTAAATGCTAAGGAGGACAAGCTAATCCCGACTCCCTAAAGCAAGACTCCTTAGCAGGATACGTTGGAGACGACATACGACTTAAAAAGGAAACAAAATAAATCAGAACAAAAACTTCAAAGTGCCTGAAACTGAAAAAACATGACTAGAAGATGTAGTGGAGTGATTGGTGGCCGGGATGCTCTATGACAAAGCGTGCCGACATGACAAAGCCACTTGATTACACTCCCACCCACGGCCAATCAACTGGAGCTCGGCAATACGCCATGAACACTCTTTACAAGGGCTAAGGGGACGGGAAGGTACATTGAGAAACTCAACACTTGATGCTAAGGGGGTTATGGACCAAGAAGAATCCTTCCCCCATGACTCACGAAACCTGGATCTAAGGAGGTAGCTCTAGCAATGGTTACCCCCAGATCACGGACCACAGGTTCTACAGACTGAGCACGTTTTTTAGAACTTTCACTAGACTGAGAAGGCCGACTTCACCTTTTGTTACCCCTGCCAGTGTAACCTCAGAGCACGTTTTCAAGTTTTTGCTCCTTGGTTAAGGGTTTCCCAAGAAGCCAGTAGGCCAACCTTGGAGTAATACGTTGAAGAAGTTCTTCCTCCTCAGGAGAAAGATTACTAGGTTTAGGAGGCGAAGAAGAACTATCAGAGTTCATTAAAACTAAGGCGAGAAGACCAAAGGAAACTCACTACGAAGAACCTAATAAAGAAGAAGAAATGGAATCCTAGCACCCAAAAAGCGCATCAAACTGACCAAAATACAGAACCACAAGAAATATTTCCAAGAACAAAAGGGGCTAAATACCCAGTTGAACCAAAACTCAAAATCCAAACTAAAGATACCCAACCAAGAAACCCAGATGAAGGGAAAACGAACAGAAACAGAAAAAGCAAGAAAGAATGCAGATAAATACCTGATTTCAAGTAAGTTAGTAGGAGAGGAAATGCACGAGCCAGGAAGTCTGTTAAACTCAAGAACAGGGTGAAGGTGAAAGATTTTCTACTAACCAGGAAAGAGACGCTAAACTTTCAAATGGGCAAATGGAGGGAAGTAGACAGCCATATATACAAAAAAGAGAGAGGACGGTTAGAAAACAAGGGAATCGAAACGCCAAGGCCCAAAGGGCCTCAGTACGAACAAGCTAACGTGGCAGAGAAGGCGTGCACATTAAATGCCCACATTTAATGCTCACGAATACCAATAAAGGTGGAACTGACGCTCCCACTACTATGGTAGTAAGGAGTTGCCAGCTGGCTGGGGGCAATGATGTTGTTCACTCCCTCGGTACCATCGAAACATCCAATCGACACTCAGTTCAAACGCTCATACCAAGGAAAATCCGACTAAGTTATGATCCTCATTGCCTATCAGGGAAAAGATAAGTAAGTCGGTCTAAACTAAGTCGGAACTCGACAATGGAATTGCAACCGACCTACCCATGAAGTCTTAAATAGGGGCAATGACGCCAATCCATGAGAACTTGGCAATAGAAGAACTCAGCAGTATCCGGTATCGACAAGCAAAACTACATGATAATTTAAAACTCGGAGCAAAACTACATGGTAATTTAAAACAACCATGGGCAGGGCGTGGTCTAAAATCAGGAATGCTTGAGATAAGAGATACCGGGCTAAGAAAGCAACCTAGAGTTCGCAAAAGTGAATTCATCCCGGCAGATCAGAGACCTGAGCTACCAGGCTGGGGGGCAACTGTTACGGACCCAAATTATGGGCCTATTGTGAGAAAGGCCCAATAAGCAAACAACCTATAGATAATCTCAACAATCTCCCTAAATCAAGGAGATTAGGGCTGATATATCATTATCTTTATCAAAAACCCTAACTACCCACAAATCAAGGATCTCATCACTAAAGATATCTTATATCTTAAAGTGATAAGATAACAAAAGCCCACCAATTTAGGGCCCAGGTAAACCTATAAATAGGGTTAAAACCCTAATAAGGTACACACATACTCTATCTTTGATGATTCTGCATACACAAAGCACACACCCCCACTCCCTTCTGGCTATAAGCCTATTCTTTACAAGCGAACTACGTGGACTTTTATCCCTCTTAACGGTACGTAGGCCCCTAGGATTTAATCTTAGGCCAAGTCCAATCTCTATTGTTCTACAACAGAACAATTACTAATATTATATCAAGACAAAGTTATTTTAAACATATGTTGGAAATCTTTAGCTATATTGCTTGTGCCTTGTACTAGAATTGGCCGACAAGGTTGTATTCTCAAAAGTAAACATCATATAACCTAAAATAAAAGTCATTCAACATAAAAGTAATCAAACTTAGAATCACAAATAAAAGTCATACCCAATGCCCAGGGACTATTACTTCAACAATTAAAAGCATTCAACAGCTAAAATATGAAATCTTGCTAACTTAAACATCACTTATTAATCATCATTTAACCCAAAATGAAAGCTAAAATAACACCCATGTCAGCACTAAAGCACAAAAAGTCAGCCACACTCTCGTCTCTGTCTTCATCTGCATATATATGCCATCAACTTTTTCTTGAACACCAACAATTCCCTTCTCCTCTTGTACTCTCGGCTTCATATTCTGATCAAATAGCCTATCCACATGCCCTAGCAACTCGTTTATCACATATGTTGACCTCTCACCCATTTCTTTATCACGCCATTATAAAAATCCAGACCCACCCTATACATTTCCCTCTTCGCAATCAGAACCCCATCAACAATTAACCACAAATAAAACATCAGAACCCTGGACATTTCCCTCTTTGCAATCGGAAAGTCATCTTGTTAGTCACATGATCTCACCTGAATCAACAATGCAAGAGGATAAATTTTTCTCTCGTGGAGGATGAAGAGCATTTAAAATATTTCCCATTTAGTGGCAACATTAGAAGTGGATGATGAATAATCTTGACATGTCAATTTTTGAAGTCACTCCACTTGTAATTTGCTGAACAAGGCTATTTCACCTGGGTTTTCCCTTCTCTTTCTTCTAAAGTGACAGTATATTGTATCCAAAAAACAAGTGTGACAGTATACTATCTGTTAGAGCCATTAAAACGGGTCAGGCCCATCGGGCCGGCCCGTTTAAGCCCTGGCCCTTTAAGGGCCTGACTTGAAAAATGAACGAGATATTTGAAATTAGCTCTGGAGGGCTAGCCCTAACGGGCCTCAGGCTTAAACAAGCCTACCCTAAAGGGCCACAGGCCAGCCCTGCAAGCCCTTTTTACTGTAACTTTTTCTTTTTTTGTTTTTTAAATTTATTAATTTATATATATTTTGTATTTGTTATAGAATTATTTATCCATTTAACTACAAATACATAATAACTATACTATAATTTTATGATTTCATTTATTATTTGTTGCAAATAAAGATTATTGATGTGTTCATGATGCGGGAGAAGAATTTCATGATATTCTTACTCATGAGCTAAAGGTTACTACTAAAACTGAAGAACAATCAAATGTCGTTAAAATCAATGATAGTGACGAAGATGACGATAATAATAGTCATCGTACTAATGTCGCATAGTGATATGCTTTTTATGTTTTATGTGAGTTATTTGTGAACATAGTTTGCTTTTGATTTTGAATTAGTGACTGTGCTTATTTATTAGATGATTCGTGTTGTAATTTACTAATTATATTTTTTAAAAAAAAAGTGGAGGAAAAATAGTTAAAATATAGAATAATAATTTCCAGGCCCTGGCCCTGGTGCTCTTGGGTCGGGCTTTGAAAAGCAGGTGTTTTTCTTACTTCTGGCCTTGGAAGGCCGACCATGTTAGGCCATGGCCCTTCACGGGCTGGCCTTAATTAACAGCTCTACATTTTGTGTTGTTTCTGTTTTTTTTTTTTTTTTTTTTTTCCTTTTTTGGCTTCCAAATACCATTATGCATGCTTCATGAGTATGGAATATGCATTTGCAACAACAGCATCAGTGGTCACTCCAGAATTTCTATTTTTTTTGGTTTACTGTCAAGATTTTGGTTCACACTTCAAGTCATAAATGCTAAAGGCATAACCATCAGGCAGAGTAGCAGTAGCCAAAGTGGTTCTGATTTCGAGTTTCATTGTGTTCTCAAAGTTATGCTCACCACTAATTATGGGTCAGAACTATGGTGCTTTAGAAAAATCATCCCTAGGAGCTAGGTTATGAACATTAAACCCAACAAAAAAAGGAAAATAATGATAGGAGTTCTGGATAATTCACTGTTCTGGAGCTCTTCCTTCATCTTCTCAAGAAAAAAAAAACTTTCAAAATTTGGAATCAAACATTAAGCCATCATGAGAGACAATTTTCCTTAGAAGACCCCAATCAGGCAAATCCCAGTATTCAGCTACTAACCTTCCTTCCATGCATTGTCCCCGTTTGATTTACTAATATTGCAGATTGAGTCTTTCAGACAAAGATGACTCAGAACAAACAGAAAAAATATACACACACAACAGCAACCAACTCAACTTGAAGTCAGTGATATGGACTAATATGTGTGTGGTTTCATTTCCACAAACCCAAAAAGAATATACTTATATCGAGTAAATACTTAATGTAATTAAGAGTGGACCAATGCCCTTCAATATATATAAAACCCCAAGCAGATTTGCTTTGCCAAATAATTCACAAACTTGCAACTAAATTATATAACACTAAGCAACCAGAAATTACAAAAAGGTCAAATATGGCAAGAAAAATATGATTTAAATATTAGAAATTTTCAAATATGGATGTTGTAAAGTAGCGCAAGGCTTTCCACATAATCCAAAATCCCAGGACTATATAGCTACATACTGGGATATCAAAAAAGCTGAATTCATCAGTAGTGAGATTGAACAAAACAACCTTTCCTTCATTATGCTCCTCTTCACCTTCGATTTGGTATTCAGGTAATGATTTCACTGAGAAAACAATTTCATTTCTCCAAATAATCTCTGGACAAATTATAAAGCAGTATGGATTGGGTCTGCTAGTATATATTTTAGCACAGCTCCATCTCTCCTTGGGTGGATCTGTACACTCCTCCAACACCCACATATCAGTGCGAAAAAATATAGCTAGTTTGTTCTCATAGCTGGCAAGCGTATTGCAACATCCATAAGCAGAAGTCATAGTAGGAAATGGTATCAATGTGAACACTTCCCGTTCTATATCAAATAACACGATCAAGTCAACATCACTTTTCATGTCTCCCTCTACACCTTGCTTTTGTGCAATCCAAAAGATAGCTCCATTACAAGGGAAAGCATCATAGTTGAGACCATATAGACCCTCTAAGTTTTTGACTTCAACTTTTCTCCATAACCCCGTCCTTAACGAATAAACTTCCCCTTCAACAATTAAATATCTAGAAAAAAAAGTTTCACAATATTGTAAATCATTATTGATTGGGCTGAATCCAAATCCTACAGAAAAAACACTCAAATTCATAATTGTTAAGAGATTTTGACACTTGTCTGACCACTCTAATAGCTGGATTCCACAACTAAAGGGAGTCTTGAGATTCACCACTAAGTTTCACACAGAGCAAGCCATTACTGGAATAGACCCACCCCAACATTAAGGAATCAACGATATACTTGTATCTGACGATTGAGAAAACGTAAGTGCTGACTGCTGAGTGAGACCGGAGGCAACTGAGCGATAGGGAGACTGAAAGGGGTAACTGGAGTGGGTAGAGGATCTCAGCATTAGATGGTTATTGTAGCTTTATTATATTATATTTATATTTTTTATTTTTTCCTCAACCTATTTTACTTAATTTAAAAATTGATATAAAATATAAGGATAGATAACATATGATATGATTAAGTAACTTATTTAATTTCATTAATCCCTCCAAAAAAAAGTTAACTTCGTCTTATATTTAGGATCTAAGAGAGTAGTATATTGGAAAAATCTCATTTAAATACCACTTGAATTTGCAAAACCCTTAAAAGTCTATTGAATTTTTTAAAAGACTGAGGAGGTAGGAGAGACAATGAGAGATATACAAATTCGGGTGAATGTACCTTTTTGTCCTTAGTTTTTAAATAATTTTTTTCAAAAAAAAAAAAGAAATATGACCCTTACTAGAGGGTTACCGTGGTCGGCGACCAAGCTTTGGCCTCCAGCAACTTGAGATCCGACAAGATTTTTTTTTTTGTGAGGTTGAATCATTTTTTTTAAAAAAAAAAGATTCAATGAAAGTGAAGAAGGTGAGGTTCGAATCCATCCCATCTTTTTTTTAACGAATTAGGAATTATTATTATTATTATTGAACTTGTCAATCCTATTAATGAACTTGTTATTCTTATTATAAATTTTGTTCAAAATGCTCAAATTTTGTCCACCCTTGTGAATCCCATTATATATATCTGCATGCGCGCCAGCGCTATATGATATATAAATATGATGAATATATATAAAATGAGATTTACAAAACTAAACAAAATTTGAACACTTTGAACAAAAGTTGTAATGGAATAACAAATTCATTAATGTGATTTACAAGTGTAATAATGGTAATTACAAATTCATTAATAATATTTACAAGTTTTTTTAATGATAATTACCAGTGTTTTCGTCAAGTTTTTCATAAGTATCTCTCATAAGATAACAAATAAGGGTCAATTATAATAAATCTTATAATGAGAATTACCATCGTTAATGGTATTTACAAGTTCCATAATGGTAATTACCACGACTTTCATTAGGTTTTTCACAAGTGTCCCTTAAAATTTTAGGTAATTTTTTGAACAATCCATCAAATTATAATTAAAATAATTACATATTATAGGATTAAAATGGATTATGGGAAATTCTATATATTATTAATCAAGATGTGAATAATAGCATAAATAATATTAATAATACGATATTATTAATATTAATATATTATGATAACATTTTTTTAATGAAATCAATTAATTCAAATATTCATATAAAATAAAGTCATATTTAATCAAATTAATGTTTTTCTTTTTATAAAATAATATATTACATAGTAGCAAACAATTTCTTAATTTAACATATATTATAAAGACTTTTCAAATTGAATATAAGAAAATTTAATAAAAATATTATGTAAATAAGTCATAATTAAAATCATTAGCAAAAAATATTACTAAATATTAAATATGAAAAATAATAAGAAATAAATATTAAATGATAATTTGTTAATACATCAGTATATTAAAAATTATTAGAAAGTCAAAATTTTCCCGACTCTATGTAAATAACAACCATATATTTGTTAATGCATATATATCAAGGAAAGTGACCACATGAAGGTGGGGTGGGTTTGAACACCGCTTTCTTTACTTTTATTGAATATTTTTTTTCAAAAAAGGAAAAAGATTCAACCCCACTCCCAATAAAACCCCTCAAAGGATCTCAGGCCGCCGATGTCCAACCACGGCGGCCCTCTGGCGAGGGTCATATTTATTTTTCTTTTTTTAATTTATTTAAAAATTAAGGGAAAAAAAAAGTAAATTCACCCTAATTTGTATATCCATCATTGCCCCTCTTGCCTTCCTAGTCGTTTAACAAATTTAATAGGTTTCTAGAGTTTTTGCAAATTTAAGTGGTATTTAAATAGAATTTTTCCTAATATATTATCATCTATTAAAGTAAATAATTTATATCTGCATTGCAGAAATTCATTCCTTCACAAGGAGATACGTATTATATATGTATTTCCCTCCGGCAAAATGTGTGTGTACTTCCCTTTTTTATTCTAAATCTAGGTGGTCCCTACAAAAATAAGAAATTATCTTATCTTATTATATAGTTTTTATTTTTCCTTTTTTCTTTAATATTTTCATTTCCTATTTTTGAATAGTTAACATAAATTTATTAAAAAAATACTAATTTTGCTGTTATATTACTGAAGATCCAACTTGAATAGTTAGCAAATTTTTGTTTTGTACTCTATTTAAAAAAGCTTTAAGAAAAACCAGGCTGGAAGAGAGAATATCGGGGCTTGTTTGATTTTTCTATTTTCAATTTTTTTTTAAAAAAAAACTTATTTGATAACTACTTTTCAATTAATTTTTTTTGTAGAATAAAAAATAAGAAAAAAATTTATAATGCTCTTATTTTTTTTTATTTGTAAAATTCTTTTTCTTTTTCAATTAAAATTTGTCATTCAATTTTTTCTTATAAAAATATTTTTTGGAAAAAATTACTTAAATATTTTTTATATATTTTTTTCAAAAATCAGTTAGTTTTAATTTATCGTGAATTATGAAGAAGATTGTAAATTTTAGGTCAGATTGAAGTTTTCTCTGTTTTTTTTTTCAAAGAGATTGAAATTTTCTTAAACTATCATTCTCCTACTATCTTATATTACAATGTACTATTATTCATCTCTATTTTATCTATATTTACAATATAACTTATAATTTTTTACGCAACTTTATTGTGACTTAACAATAATAAGTCAATTTTAAAGGATTTACTAATAATTAAATTTTATGTGGGTAACCTCTCAGTATTTTTTTTTTTTACTTTTTTGGGTTTTCAGTTATAAAAGGGTCATTTTCAATATATATATCTTTTTTAATATTAAGGGTTTCCCTTTCGAGAATTAAAGTGTAAAGGGTATTTGTCTTACCTCTCCTAATAAATACACTTTCCGAAATTTAAACTTGCAAGTATTTTATATTTTAAATAAACATTAAATAAAATTATATTACCTCTAATCCTTAACATAAAATCTATTTTGCAAAAACTCCAATTTAGCTTGGATGTCATGACATGGGGCTCTGTTGCTTTACGAGGAAACATCCACAACATGCGTCTCATGCTTATTTCTAGGTTTTGACGGAGCTTATCTTTATGTATCAATAATCTTATCTTTATTTATCAAAGCAAAAAACGTAAAACAAATAAATAAACGAATTAAAAATAAAGAAAAATCCCAATTAAGTCTAACTAAAATAATCAAAATATTACATTTACATTCAATTGTTTTTTTAACTACACGAAGCTTGTGCCAGAAAGCTCTATGCATGTGGACCTCTAAGTTCCTCGACAGCCACTTAGAGGTCGATCTTGCAGTACTACAACTTGTTGGCTTTGGGTGTTGTTGAATATATCAACCTGATGGACTTATGCAGCAGGGAATTATTCAACTGAGCAGAGAAAATTACTTCTTATTGATACAAAATAGAAGTTTTACACTACATCAACGTAAATGGTACTCTTGGCTACTTATAATGTGTCAAGCACCAAGAAACCTACCAAGAACCTTCTTTAACAGAATGTCTTATATATCAATTACCTAACTAATACAACAGAAATAACAGAATAACAGACAAAGTAACAGTAACAGACAAGTTGTACATATATTTTAACACTCCCCCTCAAATTGGGGGCGCAAACATGTCAACAGCTCCTAATTTTCTTAACAACTTGCGCTGCACATCTCCAGGAACTGACTTGGTCAACAAATCTGCCTCTTGCTCACAAGATCTAACATGCTTGAGGTCTATCACTTTCTCTTGCCACATATCACAAACAAAATGGCAATCTACTTCGATGTGCTTGGTCCTCTCATGAAAAACCGGATTTGCAGTTATGTGAATGGCTGCAATGTTGTCGCAGTGAACTGGAACTAGTCTGGTGTGAGGAATCGGTAAATCACGAAGAAGGCTTAAGGCCCATACTATCTTGGATGTGCTCATGCTGAGTGCGCAATACTCGGCCTCTGCTGATGACTTGGAGATGGTAGTTTGTTTTTTTTTTGTTTTCCACAACACAAGTGATCCTCCAAACTTCAACAAGTACTCAGAAATTGATCTTCTTGTAATCCCACAAGAAGCCCAATCTGAATCACTAAAACACTCCAAGTTAGTTCTAATAACAGAACTCAATCGGATGCCCAGACCAGCTGTACCTTTAGGTATCTAATAACATTCCTTGCTACTGCCATGTGAGCTTTCGTTGGTGTCTGCATGAACTGGCTTAAATTCTGTATACAAAAGCAAATGTCAGGTCTAGTCATAGTTAAGTAGATTAATTTACCAATCAACCTACGATACTGTTCTGGGTTTTTGTATAGAAACTGGGGGCTATCTTTGCCTTGCTGGAAAGGCATCAACTTCAGGTTTTGAGCCATAGGAACAATCAGTGGCTTACATCCACTCATTCCCGTTTCTGACAACAAGTCCAATACAAATTTCCGCTGACATAAGACTATCCCTGTTTCAGATTTAGCTACTTCTATGCCAAGGAAATATTTCATGTGTCCTAAATCTTTAATTCTAAAGTTTTCATGAAGTAAACCCTTAGCATAATTAATACCTTCCTCAGAACTACCAGTTATAAGTAAATCATCAACATATATTAAAACATATATTGCATAATCATTCCAATCTAGAGTAAACAAGGAATAATCACTTTTACTTTGAACAAAACCCCCTTTGACAAAGGCCTGAGACAATTTTTTATTCCATTGTCAAGAAGCCTGTTTGAGTCCATACAAGGACTTCTTTAATTTACAGACATTACGCTCCCCCTTACTTTCAAAACCTGGAGGTAATTTCATATATACCTCCTCTTATAGGTCACCCTGTAAAAATGCATTATAGACATCCATTTGATAAAGATTCCATGAATACATTGAAGCCAATTTCAGAATTACCCTAACAGTAAACATCATGACAACAAGTGAGAAAGTTTCATGATAATCAACTCCCTCACGTTGGCTATACCCCTTTGCAACTAACCTAACCTTATATCTATCTATAGTCCCATCAAAATTATATTTAGTCTTGTACACCTACTTACAACCAATAGGTTTTTTTTTTATTTTTGGGTAATTTTACAATTTCCATGTATTATTTTCTTCCAGTGCTTGCATTTCAATTTTTATTGCCTTCACCCATTCAGGATTAGCAACAGCCTCCTTATAACTTGAGGGTTTCGGCACTATGTCTATGGAGAATAAAAAAGAGAGATGATTAGCAGATACATAACTATAGGAAATAATCTCACTTATAGGATATAAACACTGGTTTACATGTGTTGAAGGTATTTCAGAGGTTACCAACAAACAGATGTAGTCATTAGACCAGATAGGAGGTTTTCTGATTCTGCTAGAACGTGTCTGGTGTGAAGTACTTTGGCATTCAGTAGTCTCATCAGCTTGTATCCGATCAGGTTCCTGAACATCCTGAGTATGAGAGGTATCACGCTACTGAGTAGATAAGGCTGGTTGCGTTTCTGATTCAAACCAGAACATTTCTCTCAATGTCGGATTAATTCCTTGTTGTTCTTGTGGCTGGATATTGCTGAAAGGAAAGACCTGCTCTGCAAAACTAACATGGCGGGTGACAAACAACATATTAGATTTCAGATTCAACAGCAAATATCCTTTCTGGTTATCTAGATATCCTAGAAACACACAAGGAATTGCACGGGGCTGTAGTTTATCAGGGTTTTTCAAATCTGTGGCGTAAGCAAGACACCCAAACACTTTCATGTGTTTAAGTTCAGGTTTTCTACAATGAAGCCTTTTGAATGGAGTCTGAAAATCAATTATTTTGGACGATAACCCATTAATTAAATACGTTGCAGGGACAGGAAGATTACATTGTAACATTAGACCCCTTGTTAGTTGAATAATGGTCCTATGCTTACGTTCTACAACTCCGTTTTGCCGAGGAGTATAAGGACAAGTTGTTTCATGAATAATTACCCTTTTCTTGAATAAGCATTTTAAAGGTTTTACTTTGAAACTCACTCCCATTGTCGCTCCTAACCCTCTTAATCTGTATGTTAAACTGAGTCAATGCATACGTAATAAAATTGCAAATATAGGTAATTGAATTAGATTTGTATCTCATCAAGAAAATCCATGTAGCTCTTGAATAATCATCAATTATTGTGAGAAAATATGTAAATCCTTGATGAGCGGGTGTCCTATATGGACCCCATATGTCTATATGTATCAATTCAAAACATTCAGTAGATTTAATACAAGAGGATGTAAAGGGAAACTTGGTTTGTTTAGACTGAACACATACATCGCATTTGTGATGCATTAGTTCTGTATCAGGAATTACAAAATGCAAATGTCTCATTACAAATAAAGGGGCATGTCCTAATCTCCTATGCCACAAGTGTATATCATCAGATTTCAAACTTAAACTATTACTGTGAGTTCGTGCAACATTTATTACATGAGTGTGACTACGTTTTTGGACTCTAAGGATATACAAGCCATCTATCATTTTACCAGTTAGCCTCGTCCTTCAGTGCAGAAGGTCCTGTACAACACAATGATTAGGAAAAAAAAGAAGCAACACAGTCCAATTCCCTAGTTAGTTTAGAAACTGCTATTAAATTGAATTGTAATTTCGAAGAATACAGGACGCCATGCAATGTAACCTGAGGTGCTATAGTCATTGAATCTATGTGTATTACAGGCATTCTTTGACCATCTGGGATTTTAATTGATATAACTGGACCATTATAGATAACATATCTATCTAGCAAAGAAAGATTGCTAACTAAATGTTTAGTGGCCCTTGAATTTAGGACCAAACAAGAGTGAGTGAATTGTTCAAAGGGAAATACGTTCAAACCTGTACCCAAAGCATGCACAGTCAACTCTGAATCCTTCTGCAACATGAGAAGAAGCCACTCATATTGTTCTTGGGAGAAGGATGGAGCCACTACCATGCTTGTAGCATTAGCTTGCAGGTCAGGATCACTTGATGATTCATTTCCCATCTGACCAGAGTCCCTTTGTTGCTTTGCCTTGGCCCCCTTGAATCCAGGCTGATAGCCCACTAACTGAAAGCATTGTTCTCGAAGGTGCCCTCTTTTATTGCAGTGAGAGCATTGAATTGATGGATCTCCATGACCCCTTCCCCTGCTATGGCCACAGGTCTTGGTTACCATGGTAATGCCCTCTGTTGGATATCCTCGGTCTGAGATGGTTCGTTGGGTTTCATCCTAGATGATCATCGAATAAGCTTCATTCACAGACAGTAGAGGTGTCATAAACAGGATCTACCCACGTGCTGGATTGTAGGATTCATTTAATCCCATAAAAAACTGAAGAAGCTTCTGTTCTTGCATCAAATCCAAATAAGCTTTTGATGTGTTGCAAGTACACGACGGGAGGGTAATGAGGGATGATTGCTCCTTTCACAATTCCTTCAGCCTTGATAGGGTAATGAGGGCTTTTGTTCTTGCATCAAATCCGAATAAGCTTTTGATGTGCCCTATTCTTCTTGTCGAACCGTTCCTTCAAATCGATCTAGACTTGATGAGCATTCTGGAAGAATATTACCCTGTTAGCCAATTCATTTGGAGATTGAATTGAGAATCCAAGAAATGACCACGGCATTACATCTCTCCCATTGGGCTTGCTTGCTTGTACTTGGTCCTCTCGCCGGCAGGTGTCATCGACGAGGCCAAGCTTGTTCTTTCCAAGCAAAGCGATCCTCATGGCGCGACTCCAGACTGTATAATTCTCGCATCCAATGAGAGTATGTTGAATAATCGAAACACCCTGGGTATCCGATGAATGAAGGAAGAGTGGGTGTGAGAACGGAATAGAGTCGCTAGTCACAGATGAGGTTGTTCGCTCAACATTTGATGATTCTTTCTGAGCCATTTAGAATTATCAATTGGATCTAGCAGAAGCCCGAATGGATCTTGCAGAAGCGCGGGGAAAATTTGTAAAGTGGTTGCTGTCTTGAGGAGTATGATTCAAGATCTGTAGATGAACCAAAGATCTACACTCTTGTGGACAGCCAATTCTAATGAAGATTCGTCAAAAACACCGTGAGAGCTGGATTTCGTTTTGAAGAATTTGTCTTCTGATGCTCCTATTGCTTTG